>JAMZAV010000986.1:0-740848 GCA_024449915.1 Sweltsa coloradensis
AATGTCGGAGTAGAACGTAAGCCGTGGAACCTGACTGTCAAGGCTACACAGTCCTTTCGGATAAGACGTAAAGCCGATGGTCCCCTTGGTACTTTCCGAAAGGAGAAGGCTACGTGCCGGTACCGGGTTTCCCCTCCTCCCTTCTATTCATGTTCATCCTTATCCATCACCACTCATCGTCTCTAATAGCTTTAGTGCATTAATATATGAGACCTTACGCAATATCAAATCAAATTAATCAAATCAAAATTAAATTATTTTAATTTTGAACATAACATGCACCAAAATGGGATAATAAAATTAAGTAATTGTGTGATCTATGACATAATATTTTTAAAATTATTTTACCACACATATATTGTAGTAAAATTAAGATCTGTCCCACAGTGTATACAGGAAACCGTTTATCACAAGAATAATTTGAAAACCCGAATCCAATGGTTTATTCATAAAATAAAAGTAAAAACATTTTAAGTTCACAACGACACCAAACCAACACATGCTCGGGGATAAGGAAGAAAAATATTATAAAAAAATCACCCACTGTCACCAAAGAAATCAAAATTTCAAAACTCCCCCAAAACAAGCATACACAAAATGTATCCTTCCTATTACCCACTAAAAGATTCACGGGGCATCAGAGCGCATTCCTCTTGCCAGTCAAGCCATGCATCGTGTCTCGTAGGCCTAAGTGCAGGGGTGAGCATGTACTGTGTGTCGTCCTTCATGTAATATGCATAGGCGGGCCTGCTTGCGATGCCTCCCTCGTTTGCCTGCATGAGGGCTGTTGACAGAAGAAGACGCAATACGGGTGACAGACGATGCAAATATTGAATACAGCGACGGATGCAGTGCAGGCACACGTCACAAAGAAATGTTTCAAAACCTGTCTCATCAGCTGTACTTTTGTAGTGGGTTTTGTTTTATGTGTGGTATGTTTGTTGGCTCAGTAACGAGGTTGCAGTGATTTCAAATCCAAGTCATCATCAGCTGATTTTGTAAAAGTGCCTAAAACTACGAAATTATCTAATAATTATGTTAGGACTATATATTGCTATATTATAATATTGTGACGATAATAATAATAAAATGCGATACCTCTTTAAAGAAACTGAAGTTTATCTGATTCGTAAGAAGTATTCAATTACAAAAGTTTATTATACATGCCCAAAGCAACAGTTGAAAATGTGAGTTATAATCATAATTAAATAGCATTGCTTTAATAAACAGGGTCCGAATTAAAGTTTTGGGGAACAACGAGTCACAATGGCACCGACCGCAGCCATATTTCTTTTTGGATGCAAGTTAATTCACAGTTCTGTTCTATTCGACGCATAAAATGTTTCATATATATTTTTATATTTTTCCTTATATTAATTATGGTTCTACTTCTAATGTACTCAAAATCATTTGGCTCTAGAATGCACTGGGAATAATTGGTTCTAGAATGCACTGGGAATCATTGGCTCTAGAATGCACTGGGAATAATTGGTTCTAGAATGCACTGGGATCATTAGTTCTACCATTCAATAAGAATCATTAATTCTATAATGCACTCGGAATCATTACTGATACACCTTTACCTCACGTCATAATCATTCCGTTAATTCAAGACTTTCCAAAAACCCTTTTATCGGGGATTTGCTAATTTTGGAAGTACATCGGCCATATTCAAGAGCAGATATCAATGAATTCTCCATTAATTTTGTAAATGGAAGGAGGGTATAAATCAACATGTTCTTCACAAAACGAAACAAATGTGTACAAAGTTACGTTTCAATCTTTTGAAATAGTAATATTAAAATATAATCAGTGTAGGGGAGATTTTTTCGATTGAGTAATTCTCTATTGAAGAGAAAATGCTTCTACAAGTAGTAAAAGGAAAATACGTATACCTTCGGGGATTGCTGTTTATTTACCTGTTTTCAACGCTGAAGCTAAAACAAACTAAAATATACACGGTATGTACTCTTTTCTAAGTGACGACTCTCTCTATACCAGGGCTGCCATTAGTATTAGGAAGTCTGTTTCGGCCCTTTGGTCAGACTGCGTATATAAACGAACACATCCCAAATATGTACACATGTGTATCCACATTGAAACAGGTTCTGTTAAATGTCAACACAAAGACTTAGATCCTCCGATTAATTAAATTGACTTTTCCAGTGGTCGATCACAATTTTATTTTCGTTACATAAAGTCGACGGACGAAGCTTTGACGTCGATTGCTTTTGTGGTGGTAAGTGAAAGCGCGGCGGTCTGACAGGGGAATGGGGTGGGGAAGGGGGTTGTTCATTACGTAATGCCACTCATACATAAACACTTTACGTTGCCTTCTGTGAATTTAAGTATTTATACAAGTAGACGTGTCAATTATTGTTGGTATTAAAAGGCTTGGGTGCGGACATCTTATCGAGTGTACTACTTTCGTATACTTTACTAACTAATGCAGAAAAATCAATAATTTTAATATTATATTGTGGTACTATTTCTAGTGATTAATTTTTTAATTTTATTACATATTTTGTGGAACCAAACTTAGAAAAACAAATCTTTTGAAGATTGTCATCACTTTTCTAGTATGTTATACATCCCAAAAATTCATCTTGACCAATAAATAAATGTAGAAATATAGTTTTAAAAGTACTAGAGCACATTTTCGGCTAGATTCGTGGCTTTCTCGTGCAAATTTGATTGTAATTTCGAACTTCATCCTGTCGTACATAATGGTGTGAAGTGAGTTTAGGGGAAACCCATCCACACTGCATTTTGGAATAATTTGGCAATATCATCGTAAAGTTTGGCAAAACGTATACATAACTATTTTGATTTCGTAATCTGAATATTATCTGTAACACGTGGATTCACAACTAATAACTTCAGGAAAAAATATTTGGTAGTATTCTATTAACAAACAATCGAGGCAATGCGTATTTGAGTTTCGTTGTGATAACGCAAAATTGATAACTGACTTTTGATGAAAAACTATCGCAATGTGTGAAATGTCAAAATTTTACGGCTGACTAAACTTGCATTTAGGAGCACTTACGCCCCTCAAAAAAGTATGAAATTGAAAGGAGTTATGCAGTGTTCTTTTGGAATCAATGCCTGTAAAGTTTTGTTTACATTGGTTAATATCTTCTACCTCAAATAAATACATAGGTCTTGACGCGCTCCAAATGTGCACGGATACATACATACATCTATAAACTTTGACCCAAACCTATAAGGCCGCTCCCGATAGTCGCACCCTAAAAACAGAATATGAAGTTGTGTATTATTACTAAATTATATGTTATTGATTGTATAATGAAATGTAATCATTGCTTTTTCCAGCTTTTTCCAGTCGCGTTGATGTATGAGATTTAAAAAAAACATATATTTCTGTCCAATGATTACGTTTTTAAGTGGGATCTCATTACTTTTTCTTTTGTTACTTGGTGACATTACTTGTTAATTATACACCTGTTAAAGGTTTATATTAAAACCTTTAATTCTAAGAATTTTGACCAACTTTTTCAACTTTTTCTTTCAAAAGACACATCATTGTACTCTTTATGTCAATGTAAAATATGAACGTTGTAACCCCACCCGTTTGGTCAGAATCGGCCCAAATGTCCCTAAAATATCGTATTAAAAACCGAGAAAAAATCGTAAAAGTACGATTTCTATGAGAAATATTTCTTCAAATGTCTCTAAAATCATAACATAATTTCAGTGATTTTAAACGTTCCCATAAAGTTTCATCAAGATCACATATGCCGTTTGACCGGTAGAGCGCGAACAAACGGACAGGAATACAAAAAAACGAGCTAATTTTTTGGGGGGTCAGTTCACTGACGGTCAGTGAAATTGAAGTCTTCGCTTCGCTCATCCAATTACTAAATTCTATATCATTAATAATTATCTAATGTTATGTATTCATTGCTTATAAAATACTCAATTTGCTGATCAACAAAATGTAAATAACTTTAAAATGAGCGTAATTTTTCAGGAAATGATCTGAAAAGTTATAGTATGTGAGAATCTGGATGAGAGTCTTTTTAGTTTGAGGTGGATCACACGATATATAATATATTGCTAGCAACACACATTATGATGGCTGGGTCTATTGTCTTAGTTATATTCTATGCTAAGTCCTTCTGCGTACGCGTTGCCCAACGTAAACACCAGTCCTCGGATCTAGCCGACAAATAAAGATCTCAACGTATGTTTCTCACTCTATTGCCGAATGATGAGTATATAACACAAACACGTATTTTAAACAATGCAACAGAAAACCATAAAAGTAGATATTTCACGGAATTTCCGCCTTCAAACGTGACGAGCGTGGTATTATCAAGTCTTGAAATGAGACAAAGGGAACTAACTATTCGTTGGCAATGCTCTTTGGGGTTGTAAGGGAAGAAAGTTCTGAGTTCGATTTCTCTGAGACTGAATTTGTTCTAAAACAAACAAAAAACTATTTGCTACATAAATGTCAAGTTGGTACAACATTTCAAATTTTTACTTAAATGTTACTAAAAGTATAAATAAGTAAAGATTTGTGCATGGATGTCAACAGTCACAACAAATAGCAATTTAAATAAAGATGTGCCTTGTGTCTCGATAGCTCAATTGGTTAGAGCTATATGGCGCGTTAAGCCAGAGGTTCTGAGTTGGATCCTCAGTCGGGGCATATTTTATGACATTTGCTATCATTCACTACTACTAGGAAAACGCTAAAGTCCCGCCGCGTTGATGGATGAGCTTTTTAAAGTTTTTAGTTTGCGTGAGATATTTTTACTTTTGCAAGAGCTTTGTTTTGCTGCCTACGCATTGTAGGTGATTGTTGTCAAGTTTCTATTGTTTCTTGTCAATTGGTATTATTTACCGTAAAAAACTTATATTAAAAGCTTTATTTCTATGAATTCTGGCTAGCTTTTCCAACTTTTTCTTTCAAAAGGTACTACATCACCATAACCTTAATGTCCATGTATAATATGAACGTTGTAGCCCCTCCCGTTTGGTCAGAATTGGCCCAAATGGCACGAAAATATCGTACAAAAAATCAAAAAACTTATATTAAAAGCTTTATTTCTATAGATTCTGGCTAACTTTTTCAACTTTTTCTTTCAGAAAGCAATACATCACCATTACCTTAATGTCCATGTGAAATATGAACGTTGTAGCCCCACCCGTTTGGTCAGAATCGACCCAAATGTCACGAAAATATCGCACTAAAAATCTAAAAAAAATCGTAAAAGTACGATATTCATGAGAAATATTTCTTCGATTGTACCCAAAAACGTAGCAAGTCTAAGTTCAGAGATTTCGAAGGTCCCCTCAAATTTTCATCAAGATCGGATATGCCGTTTGCCCGGTAGAGAGCGAACAAACAGACGGAAAAAAAAACACCCGAGCTAAATTTCTTGGGGGGTCGGTGAAATTGAAGTCTTCGCTTCGCTCATCCAAATACTAATACTTATACTGATACTAATACTAATACTTATACCAATACCAATACTAATTCTAATACTAACACTAATACTAATACTAATACTAATACTAATACTAATAGTAATACTAATACTAATACTACTAGTAATAATAATAATGCTGGGAGTGACAAATCTTGAGGAACATCAGTATGACATCGAAAGGAAGATGAGAAAAAGTAGTAAAAGTGTTTTGTGAGAAGAGGGTTATGGAAAAAAGTTGTCAGGATAGTAAGGTGAAAGAGTTTGTTGTTCTAGCTGTGAAATGCGATTGGGTAAAAAAAAAGTGTAATCTTGCGCAAGATGTGTGATCAAATTACTGTTTTAGCTGCTCTACATTGATAAATTACCGTGAAAGATAATCCAAACATGAACGTAATTGATTTCACAGCCTTTTAATAATGGCGAATTGATATTCGGAAAAAGGAACAACACAATTCATCAATTTAACAGTGAAGGATTGTTTTCAATCATAAGTATTAGAAACTCAATACTTCTTCCGATCACCATGTGTGGCTCTTCATTTGAATACCCAGCATGCAACACGCATCTCATTTGTCCGTTCGAATTATATTATACCTCATCAGTATAACAAGTCTGCAGACGGGTCTACTAAATATAACTTCCTTGATTACAATTCCGAAATAATCTTTAAAACATGCGGCAGACAAGGCGACGTGACACTCGACTAAAAATAAAATGTGTAGCGGTTAAATACGCGTTGAATGAGACGCCAAATGTCTGCTGGGGTGATTATCCGTGGCGGGAAAAAACATTTCCACGAAAATATCTACCAATATTTCAGCAGCACCCCCTGTGAAAATACACCCCGACATGGAAGGAGAAAGATTATTGCGTTTGGTCGGGACAGTTTATCAAGGCAGTAGCGGACTAGTTGAGACATTTGTCGTGTAAGAAATAAACAACGGAGAGTAGTGTCTGGAGAAGTGATTGTGGAAGATGAATATGTTGGTTTGGTGCGTCGCTCTGAACTGAATTTAGATCTAAGCAGGGAATGTGTGAACATCTATATAAATTATGTGATGAATTAGTCTTACAAATAATTGTTGTGATGCTTTTAACAGAGGGTTGTAATTATTAGGGTCTGGTTATAGATAACTATTTATCATTCGTTGCTTGGAATGGTGGTTGGTTTCATTAGTAAAAGAGAGTTGCATCTGAAATGGACAAGTCATTAGTTTTATAGAAAGTACCACCACAGAAGTCATCGATGACTTTTAATTGTAATCATGAACATTTTAAAGATGTTTTAAATTACGATTGGAAAATTTAGGAAAAAATATAACGTTTCGAGAAGCAATAACTCGTAGCAAGACTGAACAGCTAAATAAATAAATACGTAAACTTACTAACTAAAACAAAGGGCAGTGTCGCGCCCCGAAAATCAGCTTGTAATCAATCAAAACATTTATGTACTTTCCAACAGTTAATTTATACCATTTTATGATCATATACAAAATAAAAAGATTCGAAGATGTTAAATACAAACTTTGGACGAGTTTATAATCAATAACTACTGTTTATCTCAATTTATTTATTCGATTGAAATTGAAATAATTTAGAATATGTAAATTTAATTCCGTGCATGAATAGCATCTAAGACATTGATATATTGATATTGGTACTGTAAGCAACTTTCCAGACCATTGAAGTAATGTGGTAATGTAGTAAAAAGTAATATACTGTAATGAACGTGGCCCATATATTCGAGCTAACTTAGCAAGTATGGCAACTATGGTTTTGATAAACAACTTGTTTCAAACTAAACAACAAGTGCATGCTAAGGAAATAGGAAATCTCCAAGTTTCTTGGCGTGGGAAACTTCTAACATCGCCTCACAGCTCGACCTTTGAATCCAGCGTAACACGCGCGACATCAATTAATAATTGAATCTCGCTCAATGGCCAGCAAACCCATCGTACAAAGTAGATAAAAAGCTGAGAAATATTTAAAATCTCTTTTCAAAGTTGTAAGAAGGGGTTTTGCTTCAAAAACGAGCTTGTAACGTTAAAAATTAAACCTGCAATCTGGTTCAGAAGAAAGTTCACTGGTTTTTATTATATTTCGTGTCACATGAAATGTCAACACAGGACTACGACGTTCTTAGGGTGACAAAGCAAACATGAAACCGAATATCACCAAAGTCAGTTCTCAGTATTATCATTGAATATATTCTAAACTCAATGGTATTATATACGAGAAACTGAAAAGGAGCAAATGTATCATATTCTTGTTACATTAGTGTTTTAGACTGGTAGGTAGATAGTACTGGATAGACGTGAACGTAAGCTAAACTGAGCCAATTTAATAATGAAAGTAATTATTTGTCAATGGCCAACTTGGTAATCACAGTTATATCAATTGCCAACTATACGAGGATGTGAGGAAATGTAGGAAGGAATGTCCAAGGGTGATTTTACAGTAATAATCGTCAGCATTTATATTTTGGGGCGGTCAACATGAGTAATTTCAGCTAGGGTTGCTTTTGGCTGGAATTGACAGTCACCCTCCCCCCCCCCCACCCCTAAATTCGATCCTAGGTCAAACCTATGAACTATCTGGGCCGATTTGAACGATTCTAAATGTATTATGCCAGAGGAAGGTATTATTAAGGTGGTTCAATCCCGTTCGTAAATTTTCTCAAATATGCCAATGGGGAAAATTGGTGGTGAAGAAGATGCGGGATGAAGATGAAAATGGAAATAAAGATGACGATGAAGAAACGCTTAGTCCATAACCTTGGCACAAAATTGTTTCGTGCCTTCACTTTAGTTAAAAAATGGATTAAAACCTGGCCCTTTATGAGCATTATTAAAATATTGCTATTTTTCTGATCGGGCATACGGCCAATATTGCATGCATCTTTGGATGAGCGTAGCGAGCGTAGCGAGCGAAGCGAAGATTCCATTCTACTACACTGAAGAAAAAAATCCGGAATGTTTTGTTTTTTTCTTTCTTTTATTTGTATTTTTGTGTGTCTGTGAACACGATTACGGCTAAACCGATACTCCGATTGCGATGAAATTTTATAGAGACCTTCGAAATCTCTGAACTTAGAACTGCACCGTACGAAAAATCGATCAAAAAATAATTTCTCATGAAAATAGCAATTTTACGATATTTTTCGATTTTCTTGTTTTTTTTTCTGTTTATATTTTTGTGGGTTTGTTAACACGATTCCAGCTAAACCGATACTCCAATTGCGATGAAATTTTATAGAGACCTTTGAAATCTCTGAACTTAGAACTGCACCGTACGAAAAATCGATCGAAAAATTATTTCTCATGAAAATAGCAATTTTACTATTTTTTTCGATTTTCTTGTTTTTTTCGGTTTGTATTTTTGTGTGTTTGTTAACACGATTCCGGCTAAACCGATACTCCGATTGCGATGAAATTTTCTGGAGACCTTTAAAATCTTTGAACTTAGAACTGCCACCTTTTTGAGCGCAATCGAAAAATTATTTCTCATGAAAATCGCAATTTTACGATTTTTTTCGTTTTTCTTGTTTTTTCTGTTTGTATTTTTGTGTGTTTGTTAACACGATTCCGACTAAACCGATACTCCAATTGCGATGCAATTTTCTGGAAACCTTCGAAATCTTTGAACTTAGACCTGCCACGTTTTTGGGTACAATCGAAGAAATATTTCTCATAATTATCGTACTTTTACGATTTTTTTCCCGATTTTTAGTGCGATAATTTCGTGACATTTGGGCCGATTCTGACCAAACGGGTGGAGCTACAACGTTCATATTTTACATGGACATTAAGGTAATGATGATGTATTGCTTTTTGAAAGAAAAAGTTGAAAAAGTTAGCCAGAATCCATATAAATAAAGGTTTTAATATGATTTTTTTTTAGGTTTATAATAACAATTAACAAGTAACAATAGAAACTTGACAACAATCACCTACAATGCATTCAAAAAGCACTTGCAAAGGAAAAGTGGTCCTACAAAAACTAAAAACGAACAAAAAAGCTCATCCATCAACGCGGCGGGACTAAAGCGTTTTCCTAGTTAAAATAATGTTTAACTGTATCTATACCTCGCCCAGCATTCAACGTAGATGGTTGCGTTTCTGTGAGACTAATGTTCAATAGTGTTCTTGAAATTGCAAAATAAATTTTTATCAATTCCAACTTGTACAGCCAAACGGGAAAAATACAGAAATTAATGCCATGTTAAAAAATCTCTCTTTGTTAAACTCAAGAATAATATTGGAACATTAATCTGACAGAAACACAATCTACATTGCAACAATCTACGTTGAATGCTGTGCTAGGTGACAGGCGTAGTTGCAGTTTAATGTTTCTTTGAAGATGCAATTTTTACCGCGTGCCCGATCAACAAAAACTAAACAATATTTTTGTGTTCCAGTAGCGTCAGTTTTCAACTATTCATTTATAACAAGGTATACGGTCAGGTTTCATTAATGTGCAAAAAAGGGCGTGTTTTCTGTAAATTAGAATGATATAATTTGTTACTATTCGATACACTTTTATTTGTATTATATAAACTTATAAATAATAATAGTTCATAAAATATATTTAATTTCAACCGCAATCCATAATTTCACAAACATTCGACGATATACAAAAAAGTTGTACGTAGGCCTATACGGATATTTTTACATAGATTAAATTTTATTCATTTTCATTGAACCTTGTTTCTGCTTGTGTTTTAGTTGAATGAAAAAGCTATAGACGCGAAATTTGAGGCGTGAACCAATCATAATTCTCGTTCGTTCAACGCCTGACGTCTCGTAAACAAATGGAAGCCTCCCATTGGTGCAGCTCCACTATCGCGGACGTCACAGCACAGCATCGTACATCCCCATATATTTATAAACCTACAATAATTATTCTACGACTTCTTATTTATTGTTGTTTAGTCGACGTGAATGAAGCGAACAAATTAGGGACACTTGGAAATGTGCAAGTCGACGAATCACCCACGTGTCAAAGAGCAGGCGCCAGCAATACGTCACCCTCACGGATCACACGTGTGACAAATAAGCCGCCCTCTCTGGTGCCTGACTGTGTGTACGCTGCTTCACCAAAGCATATGCTGCCAAGAGAAGCACCACACTTCAAGTTGTATTGAATAAATACGTTCGTATTTTAGAGTACCCACTCCAGAAATGATGTTTAGTGGGGTACTTTAATTTAAACTTAGCCAGCCCTGTCGGCACAAACACATCGTTTAGCGAGAGATGACCAGACAGAGTTTGGCATTTATATTGTAAATAGCGACCTAATGGTCGAGATCGATTAACCCATGTGAGACGCCACGCCAGAATCAACAAGGGTAATCAGAATAACTTTAGAATCATAAAGATATTACATTATTTATTGATAGGGATGTTGTGTCGCAGTGGCTTATGATATTATCTGTCGGCAGATCGCGAGACGCTTAAAACTATTATACATTATTATATTACAAATTTGAACAGATTTGCGACTATTGTTGAATGACGGTATATTGCATTTCCACTATTTTCAATTTTGAAGTTAAATTTGTTTTATTCAATTTGAGTGGTTGATAGAGAGTTTTTTTTGTGTTAGTGAACATCTATTGGTGATTTTATATTGTGTCAGAATTAATTATGAAAGCATCTATCATAGCACTTTTCCATTAATTGATTATAGAAAATAAACAAAAAATAAATTAAATTCTGTAGAATTTAGAATCTGTCTAAATGGTCAAAAACACCTAAATAACTATGCATTTTCTGATGATAAATATTGAAAATATTATATGATAGGGGCGTACAGATGTCCTTCATTATTAAGTATGCCTATTTGTATTCAGATGTATTATGGCTGCTGGACATTTTTTTCTTCTTTTTTTTCGCGCCGAACATCAAATCAAGCCGGCTTTCTCTTAAAGCTATATAACATTTTTTAAACGCAATATTTGCCATATTTCGTTTAATTTTTACACAAATACTTATTACCATTGCGATCGTTTGTTATCGAATTTCTGTGAAATGGAAACGTTGTCGTCCATACTTTAGTGATTGTATCCAGCATAGATCAAGTGTACACTTTGGTGAGTCATGGTCTACGTGAGGATGTTTTCACGTGTCGGTGTCACTAAATGGTAATTAGTACGCCCAGTTGACGTTTGGCATCGTCTCTCTATTTTCTTTGCGCGGTCGAATGACTCCCTGTCCCCGCTGACAGTGACTAACGATGGCCATCTTTTTAGCGGCGCAGTTTATTGAAATCCACGCAGACGGAAACTTGGTTTAGTCTTTTCCCTTTCAACACATGTTTTTTTTTTCTTCTAACGGGTTGAATTTCTGTCAACTCAAGCATTATAATCTTTTTAATGAATTTAAATACTACCTCGTCTTGAATGAACTATACAATCGAAAGATTCAATTAGATAGTAATCTAGAGCTAGAGTATGACATTTGTCGAACTTTTTGGCTTTTTTCTGCATGGAGAGGTCAAGAAAGCAAGGACATTTACAGAAGTGAATATTCCTAAAATATTGTTTATTTGTAAATCTAAAAATACTTCAGTTGGCTTTAAAAATTTATATTTTGTGATGCATGTTTAAAATAGTGCCAAGATGAAGAGTGCTTTGAAAAGAGTGAAGCTCCATCACTTTTCTGTCCGTTTGTACTCCGGTCCGCCCGATGTGTCACATCTCACAATAAAAAGTAAAAACATGTCTTTTGTCTACATTGTCATTCAACAATGATGATACTTTTGGTGACCTTAAGACTTAGGGGGGGGGGGGGGGGGATAGCCTCACAAAAACGGTTATTTTATATTTTTTGGCACCTCTACAAAAGAAAATTTAACGCTGTAAGGAGACGATGTATAGTAAATGTTAAACGTTGAGTTTCACTCCCTAGTTTTGGTAGTTGAGTTTTACTTTACAAATTATTTGGTAAGGGGGTTGAACTGCTGGTCAATGAGTAAGTGGGCATATTTCCTAACTCAAAGGATAGTTATCGATCGACAGCGACCATTTTGAAAACAGATTGTGATGCTCAGCGTGATATAGTCTTGCCATTTCTTCGTGCCAGTGACTTGCCTTAGGGCTTATCAGAAGCGTTATTGTATTTACAAAGTTGTTGCTGTCAATTAACAATAATTGTCACGCGAGTTAGTAAATAGACCCCCTGACTTGGCACTTGGCTGGTATGGATGCATAACGGATGAGATGAGTATGTGTAAATAATATGAATGTTGACGTAAAACATATGTTTCCGTAGTTATTCCCAGGATTTACCCGTTGTAACTGGTTTTATAGGTTGCTGGGGTAATTGTGAAGAGAATGTCCAAGTAACTCACTCATGAAGAGGACGTAATCCCAGCATTAGCATACCCTAGAAACAAATTTCAGTCAGGATTGTCGGTGGTGGGATTCGAGCTTGTGACCTCTCAATTCAGTCTCGTGCGTTACGCATTAGCTAACATTGAGAAAGCGCTGATTTGTGTTAGCTGCCATTTATACGACTATCATTACAAGTTACAACGATTACTCGTTCTTGATGTTATATAATATATATTTGTAGCACCCTTAATGGGATGGATTCAAGGATTTGTTCCTCACCTGCATGCATATTTGTATGTAATGTAGGCTAATTTTGTACAATAGAAATGAGCTAAACATAAAAAGTAACAAATTCGCCATAAGAAGTTTTCATATACTTGAAAAATGTAACTATTGACTACAAATTATAAGTTAAAATGTTACCGAGGTCTCGGTGGTCTATAGCCCACCTGGAATGTGAGAGACCTGGGTTCGAATCCCTGTCGGGATGGACTTTTTTAATTTCTGAATTATATTAAATATTTTCTTAAAGTAGTTTGTCCAGCATTTTAAATTTGGGGGTTTATCTGGCTATAATTGACGGAAGAATTGGCGCTAAACATAAAGACGTAAGTAATTTTATCCATCATATGTGCAATACTTCTACTGAGGTATGTTTAGCTACGAATTAATAAAGTTGCCATTGATTTATTACACAAATGAAAACGTCTTGCTGGCTGCGTCTAGAACGAGCATACCCTGAGTAGAACTGTGGGACGTGCGAAGTGTCGTATTATTGGAAAATGAGAAAACTCACATTATTCCCTCTCAATCTCGAGCCAATCCTCGGCGTAATTCATGCTCATCACCTGACTCCCTCGCAGAGAACGGAAAACAAATAGTACGTGTACGTGCATGTTTGTCAATAAGCCAGTTGTACATTTTTCAAATTTCGAAACCGCTCGCTGTACAGCTTCGCATCGTGACTATTGATGACGTCACGTCCGTCCGACTTCCGGACAGATCAATCCACGGCTTCATTTAGCACAGCAGAAGGATTTGTTGTTTGGTTGGTATTTGCATGGTGACCCGATTTCAGAATTACGTGAGTTGAGCTATGGGAAAGGAGCGAATGGGAAATTAAATGAAGGTCGTATTTCATATAATAGAAAACCCCTCTATTTTCTTCGCGTTGTTGGGAATATCCACCCTTTCTGAACACTATAGTTAACTTATTAAACAAAACATAAATTAGTATAATATATCGTAAATTGTACGCTGTTAAGCATTGTATTAAGTTTTCTATGCCTATCTTCGAAGAAATATTAATTGCTATACAAGAGTCTATAATTATTAATTACTTGAAAAGCTAAAATATTTTCCCTAGAGATAGAGAACTCACCACTGTTTCCAATCTCACCGATAATAATCTAAATTGGTATGAATTGAATAGCTGATTCAGATCGTGATACTTTACCAAGATTGTAACAAAATGGCGGAAGACGGATACGTGCCAAGGATTGGCGTTGGGTGAAATCAATCTTGACTCTTAGAACTGAAATGTTACCACAAGAACAAAATATTAGCATCAATAATCATTTTAACTCTGATGTTAATGATATAATTTTGAGAAACGATAAACAATAAAAACAAAAATTACATTATTTAAATACATAGTAATTCATGAAATCGATTGTGCTATTAATCATCATAGTTATTGTCACCGTATTTTTTTCCTCACTTCTCGATGTTTTTGACGGGGGGGGGGGGGGTCTGAGTAAGCCTCCCTCCCCCGTCAGTTTTACCTCCTTTTCCTAATAGTTGAGACAAGACAATTGAGATTGGAATCTTACTTCGATTAAAGAATAATAACGCAAATTAAACCGAAAATAAATACAATAATTAAACCTTACGACGCAAAGGTCAAACTTTCCGTCAGACAACCACAAATTAGGACCTTCTTAACTAACTAATCGGTAATTTACTGTGACTACATTCACGACCACATCTTGTAAGTTCCGGTATTAAGTAAGAGGGCGTGGAGAGATAGAGGGGGGGGGGGGAGAAAGAGAGCGAGGCTGTGTACTCCAATGACATTCAACTGTGCAAAGCTTTTTAATGTCATTGGTGTACTCTATAGAAAAATTATTTAAAAAAATAATACAAAAGATCCCGATAAAAATTCAAAATAATTTTAATATAACTCACAAAAGTTTTAAAATCGAAATCCAAATCAAAACAGGTTAAACAAAATCACGGAACGGAATCAAATCAAAACCATAAACTCACAAAAATCACGTAATTCACAGGGGAAAAAACAGAAAATTTCAATTTTTTTTGATAAAATAGCACATTTTTTAAATAAATAAAAAGTAAAATGACAATACAAATCAATCAAGAAATATTTCAAAAATCGCAAGACATAAGTCATGGAAATATACAAAATCATCTATGAAATCTCAAAAAATCTATTTTGATTACTAAATAAATAAAGTCGGTGTTCACTAAAACGCCGAGGTTGTAGCTCATCGGAGGGTATGATTGCGTAACAACACTTCCATCTCTCTCCCATGCAGTGAGGCGGTCACGCGCCCCCCTGGTTGGCGACCGCAGACTGGTAGCGAGAACGTCTCGAATTGGGCAACACTGAATGAAAACGAGGACGGAGCTAATTTATTGTGAGGTGTGGATCAGGTTACGTTCGAGTATGTGTGAGACCGAGAGGTAACGGATTGAGGTCTGATGAGGAACATGGGTGCTTTACGAGCCGGTTGCATTACCAGGAAATAAAATAAAGGTTTTATTTCGGAGGCTCTTTGTTTGACTCTCTTGAGTCGCGCATAGGCCAAAATTTCCGAAAGACAATTATAATTGAATGATGCATAAATGCAAAGTTTGGTGAATATAATCACTTAATATTACGTCAAATTTCGTAAGAACATACATTTGCAAACTTTATAAATTAACAGCTGTTGTTGATTTTTGATTGTTAATTGAATTCCCCTTTTAATTTGTCAAAATTCTAAAAGAATTCTAAACGTACTTATAACTTCTAAAGAATTACATAAGATAATAAATAGTATACTCACTATTTGATTTAAGATTACTCTTTCTTGGTGGAAAGTCTGTTGATGAGTAGTTTTTTTCATTCATTCATTCTACCCATGTGTAGAAAATGTCCTTAAAATTGGTGTAAGTTGCAAAAATGTGGGCAAATTAACAATTGCAATGATAATAGATAGGAGAAGGAGACTATAAAAATTTGAATACGAAAACCTCATCATAGGACTAGGAGTTATAATATTGCACACAACCCTATATTCTCAGCTTTATTATGAAGAACAAATCTATAAACTAGGGTTGCCAGGTGTCCCGTATTACCCGGGAAATCCCGTATTTGACGGGTGTTTCCCGCGTCCCGTATGCTCTAACCCATTGATCAGTATATCACGTATTTAGAATAAAGCAGTCCGTGTGCGCTTTTTCAACAATACGCGCGGGCGTATAGTTACTAATCCCTTCCCCCGGCCGGCCTTGGTGCCTGATCAGTCTGCCGCTGCTGCCTGCAGTTAGGTGGTGGGTGTTATTCGAGTGCATCATTATCGCGGTGAGTCATTGTAGCGAGTGTCTCTAGCCGTAACGCGGCGTGCGTGTGTCAAACGCATTCGAACTCAGTGAGTGATGCAGTGATAAACAACATGAAACAATTCAAAACTTCTTTAAAGTGCAAAATCAAGCAATAAATATCAATGATCTGATCATCAATGAAATGTGCCTATCAATAAAGTAATAATAATTTTGGTTCTAAATAGCTAATTATTAAAAATGAAACTATTAAAAATGAAACTGAAATATATAGCTACTTACTTTTCTGTACATTCCTTATCTGATTATCTCCCTATTTCAATCACAATATTGCTTTTAAAATTTTCACTGAATTACTCTCAAATGCGCTTTAGGCCCTTCCCCAAAAAACACAACCCCAAAAATTTTTCGCCTCCGGCGGCTGGGGCTTTGCCCCAGACCCCAGTATCACTACGCAAAGTACTGTCCCGTATTTGAGTTTCACTAATCTGGCAACCCTACTATAAACTAAAAAAAATTTACAAATTATTGTTCATAGGTACTTGATTACAAGCACATTTTAGTTATTCCTATCAAAGTGATGTTATGTATAAATGTAGGGCCGGCAGTCAACCAAGCTAATCACCACTTTGTTATTATTGATATATCGCTGTTCAACTGTGGTGTCGTTAGTGCAATCTTTGCCACTAAATATTCTAACTAAAGGGCTTTCCGAGGTTTTCCGTGGAATTTTTAGTTTTAGTTGAATACCCTACCGATGAATATTCCTTCTCGACTTTCCACAAAGAAACCATTCTTATGCATTCAACACATTCGATCTAGAGAAATGGAATTGAAGAAATATTAAACCACAACGGAAATTATGAACTGAAGCATGAATGGGATTATGATGACAGCGGTAGAAGCAGTCATGAAAATGAAAGCAAGTTTTGAATTTCCAATAATATTGAATATGGAGGACCTGGTATAAGATGTATTTTGTGTAATTTTATACAAGATTATTTACGTGATACGTTGTTGGCATATAGCAGTATACAAATTATTTTATCTAGTACGTAACTAATGGCGTGAACGTTGTTGCAATGACATCGTAAGTCATGAAGCGAATATTTAAGTTGAGCACATAAAACAGCCTCGGGACACGAATATCATCTCTTGGACTAGCCTAATCGTAATACTAGGAAACGCTCAGTTGGACGCGTTGATAAGCGAGCACGTGCTATAGCTAGACCCACATTGAACATTTTTTTAAATTTTAAAATTTGCGACGTTCGCTGTTCACGGGGCCATGTTTCAAATATTATTATTATTGTCAAGGTATTTGGGTAAACCCGTGTGTAAAAACCTTTACTTTGTGGATAAAATCCACCGCCATCTAGAGGACCTTGACTCCTTGGGAAAACTATTTAAACTCTTTGGTGACAATTAATAGACTGCTTCCTCGAAAGTATTTTGATTACTTCTAGGTGGCAATGCATTAGAAACTTCGCGCGTCTTTTCGTTGCCATGGCAACGTTACTTTTGTTATAATGTAATTTCCATCTACACTACTTATCGGATCAAAATAAAATTAACACATTCGTGACCGGACGGACATTCTAAATGATTTGGCTATCTCAGATTTTGTCGCCGTTGAGTTTGAAAAAAAACTTTCGATTAACTTTAATGTAACTTTTTAACTTTTTGAACGATTTTAACACAAAACTAATGGCATTCAATCGAAACAAAGCTTGCGGATGGTGAAAATTTCAACTCGATCCGAGCCTCCGTTCGACCGCTATCATGAGCCAAAAAGCTGCACGACTTTCCGTTGCCATGGTAACCGTACTTTGTTATAATGTAATTTCCATCTACACTACTTATCGGATTAAAATAAAATTAACATATTCGTGACCGGACGGACATTCTAAATGATTTGGCCATCTCAGATTTTGTCGCCGTGAAGTTTGAAAAAAACTTTCGATTAACTTTAATGTAACTTTTTAACTTTTTGAACGATTTTGCCACAAAACTAATGGCATTCAATCGAGAACAAAGCTTGCGGATGGTGAAAACTTCAACTCGATCCGAGCCTCCGTTCGAACGTTATCGCGAGACATACAAACAAAAAAACAAAAAACAAAACAAAACCAGTGACTATTTTTTCCGGCAGAGTCAAATGGAAACGCTCGCTTCGCTCGCTTAATAAATACTAGGAAACGCTCAGTTGGACGCGTTGATAAGCGAGCACGTGCTATAGCTGCTAGAACCACATTGCACATAAAATTTATGGCGTTTGCGTTTCCAATATTATTTATTATTGCCAAGGTATTTGGGTAAACCCGTGTGTAAAAACCTTTACTTTGTGGATAAAATCCACCGCCATCTAGAAGACCTTGACTCCTTGGGAAAAGTATTTAAACTCTTTGGTGACAAATAATAGACTGCTTTCTCGAAAGTATTTTGATTACTTCTAGGTGGCAGTGTATTAGATAGAAACTTCGCGCGTCTTTTCGTTGCCATGGCAACGTTACTTTTGTTATAATGTAATTTCCATCTACACTACTTATCGGATCAAAATAAAATTTACATATTCTTGACCGGACGGACATTCTAAATGATTTGGCTATCTCAGATTTTGTCGCCGGTTAGTTGGAAAAAAAACTTTCGATTAACTTTAATGTAACTTTTTAACTTTTTGAACGATTTTGCCACAAAACTAATGGCATTCAATCGAGAACAAAGCTTGCGGATGGTCAAAATTTCAACTCGATCCGAGCCTCCGTTCGAACGTTATCGCGAGACATACAAACAAAAAAAAAAAAAAAAAAAAAAAAAAAAACAAAAAAAAAAAACAAAAAACAAAACCAGTGACTAATTTTTCCGGCAGAGTCAAATGGAAACGCTCGCTTCGCTCGCTTAATAAAATATCCCACACGTTTTGATCCCGTTGTGTTGTAATTGTCACATCACATGCTATAGTCGCCTACAGACATTCCTATTCTGTCACACATTCCATGCTTCTTCAACACTCGCAAATCTGTTTGTTGTACAATGTAGTACATCTTTCATTCCCATCTGGCCAGTCCAAACCTTATGACGTCATAGCTTAAATCTATCCGAATAATTACACAATATAATGGAAAATTTAAAGATTAAATTAAAATTAAAATCCAAATCGATAATAAAGACTTGGTAGGCCTAATATGGATGAGTATAATCACTTTCAGCTCATAATAATGTTTAAAAAAAAATTATTTAGTCTATAGACAGAGACTTTGATTCTTTCTTAATTTGTAATTTAACAATCTTACAATCGTATTGAGATTTCGTGATACAAATGAAAATTCGATATAAAAATTTCAAATAGAGGTTCATTAAAAACACATTTAGAAACATATGTTGAAAACAGATATCTGATACATCGTGATACAAATGGAAACAAATTGAATATATTTTGTGTACACAAAAATGATACAAACTTAACAGAAAAATAAATTATAATTTTTGTGACTTTGAATATTTTTGTTTTGATTTTTTCCCGATTTGATTTTGTTTTATTTATATACTTTTTCATTTTGTCATTTTTTGGCTAATCAACAAACATTGTTGATGATCTACGACTATAATTATTATGTATGTTTAGAAAATTGTTTTGAAACTATGAATAGTTTCATATCAATCATACGTTGCATGATTGCAGGAAGAGGAATTTTCCAAATGATTTGCAAATGATATACAGAATAATTGAAAGCAGTATACATAACAAGATCTCGTGCAAAGCCTTGGCAAGCTGTCAGTCATCAAGTCACGACGCGAGTCAACAAACAGTCAACAGCCTGGAGTATCACTCAGGTACCGTTAGCTTATTAACTAGCTCGATATCGTTGTGGTCGAGATGCGAATACTCGTCTCACAAATTCGATTTCAACCATGCATCACACCCAGAACCGAACAGAAGCTTGTACGTGAATTCCCCGGGCGCGGAAGCTGTTTACTGTATTGACGTTCAATCGGGTTCAATGCTGTCGAGAATTAGCCAGGCGTATCAATCTCGATAATATTGAATAGACAAACTGTTAGTTTGGCCACAGACCAATCTCCTTGCGAATCCGTGCCGGTTGGGAATAGCTGTTGTTTATTATTATTATTATCGATTGTGTTCACACTACATCTTGACGGAGTAGTCAATGTGTGATTGAACCAAAGATTGAACGCAACGGGTTTTTTGTCGTAAGGTACGTGTTCGGTTTTTGTATGGGTGGTTTGTCTGATGGATAGATGGCAGCCCAAGTAAAGGGGTTTTATGAATGGAAGAATGTGGAAAACGTGCAAAGATGGTATGGTATGGTATGGTATGGTATGGTATGGTATGGTATGGTATGGTATGGTATGGTATGGTATGGTATGGTATGGTATGGTATGGTATGGTAGATGAGGGTGAAGGACGATTTCAAAGAACACATGCCAATTATGCGGGATTCGGACCCATGTCCTCGTAGAGCAATACGATTCGGACTAGCGCCCTAAAGGTATGTGCCACCGCGGACGGCTCTAAGATAAGTTCTGCTAGTGCTATAATTTGGAGTGTCCTTGTTGAGAAACGGCTCTTAGTGCACCTAAATATATTTTAATCGTTCATGATTGCGGATTGTAATATGCGCAGAAACTAGAAATGCGACAAATACATGTTCTACATTGTATTAGGCTATGAACTCGAACATGACTCATGAAACCAGTACATAAAAGTTTTAGTCGCCCTGTTTAACTTGTAAAAAATTTTGAGTATTCCGAAAGTCAATTTTTCAAGAACGTCAATTCCCAATGATCCTCAGTAACCATCAGATATGGTTTCATTGTAGAGGTCTCTAATTCAGTTTCATTTCCTTCATTGGGGCGGCAGATGTTGGCAAATGGGACATCGTTACAACTTACAAGGGAGGGAAGAAAAATCAGTTCGTTTATTTTAAAGACGACTTCTCCGGGGTAAGAGTCTGAGTCTTATTCAATGCGAAACTCAAAACTTTGTTGAAAATACGAAGCAAATCAGCTCGAAAGTTAATGAAACTTTTCTAAATGCAAATAAGCAACAAACTTCGGTTCGGCTATCGCTGCTTGTACGGTTTGGGACGTGGGACTTCACCGACAATCTCATCGGAAACAATATTTTGTGTTTAATGGAAGCCGAAGACATTTTCGAAAATCATTAATTTCTTCTTGAATACGTGACCTCCTTGACCTCGTCTACGGCATCTTGTTCACAATCGACAACAGAGAGTACGTCACATTTACATAAAGCTACAGTCTGTTAAGAATGCACTTAACTTAATTGTAATCCTAGTCCAGCTTGTTGGTAGAGTTGAAGAGAAATCTAAGAAAAGTGCTTTTCTACAAACTAACAACAACGCAAATAATGTTGCCATTAAGTACCAACTTTGGAGTAATTTTTCTACCAAAAACTCAAATAATTGAATTCTATGTAAAGAGGAATAGTAGTCAAAGTGAATTATTTCTCTACCAACTTGAAGAAGTGTACTGTACTGTGTGTGTTTACTGTTGTATCACTGTTCAGTGAGTGGCTGAGTAAATGGGTATAACCGAGATACGAAACATGCAAATGTAATAGAACTGTTTGCATTATTATTGTTTCCATAGTCTAGCTCTATGGTACAATATACTTCTCGCTTAATTTTGAATTTCGCTGAAATGATTGATAAGTTATCCAATGTATTATTAAAGAACTCTACAGATCTTTGAAAATAACAATAGGATCCTTGAACACAACGAATGTAATGCACAAATGTAGCAAACAAGCAATCTCGATATTTGTTAGCTCATATAGCATGGAAAGATATACACGTATACATCCTACCAGAGTAGGGTGGCACCATATACACAGAATCTAAAATATATAAAACAATGCAATTTATTTATATTTTATTGGTACACTCAAATACAGCATTGCTGCCATTTTCCATTGAGGTATCGACTAAAATAAATTAAAAAACATATAAAACTATAAAACGTATCAAATCCAAAGATATAAATTCAAAATATCAAAATTGACCGCCAAGGGGGTTTCACATACACTTCTACCATGAAGTAAAAGTCATTTAATTCCCTGAAGTGCTCTCCTCTTGATACTTGATACCATTCTTTCGTAACCACTTCTTTGACATTGAACAGCTGTTAATATATAATATCTCTTGCAAGTCTTGTTACCCCTTATTGTTTTATTATTAACAATTAAATATAACATAATAACAAAAATGAAATAAATACCATTAAACAAATACATAATTAACTTAGTAGTTTTATATCAAGACAAATTGCATAATGCACTGTTATATACATGTGCGTTGTGCTTTGCCATTAGTATATTGTGTTGCAGATGTTTGGTATAGGCACAGATAACACGTAGTGTACTCTATTATCTGTGGTATAGGTGTATTTGGAGGGTTACGTCTAGATCTACATACCTTATCCATATCGTTGGTTGTCGTAGCTTGCCAAATTTTTCTATCTTATCTTAAAAAATCAAAAACACATTTTATTCCTTCAATTATTTATTAACTTATAAAAACAGCCAAGAATGTCAAAATTCTTACTCGGTGAAACCCAATCCAAATATGTGCAACAGAAACGTGTTGCACAACTCAAACATCAACAATGACATTAAAAATCAATAAAGCTGAATTAAAATGCTCTGCACTAGGTGTCAGTAATAGTAAGGGGATGCGCTAATTTAACACTCGCATGCACACCCCCCACAAAGAAGGTAAGGTGCCTTACAGCGTCCTCGAATATATACCACTTAGCAAACTATAATCAGAAAACATTTTTAATTCCCTCCTTGTTTTATTGATAAACGGTCACATAAAATCCATTCAAACGTCCATTATAAAACGAATCAAACACATTAACTCGAATATAAAACCTCACCGAAAAAATGTTCGAGGACCACAATTAAACACTAACGACGTAGGTAGGTAGGCCTACCAACTTCCAAACAGACGACAATTATTTCTCACCTGCCCCAGCCTTTGAGTTGCATTTCTTTGGCTCGCCGACGGTGGTGGTATGTCCGCGCATGTCCACTCGCCTTATTTATTCACAGTTGTTATGCCCGTGTTGTATTTTAATGGCGCGACCAGACATTGCAACACTCGCGAGGGACATAATGGGACATGACAACGTATTTGTCTCATTATCTTGGAATAACACAGTCACGAAACGCCATTGTTATTTAGTAAGGGCTTACGAGTTAACGTTTGCTATTTAGTTAGATGGAAGAAAAGGAAAAGTGTTTGTTTGTTTGTTTGAGCACGCGGACTATTAATCTGTCTTTTGTTAGGCTGGTACACTGTTGCAAGATAAGTTGTGCATTGAAATTATAAGTTTCTTACATTTATCGAGTTATAAATGTTCTGCATAGAAACTAAGTAAAGTGAAGCAGTTTATATTTACATAAATCTAATTGAATCAAAGTTTAGTTGCTTAGCTTAGCCACATTTAACAATCTAGAACATAGTTTCATGACTAATTAAGTATTTTTTATTTTGGTACAACTGATTACTCAGCCACTATCATACCATAATTTTCTGATTTAAGCTGAAAAATTAGTTTATCCACTCCACAAGATAAAAGTTGAGTAATCATTTTGTGCAGTCAATCGATTACTTAATTTTTAATTCAATGCTAAATCATAAAAATTAATGACCCCTATAATCTGCAATAAATGAATCACTCTTCAAAACAGCAAAACAATCTTCATCCAATATAATTGCCTCCCCTGTTACTTTACTCCAACAAAATCCTCAGACAGCCATTTATTTACCTTTCCAACCATTGCTTTTTAAACGCAACGAAATAAACTGTGTTTGAAGATAATTAGATAGTTCCCATGTGACTTATTTCATGTCTTATTGTCTGGCTGCCCCTATTCTTCTCCTCGAAATAAGATTTATCCTCCGCGAGTCAATAAATTAATCAGTGAATTTGTAGTGACGTCACAATCGACAGTTCAAGTCATGTTTCGCTGTCTTTGAGATCGGAGGGTTTGGGTCGTTGCAGATTCCGATGCCACAAAGTCGAGAATACCGCGTCGTAAGCTGCGTGGGCGAGGGAAACACGACCTTATTGGTGCTGGTTTCCGTGGACAACGGAACGGCTGTCAGGAAGGTGAAACTGTGTTGTTTATTGTATCGTTTATTGGGTTTAGCGTCTCATATTTATCCAACTAAAACTAACGGATATGATGATAAATGAATGATGATATTGAGAAGGTAGGAGGAAAGAGCGGATCAAAGGTATGTGTGGCCCACTCTTCAATAAAAGTACACCGTAAACTAAAGCTCACCCACTTGTATGACACGAACCTACTAATTCATTGTTACATTATAGTTTTATCTGTGGGTGGTGACAAGACAAGCTCTACTGATAACAATACACATCATTGATGGTTTATGTATTAAGCGATCCTAAAATGTAGAATCAAAACGATATCGGCCAATGAGGACGAACGTCGAACGACAATAACTACAAAATCTAGGCGTGATATCGAAGTGACATCATTTCTTTTAGTACGGAGCATACGCCTTCATGCATTTGTTGACCTGCTAGTTCTGAAAACTATTTCATATAAGATCGTCAGTCTTGAATGTGTACAAAACCAAAATAACGCTCATGTATGTTTACTTGTAGCTTGTAGGGTGCCTAATTGTATGGTTAAGGGGGGGGGGGGGACAGATCTAGCCTGTAATTACATTTACCGCTCAATGTTCTTTTACAACAACATTGATGTGATCTTATCTTGCTCTTAACTAGTTCTAATTTATTGTGAGTATGGGTACAATAGTTCGTTTGTTCCTAAAACAAAACAGTAATATACCGCCCGTATATTTAATCAAAAAGTATATTATCTCCCATGAAACTATTTTGAATAAATGTTGACTTCGGCGGTAAATAGTTGTGTTGATACAATCCAGATATAAAAATAAAAATCTCCATCCACCAATTTATTTGAAAAATTCTCTATTGTATTTTATGTAATAAATCCACTTATTAAAGTGCTTCTCGCCTAACAAAATTGTGATATTTAAAAGTATTTTCCACCCTTGCGGTTTTAAATTAGTTCCGGAAACAAAACAACAAGTTGGAAACGAATCGCAAAATGGTTTTATCCACTTCACGAACATCGAATGAAATATATTTTTAATACTGTTGACGATTAGAATTCCAGTTAATCGCTCATATAATAGGGTCAATGTAGATAGACCAATGAATCTTAATGACTCGCAACAAACCAATTGCCTTCGCCTGTTTACGCGCCGCTGAATCCAAGTAATTCTCTCATCCAGAAACGATTACATTAAAATGGCCGACTATTTTCTTTAAGAACCAAACAACAACGTTGTAATTTTCAAGTCATGGAAATCATGATGATCAATTACACAACACGTATCCACCCCTTCCTTCTTCCATTGTGGAAATAAGAATTGTTTTAAAACAATGGCGGCCGACAGGTGGAGGCTATCGGTAGCTACCGTGGGAAAGATTATACCTAGGGTAAAATACAAAATATAGGAAGACGTTGAACTGGACACATTAATTAACGAATAATTATCGTATTCCCCTCGTCTTCCTGTTAATTAAAGATTAAGACCATTCTCGTTAAAAATGAATGCATCAATAAATAACCAGAGAGCTAATTACTATAGAGATAATCGAGATATTATCAAAATCGACTCACGTCTCCGAAAATTGCTATAAGGTATTAATTATAAGTTTAAAAAGATGTAAGTGGAGATAATTGCACAAAACAAACAGAAGGAAAAAAATGGAGCCGAAGAGTAAATGATTTTCGAGCGCAAGCCAATTTGCCCATTAATGGCAACTAATAACTTACGGATAATAGCGTATCATATTTAATCGGATGTTAGTTAATGCGGATAGGAGTTGATTACTAACGTGGAGTTTAATCGGCGGATTTAATTTGAACGGAGTCTGGGGGAATGTGTGTGCAAAAGTAAAGATTGGCGAGAGATAAAACAAATGTAGTAAATATGACATTGTATTTAATTTACTGAATCATACTTAGTACTTAATATTATAATACTATTCATATCACACTACTTACCAATACTGAATGTAATTATTATTATATGAACCCAAATACATCATCACATCAGTGATATTATATACTAAGTTAAATTTAGTAAAATTGACGCTTTTTCGATTTACATTCTGATTATACTTTCCTTTACGGAATTTGCCAACTTTACAACTATGAATATAACCAAGTCGTAATAAAAATGGTTCACAACTTTTCCCTCGAACTGTTTTTATTGATTATTCGATCAGCTGATATTGCACCTACTAGGAACACAAATTTTATATCCAAATAGCAACTTAAAAATAAAATTAAGCCTAATTATAGGAACAAAAAACATTATCCATTGTTATTTAGGTAGAGATTATGAATCACACCACCATACAACAAAAACCGTGTGAAATTAATTACGTCTTCTATTTATCCAATTTGTATAATAATATAATTAAATAGACTAAGTGCTTCTAAATAATAGCTCGAGACACGCGTTGCGTAACTACAATATACCTTCTTCTGCATCAAAGTGTATTTAATTTATATAGTCGTGTCACAAAACATTTAGACCAGCAAAATTGAAAGTGTGAAGTAAAAGTTATTTTTTTAAATTACAAGCTTTGACTGAAAGGAGATTAAAAAATACCGTTATGAGAGCAAAATTTGCAGCATATACATAAATAATTTTTAAAAAAATGAAGCTTACAATATCAAATACAACATATCAAATAAATAAACTCTACACTGTAAAGAAAGTTTTAAATGATCTTAAAAATGCATCAATATGTATATAACACAATATTATTAGGGCCTAAACCAGTTGAACAAAAAAGTCACGTGTAAAAACTAAAAAGGGGATTAAAATGAAGAAAAATAAACAGAAGTACATAACAGATTTGCATAAAAATGTCAGGAAATAGTAATAAGAAGTTTAATTCGTGTACATAATACAATACGACATGTACAGTGATAAAAAGGAAAAAAAGCACATTGCAAGAGACGGGACTTGTACTGAACACGTCTAAATACAGTTACTGTGCCTGCACTGCATTAGAATCCCTAGATCATGTCAGGCAACTCTGAGCATCCCAAAAAACAATCACACAACGATACTGTTTCTTATTTCACGGAAGTAATCTTCATCATTGCTTCACGTCGTCAATGCACCTCAGCCTCGCCGAGGAAGCCACATGAAGACAAGGTGCAGTGGTGCATCCGATCTCAGGCCTCTCCAGCGGTCACCATCCAGCTTTTTCCGAGCACCGAGATGAGATATGATCCTCCTCTCTTGTCTCACGTTGTCAATCTCTCTCACGGCGACACCGGCTGCATACGCTCGAGAAGGGGACGACATCAAGGAGGAAGGAATAATGTAAGGAGGCAGTGTGGCGTCGTCAAAACCATAGCCACTTTGAACGACAATGGTGGTCGGCGAAAGCCTCGAACCCAAAGCAAGGTCGTCGGTATTATTAAAGCTCTTTGTCAAAGCTATGAACATTCCAAAACAAACAAAAACGCAGCACATCAACAAAAATTACTTTTCACCTCTTTATAGTCTATCTCATTAATACAAGAGTTATAATCAACGTATTAAGGATAATACCAGCTGTTTCAGTGCCGCCATAGTAGTCGCCATATTGGTCAGCACCAACGAGAAGGAGTAATACTGCGAAAAACTCTATGTTTTAGTAGCCGCCATATTGGTCAGCACCAACGAGAAGCAGCAAATACTGCGAAAAACTCGATCAGAGACGTTCAAAACGGCCACGTTCATTTGTACAGCCACAGATAGCGCATGCTGTCTCCTTACATTATTCATACCTCCTTGGACGACATCGGCTGAGAGACACGCATGGAGGGGACGACACAGGCTGAGGGACACGCATGGAGGGGACGACATCGGCTGGGGGACACGCATGGAGGGGACGACACAGGCTGAGGGACACGCATGGAGGGGACGACACAGGCTGAGGGACACGCATGGAGGGGACGACACAGGCTGAGGGACACGCATGGAGGGGACGACACAGGCTCTTTCTTTCTTTATTTCAGTCCACTGATATATGCATTACATATATATGAGACAAACACAAATTACAAATAATAACAAAAAATATAAGTACAATACAGATTATGGTAATTACAAAATACTACAAAATATCAATAACAATGCTAATTGCATTTTGTTATTATACATAATAAATAAGATAATATTACATGAATACATTTTACAATTTTTAAATCATATCCAAAGTGAGAGAGAGAAAAAAAAAGTGGTGTGAGAGAAGTGTGAAAATAATAAGTTAAATTGTCCAATGGTCATCTAGGAATTCTCTAAATGAGTAATAAGCTTTATTTATAAGGAATTCTTTCAATTTGTGCTTAAAGAGTGTTAGTGAGTTGGAATTTTTAAATTTGAAGCTGGTAATTTATTAAAAATATTGTACTACAAAACGTGAGTCGGGCTTTTGTCAAAGAAAGTGTGGCTAGATTTTGGTATAAAAAATTTTAGTATTATATCTATTTAAAATGGGAATGGTGGGCATTATTTAATGGAAAATGGTCAGGATTGGAATATACAAAAGTTGCTGCAGAGATAATTAGCGTACATGTTAGTGTGAGGATACGTAAATTTGTGAAATGTGCTTTGCACGATTGCCTACTGGAATTCCAGCAATTATCCTAACAGCACGTTTTGAATAATAAAATTACGTTTAGCGTGGGGTGATGTACCCCAAAAAATTAATGCCATAGGAAAGAAGAGAATGAATAAACGCATGATATACCATCGAAAGTATGGGAGGGTTAACAATTAATTTCAGTTTGCGGAGCAATAAAAACATCCACTCAGGAGGCGAGGAACAATTGATTGAATATGGGGGCCCCAGTCTAACGAATCACTTATGGTCAGCCCAAGGACTTTGGTGGTTACTACTTTGGTATACTGTGGCCCTCTAAACGGATTAATGGACTCGAGGGGCATTGCCGAGTACCAGTGCGGAAATTCAGGAAAAATGTTTTACTGGTTTGAATAGCAAGTCGATTATTTGTACTGTAAGATAACATTTGGGAAACTTGACAATTAGCAGCTTTGGTCAATTGCAAGGTAGTCTCCTTGGATGACGTAAGTAAAGAATTGATGTCATCAGCATAAAGTGGAGTAACCCCTTTAACACAAATAGGAATAGTATTGTTGTTATGTAGAAATTGACGTAGATCATTAATGTTATACTATAAAGAAAAGAGGTCCTAAAACTGAACCTTGTGGGACGCCGTTTTGTACATTTTGAGGATTAGATAGAAACTGGTACGGTAGAGGTTGCTCCCTTGTTTTGACAACTTGTGTGCGGTCCGATAAAAATGAGTCGATCCAACCTAGGGCAGGTCCATTATACCTAAAGATGCAAATTTTGCAAGAAGAATTTTATGATCAATAGTGTCAAATGCTTTGCTAAGGCCCAACGAAAAGGAATGGCAGAGTCACCCTTATCTAGTGCCAAGTAGAGGGAGGATAAAAATGAGAAACTAGCAGTAGTCGTGGATCTTTTAGAACGAAAGCCATGTTGACAGTTATCAAGAATATCAAATTCAGGGGAAATACGATGTAATGCGGGATTGCATGATGAGTTCAAAGATTTTCGAAAATGATGAAAGTAATGAGATGGGTCGGTAATTGTTTTGGGAATATGAATGTCTCCTTTTTGTGTATAGGAAAAACAATCGATTTTTTTAAAGGGACAGATGGGAATGTTCCTTGTTCTAAAGACATATTTATGATGTGGCAGAGGGGTTCGCTAATTAATTTGGCAGTCTTGACATAATGGCACTTGGAATGTCATCAAACCCACATGAGTATTTAGGACTTATACCTTTTATAGTGTGTTCCACTTCAATTGGAGTTGTAGGTGAAACAAAATTGAGTGATTTGTCTGGCATGATGAAATTGGGGAAGAACTTGGTGGCGGTAGATAACTTGACTCTTTAAAAAAACGTATTGAACTTCATCTGCTATTTGTTTGGGATTTGTTATTGTTTTGCCATTAATTGACAAAGTTATGTCTAGAGGGTTTTGAGAGAACGGGTTTTCTGCTTTAATGATGCTCCAAGTAGTCTTAGACTTATTCTTTGAGTTTGAAATGATTTGGCTATGAAAGAGGCGTTTAGTGGCTTTTATTTTTCGTGAGTGAATCTTTTTTTTTCACATTGTAAGCAGCTTTGAGTTCAGGAATGTTTGGGTTTCGTTTACAGGCTGAGTGCATATGGTGCAGATCTGCCGATGAAAAAACGGACCTCAGGCGTTACCCATTTTTTAGATTTGGGTTTTTTGTTAATTCTTTTACTTAGTGAGAGGGAAGGCAACATTTAAACAGTGCTACGTAACGCGAGTGGAAAGCACCAAAACAGTCATCTACATTTGTCTCTGTATATGATGAAGACCAAAGTTCCTCCTGTAGTAAGGAGACAAAATTATATACATTCTCATCAGAATAATTCCGTTTGTATAATGTAGTTATTTAAACATTAGGAATAGCTAGGAGTTGAAGGGAGATTAGCATGGTGGTCTGAAAGACCTGGGTCTATAGTTTTGGTTTTAAGAGAGTTACCGTCAAGTGTAGTAAAAATATTGCTAGGAGGGTTGAACTAGTGGGACTAATGCGGGTTGGTGTGGAAATGGTGCTAGATAAATTAAAGAAACCAATAATATCCTGAAGAAGAGTTCTTTCTTTGGATGGTTGCAGAAAGTAAATATTAAAATCGCCACATATTATCATCTCAGCTTGGGATATAATTTAGTGAGAGTATGAGAAGTTTATCAAATTTACATACAAATGTAGCTACGTCACTAGATGGGGACCTATATACTGAAAGGTTTATGAAACTCTATTAGATACAAAAAAAGTGATGCCTGTACACTCAAAGTCTTCTCGATACAATATTTGTGTATTTCAGGAATAGGAGAAACATTAAGGTGTGGTTTTGAAAGGACTGCGACACCGCCATATGGGGAATTACGACAGTAGATATTAGAATTTACGTAAGATGGTATGGCAAATGTTGTAGCCTCAATATCAGATAGCCAGTGCTCCCAATTTCAGAATATATTGGAGACTGCTCATCAAGAAAAAATTCAACCTCTTTGCACTTATTTTTTATCGATCTGACATTCAGGGATATAATGTGTAGGTAGTTCTGTTTTAAAAAACGGAAGGGTTTACTTTGGAATAAAAATGAAAAACCTTTATTAAGTTTTGTTTAAGTGATATCTTGCCACTTATGTGAAAAAGTGTGAAGAGGCGGAGTGTTAAGGCTAATGAGAGGTTTTTTTGTCATTAGTATTTTTAACAGCCACGATAATGTCATTATGGTTGGTATGTCAACTAGTCAACTATGCTTAGATTTGGATTTATTTTATTTATAGGATTTTAAATGAAGAGGTGGAGATATTTGACGCTGTTTTTGCTTCTTCCGATAACGATCAGTACGAATTCCTATTAACTCTCTGGGGGACCATGGTTTTTGAATTCGAAGTTTTTGCACAAGACCTTCACTTGTCATTAATTCCCTTAGCTGTTGATAATTATAATTGGAGAATTGCCTTATCCACAACTTCGGGTTGTCATGGGTGGTAGGTTGATTCTCCCCATGGAAAAAACAGCTGGTACAGCGTCCTGCTTGGAAGTGGACGCTTGGGCCGTCTCAGACGTTTGCAAGTAGGCTGGCATCTCTTCCGACTCAGGACGGTGTACATCATTCAGTTCGCTTATGGATGTGTGTTCTGTATTGTCATCTCCTCCGACGCAGGGACAATACAGCGCCCTGTGCCGAGCCAGATGATCGCACTTTGGGGTGTCGTCCCCTCTTTCGGTTTTTAAGATAGGGCTACCTGGAGTTGTTGGAAGTCTTGATTCTGGGAGATAGGATATCCAGGATAAGATTTGTCCCATTTTTCTGCAGTTAAGGGAGTAGAGTCTATTAGAGGGAGTGTTAAAGAATTTGAATTTTTCAATTTTGTGGTAGCTGACAGATACTCAGTTAATTTAAACGAAGGATCTTGTGTCGTCTTCGGCTGATCCAAAGCAGGCACACTATCATCCTTGGTAGACGAACTTGTCAGTTGGTCTTTGCCCCTGCATTTGTTTCCCTTTATGTGCTGGATTTGTCGGAAGTCTTGATTCTGGGAGATAGGATACCCAGGACGAGATTTGTCAGATTTATCTGCATGGAGGGAGTAGAGTCTATTAGAGAAAGTGTTTATAGTATTTGAATTTTTCGATTTTGTGGTAGTTGACAGATACTCAGCTAAGTAAAGCAAAGGATCTTGTGTAGTCTTCGGCTGGTTCAACGAAGGCACACTATCCTCTTTAGTTAAAAAAACTTGTTAGTTGGTATTTGTCCCTACCCCTTGTCCTTGATGTGCTGATCGTTTTCAGAACAAGTAGTCTCTATAGTTGTATCGTCTAACGCTGGTTTACTCTTAGTCCATTTACAACATTAGTAGTTGTTTTCTTCGAATGGTTATCCCTGAAGCTAGGCCTACTATCCTTGTGCTGAGTAGATGTTGTTGTACATCATGGAAAATTTTTTGCTGTAGCATTTGTGAGCCTTCTTTTTTGCACCTGAAAAGTAAACGAATCTGGCATGGCTTCCAGTCCATTGTACTAATCATTTCAGTGATCATATTATGTAAAATTTTAAGGTTCCCTTTGCTATTTTGGGTTTAAGGGCCATCAGTTGAAATATCAGATGATGTTAACCAATTATTAGTTTCAAAAAAACCACCTCAAGTGTACTGCACACCCATTTCAGAGAAGAATTAATCTCGGATATCACGTGGTTTGGGACATCTTTACGATATAGCAAACTTGTGTAAGCTATGTCAGCATTTGGTAATTTTTTTAACAGCTCGCAGCAATTGGTAGACGTTATCCATTATCTGTAATGGCTCTAGGATATCTTACAGAATTTGTGCCATTGTGGTTTATAACCCGTTCTTATGTGTAGTTTGGCAGGATTTTGGTCTTCTTTTATCAATTTTTGTAGCTGGTGAGGCTGAATTCCTGGATATACTCGTAGGGAATACTTATCTTGGAAAACATATTCTTCTCTTTGGCATCTTTAAAAATAGAGTCACTTATAAAATAGTCCACTGTGCTAACAGTCTTTGTTAGCTCACTTTTAGATGTTTGAGTCTTTGTGAATTCACAGTTGGGCGTAGGTCCAGACCAAGGTCTGGAAATGTTTCTATTATTCATTGATCTTTTATTTGTACTTACATCAAGAGAAGGATAGGCATCGTCGTCTAAGTATTCCCGTGGTAGGTACCTGTTACTAGTTTTGTGATCTCTGTCCCCTTTAGGTCTAGGAGGTTCCTTGTAGCTTATTGTTGTTGTGTGCTGAACAGGAAAAAGTGTCTCTGTTTGTGGATTAGCATTTAAGCTTGTTTAACTGTATGCTTTAGGTGTTTGATAATATGCATGGAGGGGGCGACCACAGGCTGAGGGACACGCATGGAGGGAACGACACAGGCTGAGGGACACGCATGGAGGGGACGACACAGGCTGAGGGACACGCATGGAGGGGACGACACAGGCTGAGGGACACGCATGGAGGGGACGACACAGGCTGAGGGACACGCATGGAGGGGACGACACAGGCTGAGGGACACGCATGGAGGGGGGTTCATTACAGGAATGTCGGGATCAGTGCTAACAAGCAGGACTCGGATTCTGGAAGATGTATGATCGATTCATGACGTCATTCATCAAGTTCCTGATTGAAGGTTTTTCAAGGAGGATTTTCTTGGCATGGGTTGAGTTCTAAAAACTTCATTTGGGCAATCCATCTTTCAACATTGGACTACTAATGTAGAGCATAACTATTTAGGCTGAACACAAAAGTATCCTATAAAATATGGACGTTCAGTTTGATTGCAATAAGTTTGTCTTAACTTTTGTTTTAAATACAGTAACGGGTATATTCACCCTTAAAAGTAGAATAATAATGTGTCTAGAAAGGAGAACGCTTTTTTTACGCCATTAAGAAGAATTTGATGTTGGGTAAGGGGGCTTTGGGCCTAGCAGTCTATCAGAGGTGCGAAAACTACAATTTTAACTTGTAACACCTAACATTTGTATTCTGAATTCAAACCCAATTTAGCATATTTAGAATCTGTGTTTTACTTCACATCAAAACCCTATATTTTTTTTTTTTTGGGGGGGGGGAGGCTTAATTTCTAATAAGGAATAAAAGGCACATTTGAAATCAATATAATTAAATTTTTACAAGACCCCCGATACTGTATTTTTTTTTAAATAAAAACTTCAAAACTTAAATTGGAATTTGAATCTTTGTATATTTATTTATAAATTATTGCCACTCGTGATCTTATCAATGTCACGTTTGTTTCATTTGCAAACATAATTCAACATTTTATTTTCAGTGAATTTTACTCCTCAGCATTTCTGATACATTTTGAGATGAAATGACCGTTTAAAAGTTACAAAATAACGACTTTTAAAACGTTTTTATTTTGTTTGTAGTCTGGAAACAAATTTCATCTTACCCGCATGTGTTCACAAAACTTAGATTTTAGTGTTCTAATAACACTAACTTCTGCCCTAAACCTAACCATTTCGAGCAATGAAGTGAATCTGGCTTTGACAAACTCAGATATACCACACACCGATCACACTTACTCAGAAGTAAGTATGTCTATTCCAGCCCTCACGTCGGTAATATTTACGAACTCCCACACATGTCTGGCTCCAAAGCCACGTACCATCACGCTATTGATGAGATGTATGGGGGGAAGGGGATATTGTTTATTAGAGATTCTTGCCTACGTGAGATCTCCTCGTCGGCATCGGCTTTATCGTCCTCCCTTCTTTATCACCATCATTACCAGCCACGCATACACCCCTATTTGTACAACATAACATAACAAGAGAAAGAAACGACAAACGAAATGATAACGCCAAGAAATGTGACTACCAGATTTTCATGATCAAAAATAACAAGAAACTGTGGTTGCATTTAGAAAATTATAGTCAATTCGATTCATTTTTACAATACAATACATAGATTGATAACAAAATAGAGAGTACAAACAAAGGAAGTCCGTAAAATCATTATCGAACAACAATGGGCTCTAACAAAAATAAATAACTTTGAATCGTGATGGAGTTAAAAATATGAGGGAGGATTAAAATACCGACATACGTAAATCAAGGGTCGGATATAAAGCTAACAACTTGTCAATACTCAAGCTTCTGGATATATCTTGTTATTTTCTGTATGTCTATGAATTTATAGTTTGTAGATGGTATCGTATGAGCAACAAAATCAAAAGTCGAATTGGATAAGAGGCGGTGACGTACGTGTTAATAAATAGTTTTAAAATAAGCATACAGTCGCATGTGCATATGGTATCTATCCCCGATTGATAACAAATACGAAACAAGAAGTAATAACGTGACATCGTTACTCGAGTGCTCAGTCAACCAAGAAGGCTCCTCCAGTGGATGAGTGGAAGATTCCCACGTTATTCGTATCATTGCGCCATGGAAGTAAATATATTGTATTGAATCGTATACTTTATGTTGCTACCCCACTTCACGCGCACGTTACAATACGCAATTGTATAATACAATTTTCAAAGTGAATTATTATTTGCATGCGTGCGTAGTGGTCACTGGGGGCGAAATCCGCGCGAAAACGAAACCCAGTGACCACACTATACAGACAATACAAAGAAACAATCATAGTTATAAGCCATAAGCAAGAATGACATTTTTATTCTAATATTCCATTGTATGTCTTTGTGTGTGAAGTGGGAATTTTCCACAGCTTCTCTGTCCCGCCAAACTGACTGCATCCCACCCCCCTCCTCGGGGGTGTCACGTGCTTTTAACTCGTGGTCTGGTTGGCTGGCTGGAGGAGCTGTTGGGTATAAAGCAGCCCTGTTTAGGGTGGAAGTCAGTAGTTGTGGTTCGGATATTCCTGCGACACTACTCATGTCTGACTCCATGTCCTGTAAAGATTATGTACAATATAAGTCCTAAGTTAAACCTACATCAATTCTTGATATTTTGCAAAACCTCCTACCAACACCTATCCTAAGAACTTCGAGACGCTTTGAACTTCGAGACGCTTTGAACTTCCAGACGCTTTGAACTTCCAGACGCTTTGAACTTCCAGACGCTTTGAACTTCCAGACGCTTTGAACTTCCAGACGCTTTGAACTTCGAGACGCCGTTAGTTCAGAGACGCTATGTCTGTACCCCTGACGTGGTAGCCCCTCAGGCGTCACGACGCTAGCTACCTTCAAGTACTAAGTCCATTGAGAATACCATTACATCCCGTACTTACCTTGATCCCTAGTTAGATCCGTCCTAGGCGCTCGTAATTGCTAGGCAAGAGACTCGAACTCAGGTCCATTTGCTAAGAAGTCCAGCTAGGTAAAACCTACCTCCCCCACTCTTAGAATATTCATACCGCGAGCCAAGCGAGCTCGCAACATTTGGCGACCGTGACAGGACCCGATTCACTACAGTCTTTGGCAATTATAATGGAGACCCTTAAGAGGCAGAGGACACCCGTTCGGGCATCATTCACTAGAATGTGTCAACTAATCATGGCGGAATTAGCTAAACCTATCCTCCCGAGAGAGCTCAGGAATTGCTACACTTGTTCACTGATAAGGGTAACCGATTAGAAAGCATAGATTCAAGCATTGTTTCGGTGTTGGTAGAGGACAGTACCATAGGTGAGGACGCAATAGAGGACGAATATGCTACAATTGAATCATACCGCGAGAAATTCATTACTACTAAAGAAAAAACTCGTATGGGAAATTAATAAACAGAATGGAGAAATAGCATCCACTATCACGAACTCAATTGCGAGTAATCTGGTCGATACTCAGAAAAAATACAGGTTACCGGAATTAGAGTTAAACAAATTCAGTGGCAATGTTAGAGAGTGGCTTGCGTTTTGGGGCCAATTCAAGAAAATCCACGAGGATAAGGAAATTGCGCCTGAAGACAAGCTTCAGTATCTATCTCAGTGCATGGTAAACGGATCGCGTCCCAAGGAAATAGTTTCCAGTTATCCGGTAAATACAACCAGTTACAATAAAGCCATTGAGGCACTTACGACAAGATACGGGAACAAAGACGTTCTCATTGACGTATATATCCGGGAACTGTTAAAATTGATCAACGTCAAAAAACGTATGTCGGATATATCACAACTATATGATAAGATTGAGACGCAACTTCGCGCCCTAGAGTCATTGGGCGTGGTTAATGATCAATACTCAATAATTCTCTTCCCAATGGTGGAAAGTTGCCTACCAGAAGAACTGATAAAGGCTTGGGAGAGGCAGCGCAGCCTTTTAAAACTTCATGTTCAAACCGATAGGAATGAAACCGACCTTCAATTACTAATGAACTTTTTGAAAAATGAAGTTACAAGCGAGGAACGCGCGAGGTTAGCAAAAACCACTTTCGAATCACGCGGTTCCCATGATAATTCACACAAAACAGGCAAGCCTAATATTGCTACCGCAGCTGACCTGTTGAATTCTAATAAAAACATTAAGCAGCTACCGCGTAGACAATGTCTATTTTGTGATAAACAACATCCCTCGCACGAATGCTACAAAGCTAGGCGTATGACGCTTGAAGAGAGGCAGGCCATAGTCACTGCAAAAAGGGCTTGCTTCTCATGTCTCATTCAAGGTCATTCCGCGAAATCATGCAAAACAAACGTTAAGTGCATGTTGTGTGAGAGAAAACATAGAACGATAATGTGCGCGAAATTCCAATCTAACCAAAAAACGGATGAAAACACGAGTGAGAATATCGCACAAGACAACAGTACATCACTGGCTAACATTAACGTCACTCAAAACGTCATCCTTCAAACCGTTCAAGTTAAGATTGAAGGACATAATGGACAGAGTAGACTAACCCGAGCAATAATAGATACAGGATCTCAGAGATCATACATCACTAAAAACATTGCTCGGGAGATGAGTTACCCAGTAGAAGGGTGTGAGTCTTTAAAACACGGGTTATTCGGTGGTCACGTGACGCTCCCTAAGAAACACAATGAATATGTAGTTTACTTGGCCAATCCGGATAACAATTACAAATGTAACTTTAAAGCCCTCGACAACCCGGAAATCTGCGATTTCGCACAAAGTATTCCAAGAGGTGCATGGACAGATGAGTTAGAGAGAAAAAACATAAAACTAAGTGATTATGGGCACAAGTCAAAGAAAATCGAGATACTTATCGGCGCCGACGTCGCAGGCAAACTATTCACTGGAAACATTCAAGAATTACAGTCAGGTCCGGTGGCCATAGAAACCAAGCTCGGCTGGACGCTGATAGGCAAAGTAGTCGATGATAGTGTTCATAAAACAAGTGACTCTCTCTTGGTCACCTCTATGTTTTGTACTATTCCAGACCTATTGACGCCTGACGTCATAGGCATTGCAGACAAAACTACCAGAGAAGAAAAAGGAGGAGCGCGCCAGAAAACACGAGTTACCCCTTTACCAAGACGGTCCAAAGAGAGATCGAAGGGCGGTCTCAAGTTAATTTGTCGCGGATAGGACAACCCTTTCCTAACGACAATAACAACATCACTGTCGAGGCATTACATAATACCACCAAAATACTGATTGATAGAAATAGCTTTGATGATTCTCACAAACGCTTAGATACATTGACTGGTGGTAAACAATCGCGTAACGCATTACATTATGTCGACAATAAATGTTTACCCGCAATAGGTGACAGTGTTGTTGTATCTAATCCCATCAATAACTACAATGCCGTATGCAAAACGGAGCAGTTTAAGTTAAGAAGGTGGGAGTTTACAAGCAAAACCGCGGGAAAATTGCCATCATCGAAGAAGGTTCAAAGAATATTGGATCTAGAAATCAGTCCAACATTATCAAATACCATTCAGCCGACAGAAAGATGCGAGTGTCCTGACAACTCAGCCGACCTCCACGTCCAAGGGATGAGAGCGAAGCCTGTCACGGCGTTAGAAGGGTGGGAGGGGTCGAAACCAGATGCACAAAACCATGAGACACTAGGCGCCAAACCCTCACACTCCCACTCCACTTTCAAATCCTCTGATCACAGCTTCAAAACATGCCTGATTTACGATCCTATGAACAGATCCTCCCTCAAACCTAATTACCAACCCTGCATCAACAATCTATGGTGCAGCGGTGGTGGCAGACTTGGAGGAACTTCGAGACGACTTGGCATTTCCGGCCTGACCATGTCATGTCAGGCCTTGCCATTTTGCCTCTTCCAATTCGAGGGGCGCTTCGCAGTGGACATCTGGGTGGTCTTCCGATCACCACAGTCACCGCCACCCCTTGGCGGTGACCCTCCGTTCCGATCTGCGAGGTCGTCCTCTTGGCTGAGCGTCTACATCCCCCCCCCCCGGTTCGAGCCCGTTCAACCCCCTGCCGAGTCTACCCGGAAGGTGCGTGGATATACGAGTGCGCGTACCGTGTGATAAAGTAATCAAAAATGAGCGTATCTCATTTTAGAGGTGGGAGTATGTTGCTACCCCACTTCACGCGCACGTTACAATACGTAATTGTATAATACAATTTTCAAAGTGAATATTATTATTTGCATGCGTGCGTAGTGGTCACTGGGGGCGAAATCCCGCGCGAAAACGAAACCCAGTGACCACACTATACAGACAATACAAAGAACAATCATAATTAGTTATAAGCCATAAGCAAGAAAGACAATTTTATTTTATTCTAATATTACATTGTATGTCTTTGTGTGAAGTGGTAATTTTCCACAGCTTCTCTGTCCCGCCAACCTGACTGCATCCCACCCCCTCCTCGGGGGTGTCACGTGCTTTTAACTCGTGGTCTGGTTGGCTGGCTGGAGGAGCTGTTGGGTATAAAAGCAGCCCTGTTTAGGGTGGAAGTCAGTAGTTGTGGTTCGGATATTCCTGCGACACTACTCATGTCTAACTCCATGTCCTGTAAAGATTATGTACAATATAAGTCCTAAGTTAAACCTACATCAATTCTTGATATTTTGCAAAACCTCCTACCAACACCTATCCTAAGAACTTCGAGACGCTTTGAACTTCGAGACGCTTTGAACTTCCAGACGCTTTGAACTTCCAGACGCTTTGAACTTCCAGACGCTTTGAACTTCCAGACGCCGTTAGTTCAGAGACGCTATGTCTGTACCCCTGACGTGGTAGCCCCTCAGGCGTCACGACGCTAGCTACCTTCAAGTACTAAGTCCATTGAGAATACCATTACATCCCGTACTTACCTTGATCCCTAGTTAGATCCGTCCTAGGCGCTCGTAATTGCTAGGCAAGAGACTCGAACTCAGGTCCATTTGCTAAGAAGTCCAGCTAGGTAAAACCTACCTCCCCCACTCTTAGAATATTCATACCGCGAGCCAAGCGAGCTCGCAACACTTTACGTTCGTTTTTAGAAAAGTTTCAATATTCTCTGTCCTGGATGGTGTAATAGAATTGCAGTGTAATTCTAACATTCTGTTACTAATTTTATTTCACACCCTCGTTTCAAGCATGCCATAATTTATATTAATTTTACAATATACAATGTACATCTTCTCAAAATAATGTTGAACTCAACCTTATGGAGTTACTTAAAATTAACAACATTGAAAACATGTTTTTGTCTCTCACCGGAGGTAGTTTTCCTGGTGGCCTAGCCGACATCTACATTAATTTTTATGTATTTACTACAATTAAATAATTTTTTGATTTGAGTAACTATTGTGATACTTATAGTGTACTTGGCAAATGTGTTTTATATACGTAGCAAGGTAATACATGACAACAATCGTTTGCGTAATCCTTGCAAGAAATACAAAACACAATACTATCCACTCGAAAAAATGCGAAGAACTCTTGAAATACGACATATTCACAGCCGACTGATTTCGAAATTAGCAACAACTAACTTGTTTCTAATCTCTCGGACGATCTTTGAATCGAAACTATCAAATCTTAGTTGAGTCTCCGACAATGTCCTTCTGTAGGTCGGAATCCGGTGGGAACTACAGAAACCTGGTATAAATGTTAGTTCAACAAAGTGAAAAGACAGTTGATATAATCGGCGTGTTTACAAAATGACAGGCGAAATGCTGAGGACTTTGAGAAACGATTTCAATGGTAGACTAAGCAATCAGAAAAGTATCAAGTAACCTTGTCAGAGGGAAGGACAAAAACGTAAAGGGTCTCCTTTAGTTAAAACGATTGGATTTCAGTATAGAACTTGGCCCGATGACGAGTGCTGTAGCAGTCTTACAAGGGCTTCCTCTTGTTTGGGTAGGCATGCTATCACTAATATGCTATTTCGAAACGATTTGTCGACATCTGTATGTTGTTATACTAGGGTGTTTGCATAGATAGTCGATAGAAATCATGTAGGAGTAAAAATCAACGAATTTCAACATACACTGTTCCAAACGAACGATATTATTTTATAAAAATTGATATCGTGTGACCAAAATAACTACATCATATTCAAATAACAACATATCCAATACCAGGCTCGGGATACAAAGTAACTAATTTGTTTTACTTTCGCACTTTTTATATTTTATTCCTCCGTATACCAGGACGATTTGAGATGGTTGACTGGTCTCTCTCTCCTACAATCTTGTAGCCAAAGAGGCTTCACTGGTAAACCATCGACTGATTGACTCCATTGATATCCAACACATCCAAACATTAACTCGTTCACTTTCATAAATAGTTTTGAATAATCTACAATGATTGTTAAAAATATTTATAATACTGTTGGTGAGCCTATCTATTCCGTTTCATATCAACCACATATTTTATAGAAGCTGTGAATATCCCCACGCCCACGTCTCATGTGAGCCCAAACCTTATGACTCCAGCTCCAAGGATGTGGATTCGAAACCCCCATATGACACGGATTTTTGTAATTTATAAATCAACCTCAACCATCACCACTAAACGTCTCAGCAAAACGTCACAAAGTGATTTTCAGTAGGTGACTTTAATTTAATTTTTCACGTGTGTATAATGCCCACCAGAGATCGGTATGGAATAGAACTTATAGCGACCTATCTGTGCACGATTCATCAGCAGGCGACGCCAGAGTCAACAAGACTAATTCGGAGTTCGCGTTTATTATCTGTCCTTTGCAAGGACATTTTCAAAATCACCGTTTACACGTACTGATTGAATGAATTAGGTCTATCTATGTCTTATGTTAAAAAACTTCTGCCTATAATAATGTTCATTATTTGCAGAATGATGATCGTTTACTTTGAAGGCCTAGCTTACAACGTCTCCCACCTCTGAGAATCTCCCCTTGACGGTTGCCATGCAGGCCGTGTCGTCTCGCATCCATCATCCATTGACTCTCGAGGATCCATAGAGCTAAGAAATCACGTCCACTCCTAACGGGTTTATCCCTCCTAGATGGAACCTCGAGCCTTGCAGACGTGACGAGGGCGAGACGCACGGCCTTCTAAACTCAACGAATGTCAAGAGGGGGCGGGGCCCTTGACCAATGTGTCTCCTCAGTGGGCGAGCGAAAAAATCATTTACGGGGTACTTCTATGGAAGGTAGTAAATAATAATTTTTAAAAAAATGTTGTTAATTGGAAATAATAAGTTATACCAAACAAGGATGTGTTTATAGTGTAAGGGTAGTGTCATAACAGATAAGTCAATGTGTAGAGAGACAAAGACGTGCTTCGCACATGCCTTTGTCTCTTCTCATCACACATGGTATACCGGCTTGTCAGGTCGTTATTCTTCAAAGGTTTATTGAAAAGAAAGTGATTGAACAATTTCAATCTAATTTGTTGTGCATTTTTCATTACTTTTTATTTCAAAATTTAAAATTACAACAGTGTAATATATTACTGTGCTTCAACTGTGGTAAATCTAACATCACCCATCAACAATTCTTATTTGTGTAAGCTTAATTGTCGGACCAATGGTAAACTTACTTTAGATGTAAGCACAAATTAATTATTGTAGCTATAGCTATTGTAGCTAAAACTCATACTCATATGATCAAAAAATTATGAAATCAAGAAAAATATATCTGGTTCTTTTCTGGCATTCCATAATTTTGTTCAAGTCACATATCTTTTGAAACAATGGTTTCACCAACCGTTGACGTTCAAACAAATTGTTGCTATCAAAAGTAATTTAAGAACAATTCTGTTTTTTTCTACACATCCTACCCACATCCTACCAACAGGAATGAGGCATAGTAAATGTATACTGTATCCAAGCACATCACATCTAAAAATGAGAACAAAAATAAGTTGAAAAGCTATGCAGCGCGTTCTTTGCATCTCCCAGAAGAAATGATAAGAGATCTTTATGTTTGTGATGAAAGTCGTTGTGAAGCCAAGGACTAGCAGACTAGTTAGTTTCCCCACCGCGTGCCCACCCTTATAACGTGCGTGGCTGTAATATTTATGCGTGAAAAGTGAAAACAAAGGTTTGTTGTGCACAAGACAAGAGTCAAGAATAATGTCCCACACGGCACGTGAGAGTTGTACACTACCGTCAGCCTCGTCTCAGATGTCGCCGCTTGATGCTCTCCGAGGCAAGGCGACGCCGGGAAACACGGCGAGTACAAGCTAGTCGTATTGTGAAGGATCAGTCAGATTGAGGCGTTTAGGCCTATTACAAAAACAGACAATGTCAAAAAACAGATTTTGGAAGAGATCAATTAAACTTCAGACCGTCAGTAATTAATGTATTAAACTTCTAATTTTTGGTTTTAACTGTGTATTATCTTAATGCTTGTTTTAATTTCTGCTGACATTTTGTCAAAGTATTTCCCAGACAGCAAAAAAAGCTTCGGACTTTGGTTGTTTTTGTAAAATATTTTGAAAAAGTATGCATTTTTGTTTAGGTAGTGTTCGAGAAAGTTCTATAGGATATATTACAGGATATATCTATAGTTTCAACATAAAACAGCTGGACAGCTACGGACAGCTTTGTTGTTTTTCAAGCATAAACGTGAGATATAGGTGGTTCTTCATCTTGTCAAACTTTTATGATAGTATTATTCCCAGTGAAAATATGAATTTTCTGTGATATGGACTAGAAATCGGTAATTCTGGACATTGGCTGTTTTTGTAATAAACGCCCCGATTGATTTTTACCCGCAAAGAAATTTTGAAATGTGAAATTACATACTTTGAAAATATGTGTTACAGTTTGACGAAGAACACGCCCTGAGCCCGAATAGTTGGCAGAGTTGGATTAATTCAAATATGAAAACTTCAATACATTTTCGAAAAAAAGTCAACAGATTAAAGTGTCGATTTGCTGTTAATTATTGCTAAAATAAAATGTACGGATAGTTCATATAGAATAATTTAAACTATGGTTAGAACAAGAAATCACAAATGTGCTGGACAAGATTTATCCCACAACAAAGTTTTTTTTCGAACTGGTTAACTAGTGGATAAAACTATCTGAGAATGTAGTATTTTCAATGTAAGTTTTACCGTTTGCAAAGATTCAAATTTCTTAGGATTTGTGTGTATAAATTAAGTAAACATTCGCTTATAAAATAATGTTTAATCAAATACAGATCCAATATAATAAGCAAGAATGATAAATAATAATTGCCAATAGGTCAAATTCGTGACTTTATTTCGGGTAAATGTAATAATATGTTCATTTTGAAATTGTACATTGTACACCCTTGTCATCTAAGTCATATGTATGACAATATCGAATAATAACGTTTTGTCCACTCAGTTGCACCAAATCTTCCTTGACATCAAGATGTACTTCTCCAGACCAAAAGTGTCCTGTCATGTGGTAACATAAACATAAACGTAGATGGCGATATAAAAATAATTCACATTTCCTAAACAGCACACGTAATTTTACAAGTACGATGACACAAATCGTAACTATAACAAGAAACATATAAAATGCAGTTTTATCGTATTCAAGTTTTGTGTTTATTTTATTCGAGTTTATTACTTCAGGATGTTGATAGCGACTATGATTCACGGCTATCCAAGATGCACGTGATATTAGGGCACACATACAAACACAGGAGGAATATGTGAGCAACCATACCTCGGCAAACGAGAGTTTTATATGCAAACTTTATTTTCTTATCCCGCAAGGTGAATAACTAGTCGATTGTAGAACATGCAAGTATGTATCATTATCTCAGAAAAATATCATAAAAATAATAACTCTAGAAAAATCCACAGAGGTTCGAGATTTTATACGTTGTTAGCTATAGATGGATCTGGCGGAGAACGTTCGACGGTCTATAACAGTCAAAGAAGATATTTCGATATGCAAATTAGCTTAGAATACCAAGAAACAGATAACAGGCAGGCTTATATGTATGTTATTGATGAATTGTATTGATGCAAGCAATAATCGTATCTAATGCAGACTAATATGAAGCCAAGAATGTGGTGCTGTTCGTGTTTATATTCCCATGATACTTCTCAAGATAATAGGTTGTTCTATCTGTGCAAGCTGCAGTGTTGTAATTGACATGATTAACTTGGCCTATCTAGGTGATAGCTCATGCTATTATGGATCGTCCACTATGAAACTGGATCAATATTAGCACGCGAGAATTAAATTCAGGATGACCCAGGTTCGATTCTTGCAACCGGTAATCCTAGCTGAAGATGTTTCCTTATAGGTTTATAGCTGAGATGAGTTCTATAAGAACAAGCCGCAGTTTTCCACCCCCAACAACTTTCATCTTTATAAACTTGTTCATATAATAATGGTCGTACACAATTATTTATACTTGTTTTGTTGTAATTATTTATGAATAATTGCGTATATTAATATATACATTATTACCAATATCAACTAGTATGGACAATATAGTATCGGTTCGTTTGAAGATTGTCAATCACGAACGCTCCCACAGATTTCCTGAAGATGTGCAAAGGATATCCACTAACAATAACAATAATACACTATGGATTTCTCAATCTTCGTAGCTAGCGGTTTAGCCGAGGTCGTTTAACCGGTTCCCACTCGAACACCAAGTTAAGCAGCCTTCAGGCGTGGTCAGGGGTAGAGTGGGTGACCGCTTTGCCGTGAAACTCACGTACACCGCTGGTTAGAGCAGATGGAGGGTTCGAGAGCTAGTGTAACGGCTTCGTTCTCCTCGACGTCTGCTCGGCAGTCCGGGTTAGTGGAGGAACCTATATGACTGTCAAGGTTACACCGTCCTTTCAGATGGGACGTTAAGCCGTTGGTCCCCTTTGGTACTTTTCGAAAGGAGTAGGCTACGTGCCGGTACCGGGTTTCCCCTCCTCCCTTCTGTTCATACTTCATCCTCATCTATCACCACTTATCGTCTCGAATTGCCAAAGTGCATTAATATGAGACGTTAAGCAATATCCAATCAATCAATCTTCGTATCAGAAGAAGTCATATTTCTGTTTCCTACTTTCTATATAATATCGAAAATAAAATATTTGGTTGGTAATATCAAGTATAATTTACGAACAATTAAATCTCCTATTAGAGTATTGGGGAGTCTGGAGATTTACATGACCTTGGGTCTGTGCCCTTCTTAGACGTGAAATAAAATGGTTATGCCCCCCACCCAACAATTTCAACTCACACCAACAACAGTTGGTAATGTGATGTGCATCGGTGCATGCACGTGCACCTGTGTTGTATTGTATTGTTGTGCTCAAAGACGTATGGACCGTTACGTATCACGTCACAGAAGACGGGTATAGCTGAGATACTTCTTGAAATGTTCTATTAAGTATTTTTTTACGGAATCGCTTTGATGGGTCTAAGAAACTCGAGATTGAGGCGAATGCGGTTACTTTTATACGTGGCCACGTAATGAAGGTGACCAGATAACCATATTTTACAATAAACATACAAATACAATGAAAAAATATCAAAAAAACACTTAAAAAATTGAAGAGCTCCCCGGAACAAGGTTGAATACTCCATTTTTCCTAAATTGTTTTGATAAACGAAAACGTTCGTTAATTCGTCACTTTACATAGTGGTGCAAGTGCAAGCTTGAAAAAAGAGAACTTTGTAGTAGTAGGCCTAATTCGATTGTTAAAATGGACGAATATCCATTCAACAACATTAAGTCTGGTATTAATTAGTTTTTGGCTTCAGATGGACATTTTTCATTTTCAATATTGATCATTGTTCCGGGGAGCTTTTTAATTATTGGTAAAGTTTTTGAAATAGTGAAATAAAGTAATAATACACGTTAAGTTTTTACATTTATGCTGATTTAGTAATGATTGTGAAAAATATGGATATTGGATACACTTTTACATTAATCTGCGGTCGACTTGAAAGGTTGAAAATAATGTTGGGATGTTATGATTTTTGTAATAGAAATGTTTCGATTCAATAAATACACTTTTTTTATACAGAACAAGTTTATTGCCTCATAGTTTTTTCCAATATATTTAATAATTTATTAATCACAGTATATTCCCTATAATTCAGGTGGCACATCGCACATGGATCAGAATCCTCACTCCTACCCATACAGATGAATTCGTCGCCTCTTGTATGCCTCCAATCCATACAGACTGCCACACTGTTAATACTTTTCAAACAATTATCTCAGTCGGTTTGCCAAATTTTCTAAGTTTATTCACACGATATTATGTTTGTGTACATCTCAAAATGAAAATTCGAATTTCAAATCAAAAATTAAAAAATCGTCTCCGACGATCAAGATAAAAATCCGGGTGACCTCTAAAACGAAGAAAAGTTGCAGTCCAGTGGCCTCGGAATTGGCACAACGGATTTCAAAAGTCGTCTCTTTAGAATCAAATTCTGTTATGCTAATATCAATGAATAGGTAAAACCAGGAAATCTAAATCCGCTAGAAAATTCCAAACAATAGTGTGCCGAGACAGGTCCGCTACATTCGTTGTTACATATTCAATACCGCCGTCACCCATAGAATCGCAGCACCTTGGCTTGGCCATGATCGTGACTGCGTTATGCGCATCGCATCTAGGGCAGCGCGGCCCCCTTCGATTACTAGAGATGAGCGGTTATTTGAAGAGAATTTGAATTTAATTTGTACTTTAAATACGGAAACGAGATTTGAGCTCAAGGGAATTTGGAATGAGGAGGAACCACCCCCGAGGATTGTGAGTGTAATTATAGAATAGTAGACTTAAGTTAAGATCTGCAAGGATGCGTTGCGGTGGTCACTAGACGGTAACATGGATGCAATGCTCCTACCCCAGGCACCCTTTGCAGTCTGCATAGAGGTCGTCGTATGCAAGATGAACCGTCTAGAATCAAGAAATGGGCATCTTTGATTGGCTGGCTCTAATTTTAAAACATTCCTTGGGTTAAACAACCACGGATACGGGAGTACACTTAAGGGACATACGTTTTAAGCAAATTCTTGTTCGCTCCGACGACTGACACCACAGGTGTTTACATTTTGGGGTAGTTGTGAAGGGAGCGGAACTACGGGGCTCTACAGAAACACTTTTAAAGAAATTATTTTTGAATAATTAAAAAATATTAAAATTGTATTTTCAGGTTTTTAGATTTTCTTAAAAAGTCTAAAACAGACCACATTCGTGGCTTGATCCTGGCTGATACATAACATTGAAAATCTACGACTGTAGGGATGTTCATGACCACATTATGTAAAGTTTCATATACGTCGGATACTATTCCTGGCCGAGCGAACAGCTATGTGCCAACTGCAAAATGTGTCCTATTCCCTCTTCAGAGGGAGCGAAGCTACTCAACACAACAACAGATAGTCGAAGAATAGAAAAACAAAATATTTCACCGTGCGTTGATGATTTTGGTGGCCGCGTCGGTGGTTTGTTGGTGTAGTTGCAGGGTAATTATTTTTTAAACTTTCTGGTGCCTATAGCAACTCCTTCCTTGCAAAAACATTCTGTATCATCCTTGTTGAAGGGCAATGCTAGGGAAAAAGTCATGTTAATCGGTCATCGTGTTCCATTTTTCTCGTGAGACGTGACATACGCACTATGGACTTACAGAAAAGTGAAGATTATTTGGGAGCCTCTCTCATTAAAAATGTAACACTACCATGTAATATCAGCCACCTTCACCAACAAAGTCAACAAAGTCCAATTTGGGATGAGGGGGAGCTGGAAACAACAAAACAGAACAACACCCTTGAAAACAATTCATTTTCTTAGGCTGATATGTAAAAAACATCTGATCACAACCAAGTGCGATTATTGATGATATTTCGAGAAAAGTATATGATATAAATTAAGTATACGTATAAGGAAACAAAAATAAAAAATATAATGGATTTTAATGCAAACCCGACTGGGATTCGAAATCTGGCCTTCTACTTGTCGTTGTAAAAAAAAAAAAAATTAAATTAAATTTATAAAAAAGATAAACAACAAAGAACAAAAACATTTGTATATTTTAGAGTCTTTTTACCTACTCAGTCACAGAAGTGATTTTCAGTGGGGGACATTAAATTTAAAGCAGACTTAGAATTTATTATGTAACTCGTCGCTAGGACGGCTCCAAAGTCACCATGCATTTACAAATTCTTAAGCCAAGAACTGATGGACTTAAGTCCAAATCAGAAGTTTAAAAACTTCTGCCTATAGCGGGAATCGAATCCTGGACCTTCTGCATTGGAAGCAGAGACGCTGACCACAAGACCGACGAACCACACAAATATTTTAAACAAAACTCCAATCACGCACTTTACATCTATTACTTATTAGAATTAGAAGAACACCAATGTTGTTTCCTCGGTCACTTCGGTTCAGTGGGGGGGGGGGGGGGGGCAATACGGCCGTGAAACAGTCCAGAGAGCATCAGTCGTGAACCACAGGATGGTCCAAACAATACCCCCAGCTTCGCTCTGTTAATTCGTCTCCTGTGGTTCTCATCACGCCTGCATAGTTTGTGGTGCTGCGACCTGTCGGATATAGCAACACTTTTAACCTGCGCCTCTCTAAGTCTAAGAAGATAACAGATCACGATCGAAGTGTTTCAATTCAAGCGGAAACTAGGTCGACGAATATTCCGATTTATATTGTTACGTCAATCGAGATTAAAAATGTTCACACAAAATATGACTTGCATTTATTGTAAGATTTGGTGTGTAGATTTATCTACACTACAGACTCTATTATCATACGATGTTTAAAATCATATTATGTGTTATGTGGCGTTCGAATCCTATCGCAGGCTGGAGAGTCAAAATTCTAACGACGAGCAACTTAAGGCACGTAATAAATTCCAAGGTTGTTCCGAAACAGCCTTATTGGTTCTGACGTCGCCCGAGGGTGGAATCGTGTCCAACTCGTTTGGTCGGTGTTTCCTGTTTAAAATACCTGTCTCTAGTTGGCCATTATTCGCTCGTCGATGACGTCAGTGACGACAGGGTTGGCTTAATTTTCTTTAAATTAAAGTCTTTCTCTAAACATCAGTTATGTGAATGAGTGGCTAAGCTCTAAATCCCAAATAAAATAATAATACAATAATAATAATAATACCCTTAATGCATTAATATGAGACGTTAAGCAATACAAATCAAACAAATCTAAGTAATAAATAGGATTGTTAAAAAAAAGTAAACAAGTGTAAATACTTCCTGACTTTTGTGCTCACCTAAAATATAACTTTCTGTACGACTGCATGGTTTTCAATAAGATGAGTATTAATGGTTAATGAGTGACGACGGATTAGGAATCCATCCAACATGCATCCCTTGGTTCTAAGTAACAATGGTACGATCCAAACCGTATATAGCAAGCGTGAACGACTGTCCAATGTCGAGAAATGAGGACATTTTTATTAAACATGACAAAACTCATTCTCATATAGAAATAAATAAGTTAGAAGAAGAATCTAATAATTAATAATGTATCGGATAATTATTTGCTTATTTTTTTATTGATTTGATAAAGAGTAAATACATTGTTTCTTTGTTCACTTCTGGCAGTTTATTTGTTCGCATTGTTGACTATGTTTACAGTGAAATACGGTGGAAAGGCTGGTCCTTGTCTGTTTGTCACGATCTCTGAACTGTTATGTAGGTAACGTTTTGAGAGAGGCACATTTCAAATGCTTTGACGTAGCTATGTGTTGCAAAACTTGTGATCTGGTATCGGAATTTAATTTTGTTTCCCTAGAATTTCTAGAAAAATACATTATTAAAAAATGGTTTAAGTAGTAAATTAAGGTCTTGATTTTATTAAAAGAATAGTTGATATTTTGTTAAAAATATGTGATTATGGCAAGAATGAGAAAAATATGTGTAATATTAATCAAACATTACAAAATATGTGAAAATATATAATTTAAAAAAAAACATGTATTTGAGATAAACAATCGAACAATTCGTTGAAGCAACTGATCATGGGCATAGGTTTAGATAACTTAAATAATTTGTTTAAAAAAAAATAATAATCCTAGCCCTTATTATGGTATGAATACGTGAAAAAAAATCGACCGTGTTATTTGTGTGACTTGTTCCTGTATAGAATCATTCAAGCTTCCAATTATGACATTCTGGGTGTCAAGATCATGTTTCGGGCCTGTTTGCACTTATTTTTTCTTCACAACATATATGCCATGTTAATTGCCAACGTCGACGTTAGTGTTGTTCTCGCAACAGGTACAGCGATATTTAGCGAATTTATAATACATAATTTATTAGCGAAATAAAAGGGTTTAAATCAGTAGCATTATTCCTTTGGTCAGGGTGGTTTATTTGTGTACGTCCCATTAAGGGCCGGCCTTTCAATCAGTATTAATCGAGGATTAACACTAATCAATGATTAGCAGGTTTTTCAATCACTGATTTAGCTTCAATCACTGATTAGCTCTACCGAGGGTTGGGGGTTGCAAGGGGATTTTATAAACAAAATCAAAGTATCAAAGTAATAACTTTCAAAATATGGCTGTGGTTGTGATTTTTTAAATTTTATTGACTAATAAATTGTTATATAGGCACATATTATACTTAACAATTTTGTTTGAATCCAGAATTATTAATATATAGTGCAACTTAATATAGCAAGGCAATTAGGAATTATTCATAAAATATAAACATAGAACATACATACAGCCTGGCCCCCGTGCTTGGTCCCTTTCTCACGAAAGTATTTCGCTGGATCCTACCATCCTGCCAATTTATATTTCCACTTCCAGCGCTGCAAGGACTGAAAACCTTCCATGCCCCCCCCCCCCCCTCATAAAATCCTACCGACATTCCTGACTCGTATATATAGTTTTGTGCGAATCAACAAATCAACTGTTTTAAAGAAAAAAGTTCTAGCTTCCTCTTGTTCTCACAAATCGACTATTGAACGATTACTTAGCTCGACCGCGTATCGTGACGGTGCAACATCAACAACAACAACAACAACAACAACGTGCACAAATTAAGCGCGCCTGCCAGTCTAGCGCTCCCGACAAACTTACCCTATTGTAAAATCTGCGAAATGTTCCGATTACCAACGCATATCCACAATACACACGACATAACGGACCAAGTGAAGCAAAGAACGACGGAACGAATTTCATCCTTGATATACGGTTCTTGGAACTTGCCTGGATAGTACACATTTCGATAATCTTACAGCCATGAGTTACCTTTTTATGTTGAGTTCGAAGTACGGTTATTGGAGAACATATTGTACACGATGTGTAATTTTTCAGCCCTCCGCTTGTTTCTGTAAAATTGTAATCAATATTAATTTAATAATAAAAAATATATTTTGGGTACAAGAACGGTCACGGGATTACCCAACATTGTGAGGGAAGCCACTTAATCAATCGATTGTCGAAGAACACACACATTAATAACAAGTTATCGTGCTTTGAAATTCTTGGTGGAGGTGCCGGGTAAGGAAAAACACCCTAGCAAAATCCATACCACATACGTTGCGAGTACACCACGTACCATGTACCTTCGAGTCGCAACTTTAGGGCCTGAACCCCTTGAGTATGAACCACTGCGGACACTAACATTGGCACATTAAATATATCGCAAAAGCAAGTACACGTTTTTCATTTTGCATACGTACTATGCTTGTACATTGTACAAAGTACAATCCTGCAATAATAAACTATTTCAACATTCATCAACAAGAGAAATGTTCCTCGATTTGGTTAGTCGGGAAACACTCTCGTAGGTTGAGCTGCTCCGATGTTGGTGGACTTTATAAAATTAAAATTAAAATAATCACAAATTGTGAAGGTTTGGATTTGAGTATATAACATCCGTCGACGACTTATAAATTACTTTATTTCCTAGAAAGAGTTCATGGTAAGTTTATTATGCACAGATGAGCAAGTTTATAAGGTGGTGTAGCCGTGGAATCGCTCCGGGGTGAGCGGCCTATCAAGTAGGCCTAACCACAACCTGACGGGGGTTAATAATAAGCAACTGATGCTCAAACAAGCCAGCTCGAGTGAACAACCCCCGATGAATAGATAAAAAAACAACCATCCATCTGCCGTATGAAGACAACTTAATTTGCCAGAAGCCTGACATTCAGAAATGAAACGTCCCGGTAAACATTAATAACAATAAGAAGTTTAATGATTGTCCTGAAGGTATATTATATCCTGGTTTCCCCTTCTTTTTTTAAATTTAAAACATAAAAAATATATAGCCGAAAGGAATCTGACTCGCCTCGAATGCCATCAGTCTGTGTTGTTGATTGTCCCATATAACACTGTGGCAGTCGTTTGTCTTTGCGACTGATTGCCGAGGGGAGGCGAAGACCGCCGGCCACACCCGAACTAGCGTTCTCTGCGAGATGGACGGACATTCTCATGTCTCTGGATCATCTGTTGTGATAAATCCAACGGCTACCGGCGATCTTCAATCAAGATTCCACGCGTAGGGGACGAAGTATGGTTACACGTAAGTTATGGTGTGGGATTGTGTAGGCGGGGTTTAAGTGAAGTATTCAAAGTAGGGAGCGAAGCTTATCGTTGTTTCAAACTTGTTTCTCCCTTCACTAATGGTGGAGGTGCCGAGTACTATATTCAAACTTTCTTGTTAGCCCGGCCACCAAAAACTAAGGTCACCAAATTGTTGTGTGTCATCCTTGTTGAAGGTCAATGTCCACCAAAAATGCATGTCACTAGGAGGTCATGTTCTGGTTTTATTGTGAGATGCGACACGTGGGGAGCCGGACGAACTGACAGAAAAGTGATACATATAGGGGTGCTTCGCTCTCTTATTAGCGATCACATGCAGAGAATGTCTCATGTGAAACATTTTAGGAGAACAGAGCAAGTAAACTGTGGCCAGCTAGGTATTGTAGACAGGTATTGAAGCCTTGTATTGGAAGAAATTTCATCCAGGGTTTGACTGTGCCCTTGATATCAGATGCGTTCTTTTAACAGCACACAATTTACAACTATTTTTATTTTTATGATTAGTGCTGCTCCAGTCATATTGGCAATTATTTTTCTCCCAAAGAAGTTTAAGTAGCAAAATCCATACCACATAGTATGAGACTGCGAGTACCCAACTTACTATCTAGTACATTGGAGACGCAATTTGCGAACCTACCCACCGTATATGATTATGAGCCACTGCGGACGCCAACATTTCGTACAGACAGAATTTCTTTTTTCATTTCGTTGAGGCAATGAAACAATTGAACTGAGGGACAAACAGTCCAGGCCTGAAGCCAGAGGTTGTACATGATATCACAATCTAAAACATAGTAAATTTATAGAAATTAAAAAGTCGTGGCCATGATAACTACCAAACAGTACTCCAAAAATTTCCACGAGACGTTGCGTCTTTTAACATTCCTATACATTTGCAATGTTTCAGTTTGTCGACTTCTTGGACGTCCAAACAAGGTTTGTGTGTTCTTCAGCACTCATTACTGACATTGTTGAGAATGATTGCTACTTTAAAAAAAAATTGGAATTATTGACAGCAGTTATAATACAAATAAAAACAATGTATAAAATATTTATTTATTATTAATCAACATGTATTGAACAAGGATTTCAAGGTGTAGGCAAAATAAGGTCTGTGTCCAATCACTTCTTTGAGAATTTATAATTTTGGTTGGTTGTTGGTTGGTTGGTTGTATCTAAGCTACGAAAAAAACTAGGCATAGTATCCCCTATTATGTGGATTGTCCTTTGACTTGGCGCAACAATGCGATCTAGGACGTAGGTGTTTAATGAATTACCCCAATCAAATTGTCAATATAAGTAAGTAACAGCGGCTCTTCTAACTAGCCAGGCGCATAGCTGCTTCCTTTTGTTTAGTCTGTCGTCGAATTTATTGTCGATAATGAGCTGGCCCAAACAAAATCCATTGATTCATTTTGTTTTTTCGAAATCCGTAATAAAAAACAAAACAAAGCGGTATCTTTTAGACCTGAAGAAACATGAAAGACTTACAAGATTTCCAAGACTCTTAACTCAACCTTCAGATAGCTCCTTTGTCAAATTAGTGAAATAAAGGGATTCTTCGGATTGTATTCAAAAGGAAAGGATTTTGGCTGCATCTTTACTTTTCAAAAAAATCAAATAGATCACTGGTGAGAGGGCTTCTAAATTAGATGTCCAACGGAAGAATAATGATTTACTTTTTGGATTTCGCGCGGCAGTCTCGGCGAATTAGATAATGTGGAAAAGAAATAAAAAACATATCTCCTTTGTGGTTGAAAACGTCGAGATGTTTATTGCCTCTTTCTTGTTGAAATGTCATTAACTCGATGAGCTAATTATAAACATCCTCGTTAGCAAACACTAATTAATACAAACAGAATGACCTGACTTTGAGGAATCTAATTATTTAATTCAAGTTAATTTCTCAGAGACAATAGACTCAACATCGCCCGTTGAGAGGTAACGAAGTATAAAACTGTAATTGAGGTACTTTCGTAAAAAGTCTCTATTTCTGTAATTTGATCGTCGAGGGACGCGGGACAAAGTTATTTGATGACAGTGACAAATCATTTGTTTTTCCGTTTGGTGGTGGCTATTATCTTGCTAGGCAGCACGCTGCGAAGGGACAAAACCCTCCTACCGATCGAGTGAAGATATTGTTCAGTTTCAACTATTCTAATACAAGATCCGCGCCGCGGAGATGAAAAACTCATTCGTTCATCCAACATCTGGAAACCGCTCACCAGCCCTTAGTTGTAAAAAAAACTTGACTGGCGTTTTAAACTGACACATAAAAATTACGTAATAACAAATTGCTACCAACTTTGAGATGATTAATATATAGGATTAACTTATTATTGTGTCAAAAAGTTTCAATGCATTAAGTTTCGGTTAATATAACAAGATTTTGATGAAAAATAATCAAAATAATTATTAACCGACGGCCACCGAAGTGCAATCTTTTACAGACAGCCGCTTTGAGTGTGCTATTCAAATTGCACTTGATGATTACTAACACATTCAGAAACCTCTAAGTAATCAGACTATTACCGTCGCGTGGATGGAGGATAAGTTGATTTCAATTTGTCAATGAATGAAAAGAAACCCAAATCGTCGAATAAAAATATATAGGCCTACCATCATACTCGCACTCGGATATAATTTGATATTTATTGAAAGTCATTTTAAAGTCGGCTCCCAAACATATCCGCTCGTAGTTTAATATAATATAATTTATGAGGTTACGTTGAATAACTTCCTCGATCAGAAATATTAGCTAAGCTTTATTCCTCAATCATATATAGGGAATAATTAGATGGCGTTCGCGTGATTTTTATTTCGAACTTAGTCCAGTCGTATACAATACTGTAAATTATTTAACATCGACTATTACATACAGTATAACTGCTAAGACAACAATCCACTCGCCGGCAAGTCCATCCCCCCCCCCCATTCCCACTCACCCATATTACACTATCAAATCCAATTGAATCTGAAATCCTCAAATTTCAGTGAAAAAAAGTACAAATTTTATGCATAGTTACACATAGTTACAGTTATGTCAATAATTTATTATTTATTAATATTTAACAATTTAAAACAATACGCATTAATATTATTATTGGTAAATTTTAAATTTAATTTATAAATCAGATGTAGTTTTTAACTATATATATACGCCATGTTTGAACAGTCATTATATTAGCCATGTAATTGACGTGTAATATACAAATGCAAATACATGATTGTATATTTCAAACATTTTTCAGCTTTAATGTTAGCACACGCAATTATTGAACAGTCATGTGCCCTAGGGTCATTACCCTGATAAACAAAACGTTTATTGAACCGTATTAACAATCTAAACGCCCAATGAGAACTAATGTTAAAATATAGCATGTTTGCATAAAACAGCGCCGTTTGAAGTTTGTACCATGTACACCCAGGTACAAAAGTTGGTTAAAACCCAAAAGTATGACATAAAACTTTATTACTTACAATTGTTACGCTCTTATCATGTTGTGGAGAATCGAGGGACATAAGTATCTACCTATACCCTTAGAAACATATAACTTATTGTATACCAGTACCAAAAATCTTGATCAATTTCAAATAAAATAAATATAACTTGATAGGTCCTTTTTCTCACTTAGTTAATTCTTTGCCATACAAATACTACCGCTATTGTCAATTTAAACAAAAATGTATCACCTGGTTATGTTCGTGCTTTAACTGCATGAGGCCTATTGACTCACCTTAGTTATCATACAAATAATATTATTGATATGTCCGTATTCAAGATTTCCGTTTTCAAAAGTACCTTTGTATATATCTGTATCAGGTATGAAGTACTTTTCTATCTGTCTAGTACACTTGCTTCTAGATATACGTTTTACGATTGAACGAAATTAGGAAGCGAAGCATCACGTTTTATGTCCATTCGTCTGTGCAGTGTCAAAAACTGTACATGAATCAGAGCAATACACGTTTTTTGACATTGACCTTCAACAAGAATGATATAGAAAGTTTTTGGGGGCCCTGGGGTTCAAGGGACGAGGCTAGCCGCTTCCAAATGGGGATCTCATTGAACCCGGCACCTCCACCATTTTGTATCTTTATTTAAAAAAGGTATTTGCGAATTCTTCTTTGACGGCCACAACTTTGTTTAGTCTGTGTTTCACTTTATTTCACTATATTTCATTTTCATAGAACTAAGAAAAATCGTCTCTACTAAAAACGAAATGAAAATGTTATAATTTACCGATTGTTCCGTGCGATAGTGTTGCCAACGTAAAAACACCGAAACAATGAGTAACCTGTGACTGAGCCGACGTCGTTTCATTTGAATAACTGGACTTTTTAACATGAAAAGGTCGTTAAAATAAATTCATTGTCGTAACGAAACGCATCATTGAATATTACGAAGAAACGTACGGCAATATAGATGGTTGGTGATTGGGTACTAATAGTTCATCAACATTTTCATAGTCAAAATGTGCTTCCGTTTTTGTTTGGGTTTGATTGGTCAATAATTATTTTATTTACTGCTCGCGGCTTACGCTTGTAATTTTGCTTTCAAGATGGTGCTTAATTGAGGGGTTCGATGGTTTTCGACAGAATATCTGCATAAGAATGCCCATTATCAATTTTAATTTAAATTCGTACGATACGCAAGAAAAAGTTGGGACTCTTTCTAAAAATTAATGTTAAGATTAAATTTAGATAACATCTAAATTGTTAGAAGAGCGATGATAGTAATAAATGATTATGTTTATTTTAACACAACATAGAAGTGTATTATTTTCGTTTGTAGAATTACATACCTTCAAAATATTCCAAGACCTTTCACATTTGCTTATTAACTGTGTGCATATTGTTATGTATTGCAATTTGCATCGATTATTGCGCCGGACCTCCCGTCGTCAGCCATTTTGTTTTAGACAGGCGTCAAATTTAAAAATTAAATTTTATTTTGTCTTGTTATACACTCCATTAAAAATCTCCTGACTTATTCACACCTTCAATGATTATGGCAACTAGGTTTCGGATTACTCATCATAAATTCAATGCAAATGATGTAATAATGTGTATCTAAAAAAAGAAAGAGTTAGAAAAGAGTATAATTTGTTTTATTATTTCATAATCTAAATATGCCAACTTGTCAAAAGTGTATTGAGTATCTTTTAATTTATCTTTTATTTTCTAATTTGTTGACAGGATTAGCTTCAGTGCTTCGTGTAAGTGTGTACATACAATATACAATAAAATAACATATTTATTTGCTGTACACTTTGTAAGATTAGTCTCATTTAACAAAAAATGGTTACATTTTAATTGATATTATCGAACTAAAGGCAAAGATTATGCACATCATGACACGTATGGTTTTGGTTTCTATCAACCTTGTGGTGTACCTAAATAAACAGCTATAATCTATACCTCAATAAAATGCACAACTTCATATCGTAATTCAATTCAGTTCAGAAATAGCGCTCAGGGCGAACTAACTGCACATACCAAAAGCAATAAAACAAATGATTGTTATTTAATTTAAAACCACTCCGTGGTATTATTCGGTCAACTATCAACAAGGGTCCCCTCATCTTCGTCCAGATGAGTTTAAGGAAACACTTAATTACATTTATTATTACTACTTTATAAGCTATAATTGATTAAATATTCATTCACATTTTTGCACATTTTGTTTCACTATTGTATCCCAAATATATTTATGTAAATTTTCTAAAAAAATCGGATGTTTCGAATTATTAAGATTTAGGGTAATTTGATGTAGGCCTATTTGCCGTACTTTAGTAGACAAACATGTCAATATTCAAACTAAAAACGTTCTATTTTTCTACTGCAATGAGGTAACATTGTGGACGTAACAAGAAGCCATAATAACCCGCAATCGTAACCGAACCTAATTCTAGCCTCAAATTGAGCTGTTCTCTGATGCTGGTTACACACTAATCTTTTGATTGTACATACGTGGTCCAAGTGTAAATTATCACATTTAAGTGCACGGCCGAAGCACGTTCCTCATCGATTTGGTAAGCCAATAGCTAGAGGGGGGGCCGTCCACGACTAGCGCGAAGACTGCATACATCGGAGTTAATGAATCAACAACCACGTATGTTAATCATTACCTACCATCGAAAGCATGCAGCATTTTAAACACTTTGCATTTTCAACTCTAAACCAACAACTTTTGTTCCAGACAGCCTCTTTGGCAGATGATGAATTGGGTGTACAGTACCGAACAAGAAAAACGAAACGTTGACCTCGCGCTCTTGACTCTAAAAAAGGAATTCGAGTTTCATTAGTTGGTGGTCAAAGGACACTTGGGAAGGCGATTCTTCATGAATAGTTAAGTGTTGAAATGTTGCTGTTGTTGACTTCTTAACGACGGAGGTGAGACCTCGTTCAAGGTCACCTTTGCAGCTAAACAATGCGCCAAATATTTACCTATGTTGTAAATGAGGTAAAGGAATGTTGTCAACTTTTTTCGGTGTTATAATTTAAAATTCTTTGTTACATATTCAAACATATTCATGTCTACAGAAACTTTTTTTTGTAAATGATTAATTCACTCTATTTTATTTAAACTTAAGATTAGTGTACAAATTATCAAGAAACAACAAGGACAATCGGTCTACTGTGTTCGTTTTCAAATACTGGATAAAACAAATATTTGTCAAATTCCCATGTTACTGGAATCAAAGAATGTTTGAGATACATTATGTAAACACTCTAGAAAAAGTTGTGAATTTAAATGCGCACATTTTTCGGATTCACTAGTATAGTGTCGGAGTTCATATAGTCATGGCAGTGTGGCCACATGGAATTCATAGTGGTAGAATTTAGAGTAGGTATTTGGAGTAATTGTGCGCTTAGAGTGTTAAATGTGTTCAGGAGAGAGAATTATTGTTGAGTAATTTACCTCATTACTACCACTACATAACATTTAATATTGTTATTGGATTCTCCGGTGAATTGTTGTGTTAGTTACGTAATTACTATTATCTTGAACTTGACATATTCTACATTCGTAATAAATAGCGATGATGAACGTAACGCAGAGAATTCTGCGTCACCTTAACTCTGTCAGAACAATGTCGTTGTTATTTCGGCATAGTCTTTACTCTGGAATATACACAATGCAAACTAGCTGCATGCTTCTTACACCATGTCAATTCCTTTCTGAGCTCCGGGGTTTCGATCCCTAATACGACTTTCTAATATCAATCAGTAAATCGATCAAAATATATTGCATAGTTATTGTGTAGTTTATATAATGTACACAAGATATCGAAATGTTGAGAATCAGTAGACGAATATGTGCATGGTAACGTATATTTGGGGAGAAGTACTAACAGTTGCACTTTTACTTATAGAAACATTTTTCGAAATGGTAGTTTTGTTTTAAATGAAATTAATTGAATTGTCGCTGCACACTCGTCCTAGGTCCTAACTTAACGTTCCGCGATGAATCGTCAATCGTCGTGATAAGTTTTCTAACCTTGACTTGAACCTACTGTTTACAAACGTGCTATTTTTATTATCTCGGGGTTTTTTTGGGGGGGGGCATACGTTTATAAGCGGGGTTTTTTAAAACAAAAGATTGGAATTGACAAATAACACGAAATTCTATGTGTTTCCTTACACGCGGAGGGAAAATCTAGCCCTAGCAAAACAAACACAAACTCGTGTGTGAACATGGCGGAATCGGTGATGCAAACATACATACACTTTCTTACTGCCTCGCGGGTCCCGAAGCGGTACCTGACCCTGGCCGCTAGTGCTGATCAGCTCCCACTGATCCCAGGGCTTTGCCACTCGTCCCGGTGGTCACGCTTCGACGTTCCTGCTTGTCCTGTACTATTTGCTACTTAAGTAATTAGATAGTTTTGAGACTGCTGAGGCTGAGCTTGACTTATAAGGAGGACATTTTAGATTGCTCATGCTTACTCAGGTGAGTGAAACAATTTAAAAGCATGGCGTTTCTATTGGTAACATTTGTTGACATGTATGCTAACTACTACATCCGGTGTTTTTAATTAGGGGTTGGATCCTCAACTTCATGCAAGATAAGAACATAAAAATCATAATTAATACCCTGGTTACACACTCCTTAAAATAGGGCTTATTATAATAAGCAGATTCGTAGCCTATCGTTTTGTTCGGAAGGGGAGGGGAGGACTCGCCATCTTTGAAGTGCCTTTGGCACGGAGTGGCCGGGGAGAGGGGTGGCCGACGGTAGATCTCCTGCTACGAAGGGCCCCTGTTCACGCGCTTCCCGTGGTTAACGGGGTCACGTGGATCGTGGAACTGGCCGATTTACCGACTTCCTAAGAGACTGCCTAGGCCCCTCCAGAATGAACTCGAAGTTCTCTGGGTCCGCGAACAATTTGGGGGAGCTTGCAACCTTATGGGTTATTTATCTTACTTGCGTAGTGTAGTGGATGGTCCAAACGGGATTGTTAAAGAGGTGACCCCGGGTAGTCCCACTGTTGGACAGACAAAGTCAACTTACTCCTTAAAAGACCGAAAACCCTTGAATACACTCTTACTGAACTCGCATGTCCTCTCCGTATGGTGTAGAATATTACAGAATTTACCATAGTAATTGCGATTGTCCCCGTCGTTTATTCGCGGCAATGGCTATTGAACCCTCCGCCATGTGGCTAAGCACGTTAACTACTCGCTATCACGAAATTATTGATATTTACTTGAGAAAAACAAGTTATACACCGCGAGATGTAGCTCGCGCCTCAGCAGGAGGTACAAACCCCATCTGTTACTCCCCACTTTCGCGAAATACCCATGCTTTCCGAGAAAACACTGGTTTAAAAGATGCCTCTAGCTTGCAGTCCAACCGCCGGTCCTTTCTATGGTGATTAGGTGCGTTGGACGATCCTTTGCTCGATACACACTTTGCTTCGACTACTGTCCGTGGTTTTACACTCTGCCCTGTGATTTGGGTCTCACCACCCGCGAACTTCAAAACTAAGGGCTGTTATTGGTCCATATGGGTTGCCTACGTAATTTTTCCGCTTTCCTGGACGAGATTCGACTTCAGCATCGCGTTTTTTACTGCCTAGCTTGCTCGGCCCACGTCCCAGTGTTTGTCCATGGCCGAGGCCACGACGAGACCAGTGAAGCGAGGGGATTGTAATCCGCTAGGCCTACACATTCCTGAGCCCAAAACACCTCACTTGCGGTGCCAAAACTCACTTCCAGCTTCTCAACTGCAGGGTGTTCGAGATCGTTATCCTGTTACTCCCTATCTCAAACACATCGGTGAAATTAACCAAATACCTTGACTCCTCAAGCTGGCACTTGCACACTAGAGTGGCTACTGACTTTTTACTTGTGATTCTGTGACATCACGTACATTTGTAAGCAATAAATGCAAATTTTTACTTAGCCAATTAAATGCCTTAACTGTTACAATTTAAACCTTATCATATGCAAATGATATTAAACTAAAAATGAAAAATTCTCCCCGCTGAGGGCCACAATGAACTTTTGCACAGGCCGTGCGGTTACAATCCCCCTTAGCTTCTGGGAGTACTTGACATCATTCTCCTCTAAAGTTTAACCTTTCCGTGACCATCGGACGGCCACTATCGCCGACTGACTCTCAACTTCAAGACTCATTTTATTATTGACCTACGTGAGGCGTAAGGCAACAATTATTGGCGCAGGATGTGGAAGGCATCACGTTCCCCAATACAACATAATTACATAAAAACCACTTTCCACTGGCACATCCTAAGATTCTCCATACCTAGTCGAAGTTACGTTATTGACCCACGGTCCCCACAAGACTATTGTGATTTTATACTGCCCCCTGGACGTTATTCCACCCATGAAACTGGTTGCTAAAAACAACCACAAACGTGTTCCACAAGGAACTTCCCTTGGTTCCTACTACGCACCCTTGCGCTACGCCACTGTAACACAATTGACCTGACGCCCGTCCTCCACGAACGCACACGGTGTCCACAACCCTGTTGCGTCACCAGCGCTCTACGCGGCCAGGCCGCTGCAACCGCCTCGCGTCACATGACACATGTTTTGCTACAGCTGTGAGCCTACGCCCACTCGGCGCACTCTCTAAGTGAGTGTCTGGACACATGTTAAGTGGTGACTCACCGACTTCCATCCTAAATAACAACAAAATGTACGGGCTGATCTCGTAAGTAGATAGTGGTACGTTTACCATTTTTAAAAAGCTTGACCTATCCCTAAAAAAGCGGATGATTTACAAGAACAAATACTTTTTCCTTGCACGCCAACGTACGGCAAATTAACATTAACATTACTACCCTCTCGGGAAGTTTTAGAAAGAAAACCGCCATTTTTACACCTACACTTGAGATGAACTGGTGACTAACTCGGGTCCTAAAGAAAGTCTAACGAGGTAACGAGGAACCTACGCAGGTAAGCCTACGTCAACCCCGTGGGACCAAACTTACGTTTCACAACCTCCCCATGCGCTCAACAAAGACAACAACCCTAACCTCAGCTGGACTTTTCTAGGTCAACGCACTGGACTCGCATCCACTTTACACGACTCCGTCGTGAAAAGTACTTTTCTGTTGTGACCTGGTTGGTGACAACTCTAAAACTTGCATTGCGGCCGGTGGTACTACCACAATGTAAATACACGCTACGTACAGTACCTCACACAGAACAAAGAACATCAGAGAGCACAGCTCAGAGACACAAATACCGTCCCTAGATTTCTATCGCGGTAAGCAAGAAAAAAGGTGCTTACTTGACGCAATTTTCTTAAACCATGTGCCTGATAGGGTACATCCTCCAGGCAGCGATCCTTTCATCCCCTACGGCAGAGGTATGTCGTACACAGCATGCACTATAGGTGCATCTTCCAGGGTGGACTGTGTTATGAAGATATGTTCCACGTCACAAATCAACGCGAGATCTTCAGAAGATCACACGGTCCCTGACTGGGCCTCCAATGTAACGTAGGTCGGTGAAAAACTTACTGCCTTGTCGTTCTGGACAGAGTCTTAAGTAATTTAGAAAGCAAGCAAAATGGCCAAAGTCCCAAAGTTCTGTTTTTCGTGAAGTGTGGGGATGAGTCCGTGCTTCCTGCCAACTCGTTGCTACTGTCGTGTTTGTTGCGTCTGTTTGACACTACGGTCCAATGACCGCGTGCAGTTGCTCCTGTACGTCTCAGCTCCCTCAGCCGTCGTCTTCCTGTGCACCTCGTGCGTCTACCTTGCCCTAGGGCTCTCTCTCGTCGCTCTCTCTCTCTCGACGCCCTTTTCCCTTCGCTGTGCCGCTGTGTTCTGCGCAGCCAGCTGATAGTTCTACCACTCTACTCTCGCTCGTGTGTCTCTCCGTAGGCGCGTGCTTCGGTCCGGGGTTCGGTTCCTAGTGGACATGCACTCCCACACACCTCTCTAGCTATCTGTACAAACACGCCTCGCACTTCTATCCTTCACTAATAGAGTGCGGAACTTATAAACTTTTAAGGTTGACTACATTAATACACGAGCCACAACCTTACACTACGCCTTGTGCCAATCGGATAGCTCGTACGCATTTACCACCTCCAAACGGCTGTAATGACGAAAAGGTTCCACTGTAACAATAAGAACACTTCTTCGTCTCCTTGTTTGGTCATGTTGGGATCACATTCAAATTCCTTCAACACACCAATTCACCTACGGCTAAGGTGGTACTCACGGGTGCTTGCGCGCCGTGGAGCTTTCTCGTTTTTCTCGCCCCTGCTTGTCCAACCGTGCCTTGGCTAGCATTCTCTCATCTCTGGCGTAATCTCGCTGGGCTCGCCCGGCGGGTACGCGAAGGTGTTTCGCCACGCCCCTCTCTGGTAACTTATGCGTAAACATCTTCGCATGGCGTTGAAGCCCGTACTTTCGTGTACCGAAGGTGTTCAGCCATTGTTTCGATTTTCGGACCATTTTCACCCATCCTGCGTGCGACTCATGCGAGTAGGCTCCGCAAAAAACCGACCTATTCTCGCATTATTCTTTCGCTGGGGGTTCCGATTGGGGTGCCGAATCGAGAGTGGGTAAGCCCGTAGTTACGCGTCTCTAGGCCCTCATACCAAATCCTGGAATGTGTAACTGATATTCCCGTGATCCACTTCAGGTCAGGCTTCCGGCGCGATCAAGACGTTTGTGCTAGGGTAGTGTTTCTAGTTTAGCAACACATGCTTTGCTGTTGCTGTCCGCAGCGTTATATGCGACACGTACTTATAAAAAACCATCCACAAAGACTAGTATGTATACTGCTGCACCCCGTCCCTTCGGTAGTGGACCAAACAATCGGATAGCCTTAGTGCGGCACCTTTTCATTGAATTACTGCTGATAAAGCCGCTGCAGTGCACCGTTTGGTGTTTTTAAGACTCTTTCTGGCATAGGTCCCGCAAGTAGACAGTATCGACGCACCGATCTTGCCATACTCTCCGTAGAATCCTTCTTGTAGGCGGCTTTAGACATTAGTATCACCGAAATGACCTGAGCTCGACTAGTGGTACGCCCCAGACGATGTCTGCACAAGTTCGCGGGTACGCCCACCTTTTCCAGTTGTCCTCGCGATCGTGTTTGTTGCGGACGATGGTACATCACATTAATTGTGCACCTTGTACTGGCCGTGCAGCGGTGTTGCCAGCTCGCAGCGCAACTCGCGATTATCCCTCCAAAGACTCGTCGTTCTGTGATGGGTGGACTTCTGTTTTTTTTTGCATTTGTGCCTTCAGCGCCGTGTCTAAAATCGACTCTATCCTTGCAATCATCAGTTCTCTGTACTCTTAACGGCCGATTCCACAACTTCTCCTTCCGTTCGCTCCGCGGGTATCTGCTTAAACACTCGGCTACGATGTTTTCCTTGCCCGCGCAGTGCATCTATCCTAAGTCGAACTCATTGGATCAAATACCAAGATCCCGCGCGTGAGTCGATTGACAGTTAGCCGGCACGGTTTGAATGAACTTTAACGACTTGTGTCCGTTATCACGTGAGTTCATAATTAGAAACCAAATAAGAGATGATATATCTAACACAATAATGTTTAAACAGTTGGGACTATCCCGAGAAAGTTCCTTCTCTGTCTTGTAGTCAATTCCAGGTTCCGCCCCCTTCAGCAGTCTAATGTCATGGATACCACGCTTACGTCACCGTCGTCGTCCACCTGGTAGAGCGTTGTCCGCCACGTCCGTGATCCGCTGGCGTCGCACTATTACAACGGCCTGGTCGTACCGTGGAATTATCAAGCCACACCGTTCGATACCAAATCCTTTACGCCTTGAAAAGTCCGCTTCCCGGGACTCGGTCCAAAGCCAGCTTCGCTCCCTTTTTACAGCTACCTGCGTTTATTTTAACCCGGAAGTCGCTGTAACTCCTTTTGACATCGTCGATATAATTGCATAGGGCCGAGGAACGCACGTATTGTCGTGGGATTTTTGTGGTCCTAGGCCACTCCTGGATCGTGGTCAACTTCTTAGGGTCGGGACACACCGGTTGTCGACCAGCACGTGTCCCAAACGTACTTTGTCCCCGCCCAAACAATGATTGTGCAAAGTTTAGTTTTCGGGGGCACTCCGGTTTAATCTACATCTTTGAAACCCTTTTCCCAAATTGGATTAGGTGTTTGTTCGGGCGAACGACTGGACTTGACTATGACGTCATCCACATATACGCGGGTAAACCACTCGTGCTCTTCGCCTACATCCAGTCATCGCGACGGGTGAATCCCCCTATCGGATGTGCTCGACCCGAAGGGGAGTGCCCGCAACTGATAGGTAACGTTCTTATAACTTAACAGCGGCGTAGCGTCTGCCTCCTCCTTCCTTATCAACCCTATACTGCCAATAGGAACTAATAAGTCCCAAGGTAGGACAGGTAAAAGCTACATTATCAAATTGTTGTATAGCATATTTTCCTTCAGGTAGCGTGAGGACTCTCACGATCGGGCACCCAATTTGAACGCGGTTTGGTAGAATAATGGCATTGCAATGGCGTGCGTCAAGCACGAGGCGGACGGTCCTTTAATTTTGTCACAACCACGACGAGGGATTCGCACGTAAGGGATACTGGCTCGTTCGATTATGCCCCATTTCTATTCCTACCATCTTGGCAAGCTGCCTCCTCTACGGCTGGGCGATACGCAAACGGATAACTGGTATGTTTTCTCGAAGAAGTTACTTTCTTCGACTAGTACCTTGATCTCGTGTTTCATAACCGTCGCGCAGGCCGGGCTTGGTGGAAACACCATCGCGATATTTAGAACAGCAACTCCTATTGAGTTTGTCCCCTGTGGGGTTTCCCTAGTTAGGTGTCCCTGGCTAACGTTTGTGAGTGCGTATCGCGTCGTCTGTGGTATTTGGAATCTGCCCCCTTGCTTCCTGGCTACAAGCGCACCCGATACCTCCCTAATTGGTTGTTCGACCGTCTGCACTATTACGAACCCAATTTAAAACTTTCCCGGTTTCGGGGTGACCTTCTCCCGACAGATTTCACTAAGGTGGGGTGTACCACGTGTTCGTTTATCTTAGTTTGCCCGAGGCGAACAGATATACTTTAATTGTGGTAGAACCCAGTCGATTCCAAGGATTAGTTCCGTACGAGATCTGTCCACTACTAAACAAGCTATTTCGCTTATCTTACCGTCGAATACAATTTCGAGAAAGCACCTGTTTTAGGGACAGCGCTCCTACTTTCTCTTGCTAGTTTTGCGCCTAAAAATCGTTACTCCGACCACTGGTAGTACTACAAGCTCGGGATTTTTTGTGTCACTAACTCATCGAAGTTAATTAATTCCCGAGACACACTGATCTCACTTCCCTGTGTCACAACAGTGCGTGGTGACAGTCCTCCGATTTCCGGAACGGCAATTTCCTATACACGGGGAAACGAATTTCAATCTTGTCTTTAATATTGACTATCTTCCCGATAATATTCGTTTCCGCGGGTTAGTGAAACCAGTTATTTTTTACACAGCTGGTTTGGTGCATTGAGCGTCGGGTTCTGTGTTGTCCCCGGGTCGACACTACTGGTTTTTTCCGAATAGGTAGAACCCCGCAGGCAGTCCGCCACTGGTCCGTGTCCAAGGCGATGGCCTGGGTGGAATACTCCCCTTCGGTACCGCGCCCGTCCCCTCTCGCCTCGTCCCGCCTGTCAGTGCGCCGTGCCGCTGCGCGGTGGTTCACCTCGGCTTCCTGCGCCTCGCTCCTTCGTGGTTCTTATCGCGACGCACGTGGTTTCGGTCTGGGCGCGCACCACACTCTAGTGTCCCCAGCCTGATTGTCCCAGCATTCGCATCGTTCGAGTCCCGCTGAGCCTCCCTTGTACATTAAACCGTTTATTGCCTGGGCCCGCTTCCTTTGGAGTCGCCCCGTTGAAAGGATGAATCTTCCCAACGTCGGTATTGCTACTGTTACTACTAATTAACCCGGAGCGCTGTCGTCGGTCGTTAATTAGCTTTCATATTGTCGTTCTCCATTTGTTGTAAATAGCTACGAGTCTGTAGGCGAAATCCTTGGCCGGTAAGTTAGTGCTGCCCTCTCAGCCTCTCTCCAAAGTGCCCTCGTGCAGATTTGCCCGTTAGCGAATTTATCACAAATCATATGGTGGCTAGAATAGCCATTCCACTTGACCAAACCCGGCTACTGTAACAACGGATTTTTATTCCCGATACCGGGGGTTGGGTCGATCCTGCCCGTATAAATTGTGCTGTATTAACCCGTCCACCTTGTTCATTACCGCCCAAGTAACCTCCTAGAAGGCCATCCTTCCAATACTTCGAACCGATTTTATGGGTGTTTCGGGGAGCCAAGGCTAGCACTCCTGTCCCCTGCAACAGCTGCGTTTGCTAGCATAAACTTGGAGTTTTCCGAACTGGTAATCGCCGAAACGTTTTTTCTATATGTCTAAAATTCCTTCGGGTGTAAACCCCAGACGCCGTATTGTGAATTATATTTTCCTTAGCTAATGCTCCGCCTTACATATTTTTTCTTCTTTTTGCAATCGGTCCGCTCTACGCGCTCAACATCGCTCTCAGAACCTGTGCGTCCCTGATCGTGCGGCTCCTCGGAGTTCGTTCCCTACAAATTCCCTTCCTCAGCGTCGCGACGCGCTCATCGGAGCTCGTCTCGAATCTGGCTACAGCTGTCCCTGTTCGTTCGGGTCGGGTCCCGTGGTCCGTCGTCGATTGTCCTCGCCTGGTATCTAGCCTTCGCCCCAGGGTTGCCAACATTGCGCCGAACAACCATCCTGTTGCTCTCAGATCTCGCTATCTGCGTGCGCGTTCATTGTCGGTCTCCGCACACACGATTCTAAACGCTTGACAATAGCCCTTGTTGTCGGTTCCTGCACGTCTCTGCCTTCTCCGTCTCACTCGCAATCTTGTGCGTTGATAGCATCAATTTCGTGCGAAGATTAGATTCCAGCGTTTGTTAGCGATTCGCTCTGCTGTTTGTTTATCTTAGTTATTTGATTTTGTGCTATCTTCTCCGATTTTTTTTGTTGATTCCGGTCGCCTGATCCTCAGATTGTCCCGAAGTCCAATAGTAGCTTGGCATTGTTTATTTTTACGCTCCAGAGACTGTTTTCTTTCTTCTTTCTCGCCACTCCTTCTCCGATTCTAGCTGAGCCGCTTGTCCCCAGTAGGCCCTCTTCGCGTTCTCTTTTCCTTCGCTTGGCAATTTAATGCATTTTTGTCCCCTTCTCTCGATACATGTTTATCCATTCTAAGTCATTATTTTGACCTCCCACGGCCGTCCACGCTTCTCACCATACAACCGGGCTGTAGGTCTCCTAGGTTCCGACGTTGCCGATGTTTCCGGTTCCCTGTTCGCTCTGTCCTTTCCGATTCGACGGAGTCTGTCTCTGACTTCGTGTCCTGACTCATTGCCTCTGCGACAAGTGAACAATCTCGTAACACCTCTACGTCTCCTGACTCATCCTCCGCGAACGTATTGTGCCCCTGTTTCCGCGAATACGCTGGGGTACCACAACACTACACACTGCGCCTAGCACACTCAGCTATCCCTATTTCCTTGTCCGCGTTGACGATTTGTTAACTTTTTTGCTTTTCGGCATTATTCCCACTTGGATAATATCCGTGGTTACTTGATTCGGCGGTGATTCTCAACACCAACAATCTCAAACTTTCGCGTCGCGGTGATTCGAAACAGTCCACGCCTGGTTCCACTTCCTAACCCACAACAACACAAACTTCTCAAATCCCGGTCCGCGTGATTAATCGTGCTCGAGTTTGGGCCGCCAATTTGTCCGCTGCACTACGTTCGTCTTAGGTCTAACTTAAACGATTCCGCGATGAGTCGTCTCGTCGCTGATAGTTTTCTTCTAACCTTGACTTGAACCTACTGTTTACAAACTCTATTTTTATTATCTCGGGGTTTTTTTTGCATACGTTTTATAAAACGGGTTTTAAACACAAAAGATTTGGATTGACAAATAACACGATTCTATGTGTTCTACACGCGGGATTGAAAATCTTAGCCCTATCATAACAAACACAAACATGCCGTGGCGGATCGGTGATGCAACAACATAACAACTTCTGCCCTCGCGGGTCCCGAAGTCGGTACTGACTGGCACGACTAAGTGCTGGGATCCTCCACTCCCAGGGCTGGCACTCCGTCCGGTATCGGATCGCTCGTACTTCCTCTTGTCCTGTACTAGTTTTGCTTACTTAAAGAATTAGTATAGTTGGGAACTGCTGAAGCTGAGATTGAACTTATAGGAGGATTTTGGATGCATCATGCAAGCTACTCAGTGAGTGAAACAATTTTAAAGGCAGTGGCGTTATATTGTAACATTGTGACATGCTAACTACGGACATCCGGGTTGTTTTAATTTAGGGTTGGATCCAATCATCGCAAGATAAGAAAACATAAAAATATAATTATATAACCCTGGTTACACAATCCTTAAGAATATTGCTTATTATAAGACGAAATTCGTAGCCTATCGTTGTTCGTAGAGGGGGAGGGGGGAGGACTTCCGCCATCTTGGAAGTGCCTTGCACGGTAGTGGCCTGGGAAGAGGGGTGGCCGACGGTAGATTCTTCTGCTACGGCAAGGGCCCTGTGGTCCGCCGCTTGCCGTGGTACGGGGTCACGGTATCGTGAAACTGGCCGATTTTACCGACCTTCCTAAAGACTGCCTAGGCCCTCAGAATGAACTCCGAAGGTCTCTGGTCTCGAACAATTTGGGGGTTGCAACTTATGGGTTTATTTTACTTACTTTGCGTAGTGTAGTGGATGTCCAAAACGGTGTATGTAGAGGTGCCCGGGTAGTCCCACGTGTTGGACATACAATCGCTTACTTTCTAAAAGACCGGAAAACCTTGAAACACTCTTACTGAACTCGCATGTCCCTCCGTATGGTGGTATATTATCAAATTTACCATAGTAATTGCGATGTCGTCGTTTATTCGCGCATGGCTATTGAACCTCCGCCATGTGGCTGCACGTTTACTTTATACTCGGCTGATCACGAAGATATTGATAATTTACTTGGAGAAAAACATAGTTTATAACACGCGTATGTAGCTCGACCTCAGCAGGGGTACAAACCCATCCTGGATTACTCCCCACTTTCGCGAAAATACCCACTTCGCAAAACACTGGTTATAAGATGCACTCTACCTTGCAGTCAACCGCCGTCCTTCTCTGGTGATGTGCGGTAGTGGACGATCCTTTGGCTCGAAAACACACGTATGCTTTCGAACTAACACTTCCCGTTTGGTTTTTAACACTCTTGCCCCTGTGATTGGGTCTCTACCACCCGCGAACTTCAACGACAGGGCTGTATTGGTCTAGGGGGGGTTTGCCTACGTATTTCCGCTTTTCTGGACGAGAATTCGACTTCACTCGCGTTTTTTACTGCCTAGCTGGGCTCGGCCAGCGTCCGTGGTTCCTTGGCTCGTAGGCCACGACGAGGACCTAGTGAAGCGAGGGTGGATGTATCGCTAGGCTACACATTCCTGAGGCCCAAAAACACCTCCTTGCGGTGCCAAAACTCAACTTTCCAGCTTCTCTACTGCAGGTGTGGTTCGGAGATCCCGTTTTACCCTTGTCTCCGATCTCAAAAAACATCGGTGAGAATTAACCAATCATTGACTCTCAGCTGCAAAACTTGCTACATACTAGAGTGGCTACTGACTTATTACTTGTGATCTGTGACATCACGTACATTTGTAAGCAATATGCAAATTTACTTAGCCAATTAAATGCCTTAACTGTTACAATTAAACCTTATCATATGCAAATATATAAAAATAAAAATGAAAAATTCTCCGGCATGAGGGCCAAAATGAGACTTGCACAGGCCGTGCGGTTACAGAATTGTGTTAATAAGTTATTACAAATATACCCTTGAAAATGCCAAGTCATCTAGTATAGTCGCCGTCAAATCAAACCTCGATAATAAAGCTTATTTACCCCAATACAACCCTTCGGCACGTTTTTAATATCTACTATTTATCTTCCAATATAATTATCATTTCTCATCCAAAGGCTCCAAGGACAGCAAACAACAAGATTAACATTCACAATCGATAGCACATAAATTAAAAAAATACGAACTGAGTACTTATAGGCCAGCAATTATTCATAAATCTTACCCTTTCTTATCCTTATACTCTATGCCTTTGATAATACCTTATAAAAGTTAATGCTTGAGCATGTTCAATGTCGAATCATTTGAATGATTTGCACATAAATCGATCAATCATCGATAATCGATAATCGTTTGTGAACCCCCCTTGCAATTATTAGCTCTCATCTACAATTGCGATATTAATTATCCCCTCAGTGTTGCACTTCCAGTGTGAGGGGTAGGTAGTTAGCTCGTAGTCGGCAGTGAATGACAGCTCACGAAGGCAATTGCCTAGGTGATAGTTTGCATTGTGTTTGCAGGCGCGGGAAGACACCGACACTAACCAGCCGGCGCAGAGCGAGTGCGCAGGGGACGTATGCAAAGCAGGTTGACCCCGGGAGCGGGAGGCAGAACAGGTAACTCACGTCCGAGGCGCGACAGGAGACATAGTGTGCTCACCACTTTAGGGGGAAACTATGCAGAGGTAATTTATGCTGGGAATTTGCTTGGAATAAAATTTTATATTATGTGATATAAATAGCCTTAAATTCAAATTTCAACTCTGTTTTTTTTCTTTCACATGGAAAAAACTCAAGTTGTGGAAATTGAAAATACATTCTTGTACATTCTTGTAATGTAACCTCATGGGTATGTATAGAACTATACGATTTCGCCAGGGTATACCTCTGCCGATTGTAGAAGGCGTTTACAGAGGTACTTATTGTTTCCCAAACATCTGAAGCTTATAGCATATAGATCGGGGAGTATATTTTACTTCGGAAACTAGAGGCAAGCTCTGGCATTCCTTGTCGTTCTCTCTTTACCTCACCTACCCTCCCCGGCGACGTCGAAAACAAAGACGCGAACGATGTCGACGACGACCATGCCGACGCCGCCTCTCTGCATGTGGCTGGAACTGTTCAGAAAGAGCCTGTCTCTCCCCCCCCCCCCCCAACAAATAAACAAAAATATCAAAATTTACTGATTTTGGCGAGTTCTTATCTTTTACAAATAAAACCTCCCAGTGTACTTCTTTGTTAACTTTTAACTTAAATTTTGACTTATTTTTCACTTCAAAGATCCTTTAAATGACTTTATTATCTGACTTGCTTATTCGTTTTGGATACCAAACCCACATCATTTGGCTCAAATTTAAAAAATACAAATAAGATACATAAATATACTTCCACAGAACTGAACGGTGCTCTGCCTATTGCCACTGGAACTATACACCATAGAACTTTACTATATATCATTTCATTATTTGTAATTAATTTACAAAATTAAATGTTACTATATTATGTTTTTCATCGTAAGTTTTCATTGTATAAAACACTATTTTTGAATGATTGTTACTCGTGTACTAACCTATGATCACATATAATAGAGTACTCTACGTAGCGTTCTTTGTTATCTGTGCTATGATCGTCCTAGTATATATGGGTTTTGTCTAAAAATAGGTTATAGTTTGTCAATTTTGGTATTATAATCATGTCATCATATATATCTATCTGACTAATACAAAATAAACATAGTTGGTAATAATTCGACCTTGAAAGGGTTAAACATTTGGTTGGCCCTTCAACTGACCAGTAAGCTGACAACATCAACGTATATGTGTATTTCGAATACTTCCCACAATGATTTGAAACACACCTTTACACACTCATCTCTCAAACACATAAATAACACACACCTATTATACATGCAGATCTTACATCACCATAGACGAATCATCGCTAAAACCCTCATATGTTCATCGCAATATACGACAATAAAGCATGTTTATTAAGCTGGGCCGTCAAACGAATCCGTCTGTCTGCTTGTTATTGTTAGAATATCTAAATAATGCCTAACCATGTGTGGAACACCGAGGTGTCCGGTTCAAGGCTAAACGGCACCAACACAGAGAGAGATGGATGAGCGCGAGGCTAGATCTGTGACCCAAGACACGTCACCGTATTAACTTACCGGCTTGCTAATGAGGAATGTTTCAAACAATTTATTGGGAATTATATATGAATATTTTTTTTTTTTTTTAACACGTTGGTACGACTCTGTTAAGAATATATTACAACGATTTGATAAATTCAAGAATTAAAACAAAAGTAAAGTGCAAAAAGTTTGCTATTAATTAAAATAATATAATACTTTGTGTATTGTTTTTATTGAAGATATTCTATGTTGTAGACAAAGTGAAGGAAAACAATTCATCAAAATTACATTTTACATTGTTGTAACTGAGTAACGTACAAAGTCAAAATCCGTTTTGTTTAATTATGTTTGATTACAATCCTTGTGCTGAAGAATTTAAATGTTTTCATTGAAAACGCAGGCATTTGATTTCAAACATTTTCCTAGTATCCATCTTATTTTATCAATAATAACTATTTCCCAAAATATAATATGTAAAATATAATATTAAATTTGTGTCAATATTTGAAAATTGTCTTATAGCAAAGAATTGTAATACCTCTCTTGCAGTTTCAAATATATTTCGTCCAAATTATACAAACTTACAAGGCGAGACTTGACTTTCAAGAACAGTTTCAATTAGTAAGAAACAAAATGTGTCGGCCTTTTCTATAGCCTGCGTTAGATACAGCCGCTACAAAACGGAATCATTGTTGTAAAAGTTCCCCCAACTTAATAATAAACTTCAGATCAAAGCGATACTAACAGATGTCGATTCGCGATACGACTCGAGGCCCAGATATAACACAAACACATGGCTCGATTGCTTTGAACTCTGCGTCTCTTCTGGTTGGAGTGTGTGTGTAACGTAGTATCGCAACAACAAGTAGAGCACGTGATCACGAGAATGCCCCAATTAGTCTCAAGTGTACCTTACTAATTATTAAATGCACGCAACGTATTTTTAATTTTCGTTTCTCAATAATAATTGCTTTTTGATGGATAATTACACAGAAATGTAGAATCTCGTGAGTTGTTGAATGGCAGAAATATAGGAATGCGTTGGCTAAAACACGATGAGTTTAATTGAAAATGTGAGCTGTGAAAAATTAGCTACGAATTTGTATACGTGCCTTTCGTATAACGGTGTTCTATTATTGGTTCCTTCTCTATTACATCACTGATGCGTTTCAAGACCATGAAAGGTGATTTCTAGTTTTTTAAATATTGAAATCTCTTCCAGTGCTTTTAAAAGAAAGCCAGTGCAGTGTTTTTCTTAGCCATTTTGCGTTCCAGGTTCGAATCTTGGTATGGGCGTTGGGCATGAACGCAATGGTGCGTTTTCATGTTTATCTATTAGTGATTCACACTCTCTTTTCCCTACCATCGTTACAAAAACTGTCAGATTAATCTCAAAACACCGGCACCATTAATAAATTACAATATCTACATTCGATTGAAGTTTCTCAAATTTTAAATGGCGATCAAGTGGATCAAACTCAAAACTACTTATTTTAGCAACTACCACTAAAAAAAAACTAAGTCACTAAGAAAGACCATTTTTGTTTTCGAAAAAGAAATAAAAACCTAATTTCGCACAGGCTGTTTCAATTGAAAAGCGATGTCTTCTTCTCCTTCCGTTCCCTCCGCAGAACATCTGTCCACTCTGGAGTCAGCATGGTCTCATGTTGTTCGTGTTAGTGGTTCCAAGATCCCTCGTTTCCTTTGAGGACCCAGACATCACTACAATGAATAAAACACAAGGTGGTAAACGCCTATCTGTGAGCCTGCAACCACGCGTACAAAAAGGTGGTGACAAAGGAGGACCATTTTGTGTTCGAAGATCCCTAATTTTCGAGACCCAGACTTCCTACAATGAAAACGATGGTAGACGTCCTATCTCTCCGACCCTCCGACGTAACACGTCCATGAGTCAGGCAGGTGACCATGTCCTTGGGTGTTAGTGGTTCCAAGATCCCTCGTTTCCTTTGAGGACCCAGACATCACTAACGAATGATAAACACAAGGTGGTAAGAGGCGCCTATCTGGCGTCGCGACGCCTGCCACGTGAGCTCACGGCGTCCAGAGTGACATGGCAGGGGGTGACCTAGTGTAGGGCGTCCTTGTTTGGTTAGTGATAACATGGGGCTGGGTATAAACATTGGATACCATATTTGTAACCGTTTCGCGTAGAATGAAACAAACAATTTATTAGACTTACCACATGGATCCAGCTTACTACAATTAAATTAAAACACAATAATTTTAAACTAAATAACGAATCAAATTTACTAATTTATATGGTCTTAGATTTTAAAATGGTTGGTTTAAATACTGGGACTAAATGATATAGCGTCCCCGTGAACAGTTGCTGGGACACCGCGGAAAAGGCTTCTGTTATAAACATGGAAATAGAGAAATTGAAATAATTCCCAGGGAACTTGAACCACAAAACAATTCAAGTCAGAATGAAACAAGAGGAAGAAGTTCGTTCAAAGGACATAAATATTTTACTTATAGGGTTGTTGAAATCGTTAAACGGGACGAATCGTCAATTTCCAGGAAAGTATAGATGTTTCCTGGAGACGGTCGTCGCCTATTCCGAATGACAACTTAAACATTGTTTTTTGGCCTTGATCAGTAAATTAAACAGACTTTTCCATCATAATCAAAGTAATTATCTTGACAGTTGACATAAACATGAAATCTGATCGCCACAGAAAAACGCACCACTGCAAATGTTTGTCTGTTGTGACCACGTGACTAAGTTGTCCGAATTGTCAGGTAATTGGTCATAATTGGGTATTTGGGTCAAACTATTTTGAAGATATTTCTGTTGAACTAACGATTTATTTTTGACAACATTTCCGTTCGCATGCCAACTTGCAAAGTGTAGGAACTGTTATTGCGTTAAAATTTAATATCAATTCAATAGTAAATAATATTCAATGTCAATAGTGAACCCTATTAGATAAACAAAGGTACATGCATACATTCGGCAACTTTGATAAATAAAGTCTAGGACATAAGCACTTAACTCTGACAAGTTAGCATTGTAAATATAATATTATAACTATGTTTACCGTGAACAGCAATGATAATTAAACAATAAAATAAAGTGATGAAAGTCAAAGAAGAACACAGAATAAATGCATAACAAAGTTTGGTCAAAGGAATTGGAAAATGGGCACTTGGGAATTCTCATTATTTAGAAGATTCTTCGATTTATTTGTAATTAATTAAGAGAAAGTGAACTGTTGATCATCTATGTATTTTACCCCCCTGTACCATCCTGCCAACTTCACAGTTTGAATTTAAACCAATTAATTGAATATAATTAGTTAATGTATCAGTTGGCACGAAAACATTTTGCCTGTCGCATGTGTACATATGAAAGGTAAGTGGACGTGGATAGAAGGGTAGTACTTCACAGTGACTGCAGTGAGGACTTCATCGTGTAGTTGGTAATTAATGGCTGAGGTAAAATTAATTTAATCGAACTGTATTCTTCAAGATAAGAGTATTGTTCGCGTATACCGAGTCACACCGAAGGTAAGTTCTGATGTACAGAGTTTGACAATTAACCTCTTCATCCTAGCTCATTAATCATTAACAAACTCATTGCCGAGAATATAGATTAGTCGCTAAATACAATATTACTGAACCATATTTTATATCTTGTATTTTAATCACTTTCAAAATTCCGCGTTTCAAACTTGATAATTATTTATCATCTCGCGAAATAACCTCAAGTAATCATTGAAATCCCATGTGAGTGCACACACTTGATAATCTTGTGACGCCATTTTGTAGGTTGTAAGGTGAAAAAATATGAAAGCGGTCACACATTTTAACCGTACAACTAAGAAATTAAGTAATTTTATCTAAACTCAACAAAGGGGACGGTAATTCTGAGAACTCAAGCGCCATGCCCTGAGTTTATACATCTCGTGTCGACATACTTTCTTAAGTATCTAGGCCTACCCTCACATGTATACATGCAATGTAACCTACACCATTCTATTAAGGACCTAATTGACAGTTCAAGAAAGTTATTCACAATGTGGCGCGAACGACGTCGCGATTATCCAATCAGAAGCGTCGCTCGCTCTTCGCGTGACCTCAGGCGACAAACGCAAGACGCTGATTGGCCTAGCCGTGAAATAACTCACTCTCAGTCACTCCTGTTGCGCATTGTGCATCAATATTTATATTTTTAATTCCAGTTGTTGCATAAAAATTAGGAGAGCTGTCACGTTTTTTAACCGTTTCCATCTGGTGGGTCGCTGAGAGTACATAAAAGTCCCCCGCCAAAGAAGTTACACGTCTAGAGGAAGGAAGTAATAACGACTTCCAAGTTGTTTGGATACCGCCTCCCCTAGTATTTGTTTCTACTTAGTGATTATCTGAGTCTCTTCAAGTGTCGGATTGTCAGACACGTTCCAATTTGTCCCCGGGGATGTTAAATACGATATTCTGGAATGGCAGGAAGCCAGAGGGCCTCGCTGATCCCCAACAGCTGTTCTCCGTGGCGCGGAGATTGTCAACGCCTTCTGGATGGGAAGATGCAGGGGTGCCACCATTGCAAGAGGTAAAGGTTACATTTGGCGTTGGAACTTCTGCCGGAAGGCAGGAAGTATTTTGATTTATACTCAAACTTAGCATAATCTATCAAGATTAATGGTTTTGAAACTAGAAGAACAGGTGGGGCTATAAATAATCGGTTATTTCGACTCTTAACTAAACTAAACTGTTCTTCAAACTTGGAAAATTAAATTAAAGATGATGACTAATCAGACATTTTTAACGGACTCATTGAAAGTCATTATAACAAATTCAAAATAATGAATTTTAAATTTAAATTTTAAATTTTCAAGATTAATCGCTAATTTACGTAGTCAAAATATTTCTGATATGGCTGATGGTGATAGTGAATAATTAAATTGAAGGTATAAGCTAAGAACTCGTCTAAAATATTAATGAAGTGTAATTGTTAGGACTTTCTTAAAAGTGTGGTCTTAAAAACAGTATAATACATTAATTTCTAGCTGAAATATCGGTTTAATTTTTTATGCCAGACGTATTGAATTGACTTATTGAATTGAAATGTTCCTATAATTCATCATTTACCATTAAAAGTGTAAGAAACACCCTACATTTAGGGTTTTGGTGGAAAGGAAACCAATTGATGCTACAAAATGCTAAATTTGTCAAAATTAATGCTAAATATTCTTAATTTAAATGCTAAAAAAAACGTATCTCTAGTTATACACCATCTTACGTTTGTTTAAAGATCCTATAAGAGCAAAGCTGTTGTGGAATGATTGATGAAAGTAGTAAGAGTTTGGCCAGACCGAGGATCGAATCAAAAAACTTTGGCTCTACGTAAACCAATATTCTAGCTACTTTACTTAAACTTGTTGCAAATGTGTTTCATGATAAAATCTAATAATTCTAATTATTATTATAATTATTAATTGTCCAATCCAATTTCCTATTAGTTAGGATGTGCATGGTGGAGTAAGATTCCAGATGGCAAATATATCAAGAGATTATTTTCTGGTGTGAAGACTGGTGTTAATTGAGGGTGTTCATGGTTTCACTATTGCCATTAGAAATGTAATATTTTTATGTAATTTTCTGTACTAAATAACGGCAAATAGTCTTAAAATTATTGTACTTTATAAAAATTTCTTGTTCAAATTCTCACAACATTAATATAGGCCTACTGTTGGCAAATTGTTGTTTACAATAACAAATGTACAATATTATTACTTGTAGTATAAATTACGACATGCCTCTTTTCTAACAATATGATTAACAACTTACAATTGTATAGTGTAATTTTATGAACAGCTTTCAAACAAAACTATTATTAACTGTCGTGTATTGTCTTGTATAGCGTGGTAGAGTTCGTGATTGGATTGGACACCCCTACACACACTGCGGCAAGACTAAGTGGGTGCCATCTAAAACGTCAACCAGACACTGTGCTAACCCTACAACGATACAACACGTGTGAGCGAGAGTCTACAACAAGCGCCCCGGGATACGAACCGTGAGAGATGCCAACAATGCGTGATTAACCACAGCCGTCGCGAGTACCAGACGGATAAGAGGCAAGGCTGGAAGGCAGTGCATGGTGGACAGACGGATAAGAGGCAAGGCTAGGAGCAGTGGCACTGTATAGTGGACAGACGGATTCTTGTTTTTTGTGTGAATGCCGATAGAAGTGTGGTGATAGTAGAGTAGCTGGTGTAGTATAGTAGAGTTACTGTAGGTCTAGAGAGTTATTGATGCATAGTTATGTAATAAGGAAGGATTGGCGCCTTATGCATGAAGAACGGCGATCAACGGAATTAGTTTCGTGTATGCTATCACTGTGCCACAGCTGTCATAGGATCTTCTTCAAGTCTTCTCTATCATTTGATACCGTTGAGGAGCAGATAATAATTGGCCAGCGAGATTCTTGTTGAAACTAATGAGTCCTTCATCACTTCGAGCCAAAACGTAGAATTAAAGAAAGAAGTCTCTCACTCGACAAACACTTTGACTAGATTCTAAAGATAGATCCACGAGATGAACAGACTCACACTACCAGATTTCGACGTCTTTCTGTTGGCGACAAATTGTATCATTAACTTAACTCGACAAAAAACACACTCTTTCTAGACTTGGGTGACAGAAAATATCGCAACGAATTTATTTCGTTTCTTTCCTCTGGTCATTTATTACGTCCGCAGTATAGCCAACGTGACTGAGAAGCTCCAAGCGTTTTATTATTGATCCTATTTTTAGTCTCCCCTGTTTCGGATTTGTCATAAAATTACCCACCGTACGCATAAAATGTCATCGAGTCCGTAATGAAAGAAGGGGAACTATTATTTCGAGTAAGGTGACATTTAGGGTTTAAACCTTTAAAAACAAAAGTTCAGTGAATGTTGTTTGGACAGTTGGTGGAAATGGGGGAAACCACAGCTTCATGCATAGTTGCAAATTAATATTTTAACACTATTAATAAGGTAAAATAAACATAATATTAATCTTCATTTTCTCCTTCAGCGCTATACTAACCATTCGTGCCTCATTTCAGCCTATCTTTTCATCTTTGTATACCCAATAACATCTCAAAATACGATTTTTCTGTTCTGTGTAATGTAATAGTATAATACTATTCCTACGTTACATTTATCCCTCCCGTTATATAATAATTATAATAAGATACAACTTGTTTCTATTCATAGTGCACATCTCACATTTAGCAGATGGACTATGCATCCCTTCAATTTAATTTATTTTGTACTGTAATTAAGTAAAATGTGGTCGTCCACCCACCCACCCTAAAGTTTCTTTGTTTTAAGAAATGGTTTACCGCATAAGAATTAATTTCCGAGTCGTTGAACCAGAAAATGAACCGTTTGCTCATCGCTGTTATTGACAGGTGATGTATTAGCCCTGTAAGTATGACGTAGAGCCGGAAGCGGGCGTCTCTAACCTGGGTTCAGACTTGGGATTCATGGAATATACAGCTCAAGTATTTCCTTTGTGTAATTAACTTACGATTAGCAGGAAGTCGGACTTTATAGCCAGTTAAAGGTTATGGCTTATGCATTTTGAAAATTTATGATTACTTCAAGATTGAGGAAGTGCCTTGTTAAATAATTTGATAATTATTCGTTTATTTGTTCACAGAGCGACGTAGCCGCCCCCCAACATACAATAAAATTAACTTGCTTTAATCCTTCTTTTACATGCAATAAGAAAATAAATGGTTCGCTGAATGTATAAACCACACAAGTAGTTACAGTTTTATACAAATCCATCTTTTTATCGTGATAAATGAGCACACAATTCAAAACATTCCCTACCAATTCAAACCTCTCTTAATATAGGTGCCCGTTAGGGCGCCGCAGCCAGCCGCGGTGCCGCTACACACTCAAGCACCTTATACACCAAGCAGGGGTTGGGGTGATTTCGAGGTGTTACCCAGCCGTCAGGGTAACGTGATGTGAACTTAAAACTATCACAATCGAGGGGATTTAGGTACCTGACAACACATGCCAAAATTTTATTGGGGTACGACCATTCCTTCTTGGTGAAAAAAGGGTCTTCAAACATGCTCAAACATTTAAGGATGTTAGCTACTGCTAGCTATGCTAACATCTAATACGTCGGCCCGCGTTTCCCTGACCAGACGGGTGGGATTTACAATGTTCATTTTTTACATGGACATTAAGGTTATAGAAATATAGCCCTCTTTTGAAAAAAAAGTTGAAAAAGTTTGTTGGAAGGCTTCCAAAAAAAGGGTTTTTTAAAATAAGCCTTAAACACTTGGCATACAATCACAAGTAACCATATATTTTACTTGACACTTGTTGACGGTAAAGCAGAGTTTGGGCGGGAAGTGCGATACGTAAACAAATAGCGGACATTTTAAAATTTTTCTTTTTTGTTTTGGAACGAGAAAAGGTGTCATTTACTCTCATAAACAAATCAGAAACCGTCCCTGGCCTAGCCCCAGATGTGGAAAATTATTTATAATGCAAAAGTGTAGGTCTAAAGTTCCATTTGGCTATAGGACTAGTAAATTCATACTTACATTACATGTTTGACAAGCCTACCAACCCTATGCCCGCACAACAATCGTTCTGATATGAACTTGCTCATCTGTTTGTTTACATAATTGCAACAATCAAATCATTTCCCTACAACTTGTCTTTCGATGGCCCGCGTTTATGAAAGGGACTGCATCTAGAATAAATATAGAACTTTTTCGAGCTCTTTGCTATACGCAAATCTTTTTAAAGTGTTTGGATTTCGTGATACTCTTTCAACCATAGACATCCTATAAATTGCTAGACCAGCAGTCGGTGGTCCAATTCCGGTACAATTAGAAGCCATCTTAAAATGACAGTTTACATGTTAATCAAAAGGGAGCGATTTGTGGCCAAATAGTCTCAAGATTGCCGCCAGGTTGACAGGTAAGCATACTAGCCTTTAACACCAAATGATACTAAATTCCCTTATGCAATCACTTCGTATTGTTTCTTTTGTTTAATACCAGCTGACAAGCAAAAAACCATATCAAACAATCCGTAAAAATTTTAAATTGCATAAAAAAGCATAAATTAAAACACCAAATCGCCATCTTGAAAGGGCCGGTTTTTGGTCTTCAATTTGCTACGCTCGCGCCTGGGGGAGGATAGGAGACGCTAATCTAGCCTACTAGGGGGTTTTAAATATAAATGCTTTCAATCACAACCCATGACGTTTTTCCACGAACCTTTCAAAAATAAATTCCTTCGAAACAAAAAACGATTTTTTTAAAATTGCTTTTTTAAACTCTCCCCCACAAACTCAAGAATTGGGGTCCAGTCTTATCCCGTCCTTTTATACCATGGTTATACCCCCTTACCCAGGATGTACATGAATCCGGGTTAGATATTTTCACCCTATTTTGTTACTGCTAATACCATTGAATTTAAATCAACTTTGATAAAATATTATATTTTGCGAAAATTTTTTTAAGGAACTTGAAAAAGAATGAGATCACACACTAACAAAAAAAATTTAGAAATCAGCCAAAACCCTTTCCACCAAAAGGAATGAGATCTAAAAAAAGGGCCAAAACTCATCACCCTTCCACATAAAAGTACAGTGTCCCTAACAGCATCCCCCGAAAAACGGCAAAATAGAATTTCATGTTATTACTTTAAATTAATTAAAAAAAAAAACTTGGGTAAACTATTACGTTTAAAAATTTAAAAATCGCAAAAAAATTTTATTTGCCCCTTTTCGAGGATGCTGTTTTTGGGGCACTGTCGTTTTTTTGGAAGGGGAGAGAGCTTGGGCCCTTTTTTTTGATCTATTTCCTTTTTAGGTGTAAGGGGTTGGGTGTATTTTTAAAGTTTTTGTTATGTGTGTTGTAATAACTATAAGTAAACTTATTTGAAAAATTCTGCCGCTATCATTTCAAATTTCTCCCACCAAGCTCCCATCGCAGAATATGTTTCTTTCTTGTATACGTAAAATATTTATTTTATAATTTGTTTAAACTTAAACACCAAAAAAATTAACAGCGCACTTTTGCGTTAAAAAATTTCCAAAAAAAAAAAAACAGTTAATTTTTTAGAATTTAAGAAAACCCTGTTTTCCCATAAGGGAACAAAAAAACTACTTGCCTTATCAAAAAATTTGGCTCATATAAAATTTAAATTTTATGAACAATTTTGGCTTAATCTTAAAACAAATGTATTTTTTTTAAATTGATAAATTGTTTTAAAGGCACCTAATTTATTTTTTTCACAACTCCAAAAACGAACTAAAAACTTTTTCCAACCGTACACAATTAGTTAATGATCATCTACTTTCTGAATGAAACTTTCCTCATCAAGTTCTGTTACCATTAGCAGTCGAAACTTGAATAACTCAACCTAGATTCTTTTCTGCACAAAACATGGCTGTCAAATGAGTTGTGGTAGTTTTATTACAACCATCATAACCATTAACCAACCATACATACGTTTTAGGTCCAAATGTCCCATTCGGCATCTAGGAACAAAGCCATCGTCCTAAAGTAAACTTAGGAAATTAATTTGTGAGATTACCCCATTAAGAGTGTCCTTCTAAGTAGGTTCTTACGAGGTCGTCACGTTTTCAAGATGTCTTTCCAGTGAGCAGTTTGTCGTGTAGTCACCAGAGAGAGCGCCGCGCGGGCCTAGTAGTCACGTGACTAAACTGGATGTGGGGGACTCCCTCAATGGACGTGCGTCTTATTCACATTTCGTGATCTCAAGGTTATACATCCCGGCGGACTAGAACGTCTAGTTTCTTGCTCAAAATGAAATTGCTGTTCTTGAACGAAGTGTCAGACAACAAACAGTAATTTAAGTTCGTATAACTTTTATTCAATTGCTTTTGTTTGCCATCGTTTCGAAAAATATTGACCGTAATTGAACCATTCAATAAAATATATTATATTATCCAACATTAAATACTTTCTATTTGTTTTAAAATTAAATTTTTTTTCTTATTTTTTAAATATTAAAACCCCAAAAATTTCATTTTAAATTAAAAATTTTTTTGATCTTGATTTCGATACAAGGATTTAAACTTTTATAAACTTATATCGACCAAAAATACTTTGTTTAAAAAATTTTTTACGCAGCCCCAACTTTCTTGGGAAAAAAAAAATTCTATTTATTTCTTTCAACCCTATTTTAATTGGCCCTAAAAATTTTAAAAAAAATTTTAGCAATTCTTACACATTTAAAATTTTTTCTTGATTATTGGGTTTTTCCCCTTTTTTGTATTTTGGGTATTTTCTATCTTTCCAAAAAAATTACTTTTTGGGCTTTTTGGCGGGGGGGAAAAATGCATTTTCTTATTATTTAGCCCCAAAAATAGGGTAAAAAAAAAAATTGTACCCGGATTAAAATTTGAAAGTTGATGTACATTTAAATGTAGATGAAGTCGAAAAGGGTTAAATATGTAACACTACGTTTTTGATATAATTAAAAAAATGTGGCAAAACTCAAACATAAGTGAATGATGCAAAAATCCTACATCCTACTTTAAAAATACAGAGCAAACACTCAATAAAATAATTTAATTGTATTACTGGTAGGGATGCACATCTATACTTTTTTCATCATCAATTATCAAAATGGTATTGTCATTATCGAATCGATAATATCGATATCACCAACAAAGCCTTTCATGCCCACCTATAAGTGGAACCTCAAGTGTTGGCGGGGTGTAAACCCCCCCCAAACAAAACAATCATTCCGTTTACGGGCCGGGCTGTCTTTTTTTCCCCGTGTTTTTGGGTTTTCCGTTATGGGCTGATGGGTAAATTCCAAAACAAAAACCCGAGGGGGTGCCCACCATCAGCCCCAGCTAGTGTTGGCAAAACGTGAGATAATCTAAAGTTTTTAGATTTTAAATTTTTTCGTCCCAACTTTTGACAAAATTTGTTATATTTCCCCCCCCCCCCCGATAATCGAAAATAAATTTTGGGTTATCGATTATCAAAATAATATACTTATTGATTTTTGACCCCATAATATCGTTAGTGTGTGAACCCCTAAAATTATAGAAATTTAAAACTGTATGGGGAAATATTTGGCATATCTTTTCAAAAATTTTTTGTTTTTTTAAACTTTTGTTTTTGGGGAACCAAAAATTTATGTCTAGTTCATAAAAACTTTAAAATAGCTGCTTTCGGTTGGTGATGTCTCAATCGACGCAATACTCAAACCATTCCAAGAAACGTGGGAAACCAAGAAGGCTTTTTGGGCCTGGGCAGCGAAGGGAAAAAAAATTTAGAACCGATTTGAATTTTCCCCGCGGAGGGGGGTGGGGGGGGTGGGGTATTTTAAAAGGGAAGTCCCGCGCCAATAGCGTTTTCTGGGCGGCTTGTCGATTTATCGGACCCGGCCACCGGGGGGGAAAAATGGTTCGGAAACGGCCCCGTCCGGGGCCACTGGGATGTTTTAATCCCTGGGGTTTGCTTTTGTGGGTCCCCGCAGGCCGGGAACAAAACTGCGACCCCAACTTGCATCAAGGGTAAATGGCCCGCATCGCGTTTTCCAAAATAGTAAAAAGACAAGGAAAAAAATAACATTTAGTTTAAAAATCAGTCAAACTCAACACTATTTTCCCAAAACCAATGCTTTTTCACAAGACAGGCCATTTCATGGTGATTTGCCCCGGTGTAAAGCGGCCTAAACTGTTGGCTGTGATAATTTTTATAAATCTTTTTGATTCATTAATTAATTGCATTTAATATCCTTTTTGAATTTGCTATAAAAAATTTTTGGGTTTTTTTAATGCTTTGGGTTGTTGAAATATTACTTTTTTCAAAAAAATTTACTAAAAATTTTCATTGTTGGTCTGCTCTTTTAAAATTTAAATTTTTTTAAATTGCCCCTCCTTTGTGAATCAGTTTTTTAACTGAATAGGATGTTAAATAAATAAATAAATAAAAAATAAATATATAAGAAAAGTTTTTTCGTTAGGGATGTCCGCGTAGGTTTACCTTTTTCAGGGGACTAGCTGGGATATTGGAGTTTGGCCCTTTGGGTGAATGGTTTGTCCAAAAGCTGTTTAAAAAGAAAATCCCAAAAAAAAAACCTTCAGTCAAATTCCCTTTTTCTGGGCGGAATCCAAACCCCGGGCACTCCCCGAATCGGGAGAGCGAGATTATTTTTGAGCCAAAAATACACAAAAAAATTCGCGTCCCAAACTTTTTGGGAAAAATTAAAAAAGAAATTTTGATGGGTCTTTTTTTTTTTTTAAAAAAAAAATAAAAAAAAAAGGGAATGAGATGAGATTAGAGGATATAATGTATAAATTTTCATCATTCATTCATCATTTCAAATTCTATCTATATATATTATATAAAAGTATAAAAATTAAGTACCTGATTTTATGTAAGTAGATTTTTTTTATTTTGTCCCCTTTGAAAATCAGTTTTTAAACTGAAGAGGATAACTTAAATACAAAAATAAAAAAATAAAAAAAAAACAACAGTTCTTTATTTTTTTATGTTTCCCCAGGTCCCTGAAAGGGGCTAATTTAGAAATTTAACCAGATTTGGTTTTATATCAAAAATACCCAAAATTTTCTAGCACTCTTGCAATGCAAATAGGTAGCCTCATGAGAACAAGTCAGTACACTTCGGTAGGTCACCAGAAATAATTAAAGGTCAAAATAATAACAGTAACTTTTGACGAGTTTGACACGAGACGAGACACTTCGTATGTCTGCTGACAATTGAAAATATGCAGGCATCTTAATATTGGCATCATGACAAATTGAACTGTCTCATACGTGACCTCAAGGTCAAATTAATAACAGCACTGAGAAGGTACCTGAAAGTTAGGTTGTACTGTCGGGTGAGGGTCGAATGTGTAGAATTAGTGAGTTTTGCTGGAATGCCCGCTGACAATAGAATTAATACTTTTCAGACGAGAATAAGGTATACATAACAAAGTGAAAAGGTCATTTGAAGAGAATGAAAGGATTTTAAGATCTTTTGAACATTAAAGAAATTTTGGGGTGTGAAAAAACATACACCCAACCCATAAAAACGTACAGAATTAATTTTTTGGGATGGGGAAAGCGAAGACTTCAATTTCACCGCCCCCCCAAAAAAAATTTAGCTGGGGTGTTTTTTTTGTTTTTTTTGTTTTTTGTTTTTCTATCTGTTTTTTTCGCTCTTTTTACCGGCAAACGGAAAAAATGGGGACTGGATAAAAAAAAAAAATTGGGGGGGGAACCTTCGAAATCTTTTAAAACTTGGGACAGCAAACTTTTTTTGGGGTACAATCGAAAAAATATTTTCATAAATTATCGTATTTTTTAATTTTTTTTTTCTTTTTTAAACTACGAATTTTCGTGTTTTTGGCCGTTTTTTGCCCAAAAACGGGGGGGCTAAAACCCTTTCATATTTCACATGCACATTAAGAAAGGGTTGTTTGTATTGACGTTGGAAAAAAAAAGGTTAAAAAAGTTAGCCAGAATCTTTTAGAAAAAAAGGGTTTTTTATTTTGGGTTTTTTGAGGTTTTTAAAAAAAAAAAACCCTTTTTTTTTTAAATAGTTTCTGGTTAACTTTTTAAAATTTTTTCTTTAAAAAGTAAAATACTTTCACCCAAAACCTTAATGCCCCATGTTAAATAAAATAGCCAGAACTATAGAAAAAAAGGTTTTTTTTTGAGTTTTTTGAGGTTTTAAATAAAAAAAACCTTTTTGTTTCTATAGATTCTGGTTAATTTTTTAAACCCTTTTTTCTTTCAAAAGTCAATACATACCCCAAAACCTTTAAATGTCCATGTAAAATTTATGAACGTTGTACCTCACCTTTTGGGTCAGAATCCCCCCCCAAATAGCACAAAAATAAGGTAGTTTTTAGACCTTTCTCACACCCTTTGTATGAAAACTTCAAAAGGAGTTTTTAATAACCTTTCACAGCCTTTTTACAAAAAATTTCAAATATCAAACAGACCTAATGATTGTTTTGGTAGGGGCCGTGTTTTTTTTTGTTGTTATTATTATTTTAAATTTAATATTAACATTTTTATTGGGTTAGCGGTAGCGAGCCAACGATTTAAGCGAAGGGCCTTTAAATTTCACCGACCCCCCCAAAAAATTTTTTTTCGGGTTTTTTTTTTTTTTTTTTTTGTATTTCTGTCTGTTTTTTCGCCCCTTACCGGGCCCAAAAAAGGATATGCGATTTAAAGAAAAATTTTTTCCAAAAAGGGCCTTCCCCAAATCTCTGAACTTTGACTTGGTACGTTTTTGGGTACAATCGAAGAAATATTTCTCATGAAGTGTCTTTAACGATTTTTTTTTGTTTTTTTTTTTGCGATATTTTCCCTGCCATTTTTTGGGCCCAAATTTTTGACCAAAAAGGGAGGGGGGTTTCAACGTTTATATTATACATGTACAATAAGGTTATGGTGATGAGTACTTTTGAAAAGAAAAAGTTTAAAAAATTAGCCAAAAATTTAAGAAATAAAAATTTTAAAATAAGTTTTTACGAAAAAATAATACCAATTTAAAAAAAAACCAAAAGAAGCTTGCCAAACACCTTTTAAACGTAGCCAAAAAAAAAGCACTTGTAAAAAATAAGATACCCACGCAACTTTAAAAAATTCAAAAAGTCATCCCTCAAAGCGGCGGGACTTTAAACTTTTTTTTATTTAAAAGCTCTCCCCAACCCCGACTAAAAAAAAAAACGTTTGGGGAAGCTTCCTAGTGTTATGGTAGGCAAAAACCCAAAAAAAATTTATGTGTTTGTAAAAATTAAAATTATTTGATCGAGACATTTCGCCGAGACGATTATAATTATACTAGGCCGCTACGCGAACGCTTTTTTTTAGTCGCGTTGATGGATGAGCTTTTTTGTAAGTTCTTAGTTTGCGTGGGACCACTTTACCTTTGCAAGTTTTTTGGAATGCATTGTAGGTGATTGGTTTTAAGTTTCTATTGTCCCTTTTTGGGAAAGAGTGAGCGTAGCGAACGGAGTGATCTCCAAATTTGACCTAAAAAGGCCCTTATTGTTTTTCTGCGTTCGTGCGGGGTTTTGTACTTTTAAAAAACAGCCGAAACGCTGAACAATTGCGCTGGGAAAATTTTAAAAAAAGACTCCCGGGACGAGTTTATTTTTAACAAAACGCAAGATTCATTGCGATTTAAAACCCAAAAAGAAAAAAATAAAATGAAAAATAAAATTTCCCAAAGTTTAGAAAATTTTTTAACGACAATGTTTTAGATTTTGAAAAGATATTTTTTGTTTGTTTATTTGCCTGGCCCTGAAAATTTCAGTGCTCATGCAAGGTCCCGTCGAATGTTTAACTTTAAGGGCCCCCAAATTTCCCCTCGTTTGATTTTAGTAAACCTTTCAATATTTTTTACGTTTTATCGTACTGGCTATTTTACCATAAATAGGGCCCTTATTTCCACAGAGATGGACTACACTGGTTTTTAAAGCATTTCAAAAATTGTTTAATTTTTTTTAAAACAATCTAGGAATTACAAAATCTTTCTCGACCAGGGATTGAACCCACGTTTTCCCCCATTTCGGCTATAAGGGGGCTTGAGCCAACTAGACTTGGGGAAAAGCCAAAGTCGTTGTTGACAGTGAGGGTCTGTGGTTTAGTACCCGGGGCCCTTTGGGAAATTTTAAATTTTTAATTTTTTCGTTTAATATTGTTTTTAAAAGTTTTTGTTGGTATACCGGGGGCGTCAACTTAAGGTCATAATGCGCCTCTCTAGCCTATGATAGGCCCAAAGGGTTTGGCCCAAGTTAGGGGAAGAAAAAAAAAATGTTTCTGGTTTCTAAACCATGGCTCCCCCTCAACCCTTTTTAAAAACGAATTTTGGGGTTTCCCCTTATTAAAAACCCCAAAAAAAAATCATTTTAAACCTGTTTTTTCTAGGGGCTACCTTTTTTTTTGGTAAATTTTCAAATTTTTTTTTCAAATGGTACTACCCTAACCCTAAAAATTAATGTCCATTTTGAAAAAATGAAGTTTGTAGCCCCACCCCTTTGGGGCCGAATCGGCCCAAATTTTTCCCCCCAAAATATCCCCCAAAAAACGAAAAAAAAACGTTAAAAAAATAAAAATTTACGAGAAAAATTTTTTCGATTGTACCCAAAAAAGTGGGAGCTCTAAGTTCAGAGATTTTGAAGGCCCCCCCTCTAAAATTTTTATCAAAAATCGCATACGCCGTTCGCCCGGTAAGAGCGAACAAAAAAGAAAAAAAATAAAACCCAAAAAAAAACTCTAGCTTTTTTTGGGGGGGGTTTAGGAAATTTAATGGTTTGCTTCGCTCATCCCCAATTTTTTTTTTGACGATTCGGCCCAAAAATGATGAAAAATCATTTCTAAAAACGCTTTTAAATCCCCCCCCGGGGTTTAGGGTAGGGTTTTAAAGTTTTTTGTTTGCGTGGGATATCCCAGGGCGACGGTCGTCCCCCCGGAAAACAAGCGGGAAAACGGCTGGCTAGGCGAAAAACCCAACTCCGGCCCCATAATTTCACCTCCCCGAGTTGGGGGGGTTTTACTATTGCCCACGCCGCCCCGAAAAGGGGTTACAAACTTGAAACTCGGTAAAATGACCTGGTATGTGGTCCATGACCCTACCAAAAAAAAATCAAACCCCACCCCACAAAATCGTTCTGTGTTAAAAAAGGCTCCAAAATCGTCAAATTCCCTTAAAAAACTGGGGTGGGTTTGGGGGGGGGTGGGTGGGTGGGGGGGCTATGAGTTTTTTCCGCGGAGAGTTCTTTAGCCTACAGAGGAAAAAAGGTAAATCTTAGAACATTTAAACTTGGGCCCCACCTTTGGTGTATTTCAGAAAGCAGGCCTTTTGTTTCAAAACCAAAATCCCGGGTTAAAAAAGGGACCGGAGAAAATCAAAAATTTTTGGGTGATAATCAAAAGCGTAATTTCCAAGGCGTGGTAATTTGTACAAACTTGAAAATTTTAAAATGTATTAAAACCCTTATAAAAAATCTTTTCGTCCAAAACACAAGGGGGTAAAATTTTTTATGACCATGGGCCCAAAAATGACAAAAAACATATCTTAAATTTAAAAAATGAATCATTCAAAAAAAACGCTACAACTGAGATGTTTCAAACGTGGAATTTCATTTTTATATCTCCATTCTTTAAACAATTTTGAATATTTGGAAAACAAAAATTTGGGGTTAAAGGGTACCCCGGGAAAAAAACCCAAATTATCAAAAAATAGGTAATTCCCTACTCTTTTGGGAAAAATACGTTTTAAAAGAAAAAAACGGGTTTATCTTAGAACTTTGAAAATTGGGCCACACTCAGATGTACCTCATATAACAAAAACCGGGGAATTTGGGCCCGGGGGGAAAAAAAATCAAAAACAAAAAACGCGAATTAATCAGGCTATAATTTGTACAACTTTGAAATTAAAAAATGCTCTTTAAAATTATAAATATCAAGTGTTTTTGGAAGGGGCTTTTGGGCTTGTTGTTTGCGTATCTGCTTTCCAAAAGCGAAGGCCAGGGTTCGGTTCCCGCAAAATCAGAAGTTTTTTTAAATTTTTTTTTGGGAAATTTTTTTTGGGCTTAATTAACAGTTCTTTTTTTAGGAGTTTTTTAAACGGTGACTTTGGGCCGTCCTACAAAATCAAAAAAGCGTTTTTACCAGGGGGTAGTAATTTTTATAAAAAGCTTGAAAATTTAAAAATGCTTTATAACCATTTTAAAAAATCTGTGCTTATTCTAGTGCGTTGGTCTTGTTTTTGCGTAAACTGCTTCCAAAGCAGAAGGGCCCGGGTTTTGATTTCCCCCTCAAGTCAAAGTTTTTTAACTTCTATTTGGACTTAAGCATCAGTTCTTTTTAGGGGTTTTTAAACGGGGACTTTGGAGCCCCTCCCCCTTTTTTTTTTTTGCAAAAGAACAATAATAAATTCCAAAAGTTTTTTCTGGATCGGGCCTTTTTTTTTGGCGTTGATCCGCGGAGGGGTTTGCACTGTCCATACCACTGATTTATATATTTCCATTAAAAAATAAAAACGATCTTTTGGGTTTGGTTTTTTTTGCTCACTTCTTTGTTGGTCGGGGCCTGCAGGGTTGGCTTGGGGCCTTTGATTTAAAAATTCCCCCCCCTGAAAAACAGTTATATATAAAATGAGTGGGGAAAATCTAAAAAAAAATTTATTTATTTTTTTTATCAAAAGGGGGGTTTTTTGGGGGGGCCCTGGGCCCCCAAAAAAGGAAAAAAAAAAACTTTTAAATTAACAAAATTTAATCTTCAAAGTCCATCATTCCCCACCTTGATAGCGAAAAGAAAAAACCCAAAAAAATTTTGATATCCCCCCAAAATACAAAAATTTGTAAAAAAGCGGCAGCCAAGCTCTTCCCTTTAAAAAATCTTCGGCTGTGAAGCTGTGGGGATATAGAAGTTGAGCCAAGCTTTTTATTTTTTCCCTAGTTTTTGCCTTTTAAAATATGTAAAATCATTTGCCTGTTGACGAGCGCCAAGCCAACGATTTTTGTGGGAAAAAAAATAAAAATTTTTAAACCCCGAAATCATAAAAAAAATGACTTGGGGCCCTTGAATTTTGGGTTTATGGCCCAAAATTTTTTTATGATTTTGAGTTTAAAAAAAATTTTCTTTTTTACCCAAAAAAACCCTTTGGGTTGGCGCTCGTCAAAAACGAAATGATTTTACATATTTTCAAGCAAACTAAAGGGGGGAAAAAAAATAAAAAGCTTGGCTCAACTTCTAATCTCACCCGCATTCACAGCCGAAGACTTTTTTAAAGGGAGCTTGGCTTCCGCCCTTTTTTTCAAAATTTTTTTATTTTTTGGGGGGAAAATTTTTCTTTTGCAAGTGCTTTTTTTTGCTGCCTAAAGATTGTAAAGGGGATTGTTGTCAAGTTTCTATTTTTCTTGTCAATTTTGGGATTATTTACCGGGAAAAAAAATTATATTAAAAAAACTATATTTCAAAGGATTCTGGGAACCCCTTTTTTAAATTTTCTTTCAAAAGGACTTTAAACACCATAACTTTAATGGGCCCTGGGATAAAATGAAAGTTGTAGGCCCACCCGTTTGTTTTAGAATTTTCCCAAATGGGGGAAGGAAAAATATCGCACAAAAAATCAAAAAAAATTTATTAAAAGCTTTATTTTTTTAGATTCTGGCTAACCCTTTTTTAACTTTTTCTTTCAGAAAGCAATACATCACCATCTTAATGTCCATGTGAATATGAACGTTGTGCCCCACCTTTGGTAGAACCGCCAAATTCACAAAAATTCGCACTAAAAATCGAAAAAAAATCGAATGTAGACTTTATGAGAAATATTATTTCGATTGCACCAAAAACGTGGCAGCTCTAATTTCGAGATTCGAAGGCCCCATCAAATTTTTCATCAACGCACGCTTTCGCCTGGTAGAGAGCGAACAAACAGAAAAAAAAACAAAAAAAACAAACAATCGAGCTAATTTTTTGGGGGGTTCAGTGAAATTGAAGTCTTCGCTTCGCTCATCCAATTATTTTTTGACGGTTCGGCCCAAACTGTGTTGGACATCCTCGAAAAACAATGAATGATATTCCACACTTTTTACTTAAGAAAATAGAATAATGCTGTGTTGCTATGGGCATCTGATGACATCATATAATATCAGTGGGCTATGAGAAGGTGGCTCAGGTTGGTTAGTGTGGCTGTACGTATTAACCATCGCAAGCAGCGTAGGTCATGACCCAAGAGAATTAAGTGACATTTACAGACGTTACCCTGATGTCAATATCAGGATGTACGATGTCTTTTGGTAGACGGCTGGCAAGATGAAACAGCTGACGGGCATAAACAAGCACCATATAACTGTGTGCTAATTCGAAAAATGTTTACCAAGACCTTTAATTAATGATTTAAAAAAAATCGTACTTTGAGTCTTCCCAATCAGTCACAGAACTGATTTTCAGTGTATTTTGGGTTGAAAACCAAGTTAGAATAGAATAAAATAAAATGATGGTGTTTCATATTTTGACAATGGTATTTATTTCAGATTAAAAATTAATTAATTCATACACTTCAGCAAATGTGAATAAAATATAATAAGCCCTAAAGTAACAGCTTCTATTGTGAACGATTTAAAATTTTCTTTTCTTTATTAGATGAAAACAAAGATTTTCTTGTGGATAATATGCTACATCATGATGTTTTTCAACTTATTTTGGTAAATCAAATGTAAATACTAAGTAAATATTACTAATACTAATATTACAGTTAGGACCACGTTGGTATTGCAAGCAAGTAAATCAGGAAACAAAATTTGTTGTGAATGAGAAGGTGTTGATTTTTAGCCGCTCAATGTTTTCTTGGCTGTGTTTCAATAGGGGACAGAAAGCTATCACATTATTTGGCTTACTACCCAAAGCACAAAATGACGCATGGTCGAATATATATATATTTCAGACTTCTTCTTCTTCCTTTCAAAACAACGAGTACCATAAATAATGCCGAGAGTCTTGGAAGGCCTATTAAATGAATTAAATTATGAGTATCGTTATGCGGTGAATGCCAGCCAAATTTGTCTGTCATCAAGTTTATAGAGGAACAGACCGGGACTTAAATCGCTCCGTTAGAGCAGGATATGTGTTTGGCTAACTGAAAATTCAGACTTTGAGCATCATTAATTCTTTAATGGCAATATAATTAGACAATTGCACGAAATATATTAAATTAATGTTTTATTATATCGTTTTTAAATGTTGTGACGTTGGCAGCTATAATAGGGTTGTAGTTTTTACAGCTAAAGTCTAAACATTGTTTAGTCGAACGCATGTCCTCAACAATGTGAACTAGATTTTAAGTTTTGAATGAAAAAGTGAAAAAAATGAAAAAAATTGAAAAATAAAAGAAAATAAAGTTAAAATGATAATAATGTTAACTAAATGAAACGTATGAAGACGTATGTTTAAGAGGTTCACACGTCATACTGGAAATTATACAGAATACGAACAAGCGAGCTAAAAACTATATATCTTATTTCCTGTAATTAATTGTATTTAACTTATGATTTAAATGCCATATACGAATATTGAGAGATGGTAATTCATACTTAATCGTAAAACAAACACTCATAAAAAGTTAAATTATTAAACAAAAACACAAATGTTGAAATACGTTCAGATTTACTGGGGCTAAAAATTTGAACTACTCTGCACACACCTCGTCAGTCGTCAACATACTAAGGCCCGAATTCAAAACGTCGTCTCTTTGGGAGCCCAAAGGGCGAAGTGGCGTAGGGTCTCCCAAAGGGACGACTTTATGAATTCGGGCCTAAGACTTTGTTTTCAAATAATTACTTTCCCACATATTTAAAAATTATCCTGCTATGATTATATTTGACACACAAAATAATAGTATACACGTGTGTAAACATTATAAGGGCTGTTAAATTACAAAATAATATATTTAGCCTTGTAAGTAGGGCGTGTACATTGTGAAATCTAAAAGTATTCGCTTTGAAGATCAAGTTTAAATAAAGTTAGTTTTTAATTAATATGATGCAGATTATAAAAATTGTGACTCGTCGAAATTTACCAACAAAAATATATCAAGAAATCTTTCAGATAAAAATATATCCATGATAATATGTATTTTCCCCCAATACTCATACCGTACAACTACTCTACAGGTAGGAGGACCCAAGTATGTCTTTAGGTCAAGTTTCTTGTTTAGTAGTCGAGTCCAGTGTCCGGTCAGTATATTCAGTATTGTCACATGAATAACTTCTGGTTGGAAGGTCAAGAACAATGGGAGAAATAGACATCTCAACTGGCGGCGAAAATATAAATTGATACCTATAACTTCCGTATTGCACGTTTCTCATAAATCCTTGAACTCCTGTTCTCAACTAAAGCTTTGTATACACGTCTCGTTTAGCTACCCTCTCTTGTCTATGAATATGAATATGAATGTGAACAGGAATACAGATAAATAATATGAATATGAACTTCCCCAGAGTTCTGTCACAATATGCCGATCACCATGATTGGATGAGCGAAGCGAAGACTTCAATTTGACTTTGTGTTTTTTTGTTTGTTTTTTTACTTACGTTACCCCAAGAAAAATAGCTCGGGTGTTTTGTTTTTGTTAGTTTTTTTGTCTGTTTGTTCGCTCTCTACCGGGCAAACGGCATATGCGATCTTGATGAAAATTGGAGGGGACCTTCAAAATCTCTGAACTTAGAGCTGTATTGTTTTTGGGTACAATCGAAGAAATATTTCTCATAAATATCGTACTTTTACGATTTTTTTCGATTTTTAGTGCGATATTTTCGTGATATTTGGCAAACGGCTTCTCCGATATTGATGAAACTTTATAGGAACATTTAAAATCACTGAAATCATAAATGTTATGATTTTAGAGACATTTGAAAAAATATTTCTTATAGAAATCGTACTTTTACGATTTTTTCCCGGTTTTTAATACGATATTTTCATGATATTTGGGCCGATTTTGACCAAACGGGTGGGGCTACAACGTTCATATTTAACAATGACATAAAGATTATGGTGATGTAGTGCCTCTTGAAAGAAAAAGTTGAAAAAGTTGGTCAAAATTCATAGAAATAAAGGTTTTAAATATAAGCCTTTTACAGGTGTATAATGAACAAGTAATATCAAGTTACTATAGGAAAAGTAAGCATTCCACATATAAACGTAATCATTGGACAGAAATATTCCAAAAAAAGCTCATCCATCAACGCGACTGGAAAAAGCGTTCGCGAAGCGGCCTAGTAGTAACTTAACATATCGAGTGGCATTGCTCAGTACTGTGCTCTAACAGTTTAGAATCTTCGTGAAACAAAAACTAAGAAACATGTTACATCCCTCTAAACTCTTGGGCGCCGAGTCTTTTGAAGACAGAGCCATGCCTGACGTTTGCCTTCATCCATATATTGGAATTGTTCTTTTCCTTTCTTCTTTTATTCACTCTCTTCTGCCGCAGTTGTTGCTGTTCCACCACTTCTTGCCATATTTTCCAATCTTCACACCACTTTCCCTGTAAAAAAAATCATGCGCAATCATAGTTTATATGAAATTTGATAATTAAACGCTATTAAAACACTATGGTGTAATTTAAGGCTGACTTAATTCACAACCCATGAGTTCATGTAACTTATAATAAACCACATAGGAAAGTTGTCCGTTCTCTTGCGTACACCGGACACCCCCGCCACTTCACCCTGCGACCTAATTACTCCTTGCCAATAGCCTCTTCGTTTCCTATTACACGACCGCTACCACCACCGTCCGTTTCCGAGTTACCAACCAAAAGGGTGATCTTCATTTAAATGTAAGACAGAAACATAAAGCGAGTACATACGAGACATCTCAACTCCTACCACTCACCTCGAGGGTATCCAGTTTCTAAGTAAACTTACAACAAACTTCAAGTCGGAGCGCTCCGAGCGACAGCCTCGTGTACTACAAAGTTCGAGAGCAGCGCTCTAGCGAGCTAGCGACGTATCACAGCCAGACCGCACGAAACTGTCCGTCCTTTACTAGAGCGCCAGGAATTTCCATATCAGTAAAACTGAGACGTCCGCAATGTACTCACTCAAAGGGCGAATATCGTGGACCTCTACGACACATGTTTCAGGAATCTTAGCGTTGAAACTACACGATGGGGAGCTGGGTTCATAAAGGGTGAAACATGAGATGCGCTCTGTGAGATGAGGGTAGAGTAAACAAACAGGATCGATGGCTGACGATAGACACCTTATCGGGTTTAAAAACCACAATCATGTAGTAGCAGTAGAGGTGTATTGTCGGCCGATATGGTGGGTCGATGACTTTGCTTCTGGTGAGAAAACATGTAGTTGAAGTGTTTCTGGATGTAACCTTGCCATGTTGGCGTCAAGAACGAGAGAAGAGTGTCTAACAACTATGATGATTTAAAATAATTAGAGGTCACTAGGCAAAGTTGAAAATGTGATTTAACTAATTTTTATATGGCTCCCACTGACAATGTTGGCCAATGGGATAGGTGTTTCCCACACTCAAGAGTAACGTTGACAAAACTGAAAATATCTACTTTGGTTATATAATATAAATGAAGGCTTCCTCGCAATGATGTTTTAAAATATAAATGAACTCTTAACAAAATCAAATTTTCGACCATATTTTTCTTCTAAAACATTATTAAAATGTCATTGTAGTATGATTATTTTTTAATCTGAAATTTGTTTTATAAGTTATGTATATCTATCAAACATACTGTCTTATAAGTAACAACTATACAATCGTAAACAGAGACGCTAATTTGAAACGCTAAACGAAAAACACTTCAAGAGACCACTCTGTGTACAGCGATGATATACATTGCATCTCTTGCCAGGCCAGTCCACTACATTGTTAGCCACGCAAAAGAGTAACATAATATCAAAATGCAAAATGGCGAGTAGAGTCACGTGACAAGGGTCTTTCACACGTAACGTACTCTAGGCTGCAGTTTTGACACTTAAGTACTTTGGATTGCATTAACACCGTCCAGGGATGGTGTAGAGTTTATGCGTCGCGACGCTCTATAACTACACCACGACGACGCTAGTGTAGAGTTACTCATTTGCGCGGGTTATTCTACTAGAGGGAGTTGGGATAGTTAGAGGCTAGGGTTGCATCGTGTTCTAAGTACTGGCCGAAGACACGCGGGCTTGTCTAGGTTAGGTTTCACAGGTAGTTAAAACTAAGACACGGAGGTTGGGGTGTAGTTAGGTAAGTAACAACATGGAAAGGATCAAGTTATAGTCCGAGTTACTCATTAAACTAAGATAACTTGTTAAACTCTTGTTTCAAAAAACATTTCTCATGTTGCTTTACATAAACATTACATCCCATTATAACATTCAACATAAGTTAAATCGTTATTTCAAATTTATTGCTTTCACAGTCAGAAATAATGCAGCAAACATATTTTACGTGAATCATTTCTCTGCGTTCGAATCTTGACGTTTCAATACTAAAGTACTTTTATCTGAGCCTACAACATATATAATTTTCTTGATAAATAATAATGTCCCTTTTGTTCCTTTCATCATTTAACTAAGATTGAACGAAGCCACAGGGTTACACACATAAAAAATAAAAGCTATTAGAATAATGTGGCTCTTGTTGCTTATCACAGAAGGCAAAATAACTATTTCGATTACAATTCCGATTCCGGGTAGGAAGAGGCACAAAATGTAAGTTTTGGTAAAGTGACAGAGAAGAGGGGGGGGGGGGGGGACTAAGAAACTGACTTAAATTTAGAACAAAGTTCACAACAACGCAAGACTATAAGCAAGTAAACAAAGGTCTCAAATAAAAATATGTAGAACTTTGTTTTAGAATGACACGCGGAAACAACAAATGGAAACTAAGAGCACAATCGTGACCCGTAAGGTTTCAACGTCAGTTTCGAAAACAAGTTTTCAGTTTGGCACAAATTATTGAGCTCTATTTTCAGTACGAAGAGGTCGACTGCACAATTTTAAAGAGAACTGTTCTATAACCGAGAAACTTTTGAGAATACTCGTAAGGATTGACAGTAGTGGCTACAGAAACAAAGACATTCCTTCAGTATCGATTCAAATATGAGTAGAAACATCCATTTGACTTAGTTGTAAAGTGGATTTACAAAGATGTTTAAGGATTTGAGAGTATAAGAATACTTGTCTCAAACGTAAGTACGCTAGAATGGTGTACTCCTATAGTTGATGGGTGCGGACTTTCAGACTCGAATTCAGTATTTTCATACTTTTCGGATTAAAGGCAGAAACTTCCACATTGTTTGGTTCTGTTTTCACCTTCGGACAGATAAGTATACATATGATTCTCGTACATAGCAACGTTTTCCTTTATATTATAACAGTAAGTGCTGACGCGCGTTTCTGTTAGAATCATGGGCTTTTTATACTAATTTGACTGTTGTTTCGAATTTCGTGCAGTCGTCCACAATGATGTTAAATTTAAAGTTTAAACATCTAGGAAAACCGGTCATTACCTACGCAGTTGTTGAAGAGGTCCCCAAAATGTATTGATGATTCTGTACTTCACTCCACGTCAAAGCCAAACTCGAGAGAGGGAGAGGCTTTAAGCGTGAGAAGAACAACAAGATTTTGTGTTGGCACCCGTGATACGAAACAAAACATCTAGGCTGTCACGAATTTCAAACAAGTATTAATACACAGAACACGCGACGAGCTGAATACGAAACATGTACGAGGCGTGGAGGGAATCTCATATGGTAACAGCAGAGTAAGACGCTGATCGGAATCTCGCGAGATATCTGTGCCAATAGCTTTTTCTGTATTCAAAACAGACTTATCAGAGATAAATGTTATTGTTGTGTGTTGGGCATAATTTAAGGAGCGTAGGAACGTTTTTAAATTGGCAAATGTATACGAATTGCAGTATTTGAGTATTCATGGGGCATGGTCTTGCAAGAATGGAAAACACATTTTTGATAAAATTCTTTTTGTCTCGTATTCAGTCTAAAAATAACTATGTCGTCATTAAAATATGTCCAGCTGGATTGCATGATCGGTGTTGTATCTTTTTAAAGGTGCCGCCTCTAGTTGGTCATAGTTCGCTCGTCCATGGTGTCGGCGTCTACAGGGTTGGCTTGGTCTACTCTACTTTAAAATTAAAGTCCCTCACTGAAAATCAGTTATGAGACTGAGTAAATAATACGAGTTATTATTTTATTATTTTTATTTATAAACAACGATATTGTTCTAAAGTCGTTTACTGAACAACATACTTCATGCAATGAAATAAGTACCAGCCAATTACATATTTTTCTTATGGAGCGATGTCTTGTATAATCATTACTTTTTGTCCGTCCGTCCGTGCGTGTGTCACGTCTCACGATAAAAACCGAACACGACGTCCGATTTACATGCGTGTTTGTTGATATTGCCCTTCAACAACGATGTTACACAATGTTTCTGGTGACTCTGGTGGTAAGGGGAGTGGGGAGTGGCTAGCCCACCAGAACGTTGGGAAATTCATGACCCGGCACCTCCACCATTTCTGAAAGAGCATTTTTTAATGGTAAACTAACTCAGCGCCACCAACGCACGGCAATATTTTTGTATTCTTCTTCAACGGTATGAAATTAATTTGCTTCGTCCCTTCTTTTGGTTTCTGCCGTAACAATGCTCGTTGTATGTTTGTAGTGTAATATGTGCCAGACCATTGAAGTGTACAGGCCCGGTTATGAACTCCAAACATCAGAATGGAAAGTGAGATTCAACTTTATTTCCAACAACTTTTCAAGAAATTACGAGTTGACCTATTCAAGGATCAACAATTTTTAAAGAAAATCATAGAGTATTATCATCTAAGAGCGATTTAAATATATATATATATATATATATTTTAGACATGAAGGTTCTCAATTCGTTACTTTAGTTTCCGAAATACGAATTTGTAATTTAGTAATTGAAACTAAATCATCCATGGTGACAATCAGTGGGTGTTGGAAGATCACAATAAGTAGGTAAATATACGACCAATAAAATATTTTTCTTAAATTACCCCCTTCCATTCCCTTAGACTAGCGATAGGGGCACGTTGATTTAAACCACAATCTTTGTTACTATGCCAAACGTTTTTACTTCGAACAACCCGGATCATTACAAGAGTTTCCCGTACTCTCACAAAACACAGTCTCCTAAGATAACCAGTCATCTTGAGACATTTTCCATTAGGTCAAAAGTTCAGCCGCGCCGTTACCGTCCGCGGGGCGATGAAGCCTCTTAGTATGCTACTCGGCTCTCGACGCCCGTACATCCCCAAACACTAAATATTATAGTTAAACGATGCCTCGTGACAGGGGGGCAGAGACGAGGGGCCTAAGCCCCAATTCGAGGAACGCCAGTGCGCCTGTTTATGTAAGAATTAAGAAAGCGACGGATCGCACGCTAACTAGTTAAAGGTCTTAGTCTTGAGGGGTAGGGGGATAATTTTCGTGTAAAGTCGATCTTAAAGTCGAGATGCACGTGCATAGGCCTTGAAAATAATGTTTGAAGAGGGAGACATTTAAAATGTCGGGAGGTTTAGGGCCAAATAGAACAATGCTATGGAGCAATGTTGGAATAATTCTGAAACTAGACTAAGGAACTTAATAGCTTGTTGGATGATTAAGTCAATTTAAGAAATTTGATTTTAAGAAACAATATTCAACAAATGGTTATTAGCATATTTAAGAATTTTAGGCCCTATGTATAATGTAATTGTGTCAATCAAATTAAAACTACGAGAAATTCAAGAGATCATGCGTGAATGTTGATTTAAATAATACTTGTGGTATCACAAAAGCGTAAATGTTGGCATATAGAATGTGATGGCGATAAGCACAATATATTAAAAACCAATATAATTGAAACGTTAAGCTTATAACAAGAAACAAAATTCTTCACACAGTTCATCTCAAGAAAGAGCATACAAAATCAATCACAACAAAGATAATCTTGATGAGTGAAAATTTGATCAGGGTATAACATTCATTTACCAAATTTTAAATTTAAACCGCCTAAATTTAGTGATTAACAGCATTGTAGAATAATATTTATACCCGCATATAGATTGTCTGGTGGTCCAAGGTTCGAGTCCCAGTCGCGTTCTATTCATTCCATGAATAACACTATAGATAGATGATTCAGAGTTGAGCAAGAAAGAGTTGTAGGATGAGTCAGAAATGATGTTGTTTGAGAGAAAGAAGTCGTGAAAACGTATTTAGTATGCACATTTTATCATCCAATATAGAACATTACAATCGAATGTATTGCTGTATTTATACCGGTAGGGTGTGGTGGAGTGTGAAAGGGGGGGTGGGGGGCAGGGAGTTTATGTTTTAAGACTTAATTTTGACCAGTCGTTACGAATATCAAAAGTCGAAAGGATTACAACATTTCTGACAAAAAATAGCAGATATTCAGTGTCTTAAAAATTGTGCTGTAGATTTGTTTTTCTATATTTTGTAGAGTAACTTGAACGACAATTATCTAGATTATGTTTTACAAAGCGAATGATACAACTGACATAAATACTCGCAAAACACGGCTTGTTTGGGAGCGACTATATAGAATTCTGATGAAGACAAAAAAGTTACAATTCAGATTTAATATTTCAGTTGTGTAACTCGCACGGCATTAGCATAAAAAATACTTGACAAGAAAACTAAGCAATAATCCAAGTAATGAATTTGATTGAATCGGGATCCGGATACGAAATAAAACTTTTCCTTGATTGCTTTGACGAGGGTTCGATTGTATTGGATCTAATTGAAAAACAAGACGAAAACTCTGGTATTTTCTTTTCCAAACCGAATGATTTTATCCCTCTATCCCTAGGGTGGGTTTCCCCTGGATTCCCAGCCCCTCACTCATAAGAAGCTTACTAACGATGCTAGATTTGCCTTTATGCCGCGCGGGAGGTCCACAAACAAAATGTCAATGCAGCAGAACTCTAGTGAGCCGCCCTTACACAAGGATTTACCAACAGATCAATTTGGATAAGTTAATTAGGTGCCATGTTTTCGGGTATAAAGGAATCGTATTAAAGGATTTAACTTGAAGGAAAATCTAAGCGAGTCTACGCATTGAGTAACTTACATAACATTCATTTTAATCCTTGGGAAATTCATGTTCTGAAAATAATCTTCCCAGAGGGTTTGGTAGCCCACACCGCTCGGCCGATTACACAAAGAAGAAGCCAATGTTGCCATGTTGCCTTGGTCAATGAACAATATTCAGATCAATAAAACAATAAAAAGGGAACATTGCTTATTCCTAAAGATATCAGGAATACCAGGCGCCTCCACCAAATGTATAGATCGGTTGTACATTTTATTACCTATGTATCTGGAATATCTGGCTCCTCCACCACATTTTAAAATTAGGTTCAACATGTTCATTCCAAATTGTAACCGGAATACCCAACACATCCGCCAAATTTTTTAATTGGTTGTACATTTTAATTCCTATATGTATCTGGAATATCCGGCACCTCCACCAAATTTTTAGATCGGTTAAAGATTTTAATTCCTATATGTATCTGGAATACCCGGCACCTCCACCAAATTTTTAGATTGCTTGTACATTTTAATTCCTTTGTATATCTGGAATACCGGAACCTCCACCAAATTTTTAGATCGGTTAAAGATTTTTAAATGAGCGAAGCGAGCGAAGAGAAGATTCCATTTCACTACACCGGAGAGAAAAATACCGAATGTTTTTTTTTTTTGTATTTTTAGCTGTTTGTTAACACGATTCCGGCTAAACCGATACTCCAATTGCGATAACATTTTCTGAAGACCTTCGAAATCTCTGAACCACAAGTCTGAACTGCCACCTTTTTGAGCGCAATTGAAAAATTATTTCTTATTAAAATTGCAATTTTACGATTTTTTTCGTTTTTCTTTTTTTCTGCTTGTATTTTTGTGTTTGATAACACGATTCCGGCTAAACCGATTCTCCAATTTCGATTAAATTCTCTGGAGGTCTTTAAAATGTTTGGGCTTAGAACTGCCACGTTTTTGAGCGCAATCGAAAAATTATTTCTCATGAAAATCGCAATTTTACGATTATTTTCGATTTGAAAAAAAATCTTAAAACATTTCTTCGACTTCTAACACCTACATGCTTTATTCGATTGTAATTATTTTTTCACAGAACCTTAACTTTATGAATTAATATATTCAAGTGAAATTTGAGTGCAATCGAAAAATTAATTTATTAATTTATTGTGGGGTAATACCTGTTGTTGGAGATTAATAAATAATTATTTCTCATGAATATCGCAATTTTACGCTTTTTTCGTTTAAAAAAATTTCTTCGACAAATAAGACCTACATGCTTTATCCGATTGTAATGATTTTTTGACAGAACCCTAATTTTATAAATTAATATATTCGTATGAAATTTGAGCACAATCGAATAATTATTTCTCATGAAAATCGCAATTTTACGCTTTTTTCGCAAAAAAAAATTCTTTTACATAACACCTACATGCTTTACCCGATTGTAATGATTTTTTCACAGAACAACAGAAAACGTGCATAACACATGACAGCTCAATGCACCAATTACGCTTATCCAACAACGCGCCTGAAAAAGCGTTTGCGAAGCTTCCTAGTAATTCATATATTATTGTATACGGAATACCCGGCACCTCCACCAAATTTTAAGGTCTGTTTAATTTTTAAATTCCATTATGTATCTGGAATACCCGGCACCTCCACCAAAAGACTAGTAGCCTAGGACTAGTAGATCGGTTGTACTTTTTGATTCGAAAAAAATCATAAAAGTGAGATATTTATAAGAAATATATATTCGATTGTAACACTTGGCAGATCTATTCAGAGATTTCGAAGGTCCCATCTAATTTTTATAAAGATAGCATAAAAATGTCGTTTGCCGAGTAAAGAGCCAACAAACAAACAGACAAAAAAAAAACAAAAAACACCCGAGTTATTTTTCTCAGGGTAAGTGAATTTAAAGTCTTCGCTGCGCTCATCCAATAATGCACGTTTATTACAACGTGTTTATGCATTTATTATAAATGGGTAGATTTAGTTTACCAATTCGCAATAACGAGAAGATGAGTAAGTGTGGGGAATATAATAATATAATATAATACAATGTAATGTAATATAATATAATATAATATAATATAATTTTATAATATAATATAATATAATATATATAATATAATATAATATAATAAACATAACATAACAAACATAAACATAACATAACATAACATAACATAACATAACATAACATAACATAACATAACATAACATAACATAACATAACATAACATAACATAACATAATTAAATATAATTAATATAATATAATATAATATAATACAAATTGAAAAGTAATAACGAAATAATATAATGTGATATTATTAAGTGTGGGCCTATATTCGTTATTGATATAATTCTCAGTGTAAGGCAATGAAATTAAATTATCACAACTATAATACTTTTTATATACAAAATTTGCAATTACAAATTAATTATTATCATAGTGTATTGCGACTACGTGCTTTGCCAACGTACTTTTTAAACCCGCTATAAATCAGTAAAGGGCAGTTTAAACACCTTATAATAACACGTAACGTACCCGATATATCACAAATACGTGCGGCGTGTACAGAAAATGCATTTTGAGTATTAATAATAATATGTTCACTTCGTTTTTATGGTAGGTACGGTAGTTCAATAGGTTATCTGATGTGACGGAATGTTTTTTCAAACCTGCCTATAGTTGATTACGTAAGTGTATGAATCAATAAAATAAATAACACGTGTGAAACGAGGCTAATTATTGGTGTAACATGTTGATGTGCCACAATCATTATAATCGTACACATATTTTGTATTGTAACACAATATGAAGCAAACATAGCTTAATTAATTTGGGCATAATTTAACAAAGACTAACTTTAGGGGTTATTGCAATAATCACAATATTAGTGTTTGCCTTTTGGAAATTTTTGTGTACTGTTTTAAACATTGAAATAAATGATGTGTAACTGATAAGAAACTGTCGTATGGAGAAAGAAGCAAGTCGGCAACAACAAAACAGGTTATTATGCAACGTGATATAGACGACTTGAGTGAGTGATTTATTCTTACAATAGTTTTCTAAGACGCATCTTGCGTAAAGTCGTGTTTCTAAACACTGCATCTGCGACACCAACACACATCAACTTGTCAAAACAGTGGACATCCACTCCAAGAGACTAATACCCTCTCTCGTCTCGTCCCCCACAAATCTCTCTCCCAAACAGGAAGGCCGGACAACTTTGGATAATGAAATAAATCCAGATTGACGTGTCGTTTGTAGTTACACCCTACCCTCATCGGTGATTCACCATACGATCCGCGCGATGATAAACTAATTAAGCGTCATGCCTTAGCAGGGGAAACTGCTTATAACACGACTTAATTAGGGGGACACACGAATATCCTGTCGGAATACGTGTATCATTAGATGATTGACAATAACAGGCGTGTGTTATGACTCGACATAATCTGTAGGTGGGTCCTCGCTAAGCCAGATGAATTGACGTTGTTACGTAAGCTAAGCTCTTTCTGTCTCGAGGTCTATTTTGGGAGGATCTTAACGTTATCCTAAGATAAAGAACCCGTTATGGAGCCACCTAATGTTGTGAAGTATTTCGAATGGTTATAGGTATGATGCAAGTTCGAAGAATGAAGTCTTTGAAGAATTAATATGTGCCTCCTTATGAGCTTAGGAACGGAAGGTAACAAGAATGCGTGACTTGTATTCTTTGATTGCATTGGACTTGACATTGTACTCACATTTGTCAGATTTTAGAAGCATTATCTTTTGAAAAAAGAATTATTATTGAATGAACCAGTCTTTTCAATGTAGACGAATTAGACGATTAAAGTTGACTGAATTAATGATTATGAAGTGAGAGAGTCATTTAAGTATGTTGTTGCATAACGCTTTAGCGGAACCATACTTGAAATGCACTAACAATGACACTATTTTGATACTTATGTCAACTTAATAGAGCACTTTCATACAAGTTAGTTGTATCTCCATGGTATTCAAATAACACTACTACAGTATTATTTAGAATCCAAATGAATCAAAGAGCAAAGAAAAATTGATTTTTACTATTTATTTGTGGTTCTTTGTATTTGTGTTTGTGTAATGATAGTTTCTTTTTATAAGTTTTATTTATGATTTTGTTATTCTCTTTGGTTGTTCATTATTGCTTTGGTGACGATATAATCAATATATTTTCAATGATATCTCTGCCTAGATTGTCTGGTTGCCGGCCACTGGTGGAGCTCGCAACTTGAGTAGGTGTCCTGTATCATTGCTGTGATCAGTTTTTGACTTGTACAATTTCCAATAGTTATATTTCCGATATAATTATATGAGAGTCAAGATCTTTTGTACTAAATTGTTTTCAAGATTTGAACACAATGAAGATTGAACACAAGAATGAAGATTCGCGTTCGGTGGTTTCTTCCGCGAGTTTGATTACTCCCTGATTTGCTGTTCCTGATTTTTGGCAAACCTCATAGTCGTTTGAGTGGGATCGTCTAATAAATCACTGTTTTTCTTTTCATTTTTCTTTTTTGGTCTTTTTTCTTTCTTTTTTCCCCTTCCTTCTTTTTCTTTCTTCTTGTTTTTTTTCTTCTTTCTTTCTTTTTTTTTTTCTTTTTCCTTTTCCTTTTCCCTTTCTTTTCTTTTATTCCACACCCTTTTTTATTTGGTTCATTAATTTATTGAATTTAATATCCTTTTTTAAATTTTTTACCAAAATCATTGTGTTTTAATACAATTGTTGTAATATTAGTATATTTCAAATATTTAGTTAACTGTTAGTTCATTGCTTTATTTGTATCTATGTAAGTAGATTTATTTAGTTATCCTCCTTTGTTAATCAGTTTTTTAACTGAATAGGATAGACGTTATATAAATAAATAAAATAAAAATAAAATAAAGGCACATATTGTACAACTTCAGTTTTGTGAGTGGAGAAATGTTACCTACTACATTCAAACAATTAACAACACAATTTATGTAACAACATGATAATGCCTTGTTTACTTAGGCCTACATAAGCACGAGGATTATTAAGTATATTTAGTGAAACGACGCTTCCACCTCGAGTGAAGTGGAGGGAAATAAATGAAATAACCGTTGTTTCACTGACTGACAGAAGAGAACGTTGAAAGCTCAGGCTCGTACGAAACAAAAATATACGACGAGACAAATGGTGATGAAAATAAAGATGCCCTTCTTGAGAACTGTGCTTACACACTATACTTCAATTCATGGCTGCAAGCTACAAGGAAGACACGTAATAAAGAAAAGAGACTGAAAGACTGAACAAAACGGTGGAGGACTTTCTAATTAAATGATGAGTTATAAACAATGAAGATTTGAAATACCCCCTAATACCCCGATATGTTCTTCTTGATGATTAGGCGGCACCATCCACTAAAATCTTTACTTTGAATTATCACGTCATTAATCAGAGCCTTGTATAGATTCTGTGACTCGGCCCGTAAACCTCTCGAGCTGTATGTTTTGAAAATAATTGTTTCTAAAACAAAGACGCTACCGTTCCCGCCCATGCAGCTTGCTGCCAGCCTAATCCACTTGCCGTCCCTAAGGCTACGGAATCAGAATACAATAAAACATTGATGGGCGGGCCGAGAATTTTACACAGATGGCTGAGCAATCAACAGGCTTTAGATTAGGGGTGTCAAAGACAAGGATCAACACTTTTTACCGTCGGGTTATTTTGGGGATCACCATTTAGAATTATTGTTATCTGATCTGTTGTGATTCCGATTAGGGACAGATGTCAACTGTCCAATACAAAATCAGTAACACAGAAGCGAGCATTTTGATACAGATGTTTGTGTCATTTTTTCTTACGGTGTATATCTGCCAAGAAAAGTAATTTTCAGTGGGGGGACTTTAATTTGTAAAGCGGATTAAGTCTTCCCTGTAGGTGCAAACGTCAACGACGACGATCAAACAAGATTGATTGAGTTCAAATCCACTATCGGGTGATGGTGTCACTTGGGGCTAGTTGATATTCAAATCCCATGGCTCATGATTATATGATTTGTTAAATTTTATAACATATAGGTTGTGGATTCATATTTTCTTGGTACTACTTTTTTGCCTGCTAGTTACAATCATGTGAAAACTCTTATCGCTGGTTGACCATAATTCGCTCGTTGATAGCGGCGTCGGTGTTGTCGGGGTGGATTCGCTGAATTATTTTTGTTCCCAACTGAAAATCAGTTACTGTAACTTAAAGTTTTACATACATTTTTCTTAAATGAACAGGAATATAATACTCAGAATAACTGCTCTTCACCAAATAAATGCATGCATGGAAATAAATGAATTAAAAAAATTGTATTTAGAGTCTAATAAATGCATGCATGCAAATAAATGAATTTAAAAAAATTGTATTTTGAGTCTACCCACTCAGTTACATAACTGATTTTCAGTGGGGGAGAGCAATTATTCTGAGGATAATATTCTTGTTTATTTACAATGAATATTTAAGGCTGTTCGAGCATAATTTTTGTTTTTTTAAATAACATATGGGGTTTACATTGGGTTCTTGACCCCATGTGTATTGAATATACGCATGTTTACTCTCGAAGGAAATGATACGTTTAAACCCCGAACGTTCACGGAAAATCATCCCATGATTCCATGCCTTTGGTAGCATAGCGCCTAAAACAAACAATTTACTTACAAACAAGCGGCCAAACGATTTCCTCTGCGAGCGAGCGCACTCAACCAATCCCCGACGCGCCCCGCCGGGGTAAAACACACGCGAGAGTCCGACCGAGGCAAATCTCCGACCACGGAACTCGCAAGCCAAATTAGTTGCCAAATGTTGTCCGGTACAACAAGTGACAGGGGAAATGAGACACTCGTAAATTGGATGTGATTCCGTTAACGAGACGAAAAGTTAGTCGACGAGATGGATTATGTGTGTGTGTAGTGAGAATTGTCTGGCATTAGTTTATTAATGTAAACTTTGACGGGACGTTGCTGTGGAGAGTCTATTCCCTACAACTTTACTGCAGTCTCGTGAGACTATCTGGGAGGTTATGAATTCGACTCCAACCACCAGCATTTCTGCGTCACCATTCACAACAACAGTGTGTTTTTAATTATTATACAAATAGCTTATTGTGACGTCATACAATAATACAAAATAATAATAAATTTCATGGTTTGGTAGCAGACCCTTCTATACTTTGTACTTCAAATCACAACTGCAAATTATATTAAATACATATGTATAGATTAACTGATCAAGAAGATTTTTTTAACATAACAATGTATACATTCCGTATAAGCACACATTTGTCTAGTTATGTTTTTAACTATTATATTTTTGATTTCCCTCTGCATTTATTATTATTTGTAATGATTGTGATTTCCATATAGAAAGTAGAGGGACCGAATCCTGGGTAATTCTTTTATTTCAAATCTTTTAAAATGTTTTGTCATCACAACAACCTATTGGTCAGAAGTAAATTAAGTTGGTAGATATCATAGTTGAATTAGTACTGAACTGAAGACAAGCTGACAAATTTGAAAAAAATCTTCGCAACTAAGCTAAGGGAGTGTAGGATAACTTGCATGGATTAATAAGTTTGGAATTCACGTCAAGAGTTTGTGGGAGAAAACAAACATTGAAGTTCCACACTTATTTGGCCAATGTTATAAAGTGGTCGTGTTGGCCAGGAAAAAGATGATACCATGTTACACATTTTGAATTCTGAAAGGCATTTTGATCCACACTTGTCGTATTGGAGGCTATCATTGCTCCTATTTCATTGATTTATTGCGTGAAGCCGTGGAGTCGAAGAAGTGTAAATAAAAATAAAAGTGAACAATCGTATATTGAGTTTATCCACTGTCATAGAACTGATTTCAGTGGGGTACTGAGCCAACCCATCTGCACGAACACCGTTGACGAGCAAACAATGACCAATCAGAGATCGGTATTTGAAAATAGAAAATATCGACAAGGTGGTTGAGCACGATCCACCCGCGAGCAACGCCAGTCAGTATCATGCCACAAGGGTAATTTGGAACAACTTTGAATTGTGAAAAAGTCACCTTTTACGCATACCCAAGCCATGTGTGAAACATTTCTGTCTAATAGGACTTCGAACCCGGGACACATTGTTATTGGCAGCACGGACATTGACCACAAGACCAACGAGAACATATTTATCATCCAGAAGATAAACTTGAACTTGAAAAGTGAAATCACTTAATACCACCCACGTTTAAAATTAGTAGCTCGTGAACTGGCTACGATTCGTTCCACGGTCATCTCAACAATGTACGGCAATTACCTTGAACTATTATCAAGAGGGCGTACCCTGAAAACAAGAACGCGTACCTCAACGAATCAATTAGCCGTGAGGTGACGCGGGCGCTAACAGACCCGTATTGTACGTCAATCATCACGTAGAGGCCTACATGCCATTCAAGGACCTGACACGTAACATGTTTCGGTTTTAAGCAACCGAGTTCGAACTAAGATGCGAAGAAAATTAAGGAGTGACATTTTAAAACAAATATTTCGCTTCGTAGCTTTTATTATTTTGAAAGATAACTCAACATCGTTCATATTTTGTTGGGTATGGTTTATTGTTTTTTTTTTTTATTAATTAAGGGTTACATTAAAGCAAAGCCAAATACATCACGCAATACAATCAGATGAACATGAAGGTTTATGTGCTATTCTTATTTCCTTCATTCAGGAAATAAAAATATTACAATCGATATGGGAAGTATCAGGTTTCTTTTTCTTTTTTTTTCTCCTCCACCATATACAATATTTTAAATATATGTGTAATACATGTTTCTATCCTTCCAAAATTATTTTATTCTGAAAATGTACGGTAAAACATCGAATAAAAATTCTAACAAACGATTAATTTTCAGTTTTCACTACAACTCTCGAACGACTCAAGCTGAACATACAAATGTTGTTCTAAAAAGTGGTTCGTTTACAGGAATTATTTGTTCAGCTTTATGTATAGGTCGAAGGAAAGGTTGACGAGTGCTGACAACCTAGGTCATTTTCGGTGGTTCGCGTACAATTTGAGGTACGCGAATATGTGTTCATGTGTACTGGGGTACTTGAGAAAACATAAATGTATGTGTAATCTAGTTAACAATTTTGAATTAAACGCCCATCGCTTCAAAATTAATTTCTTTGTACTGACGTTTTTTAGTAATTGGCGTTTCCCAACAATATTTTTGAACATAGTTACCACAACGTTATCGTACTTGGCCATAACGAGAGCTGCATGAAGCTACTCTTTATTTTAATACCTTGTACTCATCAACACACAGCAGGTGAGTTCTCTCAGACAGTAATAGGATTACTCCCCACGATGTTATTTTATTACATCAAGGTAAAATCCAACAATATTTAAGAGATTACTAATTAATCCTGGGAATCTCTACTTTATGTTCTTCGCAACATTAGTATATAATTACTACATTTTTTTTATTATTTCTGCACAATAATTATTTTACTTCATTTCCACAATTATTACATGCTAGAAAAAAAAACTTTCAACAAGTGTACATGCACGTACACAGGACGAGGTAATTTTATGAACTGAACAATGATGCTCCAAAATTAAAAATTAAATTTTTTTTACTTTAAGACATCAAAGGTATCACATTAATATTGTAAATTGCTGTCTCAGCTTGTGCGCCGTTTGCGCCCCATGTTTCAATTTAATTTGTCTGGGCATTAATTTTGTTTGTACACTGTTATCTTGTTGAAAGATTGTAACTGTTGTACTTAAGAGTTGCAGGATTTACGTAACCCTGTATAGGTGACCAGCTTGTGTACAAGAACGGGTATGAGAGTACCTTTTCCAACAAATAGTAGATGCGTTTGAAAATAATGAACCGCTTTTAGGCATATTTAACGATATGTCTAAAGCATTCGACTGTGTTGATAATAACATCTTATTACCTAACAAAATTGGAATAATATGGATTTCATGGATGCCTCTTAAGTTAATAGAGTCTTAGCTTATCGTTAGCAAATAACGGCAATTTCATGGTCTGTACGAGAAGGTGACATTTTAGTATCACTCAGATCCTAGTAATTGTGTGTGGAGTGCCTCAAGGATCTATTCTTGGCCCAATAATGTTCCTTTTGTATAAAGATGACTTACCATTCATCATTGCCGACATTGAGCTATTTGCTGATGATACCAGTAAACTGATAAAAGGTACTTCCACTGATGATGTCTCAAAAAAACAAACATGAGTGCAGAGACTGCTATAAGTAAGTGTAATTGACAGAGTAAAGGATATTAAAAGTGTAGCTAATAACTCTCACTTTTCTTCAACTATACTTACTTTAACTTTCTTGGAATCATATTTGATGACTTAAAGCCAAAACTAGATTCTGCCTGTTTCGCCATAAGATCTATAAAGGCGCATTCAAACAGAAGTACAACAAAATGAGTGTGTCTCAAATTTTGAAGCTCGATTACGATACGGTAATGCATTCTGGGGAGTGGTACAATCACCAGCCACTCATACTTTATTATTAAGAAATGCCCTGAGAGTTATGTGTGGCCTTACGTACCAGAAAAATGTCAAAAGTCAAAAGCCTCATTGCAGAGAATTATTATAACACCAAATCTTGACTTATGTTTAATTTAATAATTTTCCACATCAACGTCAAGGCAATGTACACTGTAAAAAGGTTATGAAAAACAACTTTTGCATTGTACCCACAAAACACAGCTTAACACAACATTATTGTACAGCGATTCATCCAGCGTAAAATTCTCTTTGGCGAAGGTACCGGGATTTACAGATAATTCTTCTTAGGGTGGTGATATGTCTACCCTCTGTTCCCAATTGTCATTAAACACAATTTTTAACATTCTTCTTGAAGAACAATGCAAGTCAATCGGAAGTCGTGTTAGGTCGCAGAGAGTTGACACACGCACTGGCTGACAGGAAAGTTGTGCTAAAGGGAAAATAATCTTCGGTCATGATTGCCGCTGGATGGAATTGAACAGGCGAGCTCCACAATTGTGAACTTTAACGTAATTCCTCTGTATGGCCCTCTTCAATAAGACCACACGCCCCCCCCCCCCCACTCTCCGCCCCGTGCAAAGGAATCCTGCGGGGGAGTTGAAGTCCTGAGGGACACACAAACACAGCGTAACGCGAGAAGCGAGTCAATATAATATGACGCGCTGATTTGCTCAGGTGAAAACTAAGAGTGTTCGGAATCCCACACATGTGTCAACATGCCCCTAGCAGTTTACACAACTTGAAAATGTATATATTTTTTTTTCATTTCGGGGGTTTGTATTTGTTTTTGTCAACGCTTGTGGCGCCACTAAACAAATTATTCGAGATGTGTTTTGTGTGGAGTGGGGGTTTGTCGAAATAATTTGGAGTTTACATAAGGAAGGTCTTGATGGGGTGGAATGAAAATAATGTTCAGAAGCAAATAAATCTATGTTTGTTCTACCTTGGATGTTCGGAATCTATGGCATATTTCCGGCGTAGGTCATGTGACGACCTTCAACGGTAAAGATGTTCATAAGTTATAAAGAACGACCTATAGATAATATTATAGTTTAATCGGCGTGTCAAAATAACCCGATATAAATACAATTTAAACTGCAATACTTCATGCCATAATGACAATTATTATAAACGTTTAATATTCACCAACTGAACTTGACCTGTGGAAAATTATTGTTGGAATAGAGTCACCGTGTTATTGTTTGAGAGTGAAATTCGTGGAATATTTGACATTAAATAAAATCATTTGAAGACAATAATCTCCAATGCAATGGAAAATAATTTTAAGTGCCGGTAATTAATTATTTTGAATTTCAAATAAGAGATTTCAATGCGTGAGTATGACTTAGGTCTAAATCAGTTTAACGATCATTGACGAATAAAACTGATCGTTATTGGTGTTCTTATATTATTATTGTTGGTATTTTAATGTAACAATGCAAAAGAATAAATTATGAAAACATAAAATTGTTCGTAGATTCAAAATGAAAATGAAAGTAATTATATTTTAAAATATTTAAATGCACCTGATCTAGGAAACCAGTACATCAAAGGCACTATGCGTGATATAGTAGGGAAGGAATTGTTAGGCCTAGAGGGGGACAGATGCTGGTCTTGTCCGACTCTCAAGAAGGTCAGTCAGACGAACAGACAGACGGACAGACAGGAGAGTGAAGAGTCAACACAGCTACCGTCCTAGTACCCGGCCGACACCAGCAAACCACTTAGCCTCTGCACAAACGAGCGCCTTGTTTTAAAACTCGTCGGTACAAAGTGGTAACAAGTGGCTTCTATTTACTCTCTTTCCCTTTGAAGCTGCTCTTGTGAGGCAGGTAGGCGCGGTGACAGCCGGAAGTATCTTCATATCTTCAGTGCATGTCCACCTTGGCTTGATAAACTCAAAACATTCACGTTTTAGAACTTTCATTCAAAATGTCAATATTTTAGGATTGTTATGTTTAGTGTGTCCTAGATGTGTTGACTGTTGTGGGTAACAGGAATAATAATTAACTTGATAATAATGATACAAGTCGCGTTCCTAGCGGCTTGAAAACCGCTTCACAGAGTGCACCAAAGACGGCCATTCAGTTAAAGAGTTTAGCTAGAAACCCACAACCAGAGGACGTTAATAATTAGTAAAGGTAGTAAAGGTGGACGCAAACAATGAAAGAAACGTGCAGATCATAGCGTTGTCATCATAGACTAGACGTCCTCTAGCTAGAATCACAGACTTTTATTTTTTGTGATGATTCATTACTTGTGAGTAACTCGACTAGAGTCGACTAATGAATTTGCGGTATAGTGCGGTATAGAGTAGACAATTAAACAAACAAATAAATAAATTTTTTATTTAGAGTCCACCCACTCAGTCACATTATATGATTTTCAGTGGGGGACATTAAATTTAAAGCCGACCAAGCCAACCTTGTAGGCGCTATGGACTCGATAGTCGATGGTATTATATTTTTAGTATTGTATCATAGGATGGGGTGTAGGTGCATCGCTGTACGTGGGTAGCGAGACTAGAATGGCGGTAATTTTTAAAGTGGTTTCAAACTAAAATGTCCCAAAGTTCTTAGGTTGCCCCTTTTGATGAAATTCATGGATTAAAAAACAGTATTACATAAAGCTGGATAAAACAACTTATATGAATTACATAATATTTTGACTCGTAGTTACGATATCATTACCTAATACCTAAAATGTTCAATAATTTCCGAATTTTGATCTCACTACACAGTGTTATTCATTTAGTTATAAAACAGTACTATTTATCCCAATGACAAATTGTATTTGAAGCCTTTAAATTTCCCCACTTATTTCTTGTCCAACTTACATAGCATATTATCGAAAAAGTCAAATTCATGTTATTTCCAGTGCTCTGTTCATCAAAATGAGAACTCAAAACTGTAAAATATAAAATGCTTAAAATTGAAATAAGAGTTCAAGAAGAGACTTGTTAAAAAATGAAATTATAAATTGTGTTGGTAAAGATTTACCTGTGAGCACGGACACATCAATCTGTTATCTGTGCTGTCAGCTTTCTAGTTGGTAGCCTGTTGGTTCGACGCCCACAACAGCAACACCTCCATCCTCTAGTCTAATCTACTCTTTATCAAAGTAATGGGCAATTAATACACCGTGTTGTTAACACACACACATTAAAATCTCTGATTTGAGTGATGCATTATTAGCTAGGCAGACTCTCATTACGCTAAGTGCTAATTAACTCGTATTCTGCTGCATCATGCGATACTCAACGAGTACCCACAATGCACACACATGTTATTACTTTCATTGCACTAGGTATGGTAGTGTGCGATGTATACAAATTGAACATCAGGGCAAAATTCGAACAATCTAGAATATGACGTATTGTATTCAAATCTGTTTGACGTGGTTTGGGACAACTTGGCTTTAATGCAGAATGTATGGGAAGGTTCTGGAGCGATTTTTGATTTTCACTTTTTACCCAAAAATTTGCAACTTTAAGTGTTAGTTTCAAAAAGTTTATGTTTATGACTCTTTCAGAGTATATTTACATATAATTTTGTTGTTATTTCGTCACTGAGCGTAAATGTGCCCTAAAAGATAACATTTGTAGTAGGGATGCCCAAAGATATCAAAATCCATTATCGATATTGCCGAAAAATAGCCATATGATATCTTTATATATCGATTTTTCCGGTCCATTTTTAACACAACAATATCCACTCAAAAATTAACAAACGAAAACAGCTGTAACATAATTATCCGTTTATCACTAATTTACACAAAACGATAGCCTGTCAGTGTCACACAGTGACAATCAACGGTACAACAAGAATGTGACTGACTGATAGGCGTAGAGTAGGAATCACACAACTTTGAATGACCTTTTGACACTGTTCGGCGGCCATTTTTCATGCAAACCCACTAGAACAAAATTGGAGGTCTAATTGAAAATGTACTTTTAAAAAAAATTAATGAATTATACACAGTGCATTATTAAATAAAAATACTAAATTATTGTTTACAAGATCAATTTAATGTAATCTGGACGATCAAATTCATTGAAAGTAATAAATAACAAACAAATGTCAAGTCATTATTCGTTTTCACAGTTGACAACAATGGTTTTATTTTATCGACCAATGAGCAATCTTCCCAATACCACTTTCATACAATCAGCTAAATATTACTTAAGGCCTGTCGTCTGCACAGCACAGATAGGCCCTAGCCTACGTCGTATGCTTTAATCTTGTTTCTGACTAATTTCGTTACTTGGTTGCTCTTCTGAGTTCTGGGCTTGACTAATTATTAATTATTAATATTTTAATGTTATGTAGGCCTAGCCTAAGTATTGATTAAATGAGTAGGTCTATCAATTGTCTTATGTTGAAGTAAAGTATGTCTTTGCCACTAAGTCATGCACTAATAGGGCCCGCGGGGAAAAAACAGTCTAGTAAGCCAACCAATTAGGTAGGGCCTAGGTACCTAAACAGTAAATACGTACAAGACAACGGTTAATAGACCTAAGGCTTTAGAAAAAACTACTTAAAATGTTCCTTTTGGGGGTAGGGCTATAAATACTGGGCCCTAGGTCTAGGCTACATTTCCGGGGTTTGGGGCCGATGCTAGGCTAGCGTGACCCTAGGCTAGGCCTAGTTTCCCCAAATTAAAACACATATCACAAGAATTTCCCTGTTTTATCAATGTAGGACTAGATCTAGCTGGGCCTAGGCTGCATCATAGATAGGCTGCATATTGAAGCTAGGCCTAGGCTTTTTTGCCCCCCCCCCCCCCCCCCCCCAAACCGCCAAAGAGAAATTGCATAGACTAGTCCTAGGCCTGGCCCTAGGCTAGGCTAGAACGAAGTGTATAATATTTATCCTTACCTAGGCCTAGTTCAATTTTTAGCAAATAGAATTGTGTTGATTAAAATAAAATAACAATAATATAAGACAAAGAATTTAATACCCAAAAAACAACTCAGTGACAAAACAAAAACACGCAAGACAGTATCCTAATGAACATAACCTCCAACGTTTGGAATAATCTGTTGACTTTACACGTACCCCACGCACCGCACGGAGAACAAAAATGATGCTAGCAATTTTATTTTTCCTGTGTTGGTTATGCCGACTTAAACAAATGCAACTTTTAAGGTCGTTCAATCTAAGCTGAATCCTACCTAGCAGCCACGTTTTAACACTCCAAAATATGCATGGTAGATCACTCCGCTCCCCTCAGAAGAACTGCAATTTTAACATTTTGACGTGTTTTTAACTTAATTTTCATACTTTGCAATTTTCATTAAATTTCGCGATGTAGAATAAAAATATCGATATCGTAAATTACTTAGTTTATCGATATATCGATATCGTAAATTTGGAATTAGTTGGAATCTTATTTAGGGGCTATTTATTTGAGATGTGGAAGAAAATGTCTGAAAGAGCTCAAATTTCAAATCCTTTTTATGCAAGTTTTTGAAATTTTAAGATCTTTTGAGAAAATAGAGGTAACAAATGCTCGAGAATGGATCAAGAATTCTCTGTATTTGGAAATCAAGTTGTTTTAAATGGAGATTATATATTGTAAAAATGTTAACCTATGCTCATAATGCCGTCCTTGAATTAAAACTATATGTAGTTTAATGTGGTTTAATGCTAATTATTGCTATCATTGTCACGTACTTTTCTTTTGAAAATTGTAATTGAATTCCCCCCCCCCTCTCTCAACGTAAAAAAATGCTTTGCAAACTCTCAAGAAATAAAAAACAACTTTTTCTGAATCCAGATAAAAATATAATCTGTATTTTGGGAAAACCGGTAACAAATTGTATTAAAATAAATCATGAACATTTTATACCATATTAATTAAAAAGTTAAATAATTACATCGTAGTTATTAATAAAGCCGGCCTGCAATTTTATTTAATTCCAAGATAGGCTGACGATTAGGTTTAAGTTTAATCAACGAGCTACTAGCTTACATGTGCGTTCTGATGCGTTTTACTACCGCTTTTTGTAAATCGTAATCACGAAATGGGAGCTTAATTTAAACTTCAACCTAAGCAAAGCAATAAACATTGCCTTCATAATGTTAAAAATATAAATTTAATGGAATTCGACAAAAGATAGCATTGTTTTAATTTTAGGCTATATACATTTGATATTCATCTTGATTTTAAACGAAAATTTTTATGAAATGAATGCTTAAGATTTAATCTAAATTGAATTACTCTACCTATTCACACGGTAAATAACAAAGCTTTTGTTGCCAAGAGAATGGCGGCCTAGAAGCAGGCCCACACGCATGTAAAACTACACCCACCATGGCTCCAGGTACCTCCTCCCGAAGTGGCAGTCCCCCGCAAAGCAACCGACAGCTGCGCAAAGCGGATGCGGAATGAATGACTGCACTACCCGATTCGACGGGGTATCTAAAAAATCAAATTTAAAAATTTGTCCAAAATGTGGGGTTTATTGAGGTGGAAAAATTTAAATTTTCAATAGGGGGTTTGTCAAAATATGTCACAACCCCCAAAAGCGAAAAAATAAAAATGTTTTGAAGTAAAGATATCTGAGGGAAAACCCCGTAGTGAGAAGAGACGACAGGGTCGTAACGTTTTGATGGGCATGACGGCATAAGCCACCATCTTTGATCCATGCCGGCGACGCAATCCTCGTACAACGAAACTAGACACTTGGGATTCCGAGATTCTACAAAAACGGGAAACCTCCAACAACTATAGTTTACATGTTGAAGACTTCAACGACACTTAAATATTTACTTACTAACTAATTGCAGGACGATAAAAAACGCAGACAAAAAAATCAAGTTTTTGGGTTTCAACAAACTAATTTGCAATTTTTTTTGAAAGGGACAAAATTTCCCTATGTTCTCACATTTCTGTTCGACCCCATGCAGAGTGCGTGTGATGCTCCGAAAAATCGAATGCATCGATATGCGTTTTTGCATGACTTTTCCCCCAAAAGTGGTTGACCCCAAAATTTTTAATTGAAGAACCATGGGTTCGGGGAGGGGGGGGGGGGGGGGGCGATGCTTACCTTCCATAAAGTTTAAATGTACCTAGGCTATACTCGGCACTCCACCAAAGGGGAGATTGAACTTCGGATCGAACACAGTATAGGGCTGGGCTATGAAATCGCTTTGTCCATACCACTGATTGCTATATTTCATATTAAAAATATCGATCTTTGGTTGGTTATCGCTCACTCGTCGATTACGTCGGGGCCTACGGGGTTGGCTTGGTCGCTTTGGTTTACTGTCCCCCCTAAAAAAAGAGTTAAAAAAACTGAGGGGTAGACGAAATAAAATTTCACATATTTTTTTAAATTTTTTTTATGTCTTTAAATCTAAAGGCCTACACGAAACTTTCGATATTTTATTATTTTTACACATCATATATTTTTTTAAATGCAAATACAAAAACTGTGTCTAAAGAGGATCTCATCATCCTGCTATCAAAAGAGTGTTGCTAAAAAGTGTTGATAAGGTATCGCCAAAACTTCATAAATATTTTTACGCTCTCACATTTGCGTTTCATGACCCGGCACCTCCACCATATTAAGGGGAATCCCTAGACCCAAATATGATTTCTTAAGAATGCAGTAAAGACGTCCGAAAAGTAAGTAAATGAAGAGGGTTTAATAAAAAAGCGGGTTTTTTTTAAAATTTTTTGAGGGACATAACCCCAGAAACAAAAATTGATTCAAATTTTGGAATAAGTTTCTCAAATTCAAAAAATTTAATTTTTTTGCAGCGGGTTTTTTTTACATTATTTCTACACTCCTTTATCTTCAAATTAATAAAAGGATTTTTTGGGTTTATATGGTTTGTTGCGTTCACAATTTTTTTCGCTTTCCCGGGACAATTTCAAATTTTGTACCCTTTAAAAAGAAAAAAAAACGGCAAAAGCCTGAACCATAAAAACCATTAAACTTTTATTTTGGTTGTAGATAAAGGAGTGTAAAAAAAAATATACAAAAAACCGTGCAAAAATTTAATTTTAAATTTAGCAACTGATTCCGAATTTTAATACAATTTTTGATTTTGAGGTTAGTCCCCTCAAAAAATTTCAAAAAAATAATCCGCACTTTGATTAGGCCCCTCTTACATTCTACTTCTTTTCAGACGTCTTAACTGCATTCTTTAGAAATCATATTTGGGTCTAGGGATTCCCCTTAAGTAAGCAAACCAAGATTTGAGAAATAATTACATTTTTCTTAAATATTTACAGCATAAAGACCAAAGAGCGTAGACATTTACATTCCCAAAACTTTTTACCAACGTTTTATTTTTTCGCGTTTTTAACTATATTTTTATTTTATTTGTTGATTTATTTACAAATTTTGATATTTCGATAAAAAAGTCAAATATCAATATCTAAAATATTCCCACATATTGATATCTTATCAATATATCGATTTCTCCAGCCCCAATAAGAACGAAAGCTATTTTGTTTTTTTCTGTACTTGTGCTTGTCTTGAAACAATCCATGATCAATAAAGTCCGTACTTAGCTGTATGACGACGAAAACTAAAACAAGCAGCCGTTGTGCAGAAAATTGTCGAGTAAAGAAGTTATCTACTCACCATGATCACTGTATACGTCATAACAAATCGTATCCATGTTATAGGCGTTTGATAAAGATTTTTGTAAGAAAACGAAATATCCTTTAAAAAAATATTTTTTTAAATACGTAAAAAATCCAATGTTTATATTTATAAAATTATATTGCATTTTTTTAATACTTAACTTTTCAGTTTCACAAATTTGTACATAAAATCTAAAATAAATATATAACAGATAAGATATTAATAAGGTCAAATTAATTTTAAAGTTATTTTCCATTAATAAGTATGTTTTAAAATAATTCAAATGTATCTGACAAGAAGCCCACAAATGACTATCCTAGTCAAAGAAGAGGACAAAATATTCCAATTGCTCTGCAAACTTGTAAAACTTCATCTGCTCAAACATCTAAGACAGTTACGAGACCATCGTGTCTAGCTTCTTATGTGATGGGAGGTGATTATGTGGGGTATAACATTGACGATGCAGCTGCCTTATACATTTTAACAGATAAATTAGCCTGACAGAAAATATTTCACTGAAGTTTCGGCAATAAAAAGGTAATATTTATAGCAGGTCGAATGGTTTCTGGTGCCAAGACCAAGCTATTAACGAGGATAGGTCGCGGTAGCTTTCTTGTTTGGGAATAAATTTGGCTTAAGTTATTTGATTAGAGCTCATTTAAAAAGATATTTAATTCCCGCTGAGACAAAATTATCATTACCTTTTATTTTGTTCATATTGAGTGCATTGAACGTTTATAGGACAACAATACCAACCCTATACCGACAAAGGCGCTGGAGTTAATAATCGTCAGACTGTGGGTTATTTCTAACAGAACCTTGAATTACTTCTTAGAGGCTATTCAGATATATATTAGCTTGATGATTACCTTCCCGTTTTATAACGTTTGCTGCCTGTAAGCTTTTTCTCATTTTAGAAAATCCCATTTCAGGCATAAACTCAAGTTTTAGCCAAAATACATGATTATTCCCTGGAATAAAACTGCATACTTGCTTATTTTACCACCGAGTGTGCTAAAAGAAAGAGTGATATCTAAATATTTTCTAATCGAGGTTGGTTTATAAAAAACAAATTCAATTAAACTTACGCCATCCCCATAACACAGTGCATTTCATATTGCCCTTGACATTTTGGCGTTTTGCGTATCAATTTGAAATATTGCGCACTGTTGTTACTTATAAGAAAATAAAGACAGTCAGACACATTTGACAGATCAACGCAAATAATTAAAAATAAAGGTTATATATTTAGATTTCCAGTAAATATAAAATTGTCGAATTCACGATTACTTTTTTAGAATTTTATTTAGGATATTCGTTAAATAAATAAATAAATAAATACATAACTAAATACAAATGACAATATACGACATCGAGACCCTGTGCTGATTTTTTCTGAACGCTAATCTCAATATATAACATAACTGCGTATTGTTTCTCGATTTGGTTAGTCGGGAAACACTCCCGTAGGTGTAATTGTTATTATTTACTACAATTCAGAAATTAAAAGATCCATTCAGATGTATAATGCAACTACAATTCAGAGTTAAATGTACCCGTCCTGATGGTCTAGTGGTTAAGACGCCTGTCTGGAATGCGGGAGATCCGTGGTTTGATTCCCGGTTGGGGCGGACTTTTTTAATTTCTGAATTGTTGGATGAGCGAAGCGAAGACTTCAATTTCACTGACCCCCCCCCCCAAAAAAAATTTAGCTCCAATGTTTTTTTTTTGTATTTTTGTCTGTTTAGCAGGATTCCGGGCAAACGGCATAAGCGATCTTGATGAAAATTGGAGGGGACCTTCGAAATCTCTAAACTTAGAGGTGTATTGTTTTTGGGTACAATCGAAGAAATATTTCTCATGAATATCGTACTTTTACGATTTTTTTCGATTTTGAGTGCGATATTTTTGTGTCATTTGGGCCGATTCTGACCAAACGGGTGGGGCTACAACGTTCATATTATACATGGACATTAAGGTTATGGTGATGTAGTACCTTTTGAAAGAAAAAGTTGAAAAAATTAGCCAGAATCTATAGAAATAAAGCTTTAAATATAAGTTTTTTACGGTTTAATGCGATATTTTCGTGACATTTGGGCCGATTATGACCAAACGGTTGGGGCTACAACGTTCATATTATACATGGACATTGAGGTTATGGTGATGTAGTACCCTTTGAAAGAAAAAGTTGAAAAAGTTAGCCAGAATCCATAGCAGTATAAAGCTTTTAATATAAGTTTTTTTACGGTAAATAATAACATTTGACAAGTAACAATAGAAACTTGACAACAATCACCTACAATGCATAGGCAGCAATGCAAAACACAGTTAAAAAAACTCATCCATCAACGCGGCGGGACTTTAGCGTTTTCCTAATTTAATGGGTACGTCACATAGAATGAGTAGTGAATGTGAATGAATGGACGCAATAAATTGAGATAGCGCACAAGTTGTTCTAGTAAATCAGCACTCCATGCTCCATATGGAGGTCAGAGCTACCTCAAGAGCGTAGTGCACGAGATTCTTACTCCGTGGGGATTCCCTACCGCCACCACCACCAAAAATCCTGACTGAAAGTTTGTGCCAAGGATTTATTCAGGAGCATAGTATGTAAGTAAGAAAACTGAAAAGGTGTCAAAAAGGGGGAAAAAAAGGAAAAATTCTAGGGCAGCTATCGCGTCTAAAAACTTATTTATTAGATGTTTCCCAATCAAACAAACATAAATCAGAATCAGCAAATCAGGGAATAATCACATTATCGCGGAAGAAAACACCGAACGCAAGTCTGAAATCTTCAGTTCAAGTTTCGAAAATTGATTACAATAGAGTTCAACCAATCAATGCGTTGCTAATTATTGACCCTTTGACTCATACACACTTCGCGACGGTAGGATAGGTGAAAACACCTCACAAACTCAAAGTCAACGGATTTAAAGGGAATATCCTTATCCGTCTCCCCCTACGAATTCACTAAAGAACAGACATCCTCCCTCATAATCCTCAGGGAACTCCGAAACCGGAAATGGGATTCTCAGCTACACATCCTGACAAGGAACATCTTCCCGCAACAGGTATACTGGAGTATATATGGACTTCTATTGCACTCTGGCGGGATGTCGAAGAGGAAAGGAGTTTGCATTCAATCGGCGTCTAAGTTAACAATATTATTATTTGTATATCTCCTGACAGCTCACCAATAATATAGTTTGCATTAATTTAACGCAATTTCAGTACAGTAATTATGACCAAACCGGGCTAGTATATAACAGTAAACTTTCTAAACAATGTGTATATAAAATTAAATACATATAAATAAATATTTTATAAATAACATGAATTTTATGTAAAGTAGTAAGTTAAAAAATATTAAATTTAATTGATCTAGGGCGACGGTCGTCGCCGCGCAGACAAGCGAATACGGCTGCTAGGCGACACCGACTCCGGCCCTATATACACCTACCAGAGTTGGGGGGTTTTCAGCTATCTGCACACGCCGCCCCGAACACGTTACAATCTTGAAACTCGGTATATGACCTGGTATGTGGTCCATGACATACCAAAAAAAAAAAAAACCCGATCCGACAACTCGTTCTGTGTTAAAAAAGGCTCTCAACATCGTCAAATTCCTTAAAGCTGGTGGGTGGGTGGGTGGGTGGGTGGCTATGAGTTTCTCCGCGGAGAGTTCTTTAGCCTACAGAGAAAACGGTAAATCTTAGAACTATGAAACTTGGACCACACTTAGTGTATTTCAGACGCAGTGCCTTTTGCTTTCAAAACCAAAATCGGGTAACAGGGACCGGAGAAAATCAAAATTTGGATGATATCAAAACGCGTAATTACCAAGGCGTGGTAATTTGTACAAACTTGAAATTTAACATGCTATTAACCATTATAAATATCTTGCGTCCAAAACACAAGTGGGCTAAATTTGGGATGACCATGGCCCAAAAATGACAAAAAACATATCTGAACTTTAAGAAATGAATCATTCAAGAGAAACGCTACAACTGAGATGTTTCAAACGTGGAATACATTTTGATATCTCTCATTCTTATCACTTTTGAATATGGAAAGCAAAATTGGTTAACGGGTACCGGAAAAAAACCAAAATTATCAAAGTAGGTAATTCCGTACTCTTATGAATAATACGCTTATACCGAGAAAACGGTTCATCTTAGAACTTTGAAACTTGGGCCACACTCAGATGTACCTCATACACAAAAACCGGGCAATTGGGACCGGGGAAAATCAAAATCAAAATCAAAATCAAAACGCGTAATTACTCAGGCGTAGTAATTTGTACAAGCTTGAAATTAAACATGCTCTTAACCATTATAAATATCAAGTGCTTATGCTAGTGCGTTGGTCTTGTTGTTAGCGTATCTGCTTCCAATGCAGAAGGGCCAGGGTTCGATTCCCGCTAAAGTCAGAAGTTTTTTAACTTCTGATTTGGACTTAAGTCTATCAGTTTCTTGCCTTAGGAGTTTGTAAACGGTGACTTTGGAGCCGTCCTAGCAACGAAGTACATAATAAATTCCAGAGTTGTTCTGGATCGGCCTTGTTGATTCTGGCGTTGATCCGCGGATGTTCGCACTGTCCCATACCACTGATTGATATATTTCCTATTAAAAATATCGATCTTTGGTTGGTTATCGCTCACTCGTCGATTGCGTCGGGGCCTGCAGGGTTGGCTTGGTCGCTTTGATTTAAAGTCCCCCACTGAAAATCAGTTATATATAACTGAGTGGGTAGACTCTAAATAAAAATTATTATTTATTTATTCAAGGGGTATCTTTGGGGGGACCGTGGGCCCAAAAATGTAAAAAAACAACTTTGAACTTAACAAATTTAATCATTCAAAGTCCATCATTCACACCTTGATAGCGAACGAACAACAAAAGATGTGATATCCCCCAAAATACAAAAATTTGTAAAAAAAAAGACGGCAGCCAAGCTCTCCTTCAAAAGTTTTCGGCTGTGAATGCTGTGAGATATAGAAGTTGAGCCAAGCTTTTTATTCTTTCACCCTAGTTTCGCTTTGAAATATGTAAGATCATTTCGCCTGTTTGACGAGCGCCAAGCCAACGATTTTTGTGGTAAAAAAAGTAAAATTTTTAACTCGAAATCATAAAAAAATGACTTGGCCATTGAATTTGGTTCATAGCCAAGATTTTTTTATGATTTCGAGTTTAAAAAATTTACTTTTTTTACCACAAAAAATCGTTGGCTTGGCGCTCGTTAACAGGCGAAATGATCTTACATATTTTCAAAGCGAAACTAGGGAGAAAGAATAAAAAGCTTGGCTCAACTTCTATATCTCACAGCATTCACAGCCGAAGACTTTTGAAGGAGAGCTTGGCTGCCGTCTTTTTTACAAATTTTTGTATTTTGGGGGTTAATTTATACACTTTATTTATTTATTGAACGTCTATCCAACTATAACTGAGAGGCTGGTGCAAAATTGTTTTCCATTGCGCAATGCAATTAAATAAGAAAATAGGAGAGAACATAGGCGAATTAACTTTTTGAAATAAATCTAACATAAACTGATATTAATGAAATAATAATATTATCGGTGTAAGTTCTATTTTTCAACAAATTTTGTGTGTTAGGGCATACAGATGGGATGAGATATCTAACAAAAAATGTGTCTGTCTGTCTGTCTGTCTGTCTGTCTGTCTGTCTGTCTGTCTGTCTGTCTGTCTGTCTGTCTGTCTGTCTGTCTGTCTGTCTGTCTGTCTGTCTGTCTGTCTGTCTGTCTGTCTGTTTCTCTCTTCGTTCTCTCCCCCACTGAATACAACACGAGTGATAGACTGAGTCAGCACACGAAGTCGTCCAATATCTGCTATATAAAGTAGCCACACAAAGAGCAAGAAACATGTACCGTGTCATCATAGGAACACAGTGGCGAGTCTCTGAGCGATGTTTAGACGGCGAGGAAATAACGTAAACATAAAATCCTTTTGAAATTCAATTCAAGAATGCTCAGTAGTGGAAGTGGAATAAATAAATCGTTGGGAGTTGCGGGTTACCTGGGTGAACGTGCTTTGTGTTGCGGTGGGTTAGTTGATCAATGGAGCGAGCTACGGTTGTTCCTCGGGGAAGCGACCTTATATTTCATAAGTTTGTTGCAGCTTGGTTCACCGGGCAATCTAGCCAAGTAAACAAAGTACAATGGACAGGAATCTCGTGCTCCCTTGCATTACGCGAGAAGGCAATTTAAACTTTTGTCTTTGTTTGTCTTTCTTTTTATTCGCGCACGTCCTCGCAAGTCATTTTGTTTCACATTCTTCAGGAACAAAGCTTCTAACTTCTAACATCCACACATCCATCCATCCATCCGTCCATCCATCCACCCATCCATCCATCCATCCATCCATCCATCCATCCATCCATCCATCCATCCATCCATCCATCCATCCATCCATCCATCCATCCATCCATCCATCCATCCATCCATCCATCCATCCATCCATCCATCTTTGCTCAAAAGTATCATGTCAGACAAGAGCACATCTCACGAACACACCGCATGTCTTACTAGAAGATCCTGACATCGTACCCCGTACTGAAAGATTTCGTACACATTCTTTAAACCAGACATCAAGCTAACATTAAATTAAAACGTACACTTCCTAATCCTCGGTTTATCACAAATTCCCCAAAAAGGAAATATCACTCAAATTCATCTCCCGAAATAGGTTTAAAACTCAAGTCTTGTACCTTAAAATTTAACTTCATAACGGATTTCTTTAAGTGTTTTATCTCATTGGGAAGTTGATATCAAACATTAAAGTATTTCGACATTCTTTCTCTTAATTCACACAGTCATAAACATACTTGTGATTAAATCCGTTTTTTCGCGGGAATCGGCTATTTTGTCAGATCTTCATGACATTGAATTTTCTTTAGTAGGTCAACGGGGTTCAGGCATGTTATACTTCCATCTGGTCAATGCCTCTCTGTGGATGATTGACTATTACGACTCCCAGCTTGATGAATAAGTGGATTATTAATTGACAAACTAAAAGCAGAAGCAAGTATAAAATTGTAAATGATCATATTTATTTAACCATCTATTCACCGCTTTGGCCTCATTACACAAATATGCCATTTATTTTCACCTCAACTACCTCCTTATTTTCACAACTAATAATAGCCTGCAAGACCACGGTCCCAAAATACGACAAAATTTTCGGGCTATAAATGAATGAGACTTTTAACAAATTATGAATAATTTTCACCACCATTTCACCCCTTTCAGGCATAACAAAAACAAAATTGTAATTTACTTTTATCACACCTGCTTCAGCTTGTAAGTAATTGTGAAACAATACACGTTTGGGTTGGTTTATGTATTACCTGTAATCTCATTTTTAATTGTTCGTTTGTTTTGTGTTGAATGTATAAGTGATACGTTTACTCGTTATTTGGTTTCAATTATTTAACTCATACTGAATTTCAATTACATACAGTTGTATTCCCATGATACAATTATATAGAGCTTCAAGCTTATACGGTTACTTACATTGCATTTGTAGGTGACCCTTGTTAAACGAATGTATGTGTAAAGTACATCAACATAATTGCTTCTAAAGTACTCGCATGGGCAGATTGAAATAAAACGGTATACCTTAGTACAAAGTACAACACAATCTTGCAATTCTACTTCCCATACATATTATTATCTAACATAATATGTATAATGTGGTGTACCTCTTTGATTTGTTCTAATAGGTAATGTATTTTTCCGTCTGGATTTATGAACGGTGAGTTATTAAAAGAAATGTAATAATTTACTGTAAAATATACCCTAAATAAAGAGAGCCAAAGAGGGCAAGCCTTTTCGCCCAAATCCGCGAGAGAAAAAGAATGGTAATTTTATCCCTAATTTGTTTGATTGTAATACACATTTTGTAATGGAGTATATTAAAAAAGGCAGATGACATACTTTACAGAGTTCACATAATATAGCATACAACCCAAACAGAACTCAAATCATAAATTTATGAGTAAATAATAAAATAATAGGTCTATAGCAAACGCCGATCTAACCCCGTTCTTTTTACTTAGCTTTACATATTTTCGGAAGACAGGAGTTTAAAATGTAAAATGATCACCATTCAGAAATTATATTCACTTATAAGGGAGAATTTCGGTTTATTTTTAAATAGTGTAAGCGGTCGGTATTTATTAGAGCAAAATTTTGGTATTGATATATCGAAATTTTAATGTGTGCCCCAAAAAATTCTAAAATACCTGCTATTAAAAATGTGTGGCAAAAAAGTCTACATAAGATATCGCCAAAAATGTTTGATGATATTTACGTTGTCAAACACACGTTTAATGACCCGGCACCTCCACCACAATGTAAAGTCGGGCCGAATTTACCATCATCATATATATCATATCATAATAAGCACACGAACCAGAATATGAAGAATTAAATACATTTGTCTAAGTCATTACAGCATTATGATACACACAAACATTTCTAAACATTCCAATCCAATCCTATTCACATTATTTTTTCACGTTTTTAACAAAATGTTGACTTTTTTGTTGATTTCTTTTTAAAATATCAAATAATAATACCAAATATCGATATTGAAAACATTCCACATATCGATATCGTGTCGAAATATCGGTATCTTTGACCAGCCCTATAGTATTTAACACATTATACAGTAATTATTTATCGAGCTTCTCTCAAAAAATTAAGATTGGAATGAAAATTTTTGTATTAGATCCAGTAAAATGGGATTTCATTTTACTTTTTGCATGAACATGGCCGGGTTTTGTATTGCAGCTGAGAAAGTTCACGATTCGCATTCAAGTTCAAGTGTATCCTAAATTATGTATTCGTGTTTCTAAACTCTGTAACGTTATAACATAAAATATAATATAAAATAAACCACAATCTAAGTGCATCCATCTTGAAACACGTAGTGCAACAAGGATGCATCGGAGATTGCATTGTTGCGTTGATAGCCTAGGGACCTTGTGTACTTTAGGTAATGGTCAAACATGGGCGAGATCCCATCTTCGTCGTGTTGTGCGTTTTATCAACGTATCAAATCGTTTTAATTACATTGTAGGAAACTGCATGCGCGTTAGTAATTGTACGGGTATGTCAAAATATTATATATACACATTTGGTCACGGGAATGGTATGTAATTACGGTCCGGTGTTTCAGAGGTCACTAAACTTACTCCCAACTCCCTCAAGCTGCTCGTTTACATACAAATTAATAGTTATGAATTTTTAGAGCCGATTGTGTCGTTATTGAAGCACATTATCATTCACTGACTTTCTTATCCTCATACGCATTTTAGTCCACAGAATGGTACACTTTGTATTATTTTTTGTATATTGATTGCCAAGCAATTTAGAATTTTAAATGCCCGCAATAACCAGGTTTGAACATGTAGAATTTAAAACATGTATCGAAAGTTATATACAAAATAGCAATAATTAATTATGTATGTAAACATATACTTTTTATCCTCACTATTTTGTCATTTTTGTAAACATGTCATTTTATAGTCGTTCTTAATCGGATGAGCTCCGGTAAATTATTTTTACTTAAAAAATCAGCACTTTTAGACCTCTGATTTTAACCAAAATAATTAGAAAATTAACTTTAATATTTGGTATGTAATTTGAGGGGGGATAAGCCCACATGTCTCTATATCAGATATTTCCAAATTTTAAAAAGTTACAAAATATGTCTCCTAAGCTTGGCGAAGTTCTACTAATAGTCTCTATTATGGCACATTTGCTGCCACTGCCAAATAAAAAAGTAATATTATGGAAATGTGTTCTGTAAGAGACAACAGTATATCCTTCCTTACCAACCTAATAAAATTTAAAATCTTAAGGGTAAAAATTAGTGGACCCTCCAATTCCGCTTCAATGCCTGGTTTGCCATAAATTGTGGATGAGTGGTATGTATGTATACACAGTATTATGAAGAAATGAAAATAATGATACCGACTTAATACCGGTAAACAATGAAAACAATTAATTCAAAATAATGGTCAAACGAATACATATTTCTTGTGGCACACTCGACCACTAAGTGTGCCTTGATGATGCAAACCCCCGATGAATTAATCAATCAATCAATCAATCAATCGCAGAAGCGCCCCATGCACCGAGTTACGCGGGCCTTCCCCCTGAGCACGACAGTAGTACTAACGTCTCTCACCTGGAGAGCCAGCGATCACGCATGCGCTGCGATGTGTGAGGTCTGTCCGTCTGCCCGATACATCACAAGGGCAGCCAACATCGCGGGCATAAGCCGACAGAATATCTAGAAACGAAAACCAATGAAAGTTATATAACCGCACACGTGTAGCTGCCTCACAACGGAAGCAAGTGGCGGACAGTGGCGTAGGTACCGACAGCTAGGCACTCGGGCCACCTGAAATACGCTGTCAAGTAAAATACAATACTAACATACATTTTCATTGGCGTACGAAAACATAAACAATGCTGACAATTAGTTGACTCCGAAAAGAATTGTTACAATAGCTAACAAAATATTACCAGATCTGAAATTAATTATCAATCAATCAATCGCAGAAGCGCCCATTATTGTGTGTAGTTTAATGAGCACAATAATTTAAATTGTAAAGTGTAAACATTTAAAATGAGGGTTTTACTATTTTTACGTTGTGTAATCATTTGTTATGTTATGCATAATTTGTAAATCAGATTTTTAACTCAATGGTTAGATTTAAATAAAAAAATAATTGTAGTATAAATAGATCGATTGTCATTGTGGGTATTCTTGTTTCCAATGTATAAGGCTATTGTGATCAAACCCCGGTTCAATCTGGTCGATATAATTTCGTCAATGTGACATTATGTTAACGAACGTAGCAAATTATACATTATAATAATGTAACAATGTCATAAATTATTAAAAATCAGGTCTTAGTTGAAATAATATTGAGTGTCAAGACAAGAAATACAGGTCAATTTCAATTTATCCAACCTAAGAAAAATATCAAATTAAATTTACTGCACTGCATAGAGTCTTACCAATGTCACATCAATAAGTTTTTAAGAATAGCATCCAACAAGTATTTTTTTAGCAAGTTGATATAATCTGCACCTACCCCTCCCCTATAATAGCAATGTAAAAAAAATATTGATGTAATACTTATGTTATTACCTCGACAGGCCCTTCTGGAAGCAAGCCAAGCTGAATCACGACCAAATCGTTCCAGTGTTTGAAAATCCTAGATTTTCCCAAGGAGTGTGTGATATAAACTGTGAATGCTTATCACCATCAAGTATACGTTCTTACTGTCGTAGTACACATTGTCATGTTAAATGAGTGCAACGAGGAAAACGTAAAGTTGTGAGATTTTTACACAGTACGCACATTAATAATTTTAATGGCGCTTGTAGTTACGAGTCTCTCACAAATTAAATATAACAAGGTGGCCTTTAGTGTTGTTGAACTTGCTATATTTATATTTTAAAAAATAAAAATCTCAAATTTTAGCACGCAATAATTTCAAAATTTAAAATTTTGTTATTACTTGATGGAGTAAGTTTGTTAGGCCGACTATTGGAGAATGTAAGATGTAACAGGCTATGAAACAAACATAACTAGTCACAAACAATAATATACCTTTGCAACCGAAGTGACATCAAATAGGGAGAGAAGCTACATAATCAACCGATAACCGAAGAACACACAAATAAAATCTTTCAAGCATTGAAATCTATAGTGGTGAAATGTGCCGAGTACACACTAATAATCTTTCTTGAAGGATAATGTCAGCAAAAACAGGGTGTCAATTTGAGTTCGATTTCGATTTTTGACGCACGCAGAAAACTGGCGGATTGAGACAATTTTTGTCAGTGACAAGTGATTCATTTTGGGTATAACTTCGCTCCCTAATATATGAGACTAATAACTTTAGCAAAGAATAAGTAAAACTGAACACAAACTGATGACACAAATCAGTGTAGTATTAATTTGTGTAGGAATTTGCTCACCGTAGAGTACAAATCAGTTTTACCCGCTCACATAAGTGTGTGTCATTCTCCTAGTGCGACACACTGCAGGCCCTCCCCACCGCTCGCCACTGCCTCAAGATACAAGTTATTCCAGTCGAGGCTTCAGTAATCTCGTATACCACGCTCATAACATAGGTTATCACAGTGCTTAGTTTTATTATATAAGGTAGCACCGCATAAGAAACACGATAAACGTCCACTCGTATTGTTAAGCTCGTAATTCGGGATCGACTCAAGTGAATATTTTAGTATTAACTCTTTAAACTTTACCGACGTTTTCTAATTTTATTTTAATTTTGTAAATAAACTTTAATGTCTTTGATCTGCTACCCTACAAGTGGGTTATAAAAAGTATTAATTTAGACATGCAATATTATATGAATGAGGGAAAGCTTATTTGATCATTCTAATTTCCATGTAAATATTTTAACAAATTAAATTAGTCTCATATAAGAACTTAAACGTCCTATTAAATATGACTGAATTTCTTACTTGAACAAGCTTTTCTAACCATGAGATAAAAAAATGTTAATCATCAATAAAACAAACAATACATTTTTCAAATATACATTTGGCATGAAACATTAAAAAATTAAGACGTAATGTTTATTTTGTTATTAACAAATTTGAAAGTAAAATGTTCATGAGTAGCCTACCATAAAAATTGTAAATTGTGTCACTTCATTACACATACTACTTATTCAATTTTGAAGGCCATATTCCGAATAGTTCAAAATAATATAGATCTGAGTATATCCAATATGCCAATGTTGTAGATAGACCAATAAATACGTACAAGTAAATAACGATTTAATAAAGGTTTAAAAAAATCTTTTAAAAAAAGCAATGATTATACAATACTACAGAGAGACCCTTTCTTATAATTATATCTTGCTTAAAAACTGGAATCGTGAGTCAAATATAAACAACATTCATGGAAATGTCTTCATTAAATTATCACGTTACAAAAAGTAATTTATCGATCAAACTAAGTGGTTAAGAACGGATAAAAAATTAGTTTTATTGCTGAAAACTAGTTATAATAATTAGCCTACATATGTATCATAAAAAGTATTCAAATTCATGTTATTTTCTCAATTCTCAGTATTTATAAGAGTCTGTATGCAAATTAGATTGTTGTTCTGATGGTACAGATGAAGCATTAAGGTCAATATATTGACAATCCCCACAATATAATTGAGTGGTCGTGAGTCAGAATACGGACACACCTATTCTTTGTCAATTGTCACATATCATGACTGACTTAATTCTTTTAATATATCATTTAATTGAATTCAACAACCGACAATATTAAATCTAGTTTAATTTTATAAAACCATTGCTTTGTAACTTTGTTGTTGTTTTGTATAAAAATTTTGTCCTTGTTTTCTATATGTAATTTATTTAACAATGGCAAATGATATATAGGCCCTACTGGGCATGCGTGAGGGAATGACAATGATAACAAAAATAACAAGCAAATGAAACAATTAACATTATTCAACAACAGAAATAGTATTATGAAAGTAATAATAAGAAATTAGGTTTTTCGGTTTATTTGGATTAAGGGCGCATCAACCGTTAGATCACAATGCGCCTTTCTAACCTAGAGAGTATATGGGGAGGAAATCCCATGCTGGTATGAAAGAAATTAGGGGAAATGGAATTCAAATTTCGAAATCTTCAAGGAGTAATACATGCGTAATTTTGAAAAAAAGGTTTTGAATTTATATTTAAAAAGTTTATTAAATACATTGGAATGTAAGCTTATGCCCTGCATTCAATTCAAACTTACAAACACAATTATACTAAAAATGTTTAAGTTTGCAAGTTCTCACGTTCGGCGACTCATTCTACGTGTATTGATACAACTTAACTCAACTGCAAGTAATTAATGACACGGATATAGCAAGCTGCGTTCTAAAAACATCCACTCTCGTAACCTCAACTTACAAAAAACACTAAACTTTAGACAGCGTACAACCATTTGGAGAGTTTAAATGTTTTTAATGTTGTTACCGATGTAACGCATGGCCCACGTTAAAACAGTCGGGTTAGAAAATATGTTCATTACGTGGACGAATCACCGTCCTCCTTCATCGATCACTAGGTGTTACAAGGCGACAAATTTATCGCGCCTCACTAACAAGCCGAACCCAAAATACCTACAAACTGGTATATCACATCTGGAATTCGATTATAAATCATTCCCTCGTTGGATGTTAGAACATGTCGAACGCGTCGAAACTCGAAATGAATATTGTGAATAGGATTCTCTTCTCTCATTTGGTTTAAATTGAGTTGTAGTGTATATGCCTAATGCCTATACTTGCAGGAGTTATAATCAATTATCTGGGATGGTTGAGCTGGCATCATTGGGAGGGGGTTGTGAAGTTGTGAAGTACTGGGGTGGGATGTGGCTCGGTACATCCAGTTTCAGGATTGTGGTTGTGTCACATGGGGTCGGCGTCGTCCTTCAGTTTAGAAAAATGCCAATCCGCAGGGTGCGAATTGACGGGGGGGTGGAGGGGATTTCCCTCCCTTGGTAATTTCATCCCTGGCTCTGTTTTACTGAAAGGTATCCCTGCCGGGGATGGCTAAATCCCCACCCTGGATTCCCATCTCATCTCATAACATATCAAGTGACTTTATCTCGTCAAGTTAATAAATAATGCGTCAATTTACACATAATCCTTTCAAAATAATACCTCAGATCGCTTCTAATACCATCTTGAGGTCAATAATCCCCCCAAATTTTTCCTCAGATCACTTCTAAGGCCATCTGAAGGGCAATAATACCAACAACAAAAATCGCCTCCGGCGGCTGGGGCTTCGGCCGGTTTGCCAACGAAAATACTATTCTAAACCATCCCCCCCTCTGTAATCCGAATTGTAATTAAAAGTGGTTTAGTTTTAGTAATGTTCTTCCACTTAGATATTTGACTACTCTCATAGAAACAATGACAGTAACAACAGCTAATAAGTGAATTTAAGTCAATTTGACAACATTTCTATCGAACGTCACAGATCTTCACAACTCTCACACAAACAAAAACTTACGAACTGATAATTAATTGGTGGTATTAAAAATAAATCACTATAATTCTGGCAGTTTTAAGGGATTTTTTTTTAAATTCTTGTGAGGATGCTATTGAGTGACAATGTCCCAGCACAGATATAATAGATGTAGTGTAAATGCAAATTAAAATGATAATCTAGTGAACTAATGTTCATTATTTCCTCTCCTTCAATGAAGTGTTTTATACAGACGTCATCACATCTTAACATTACGTTTGATAACATCAAAGAATTAATTTAATGCAATGCAACTCTAACAGATATCTACAAGAGTCCCATATTCCTCAGAGAGTTGCTTGAAGCACTTATAACAACAAACATGTTACGGGATAGATCCGGAAGAATCTGCATAAGATAAAGCTCCCACGCGAAGTTATTATAAAAGTGCACACACGTATTATAGTATGCATAGAGTGGGTTGTTTGTTAACCGGGTATCTAAAGAGAGAAATAAAAGCACTACATAATAATATGCACTTAAAAGTAATGTACCTTGTCTTCTTCAGAGGGGAATCCATGCCATATCATACAGCCACATGGGGATAAATAACATCTCTCATACTTACACATGCAAAGTAATAATTCTAGGGTGAACAAATGAAGACTTTTAACATAAATAACAAAATAATTGTTATGTTTATTTTCAGGCATTAAAAAGATAATGGGATCACATCACAGCCATAGCACGTGTGTTAATAAATGACTTTATACAAAAACATTGAGTGATAAAATTGTAGAAAATCTAGATCCTTTCACAATGATTCGCTTATTTTTTTATTTTTTTTATATAATCTAACTTTGTATTTACATATTAAGTTTGTATTATTGCAAGTAATTTTTATATATTTTTACATAATAAATCATGTTTTTATGGTTTCTGAATCTGTTGACAATGCCTCATAACATTAGAGTTTTTTTGTTACATTTTAATTTCATAACTCAAATTAACTTTCCCCATACCGAGCATAAAGCTCTTTGTAGATGAATGTGTCCCACTTGTTGTGCTATTATGTTCGGTCTCTCTGTGTTACTCCAGAACACGCCAGTGTATAGCCAGCCACACGACTCAACGTTCCATTCAGCAACAATAATACACTTTCTATTCAATATTCTTACTTTATCCCTTTTGGGTTCTTAGTTCAAACAACTCGTTCGCTCAAACCCGATGATTAATTAACGAACATACTTGCGGTAGACCACGTGACACAATAGAGTTCGAAAACTGAACGCAATTTGCCATCGAGTTTGTTCTGTATTTATGCCGCGTTCCGTTCCTTTTCCCTCATATACAACGGCGTTGTAGTTATTCTTGTCCCGTTTTATAATCAATTTTCTCGCCCTCTCGTTCCCAGTTCATTAATCAGTAATGTGTACTTGAAGGGGCCTCAACAAGACTCACATCGCAGTATGGATGCATCTCGAATTATTTATGAGACACAAGGTAGAAGGCTATACGACTCTACTTTGTATCACTTCCTTCAAAACACACTTTGCATATTTCTACAATCTCAAACATCAAATCCCTAATGGCAATCTTCTATTATAATTTTAAAACTCGATGTATTCAAAATGTTTCCTATCAAGATGGTTATACATTTTTAATCCAGATGTTGCTGAATTAAGTTGCAATAGTTGGACGGGTTCCCTGTATTTATTATTTGATTGCCGAAAATGAAACCTGTTATTTCTGACGTGATTGCTACTGAAAATCTTTTAATTACATCGTCTTCGCAATTTACTTTGGACGCAAAAACAAGACGTTGAAAGAATCGGGAATTATTATTTTTTAGACCGTGTAGTATTTTAATATCTCAATCTCGGGCGGTTTTTTTCTTCTAAATTTGCGTAATGGTTTTGAATAGTGATGCAATAATTAAATTAAACCATTTATACCGTGGTTATTTTGACATATTGCCAACATACTCTTATATTGAGATAAAGTAGGTATAACTATTATATTACAACATGAAGCAAGACGTGTTTGTGTGATTAACTGTTCAGTTTTCATTTCATTCAGCCATTATACATGACTTGGTACTTTTGAATTGGTTTAATCAATTTAATGTATTTGTACGTAGTCAATCCACGATGGCAATATCAACCATATTCAATGTTTACGTACCGTGTTGGAAGTATCCCCTGATAGGTTAAAATAAATACGTTAATTTTGAGGTGAGACTCAACAAAGCGTTAATTAGTTAGTTGTTGTGTTAGTTATATTTCACATTTCATACTCACACTGTACGTCCTATGCACCAAGTTCACCTCTGTGCTTTTGCTTTGTCTGGAATTTTCGATTTCAAATAACATTTTGTAGCAATGGCCCATTTACAAATATATTTGATTTTACAAAAAAAAATTTAATGCTTTAATAATATTTATATTACTTTATAATAATTTCTATCTTCTCTTAAAGACCTTTTCTTCTAGTTTTTTTCTTTGCCTAGTTTGCAGAATAGAATTGTGAGGATATAATAATGAAAATAAAAAATAATAAGCACAATTTATATTAATGTAATTCGATAACATATTACATTATGTGGCAATTACCCATGACCCATGAACCTATATTTGATTATAAAAATCTAATATGGTTATGCTTTTTATAGTCAAATTTAGATTAATTTATAATAATTTCTGTCTTAACTTAAGAGACCTTTGTTTCCGAGTATTTTTTTTCTTTGCAGTATGCAGAATAATATGTTGGTTACATTTTACAGAATTGTGCTTATAAAATAATGAAAACAAATAATAAATAAAAATACAATTTATATTAATATAATTCGTTTGGCGGTTAGGGTGGAAGACCCAGCTCGTCCATCTTTCCCTAAACCATTTCCGCACCCCTAGCTGCTATAAATAACAAAACAGCAATTTTGAAACATTTTTGCAGGAGGGCTCAATTCCTCAACAGTCAACAGCCTGGAATCAACAGTTGACCGGAAATAGGAGTGAATTGTTAAACAGGACGCCACGCCACGGGACGGGAAGAGGAGGGGAAGACTGTTAGTTCGCGGTCAGGCCACCAGGATGAATCTCTTGAGTCGCGAGGGGGGAAACCGAAAACAGATGCTGTGTGGTTGATACTTTGACAAATCGCATACAGTTGTCGGCAGGAACAATACCTAAAGTAAGTGTGACGCCCGTAACGTAACCCTCACCCACCTCGGCCGTGTTATCGCACACTGTGGGTTTTATTCTGGGTATCTCGTGTGTGCTAACCAAGCTACCTGGCCGCTGTGATTAAAAGGGGGCATAATTCATCTTGTCACACTTGGCCATTTCGATGCGTGAGGCTTCAAAGGGTTGCTTTGCTGGAAGACTCATGATTCGTTCACGTGTTCCGAACAACTAACTACCTAGAGCTTTGTTGGACTGAATGGTCGAGGGGTGGGGTATGAAAATATTTATTTTTTAAATTCAAGAGTCATCCTACAAAAAAGTAAAAATGGTACCCGAAAAATGTATAAATATGTAAATAACAATTGAAATTAATTTGCTATTCCTCATTTTTCTTTATTTCGTTAGGAAACCAAACAGTTTGTTTTAATAATATGAATATTATTGAGCGAGCGTAGCGAGCGTCTCCACTTGACTCTTATGGCTCGAATGTCTGTTTTTTTTTTTCTGTTACTGCTTCGATACAGGTCGCACCGTTTCTCTGATCGACCTGAAATTTTTTACACATGTACATACCACCTAGGCGGGTTGCTGTATAGTTTTTGAACAAAATTCGATCGTTGGTTATAAAAAAAAAAAAAAAAAAAATAAAAATGTTCCGATCGTTATGAAATTTTGCAGGGTCAATAAGTACAACATTATCTCCTATTTTCCAAATTTTCAGCTAAATCGGTCAAGACCTTAAAGACTTATTGGTAATCATAATTCGAAAAATGATGTTAAAAAATGAAGGAGGCAGTGAAGATACAAAGATACACTTTAGAAGGCATGACGTGAATTAGTACAATGCAAAGATGTTGGAATAGTATTATATAGTGTACAATGCCAATATCCAATTAGGCCTACACTGTGTGGTGGGCCTTATGGGAATGTCGTACTCGGGTCATGTTGACGTACTGGTGCTCGCTCAACAACGCGTCCAACTGAGACGTTTTCCTAGTATTAGCATATACTTTGCTCATGTACTCGTGAACACTTTATACCAAAATAAATAGCCTATAGTTTACATTTTAGTCCTCGCGTTTACTTACTACTTTCAATCACAGTAAACAATGAATAATGCTTCCGTAACAATTTATTTCACGTAAATTGTAAACGTGGATCGTCTTCTTCTATAGTATGTTTGCAGGAATCGAAAATGGATTCACGTATATGTATGTTATGTACATTCAGAAATAACAAGTAAAATCACCAGGATTTTGTCTGACATGCCCAAGAGCAAAATATCACAAAACAAAATATCTTATCGACTTTCGCTGTGTTCGAATTTCGAAATGACCCACCGTAAAATATTGAAAATGTTCATTATTAAATAAAGTCAGGTTCAATCCTTGATCGAGCAGGATTTTATCCCTGAATTGCAATTAAATGTTGTAAATGTCAATGTTGTAAACCTACTGGAGTCTTTCCAGATCAATTCCATAATATAAAATATAAGAATTGTTGTTATAGTGTAATTGATACTTGATAGTTTATTTGCATGACCTATGTATGATACTACAATCTGTATCTAGACTGAATCCATATGGCGTCCAACCACATTTGACGAACTAGTGGTTTTTAGCCCTAACCTACAGCAGTCACCATTCATCTATTCGCTGGAACTAAACGTACCAACAAACTAACAAATAATATGCATATAGAGCGGACATAATCAACACACGGGCCATATTTTGTGGACGTGTTATAGCCATGGTGCATTATGGGGGTTGTGTTATTAGTGGTGGGCTTTGAACTTTCACAGAAAACCCTGCCTCAGGTCAAATAGGAGCATCATAGAAAGAATTACGATTATCTCATTAATTAGAATTATGAGAACAACAACAACAAGTCAACAATAATAATTATGATTACACAGTAGTTAGAAGCACAAATTTATCCTTATGGACATCGTACTATTGTGTGAATGCAATTATTACACTGTGTTGCTTTGGCTGGGCCAGGACCAGGGGTCCATCCAAACCATATAAATTATTTTTGATTATTTGCTCATTTCCTAGGTAAGTTGACTTATGACGTCAGAGGCAAGAATTTAAGCAATTTACTTCAGGATGCAGTAATACCTAAGTGAAACTAATAAATACTAGTTTTGAGTATAATAAAGAGACAATCATTCTAGATTTTGTCGCCTGTTGATACAATAAGTAAGTTAGATGAAAAGAAGAAGAAAGATAAAATACAAAGTGTGAACAAACATTACCGATACACGATGATATTAAAAGTTGGGTAAAAACAAATCAGGAAGCTTAGCTTTAGAACAGACCTGCACACCCAGACAATCTGCAAAATTATAACTATAGCAATAATAAAACACTTTTTACTGAAGTAATATCCTGTGAATATACATACATACAGAGTATTATCAATCACTTCGAGTCCGGTTCTGGGTAAAAGTGAGGGATTTTCGGATTGTTTCTTGAATATTAGTAACTCTTCGACGTGTCGCCTCGTCTGTGCTAAACATTTTCAAGAACTTTTATAGTAAGTAAGTAAGTAAGTAAGTTTTATTTCCACACACATAGCATATTACATTATAATAATTTACACTTTGTGATGACCTCTAAGAATATATTGTCTGGAATAAGTATTTATTTACTTATTCCTAAACAAATAAACTTTGTTATTGAGGTGTTTGGAAAGGTACAATTTGCTGTATCAAGCAGGATGCAAATTGAGATATACTCCGTCACATTTCTATCCTAAAAATAAGTTACTTGATAATTAATGCCTTAGTCTTAGTTTGTACATATCATAACAATTTTACTGTTGGCTAGTAATAGAATTTGAATGAATAGAGAATAGAGAGGAATGTGAGCAACATCGTAAACCATCAGTAACTGGCTCTTCCAGATAATATTCACTTGTAGAGAGAGATAAATCGAACACTTTTGACATTTGAAATCTGTTCGATTGTGCGGTTTTACAACTATTCAATTATAATATCTTTCTCAGTTATAATACGGTTTTGTTTCATAATATTTAACTTTGAATTAAATAATAACTAAAACATTCGACCTTGACAAAAAGCCACAAAAAGTGGATTAACATTCACCCCCCGGTTCCCGAATCCCTGCAAGATGTTTTCCACTTCTTGTCGGTATATAGTAATTTAGACGAGAGATTGATTCTTAATGAAATTCAAACTTACCATATCCTAAAACGAGTATGTTCGTGAGTCCTAAAAATCGAAAAGAGTTTTTGCCTCAACCCCTGATGTTAGAATACAAAAAGTTATGGTTGAAGAAACCAAAGTGAACAAAAACGAATCCCAAAACCTATAGTTATATGTTTTTCTTTTCAATCAATATCGAGATACACGCGTTATTGAAGTAACTAATTGATTAGCAATAGTGCAAGAGCCTAACCGAGGACCCACAAACAACTTGAACAAAAAACATCCACATTTCCATAAAAAGCACTCATGAACAACAGCTGGAAATTGTGAGTATTTTTTAGGGCTCTACTCGTTTTAATAGAAACTGGAATGAAAATGCATTCTTAGATAAACAGTCTGTAAAATATATATTTTACTGTGCACAAAACCGGTTAAATACTATTTCAAAATGTGGATTATTTGAAAATGGATTATTCATGAATTTATTCATTCAAAAATTATTGGATTGTTCTAATTTCAGCTACCATTTTTGTGTCCACATATACTTCAATGCAATAAAGTCACATATTTTATTATTTAATAGTTTGATTTTCATTCGTGATTTTTATAATAATATTATATCAAGTGACCCGTAAGTCCACTTCACCTTAGCGTCCAGTTTTGGAAAAAAGCCAGCCAGGGCCCTTCACGAGATAATTTGTATTTTCCTGCTATTATTATTAAATTATTTTGCAATATTATTACGATACATAACGCAGAGGGCATAACAGTTGGAGACAAGACTTGTTAATGGATTAATACTTTTTCGCGCTTAGAAAGCGTCTGCCATGCTCTTGGTTTGTAAGGGGAGGGGTTGAGTCCCCCTTGCATTTTCCCATCTGGATAACATTACATCGGACGGCGGCAAACTGAAAGAGTGTGTGAATATCATTATTAGCTCCGTGCCATCACTAGAAGCGTTTGTGCGTCGTATATCTGGTGATATTCCGACCGATGAGATGGATTTTAAGCACGATTACGAGAAGGACATACACTAAATGTGTTTCATACAGAATGTGAGCTAGAAAGGTGACGTACAAATCGAACAAGATATTTCTATGATGAGTGCACAACATTCCAAAGGGGATTAGACATTTTTACGTTACATTACATACAAACATTAACTAAGTAAGTATACTAAATTAAGTATTAAAACAGATAGGTTATATATTGAAATACAATTTTTGGACTTTTACTATAAAATTAATGTAATATTTCGTTTATTTTCCATATTTTCAATACTCAGTATTTATTATTTTCAATACCCGACATTTTGCATAAATTTTATTTATTTTGTGTTATATCAATGAAAAGTCCAAAAATTGTGTTTCATTAAATTTATTAAACCATTTTTCAATGTAATATTTTTTAAAGTATTAATTTCCCCTTTTCAGCATAAAGCGTGAAACAATAATTTTCATCAATTAACACCATCATAATAATAAGATGCATTCAAAACAATTGCATTATAATTAAATTTTGGTGCTTGCTTCATCCTTCTCTATCGAAATAAAATTGTTTCTTATGTATATTCATAAATTAAATATTACCTTTCAACTGTCATATCTTTATTATTATGATTGTAATTGTGATGTGTTCATTTGGCACTAGTACAAACTAAACTACAAAGGAATGTGAGTTTGTCCCCCAGGCAACAGTCTTTACACCGCAGGCGGGATAACAGGCACGCGGCGCAAGGAAGTAATTTCACAAATGATATTGAACAGTCGCTTCATCATTGTGTTCTCATTTCCTCTCACTTCCCCTTCGTGAAATTAAGGGGCATGTTTTAAAAACAACCCCAAACACACCGACTCGACTGGAACTCTCACCCCACTTTTCTGAAACCTCATCGAGCCATCAGTGTTTTGTAACCGATGACAGACCAACATTCGCGGAGGCCACTTCAAACAGACCTCCGGCGGTACAGGGAGGAGCATTAGAAGTGCAACACCACACGGCGAGAAGGCTTCTGGAGAGTGGAGAGATAGGTGACTTTACGGAAAACATAAAATAACCTAAAATAAATCAGTTTTCGTGAATATTTTGGGGAAAAAATATGTATTTAAAAAATGTTTAATATAAAAAATGGACAAAATGTTTAACTTCCTCCAATTATTATTTGTAATGAGACACAACACACTTCCTTGCTAATGAGACACAACACAACTTTATAATTAAAATTAAAATTACGTAATTTGAAACTGTTTATAGATTGTATTGTAGGTTCGCACATGACACAACTTTGTATTGAGCGCGTACACACGTCAAACATTGTTCTACATTTATTGACATTTTTTTTTTTTTGAAATACATATTTTGAAAGATAGGTAGTGTAATGCCTCTGTTGGTTCTGCTACGATATGAAAATAAAACATTCATAGTCAATTCTGGCGTAGGTTAAACAAATTTACAGATAGAAAAAGTTAAATTTAATACATTTTTGCAAATTTATACCCTTGATTAGCTTTGGTATACGTATTTACACTAAATCAACTATTTATTTGCGTTAACGTTTGTACCGAAGTGAATAGTTCAAAGCGTTTTGGAACCGCATTTCATTTCAATCGCATGATCCACTACAGACAGTCTAATTAATTAGTTTAGCGTTCATTGACTTTGTAACGCATATTTATATCAAGTGGCTTCAAACATGTTAGCAAATCTCTTTGATCGTTTCAATTGCAAATCAAATCTGTAGTGTGTACTTCGTTTACACAACATAACGCAAACATTATATACGTGTTATTTTTTAAAATTGCGGTTATCAAATTTGAAACTTATTGGACACAAAATATCGTAAAATATTACATCACAGAGTGAAGTTTGTTTGGACAGTAAAGGTATGATGGAAGTCAAAGTGAGTTAAATATTAGTTTTCCAATATAATAATACAACGAACAAAATATAAATAACATTCTGCACACACTAGGACGTTTTGAAATGTGATTTAGAGCAAAGAGCGATGCGTGTAATTAATTGAAAATTTGAACACCAATTTACGTTTATATCTACATCAATATAACCATTTATTTTGATTTTCACTAATCGTTTATATGGAGCACTAATTGAATAGAAAAATGCTCACATTTTCCCACTCTAATAATATTATTTGCAGCTTTCTGTCACTCTCTCAGTCCTATATATTTCATAAGTACCATGTAATATGCTAATAATGTAGTGATTCAAAGGTAATAAATAAATGCAATTAGCTCATTTAAATAAAATATATCAAATAAAGCAAAGGCACCCATAATTCTTTAAACTGTTAACAAATATATATATATTTGTAAGTTGCAACAGTCTACATTGAAGCGGGCAAGCCTCGCCATCGAACTTCCTCCATACTCCCCCGAGTATTTCCCCACTTCCTCTGGACCACGTGTAGGTTCTCGGACGTGCCCTCGCCATCACAGGTGTCGCTCGCAGGTTTATTTCGCGCACTCGGCCATCACTCAGCACGGACATGGGCGCTCATGTCAAGCAGACATGAGCCAACAGCTGACAGGATTGTCTCAGATTCAACTTTAGGTGTCTTCTCTGTCGTGGAAGTGTTCGAACAGCGCTGGGTGATCGGGGCAATGTCACACGAGGAGGATGATCGTCGCAGAAGGGACTGGACTGGGCGCATCCGAATGCTAAGAAGTGTAAAATGATTCTTGGTCTTGATTTTACGTTATAGATCTAATGTGACGCGTAGTGTAAGAAGTAACGTATGAATAGTTGCGCGCCCGATGAAGAACAACACCTTATGCATTAGCAGCAGAAACTCTGACCACAAACCCAACGGATAATCTAAGCGATTGTCACCCTAAATCACCTTCGGAGTTCGCGTCCCTTAAGTGAAATCAAATTATTTGTTTCTATTCCTTTAACTGACTGAGTTTTGTTTACATTATTCGGTTGCAGTCAATGATTTAAACTTTATATTTACAAACATTATTATGCAATCTAAGATAATATTTTAGGTTCAGGTGAGTATGAAGGGCATTGTTCTAAATTTACCAAATTGAAAAACAAATCATTAATAGTGAAATCGATAATAAACATCAATCATAACAACAATTAACTTATGATGATTTGTAATTATAGATGTGTATAAATATTGCATTTGAGTTTTGAATAGATATCATTTAATTTTTTTACATTGGAGCACATTTAGCATTATGTAGCTGTTTTTCACTTCTAATGGGAAATTATATGTAACTTAATTTTTGCCAATTACAACGTTAAAACACAATGCTAAACCGACTGTCAATAATTATTATGACAAAACATTATTTTTTGTAAAATTGTTCCGATTTAGCATCAACAACCTAAACGCTTAAGGGGTAATTTCACTGAAAATGTATGAAAAAACAGCAATTTTGCATTATTATTGTTTTTTAAGTTTACTTTTTTATTTATTGACTACGTAATTTTTTTATGCTGATATAATGCTAAAAGCATTAAATGATTTTTTTCTGAGCGCTGCATGCTATTTTGCATGGGGAAATGGCTTACCGGTACTGATATTAGGCCTAATCTAGGGCAGTATAGAGTGTTATTCATAACAATTTTAGTCAATTTTAAAGATGCCTAGATTAACAGTTTATAAAGACCCAGTGAATTCATGTAAAATAAATAAACTAAACCTTTATGCTATGTTAAACTCAAATTTACCAAAAGAACAACATAAATAAACTTTAATGAAATGCTATTATCTCATAACTTTATTCTAACACATTTGCTAACATTGTTTCTGCTTCTTCTGCAGTTTTTAAATTAAAAGGATAATTTATTTTTAAATATGCTCACTCACAAGTCTTATTCTGACCAATTCACCAAACACGTTTTTGATGAGATTTATAGATTTTTAATTAAAATATGGGAAATATAGATTTGTTACAAAAAACATACATTTTCCAACAATCAAAAGGTAAAAAATTATATTTATCAAACAAAACGAAAATTATAAAATCCGTCTGGTGAATGTTTAGATGTATTGTTTTTTTAATACAAAACGCCTTTCACTTTTAAAAAAAAATAAATTGTAAAAGCCTTAGCATTTTTGGCAAAACGCTGTTTAAACAATGTAAATGTCCATTGTTGGAAAATAACAAAGAATTTGAAACTTTTTTTGCAATTATTACTTTTAATAATATAAACAGAGTTATTCACAAAATTTCAAATGTGTACATGGAATGGTTTAGAAATTAGAACATTTCAATTTCAGTGATATATCCCCTTAATTAATTAACGTATAGTATGGATTTATTAGCGTGACTTGGTATATTCATTCATTGTTCTGGACAACCACAGAACAAACAACAAACCTAAAAATGAAAATTCTGTGTGTATATATATAAAAATTATTTCCTAGACAATGATTTATGGCTCCGGAGAACACTTTCCTTGGATAAGTGTTGTAACCATTTATGGACTGTTTCGTGGACTCTTGTAAATACGACAGCTAAGTTGAAGAATATTCTTATTTGCCGACGTTAAAGACTATATCTGTAATGCAAATTTCACCATGCACTGATGGTCTGGGAAATATTTTAAACTTTCTATTCCTCTTTGCCGCTTTGAATATAGGTCTACTCTATGCATAAATACCTGGGAACGAAAATTGTGTACTGACAACGTAGAAAATTCCAGGAATACTTTGTCAAAGCTTGTTCGTATTTGTCACGCATGGCATGGAATGGAAAGCTTGGTGGACTTTGCCTTTGAGCTTTTTGGGCAAATTTATGAATTTTAACACACAAACTTTCAGCTGCTGTACACTGTACAGCCTTGTTAGATAACATGTAAACAAAACATTTTAATAAATAAAGTACCGGTATTATCAATATTCAAATTCAAATGTCCATGAATATCTGGAGTAAGAAAGCACGCAAGTTGTGATAACAACCATAATTGAGATTAGATTATGTAAAGTATTTTTACATAAAAACAAAAATAATTTTTTACTTATAAAAAATAAAAATTCTAAATTAAAAAAACAAATAAAAAAAAAAACATTGAAAAATAAGATTATTAAAAAAAAAAATAAAAAAACTTTTTCATTTGAAAAAAAAAGAATTGAAAAAAGGGGGTTTAAACAAAACGTTTTTTCAAACGGGGTTAATAAGAATCCCAAAATTAGGGGGCAAAAGGGAAAAGGGGAAAAGTAAAAAATCGCCGAAAGTTTTTAAAATGAAATAATTAATCCTTGCCAATAACAAAAACATTCATCAGCAATGCGTCATTCTTGTTTTTAAATTTCTCCCTCTTTTAAAACCCCCCCCCCCGAAATCTCCTCTGTTTTAAAATTCCCCCGCACAAACAACTCCTCTCCCCCTAAAAAAAAGTCGACCCAAACATCCCCAGACGGGGCCAAACTCGTCCCCTGATGTCTCTCCATCCTACGCACCCCCCACAAAACAACTCGCTCTCGTCTCGTTAGGGGTCCCACACCCCGTCCAGACACTTCAACAAAATCCCAGATGGGCGAACTGTCCCCTCGAGTTTCTCCTCACGACCCCTCCAACAACAACCGCTCTCGTCTCGTTGGGGGACCCACACGTCCAGACCTTTAAACAAAAAATCCCCCAACGGGGGCCAAACTCGTCCCTCGAGTTTCTCCATTACGCACACTCACAAAAACAACTCGCTTCTTTCGTTAGGGTACCCCAACACTCCAGACACTTCAACAAACATCCCCAGGGCCAAAACTGTCCCCTCGATGTCTTCATCCTAGCACACCTCACAACAACTCGCTTCGTCCCTTTAGGGTAGCCACACATCCGACACTTCAAAAAACATCACCACCTGGGCCAAATCGTCCCTTAGTTTTCCCCACCCTACCCCCACCAAAAACAACTCGCTCTGTTCGTTAGGGGTACCCAACGTCCAGACATTTCAAAAAACACCCCCAGACGGGCCGAACCGTCCCCGATGTTTTTTTTTCTCCATCCAACGCACACCTCCAACAAAAAAAACTCCCCCTTGTCTCTTTAGGGGTAGCCACACCCCGGGGACCTTCAAAAAAACATCACAGACGGCCGAACTCGTCCCCGTGTCTTCTCTCCTACGCACACTACAACAACAACCGCTTCGTCCGTGGGGTGCCAACCCCAGCACTTAAAACAAACATCCCAGACTGGCCGAACCGTCCCCCGTTTGTCTTCCCATCCTACACACCTCCCAACAACAATCGCCTCGTCTCTTGGGGGTACCCAACACCAGACACTTCAACAAAACAAGACTGGACGAACTCGTCCCCTAGAGTTTTTCCCCCATTACGCACACCTCAAAAAACCAATTTTGTTTTTCGTCTCGTTGGGGGTAGCCACACATCCAGACACTTCAACAAAAATCACCAGCTGGGCGAACTCGTCCCTCGATGTTTTCTCCATCCTACGCACACCGCACAAACAACAACTCGCTCTCGTCTCGTTAGGGGTAGCCACACTCAGAACCAACAAACTCCCAACTCCCAAACTTCCCTCGGCCCCTCCTACCACCCCCAACAACAACCCCCCCCCCCCATCCCCCCACTCCAACCCCCCCAAACAAACATCACCAGATGGGCCGAACTCGCCCCTGATGTCTTTCCATCCTAGCACCCCTCACAACAACAACCGCTCTCGTCTCGTTGGGGGTACCCACACGTCCAGCCCCTTAAAACAAAACACCCACTGGGCCGAATCGCCCTCGATGTCTTCTCCATCCTACGCACACCTCACAACAACTCGCTCTCGTCTCGTTAGGGGTAGCCACACATCCAGACACTTCTAACCTAATTGGATGAACGTAATGAACGTATTGTTGTTGAATCAAATATTTTCTTAAAATGTTTAATTGTGTTGCCCCATGCAATTTTGATTTATTTTGTTTTACCCTTTTTAAATCCAGTTTTTTATCGCCCCGAAGGGATAGACGTTTAATTAATAAATAATAAAATAAATAAATAAATAATATAAATAAATAAACAAAATAACGCACGTTGACTTATCCGAGAAAAATTACGCAAGTGCAAAATTGTTAAATTGTGTTAGATTGTTCACCCTAGCACCTTCACAGTTTTAATTTTCAAAGTATTTAATAAGCTAATGTGTTACCTCCCACCTTTATGGTTTCCCATTAATTTCACTGTGAACAGAACACCCCAATAGAAACCTCAAACAACACACATTTCAGTTGTGTTTTAATTCGTTTGTGCCCCTCCCTCCCACACCCGACTCATTTGGGGTTGAATAAATAGCCCCCGGTCAGACACTCGTTGTTTGCTGTTGTGAATGCAGGTGAGAGAGGATCACACCAGTGCTTTACAACTCACGTAAATTGTTCAACCATGGAACAACATTATATTTTGTTTATTTATTTTTAATGATGAGTTATAATAAACAATAATTACTTTGATGAAAATGAAAACAACACTAGCTAAACACCAATAATCGTTTCCCGAATCAATTAATTTAGCTTCGCAAGTTTACAAAATGTGTATATATTTTTTTATTTTGTTTTGGACATTCAAAAATTATTGACAGTCGTACAATAAATTAATAATACAACAGTTTTTTTTACGTTTTTGTCTAATTCATTACAATACTAGACTACACATTATTAAATTCACATTAATTACACAAACATTTTATACAATACACAATGATTATACATTTTTAAAATTAGAAAATACTAAAAGTTTCATAAATTAAAGGGTATTGTAATCGACCCAGGGTCAAAACCCTTTAAAAAAACCCTGAAACTGCTAAATGAAAGGCATGTATACCTTTAATAAAACGCATATTTTTCTTTGTGGGGGGGGGGTCAATTTTGGCCATTATGTCGTTTTTTTAACACGTTTTTATCGTCATAAAAACGAAATGTAATGGCCGATATTTAGGTTAGCCTATGTCCCGCAAAAAATCTGTTTTATTAAAGTTACTTTTACTTTTAAGGTTTTGATCCTAGGGTGGATACACCAGAAACAAATATGATATAGGTACGATAGTAATTTACTTATATCATAATAATATAATATAGGTGTATGTTATTTATCTGTTGTACCCTTGAATGCCGCAGTAGTATTGAGCATGTGGTATGGCACGTATGGTATATTGCTCTGCTTCTATTACAATGATTCCGTGTTTAAAAGTTAAGGACCAACATTTTATTGGTGAATCAGACCAGAATTAAGAATACTTTACTAAAAACTATAAAAATACCAAAGTGTTTTCAGTTACTAACATACAACACAAAGCTACATCGAGATTCGCATAAAATACTTCATTGTGATATTCATTACCACACTACGAACACGTTCCCTCAAAGATACAGAGATAGACCAAACAAAACGAAATCCGTGCTCAAAAATTTTAACAGTCCACTACAAGATCACAATATCTAGGAAGATGAGAAAATTCACTCATGTAAAAGAAACCACTATAACGTATTTTATCCTTTATGAACGCCACAAACGATTACGGAAAAGTAGAATTGTACAGTACGAGATGTTCTTCGAAATACGGTGCATATCTCGGTACTTACACAGCTTTTGTGATGCAACGAAACTACTTTACACTCGTATGTTCTTCGCTTTGTTCCACGGTAGAGTATCATTCTATTTGCCAGAGATTAGGCTGCAACAAACACAGAGGGGAGAAGTGAGTGCTTTCATGTGCGATTGCCTTGGGCACTTCAAGTAATGCCTTTATAACAAGGCTTTAAAGCTAAGTTTTCAGTATGACGAGGCCGTCATAAATGATTCAGTCTAGGACTAAGAAGAGGCTATATCATTTGAAAAACTTCTGTGTGTGTTTCACTCGTAGAAGTTCTGAGGACATCCTTCTATGTGTTGGATTGTACTCACAACATGGTTCTGTAACTGTTAATGATGTGTGGAGATGTCGATAATCGTTTTTACGGCTATTGATTTGAAATTATGGGCAATAAATATTATTGTGCAATATAAATAACAACAGTTATATTCGATTTTGAAGTAACGATGAAGATAAAATCTCAGATGTAAGGTAACTACTATACAAACAAACGTAGTTGTAAATGACGTAGTCGTATAGGTGGAACGGGATTTTTTAAGTGTGACTGACACAGTAATGGTTTTCATTACATTTTGAGAATGAAAGATGAAAACGAGCCCTCACTCGTCACAAGTACCAAACTAACAAATGCCACATGATCTTTATCTTCATTTTGAATATTAGCATTGACACTACCTTTGAGTAAATTATCCTGATTTATTAATCTGGACACGTTTTAGCGGTGTGAACTATCTTTTTAAAAAAGATTTTAAAATTGAATCAATGAAACAAAAAACCATTACATAGTCTGATATATTGTCACAATAATTAGTCAAATTCCTCATTTTATAATGTTCACGATATTTACGCATGAATGGACTCAATCCAGCAGGCGATGGGCTCGAATTCTACCACCTCGGCAAGCATGACTGCAAATTTTTCCACTTGCTGGGATCAAATCTTCTTAAACAGCCCTTCACAATAACCTTCTTCCTACTAACCATTAGTCATGAAGGAGGTCCCAATCCCAAAATATAATATGTAACTGATTTGTACCATATACCCTACAGAAAGTAAACAATTAGTTAAATTAAAAGTTAAGTTTTACGTCCTTACAGAATCTTAGACAATATAATGTGAAGATAACAAATATAATAAGCCATCAAACCCCAAATAATATTCAAACCTATAACCATATAGATATAAAACCATGGTTCACAACAATATCGCCTATTCGATCATTGACACTATACCCCAGCATTCAACACTTACGCCAAGTATTTTTAAACAGCTGTGCATCTTTACTCTAAAAACAGCTTAAGATTTTTTTATGTAATTTACTGTTATGTTTTTTGTAACGGAGTATTATATTGCTAAAACGTTTTTAGGAAGCGACAAAGAAAAAACCTGTATTTTTAATTTCACGACGAATCGTAATTTCAATGATTTGGCGCCGTTACAGGGATACGCAGACTGTTAAATGTTTTCGTGTTTCAATAATTCAATCGCCAATACAATTACAAATGTGTTAGTTTTGTTTTTGCCTCCCTATTTTACTTAAAGATACGTCTGCTAAGTATAGTATACCAATATGCGTTACTCAAATACATTTATGCTAAAGTTCCCATAACGAATAATTATATACAAGGAGGAATTCTTCACTGCACGACTTTGGAATGATATAGCCGGAATGCAACAACCTCTAGATCATGCGAAGCGTGGAGTGTAGTGGGGGGGGGGGGGGGGGCCTACTTTAAACAGCCTCTCATGGTCACGGATTCAGTAGTTATTTGTTTATAACACTGAATATTTATCAGCTCGCCTCGGCCACCCAAGTACTGTATAAATTGACTTTACTAATACAGGTGTCATGCATTTCTCACGCGAGATGCTATGACCAAGTTTGGACATTGCATATTATTAAATTAGAATCGCAAACATACAAAATGGCCGAATATAATACATATTTTGCTTCTAGTTTTACTTCCCTATATTCATGTCTAGTGTGTAAACTCGGCGAAAATCAGATAACTGCGAAAAATTCCCCTTGCCCCCCCCCCCCCCCCAATCCTTGAGACCACTTAAATGTTGTATTTGCAACTTGCAAGTGCAAAACACGTTTTTTTTTGCATTATTCATGATTCGTATTATAAAATTTCGGTTTATTCTAATTGGCAAGATGATATTTCGTACATTCACTATATCTCGCTATAGTAATTGGCCTTAGTTAAAAAATGCATTACTTATTTACTTATGTTCTACATGCGGTGTCAATCCTGGCAATTGTGAAACTGAATCTACTGTAATCGTAATTTGCCAGTGTTGTCAACAAGAACACTTTGTAAGATCAAGTTCATTTGGACCAACATGGCAAAGAAGTATAATAAATTTGGCTCAGAAACCATGCACACAATATATTTTGTCTAACCTGGAATATTTATCACATAATTGTTAGCTTTTATGCAAAGTTTTATATTACTTAGTCATAATATATTATATTGTAGCCTCCTAAATTCAAGATTAGCTACTGATTATGGTTAGCACGGTAGGAGCTTGGCGACATGAACGAACTGAAAGCCACTTAGATAATATAATATATTGGCAGCCGAGCCTTGTTTTATGTCACGCGAGACTTTTTATATCAAATAGGTCAACAAGATTAATTTATCGACTCTTCATTGAACAAAAAAACAAACACACATTGTTTGTCGTGGGCATTGCGTGAGAGTCATCACACGCGTATCATAAACAAACAAAAAATACCCCCCAAACAGCTGAATTTATACCCAATTTACTGTTCAATACATCCACATGGGGGAAATTGCTATCGGCAACATCCTCATGTTATAATTCACATAAAAAACATCTAATAGTTGTATACGAACTGCTAAGTATATACATCTTGTTAACGAGAGGCCTATAAGTCTTGGGCAATTACGTATCTCGTTAGAAGAGCCAGGTGAAACTGAAATCACTATAGCGTGCTCGCCTCACTCATGTAAAAGATACACTCATCCGTGGGGCGGTTCTTAATTTCAGACCACACAAGCCGGGACCTCAGAAATGAGGAGAAATACAAACATGCTCGAAAATTTGTATTATCAAAACGTTTCACATTTTTAACTAGTTGAAATCGTCGAATAAATTTGTCAAGGATAATTAATTTGATACTTTAATTATATAGGTTGTGAACAGGAGTGTTATCAGTGGGTTTATTCGTTTAAATTAATTACAAACCAAGGGAGAATAAATAATATTCTGGACGTTATTCCAAGGCTAATAACTAAACTAAGAGAAAATTACTTGCGGTAATCGTTGGGAAGAGTACGTAACATGGGAACAGAACAAGCTGGCCCTTTAAATACTGGGGTTAGTGGTTAATTTGTGTGCACTCACCTGCTCTATTATTTAGTGATGGTGAAAAATTGAGCCCATCACAAAATGTTTTATGTGTGATCTTGACGGAGAAATTAGCTTATCAGTTTAACTAGTTTAATTAGTGGTAATTTTGTCGGGGGGGGGGGGGGAGAGGGGGAGTAATAGTTTTGAGGCAAGGCGAGGGCCATTAATTATTGTAAAGTAAATTATTCGAAAACATGTGTACGCATAATATTTAATTACTAATTGTACTATCCTCTGTTGTCCTCACAGTGAATAGTCCAATTACTTGTATTTACAGTTATGTACAATGAGATAGACTAGAGTTAATAGTAAAATGGATAATCATGACGATATCTTATATTCTCTTCTTCTTCCAGTTTCGCTTTATCGTGTTTATTTTTTATTGTTCCACTTGTTCTTATGATAATCTGCATGCTTAAAGTTGAGCTCGCGGGATAGCTCGTTAACGCTTGATAAGCAATGCAAGAAAATGTTTTAAAATATATTGAAATCGTGCATTTTCATCACAAATCTAATGGCATAAGAGCAAAGATACAAATAACTCCACGGTCTTCATTTGTAACAAGATCCACATTACCCATACTCAACAACCGTATTAGAATAATTATCAAGCTGCGGAGTATTGCTATGTAGATGATGGACTTGTGAGCCGAGCCCGGCCGCCCATCATCACAATGGCTCGTTAATCTCCCGGTAAACCTGAATGCATGTGATACGTTCACCGGAATCCTGCCTGCGCTCCGGAGCACGTGGCGCTGTGTTATTCAATACGTAACGCATGAAATACAGCCGCGGGGAGTGATGTATGGAATCAAACCAATGATCTATGAAGTAAACAAAATATTAATTTTGTGTTTGGCGGTGCGGGGAATGGGGTGAGGATTTCACGTACTGTGACATCAACAAAAACAACAACAACAACGTCAACAAACATGAGGAAATTACGGAAGTATCTCGTTAGGAGTATAGTTGCGTTGTTGGTGAGTCATCTACAGAACACTCCTATCCTAACATACACCCCTAACCTGTCAGAGTGTCAGCCACTCCTATCCTGTCGAACACGAGGCACTCCAATTGCTTGTACTACTAAAACCAGCCAATACAATGATTAAAGGTAGATGTATATGAATATTTCGAGCTAAATTTTTACCCCTTGGTTATGAAATGAATAAAGTTAGTGTTTTGAAATATATAAGCTAGAACATTGTAGTAAATTGAAAAACTCTTTTCCAACTCTTCAAAAACGGTGTGTTTGCGTTTTCTTGCATTTACAATGATTAATACAAGTGGTTTTAAAACCATTAAATAAAAATTATCTCAAAAGCGAAAATAATTAATTAAAGGGGCTATTAACTCAAAAAGTAATTTTTTTACCACATGATCTATAGCACAATACTACACTAAAATGACGGTTTAAAAAATTATATCTTGTAACTGTGATTTAACACCAATTTTCCAATTTTTTTTATCCAGAAATTTGCAAAAATTGGTGTTTTGGGAAATTTCTTAAATCGGCTTTAACCTGCTTCTTTTTTGGTCCACATAGATACTAGAGCATAGTACCAATCTAAAATGCCCATTTTTTACATCGTGTCTTGAAACTGTGCCCAAATATACCCTCAAACACGCAAAAATATGCATTCCAAAATTACACCCCATCTTGGTAATCAGCATATTTTGACCGAACTACTTGCCCAAATTACAAAACAAAATATAGAGAATTTACAGAAAGGGCTGTAGAGTACGTCAATAATGGCCACTATTTTTTTAGATAAAAATCCTACAAGGTCACGGGGCATAAAAATCGTCTCCATGTTATTTCTTATGGGAGATTTTTGCCAATGGGACCTAGCTCGAAAAATGTCATGTTTGACAATTTATTGGGAGGTCATGGTGACCCCAATAATTTTTCTGTTAATTGCTAGATTCATTACTAGTTAGCTTGAATTAAATATATTTTTTGAGTTTAGCGGTTAAACTTAAATACCCCTGAAAGTATATAGTTCCCGAAAACTACGGGCAAACGTAAGTTTAAAAAAATCAAAAGTGCAATTGTTTTTCTACTTATCATCTATTATCATCTATCTCCTTACTTGTGTTCGTATTCAGATAAGTAAGAACAATTTTTATTCATTTAATTAGTGTTGATTTATGTGTTCAGTACAGATAATTCAATACACATTTCTCTCCTTTACCACCATAAAACATCCGGGCGAGGTCATGAGATGTTGTAAACGCAACTGTCCAAAAACCACGACCCCCTCGTTTCGAAAGAACGCTTTCCAAAGCACTTGACCAAGCCGTCAAGTGCTTTGCGCCGGTCCGGTCAGCTAGCGTCAAGAGAATGTGAAATGTCAACACGAGCCGAGGCGAGCCGAAAGCCACCCACGACGACGCCCGAACTACAAGGCCTCAACAGGTACACGTGACACGACATCACGAACAAACAAACACTTTTACCGATGAAAGGGAGACAAATTACATCATTCCTGTTACAACATTGGAAATTCTTCATACCACTTTCGATTAGTATGAGTTATAATGGGCGCTAATTTGAACTAATTTAAAGGATTGAGAAAATTACGATGGCCTTCTCATGTTCTAAAAAGCTGATTGACGTCGTTAGGTTGTGTAAACACACAGCACAGTGCGTAGGGTGAAGACATATAAACGCACGCTTAGTTATTTATTATCACCAAGCCGCCCTAGTATTGTTGGAATACGTCACCTGCCTAAACGTAGCTTTTGAAGAGATGATTATAGTGTGGAAGAGCAGCACATTGCGTGCAGAGAGGGTTATCGAGGCGATGATATTAAGCAGCATGACACGAGATTGGGTCAAGCATTTACGATGAGATTATAATGGGAGTTTGTATCGTAAGGATGCCTATTGTGGAGATTATATTATTATTGTTAGAAATAAAAATGTATAAGAAACAGAATTTAAATTTTAAATGTTTAATGTACAGCTTCCCCCTTTTCTGTTTGCTTCCAATGTTCAACATATGAAGGCTTTTCATAGTTTTATTTATAAATGTGTGAATGTGATTTACGAAAGAATACACAAGACAAGAAGTACAACCACTACCAACAAATTTTTAACGATAAGTTGCTGAAATCAACGGAATGAAGTTTGATTATTTACAATAAACATCGAATTAAACGATTTTTTCGAGAATGCAGTCTACTCCTATAAAACAATATCTTTATGACGAGTTTGAACATTTTGTTTCAAAAATTGATATTCCAGTTCTTAGAAGATGGATTGCTTTCAACTACATTTAATTTCATTTACTGTTTAAAAAACAAACAAAATAACGATCTATATTTTAATTTCAAATGATCTTCCAAACCCTGGGGATCATCTATAACCATAATATGGTTATATGGTTAGTAGTCATATTATGACGGTATTACCGGACAACAAACCCAACGTTACACACACGTACAACGTATAATACTGCAGTAAATAAAAAATAACGTGTCCATACACGATGTTATACTGCTACATTGCTGCGTCTCTGATGGTTACGAAATATGTACGCAGTCTTGTTAGAAATAATTGACAAGAATTGGCAATAAATTCATAGCAGTTTGTTACTTTTTAAATTTAATATTTGTAACTTATAGGCTTATAGCCTGTATAAGTGTAAACCACTCGCCCTCATTCCCACTCTATAAATACTCAATTCAATTGCGATTGTGCGAAGGGTGAAGGAAATTGCATTGCCCTTCTTTTCAAATAGTCGACTTTCCTTACTTTCCGTCATTATTACCTTTATAAACTACTCAGACAAATGGCTACAGTAATCTTATATTACCTTGACTGTTTTGCCTAGTCTCCTTTTACAATTGTCTCGTTATTTTCTTATTCCAAGTACTTTTACAGTTTGGCATAAAAATAAAATGGATCAATCATTTCTCAAGGAGATGCTAAACGTTTCATGCACAATGAACGATGGTAGGGTAATATAAATCGAGTGTATCAATATTTTCGTAACATTGTTCTAGAAGATGATTTGTTCCATCATGACCAACACGGAATCAACAAACTTTCCAACTTAAAGGGGCTAAAAACCCCAAAAATTATTTTTTACCACGTGATCTACAGCACAATACTACACTTAAATGACCGTTTAAAAAATTATATCTTAGTAACTGTGATTTAACACGTTTTTTTTATTTTTTTGATCCAGAAATTGTCGAAAATTGGTGTTTTGGAAAATTTCCTAAATCGGCTTTACCTGCTTCTTTCTTGATCCACATAGATACTAGAGAATAGTATTAATCTAAAATGCCCCTTTATAACATGTGTCTCGAACCTTGCCAATATACCCTCAACACGCAAAAATATGCATTCCAAAATCACACCCCATCTTGGAATCATGAATTTGACCGATTCCTTTTAAAATACAAAACAAATATAGGAGAATTTACAGAAAAGGCTGTCGAGTACGTCAATATGGCATTATTTTTTTGGATCAAACCTCCTATACACGTGCATAAAATCGTCCCCATGTTATTTTTATGGGAGATTTTTGCCGATAGTCCCTAAAGCTCGAATTTTTTAGACAATTTTTTGGTAAATAATGTGGTCATCCAATAAATTTTTCTGTTGATCTAATTCATTAACATATTGTCAGTCTGATGAATATATTTTTGATTAAGCGGTTAATCCCACTTTAAAGAAGCAGAGATGATATTTTAAAATACTCGCTTATTAATCTGATCCAACGTATAATAACAACTAACTACTTGCCACCCACCCAGATCCGACCATATTATTTGCTATCTGCTTTCTTCAAATATATTTGTAATGCTCATGGTATTCTATGTGTTTTATGCCCACCAAAGTTTTATGTTCGTATTTAATAGTCATGCATTTTTGCGCTTATGTGCACCTATTTAGTAGACCCATTTAGAATTTGTATTCATATGTTTTATACGTGTATTTTGTTAATCTTAATCTTCCAATCCAATGCCTTCATCACACTATAGAGTGCTATGTTGTAGTTTTCAGTTAAATAAATACATACAATTTGGTGTAGATTCGATCAATATTATAATTGATTCTTGACATTGTGGCTGTGAGATTTCACAGATTTTCTAGTTTCATGATAATTCTGAAATGTTGTTCTCAATTGGAATTCGATCAACGCTCGTAGTGTATAACCTCTAAAAATAAATACATATAATAAACATAAAATAAATAATAGAACCTCCGTTCTATATTCATACCATATTATAAACTCAATTGTATAACTGCACTTTAAGAATACAACACATGCATATTATTGTTGACTTATCTGCAAGGCAGCAAATTATTGTTATGAGCTGAAAATTTTGCACGCTATTATATGGCGAGAAAAAGCAAATAGCAGCATGTGCATGTAAAGCGTCAGAACTCCTTTTTAATAAGCAACTATAGCCCACTGTTACAGACAACTAGAGCTGATAATCAATTATTTTTATTTTTACAAATTACTAAAACTACTAACGAATTTAGGAGTATATACGACCTGAGATAGAAACTATAATTATTTTAAATGTGGCCATTCACGCGGAGCCTTAAAAAGTTGTGTAGTGTACAGAATTAATCAATAATCTTTAATAAATAATTAAATTTTCATATGTACAAAATAATTTTAGAACAGCTGGGCATAGAATTAATTTATATTTATTTAGTCTAAATCCCAATTTTATTTGTGTGAATTCTCATCGAGACTGCGAACAATTTCTCGGAAGAAAAGGTTTTAGTTCTGTTTATTTCTCGAAATCGGTTTCATAATTCAAAATACTCCCATTTGAATGTAGATTTTACTAACTCGGCAGGTGCGTCATGACTAGCGAATATATAATCATGTTTACGAAGCCTTCATAACCGAATACGATCGAAAATACACGAAGCGATCTTCAATCAAACCATGGTAAACCCAATCACCTCAGCCCGCGAGGTAGCGTGCTTTCTGTGTATTGCGGCCGGCTATTGTGTATTCGTATTGAGATGTATTAACTCGGGCATAATTCAACCTGCTAGTCAAAATCGATTACCAAAAAGAAAACAAATTCTTAGACAATGGAAATATCATGATGTATCGAAGCAAAAGCGAATGGGAGTCGCTCGAAGCTCACGACGCAATGTCAGAAGAAAATAACAAATCGCCATTGGAAATATTTAAAAAGTAAGACAACCTTCAAATTATCGAAATATCTTGAATCGTGAACGTGTTCTATTTTCTTGTACTTGGTAACACAAATACCTTGGATTGCGCCAGACCTAGATGATGATGACGATGACGACGATGATGATGATGATAAAGTGTATTCACTTTCTCAGTCGTGACTCGGCGATTTACTCGACCACGGTCCAGTGGACTATCGTGACGAAAGACAGTGAAGTGGTAGAAAAGCTATGAGAGTTTGGGGTTCACTTTTTGGTATAAAGAACGGAAACTTGCCATTGCATTCGCTAATTCGATCAAATGTACGGACTAGGAATGAAGGCGGTAGCAACAGGTTGCAAGAAAAACGTTTTGAAAAGGACGAAAAATACTTTTGTTTTGTATCTTGGTAGCGAAACCGAAAGTGACAAATAACGAAGGAAAGTTGACTTGTAATACTGTTCATGAGGGCCGAGAACAAAATTAACAACATAAACAATATATCAATAATTCATTGAACCATCATAATCATCATTAATCACTATAAATGAATAATGATTCACAAAATCCAGTTTGATAAGTCGATTTTTAATGTCGAACGCACTCATAATCGTAATTATAACCTCTTTTCAAAAAGATTGTCGAATATTCATTGAAGGGGTTACTTTAAAAAAAGTTCAAAATAATATATTATTATGCAATTCTTCACGCCCTGTTACATAAAATACATGACATGGAAAATAAAAAAGCTATATATATGTGTGTGTTTGTTCTGACACCTATCTAATGAGATTATTAAAACCATTAATTCGTAAATTGGTACCGGTATTAATATTATATTGACATTTTACAATGTTGGTTTATTTGACAAGCACTGCTATAAGGGTTCAAAAGAGATTTTAGTAATAATAAAACAAAATAAATAATGAAAATAATTATAATTAAACCCTTCTTGTAAATAAATATATAAATAACATACAGCATATACAAATCAAATCAAATACATACTTCATTCAAAGAATCAAAAGTCATAGCATTGCTTGGAACTGTAATTGCTTGCTCTAACTATTCAATCAACAATATTTCGCGTAGCAATCTTACTCACAACTTGTAAATGCGTGAATTCTTGAAACAACAGTGTGTATCACAAATACCCTGAGAGGGGAAATACGGATCGGTGTTTCTTTTTTCATACAAAACCCAGTAGGAAACAATGGAAACACATTGTTACCGAAAATTTAAAATCAACACGATTTGAAAAACAATTCGCTTATTGTGAGTGGATATATTACCCCTAAACGATATTGAAACCTTGGCCCTGGCTAATTAATTAGTCAACCCCTCTCTTTCCAACTCCCCTTTGCCTATACCCAGTCCCTTATCCTTTTATCCCGACAACGCTTTACACATTCATAAAATAACGTTCACCATTCAAGATAACGTGAAATAAAGTGAAAAGTAAAATGCCATCAGTAAGATCCTAACCACAGGGAACACTGACTGAAGATTGAGTCCTAAAAATAATACTTACACCCCCCCCCTACTACCCCCCCCCCCTATACCCTACACCATACTACAGTTATTTCGTCATGTTTTAACTGCACTCGGACTCTGTAAACGATGTTTACAGCACTATCTGCGATCTAAAATCTCCACAAATGAACGTGAAGTGGCCCATTTTAGTAAATTTCAACTTAATTTTCGATGTAATGACGGAGAACACAGAATACTCGGGATGTTAAGAATACACACAATCTACTGGCTGCAATCTTATACACTTGAAGTATACTTGTCAAATGTGAAACAGATAGATCTTTTGATGGGAGTGCCAGCGTGAAAAGTGGTAGGGGGGGTAAATTCCCGCCCATTCACCCCCCCAACCCCTTCCTACGCGCCAGCTGCTGACTGCTGGCTGATGTCATCATAAGCTCGGATGCGTTGCGGTCTGTGTCTCCCTCCCACACAGTCACGCAGTTCGCCACGCATTCGCTCGCAATAGGGTCTATGGCGCTGGGGATTTCTCAAATCGTCCTGTGTTAGTGATCTGAAGAGGGTACAAAATTTGCCCATATAGGTAATTGTTACTAATTCGAAACATTTAGATTTGTGTGCCTTTTTTTAAATTTCCCTGTGGATTTCATATTAGTATAATATAAAAGTTTTATTTCTTCAACAGTTGATGCCGCGACGGTTTAACACAGGGCCGCTGCAACGAGACTCCGAAAAACTCCAATTCGAGACAAAGCACAAACGAACGGTCACGGCCATTACCTACTCGAGACGTTTAGTGAATTAGACTCCGAATGAAATGGAATCCGTGAGGACACGTCGTTCATGCACGCGCTTTTTACCGAGGGAAAATGCGGTTTCGGGCGGCACACGTTTTTCCTTCCTCACGTGTCTTTAGAACAAGACGATCTCTCGGGTGTACGGCACACGATAAGCATAGAGATTCAGCAACCAGATACTAAATCTTAGGGTTTACATTATATTTCCCTTCATATTTTATTTATCAATTATACTTATTGTTTTAAACACACATGGCAATTTTTTATATGGAGGATATAGCCATTTTGTTTCTAAACGGAAATGAGATTTGGGCATTTTGTATCTTAGTTTTACAAATGTGAGAATGTAACAATGATTGTAGTAGAAAGAAGATATATGGAAAAATTGCAAAATTATATTTTCAAGACAATAGAACGTAGTAACTATAATTACACATACCAACGCCTAGTTCAATATTCAAACGGTTCTCTGAAAGATGATCCCACTTATATAGATTTTTTAAAATGCGTAGTCAATATACAAAAATATCAATTTCCATTTGTATTTATATTTAAGTCTCAACTTCTAAAGTGCACAATGATGTAGTACTATAGAGCAAAATCTTTCACTACAATTTAACTCCAATGGGTTTGCAAGTAACTTTCAACATAAGTATGATTGTTTCGAATTTAGTTTTGAATGCATGTCCATCATCTTTCCCCTCAATCCTTGCCTCCTGGCATTCAGGTGCTCTTAGCAATGTGGCCTAGGCTAAAACTTTCCCCTTTTAGCTATCATAACGTACTTTATTATTGTGATAAAACATAGATCATATGAACAGGTAATATAAAAACGGTTGATTTTTTATTTTAACTACTAAAAATACAATACAAACCATTTTCCGATGGCTAAAACAGTTTAAGCCATCGGAAAATGGTAATGGAAAATGGAAAACTAATAGCCGTCTTCAAAGTGTTGTAGTGTGTGGAACATAACAACAAAACAACAATGTGGGAGTGGATGATCGAAATTTGATTAATAATAATTGTACTTTTCAATTTTCTTTTTTTCTTACTTTCATTATTAGAGTAGTAAGTCCAAAAAAATACATTGTACTTGAAACTTAATCACATATTTTCTTATATAATTGGTTTTACTATTGCTAGTTTCATATTAGATTATAATAATTGTAGCCCTGATGTTCTTTTGTATGTATACGTGTAAGGCATTTTAGTCAATGCTATTATTTGCACATGTGGGTGAATGCCCTATTGCAATATACGTTAAAATAAAAACTTAATAAATAAATAAAATAAACGCCAAGGACAATTATTACAGATGCTCTAGAGTGTGACGTAGTGGTTTCTTACTGGTGACCACAGCAATTACTCTGACGTTACGGTGCTTGAAACTGGCATTATAGCAGTGGCCACAAGAACTGTCCGCCATTCACTTTTAAGCAACCGAAAACATCCTGGACTTAGCCCAGAACAAGAAATATATAAGGCCAAAATACAGCTGGGGCGTATGAGTGATCTCTAACAACAGGTTATTATAAACTCACACAAGTGACTGGTAACTTCTTGCTTCTTTTACATGCTTTTGTAATGTTTATTATTTTTCTTAACCGGGAAATGCACAATATTTGCTGAAACGTTGTTTTTGTGATGACTACAAGAGTTTATTCTCTAAAATAGTTTTTAAAACAATTCTGAACTGTCTATCTATATCACTTGAACATTTTTTTTAAAGCACTCTTACTAACTTTATGAGCAGTGAATGAATGGAAACACATTTTTGTCACACCATTCTTTCCTCATTTTTAAAATTTGTTTTAACAAATTCGATTTCTCTTTTATTTCATGTTTCACAATATTATTTAGAATGTTTATTTTTAACATACTGTTCGATTACATTTTTTATTCGATTAATCTTGCACCAATTTCAATTATCTTTCTATTGCTAGTTTTTCTTCTGATCTAAATTGTTATTGTGTAAATTGTGTTTACAAATTGATCGACATTATAGCGTACAGTTTGAGTGTTTGTTATATAACCCGTGGTGATATAGTTTCTAGGAAATGAAATTACACACGCCATGTGTTATGAAACGCTAACATACACCAGATACGTTGACCACATAATTACTTTTTGGAACACGACAATACAATATGCAAATATAAATAAACACATATATTTAATTTCATTATTGCTACTTTTGCGTGTCATATTTTTACTTCTGACTAAACAAAACCACAAATTATTTCCTCACATGTTTAAATTCGCAACCAATGTTTACTGTCTATTTTTTAGGTACCCTTCTATACATAACGTACGTATAACGTATGATCGCAATATCACGTGCCTGCCCCGGGCCTCTAGGCCACCCGCAAGGCTTCAATTCTACCAACCTGCCAAACAAATTAAACCAGTTGATCGTCGCTCAACGAAGTTTTCATCATCCAACAATGATGAAGTGATTAAATTTATTTAATGAGACGATCAAAAATGTATTATAAGCCGCCATGAGAAGTGCTGCACACTAACTTGATTTATTAATATTATTATTTGTTTACCAAGACACATTTTTTATGAATAAGGTTTTGTTGGATGGCCAATTGAGGTGCGGCCGGTAGCTTATTATTTTCATTTTGAAAAAGGTCCCGTGAGTGTTTTTTTCTTTATTTCTATTTCAGATAAGATTTAGATTGAGAATGACTGAACGATGCGATGGTTGAATCAGGTGGCTTCGTCGCTGTTATTCGATCAAACTTATCTTTAATTTGATCTGAATCTCGGCGACCAAGTTACCTGAGCATGACGATAAACTACGAAGCAATATGGTCGAGTAAAAGGATTTGAGACACCCTCGAAAACGTCTGCACAGAGAATGATGAAGCAGTTAGCAAGCTAGAAGGTCGTGATTTGGCAACATTTCTTTGTTTGTTTATGAACGTATTATTATCAGCATTTAAGTGGAGATATTTACGTGAATTGGGCATTACCGTATTAGTCTTGTGATCCATTGTTGCCATTTTACAGCAAGTCATCAGCTAGCGTCATTTGCGTAAATAGGGTACTCTACAACAAAACAGCACGCAATTTATATTTCATAGTTCATTGCAGACCACTACTCTTCTTTTATTATAAAATCTTTATTTTATTTACACAGGACCGTTTCAAACACAGCGAGCCTCTTTTTGATAACATAAACATTTTATTTTAATTATTTACCACATATTTTCAATCATTGAAGTAAACTGAAAATTTAACACATAATAATGGCAGGATAAACAGGGAGTAATACGTCATAACTCTAACCAATAACGTTAATAACCTAATAAGCGTATTTCTCATTTGGTCGCAAAACACTCCGTGGTTGTAAATTGTAATGGTTTATAGGCCAGAGTAATTCAATCCAGAAATGTGTAAATCCATCTCAGACAGGTATCGAACCCGGGTCTCCCGCCTCCTATGCACCAACAATCCAGAATTCTCGGTAGGGTAGGGGTAAAGTACCCGACCTCTAATAGGAAGGCCCGAGTTCGGTACCTGGCAAAGATGGAATCTTTGATATCTTGAATAATTTCCATATAATCCAGCAGTTATTTAAATAAATAAATTTTCGTATTTAGAGCCTACCCACTCAGTCATATTAATATAATTAATAAATCGGGAGTCCTTAGTATGACACCCGGCTGATATAGGCTTTAGTTTCTGGATTGATTTCCATAGTTATATAGTTTATTTGTTTGTTAAAGCAACTAGTTTTTGCTGATTGACTCACTGGCTGAAAGCTTATTGAAGTAAATATTGTTTCTAGTGTTCTTATTACATATTTTCTTTGTATGACAATTTATAATATTACATTTTTTTATATATACACTGTTACAAAATTACGTTTCAATTTAACACTACTGTATATGGCAGCCACAGACTTGGTTACAGTACAACTAAACTTATCAAACATTGTATGTTTAATTTAAATGTTGGTGTAGCCGTAAATTTAGTAACCTATTTATAATAATAATGCTACTACGTAGTGTTGAAATAATGTAGCCTGGCTAATGTTTTTAAACAAAGGCTGATAAAATCACCCATACAATGTAGGTTTATTTAAAATACTGATGTAGGTATAAATTTCGTTATGCATTTATTATAATAATGCTACTATGAAGTGTTTTATTTATGAAGCCAAGCCAATATTTTTAATTAGAGGCTGATAAAATCACCCATACAATGTAGGTTTATTTAAAATACTGATGTAGCTATGAATTTGGTGACCAATTTACAATAATAATACTACTTTATAGCGTTGAAATAATTTGGCTAGCTGGCCACATTATTACAACACTTCATAGGAGCATTAGTATCATAAATAGTTCACCAAATTTATAGCTACATCAGTATTTTAAATAAACTTACATCGTATGATTGATTTTATCAGCCTTTGTTAAAAAAACATTGGCCAGCATTGGCCAGGCAAATGTTTTTTTAACAAAGGTTGGCTCACAATCAGGAAAAAGTGATTTGCACTCCTCAGCAATGTGTATTTGCATTCAATCTGAAATAAAATAAACAATCGTATTAATAATCAAGGAGTGTTCGCCACGCTTTCAAGGGTTGTGGAATTAATCTGAAACAGTGTTCGTTTAGATTAGTCACATTCAGGGAATAGTGATTTGCTCTCCTCAATGTGTGTTTTCATTGAATCTGAAATTAAATAAACAATCATATTAATAATTAGGGAATGTTCGCTACGTTAGCAAGGCCTGTAGAATGAATCTGAAACAGTTGAGTTGAAATTATCACAATCAGGTATAACAGTGATTTGGCTATCCTCAATGCATTTTTGCATTCAATCTGAAATGAAAAAGGCGCTTATCTTGGCAATACTGAACGGCCGGGTGACAATGTTTCTGCTTGTTGACAATAAACCTGAAACAGACAACGAGAACAATTATTAGCGACAATCATGGGATCTGTGGATCGTTCTTTTGATCGATGAGAGTATTTTACAACATTGCTTTGGCCGCCCAGTACAAGCCTGCCCTGCTTGAGTCGATGGCAGTCTGCAACTGACGATGCGACGCATCTCGCAGTCTCGTCAACGCTTCGGTCTCGTGGCGCATTTAGAGGCGTGTCGCCATCCGCAGACAGACGCAGCCAGTAGATAGGAATTTGTCTCCCCACCCCTTAGGCAACCTTTTGTATTTGCACTGGATACAATAAGTTGTAAGGCAGAGATGTTTTCTTCTACATCTACATTATTTTAGTCTGCTTATGATGACATATTTTCACGAATGCCAATCCTAGAAAGGGAAATTAGTATGCTCATATTGTATTTAATTTGTCTGTTCATACTTATAAAGTGACGAATCTGAAGTTTTGGGGGGTAAGGGGTGGGGCGAATATACAGTAAATACTTTCATCCTTCCCTGTTGCGCCCATCCCGGCAGATAAGGCACCTGCCTCCCCCGTGCCGCCTCTTTCCTACTTATTCAAAAATGCCTAGTTCTACAAGTGTCATTTAATATAAACTAGGAAACGCTCAGTTGGACGCGTTGATAAGCGAGCACGTGCTATAGCTAGACCCACATTGCACATTTTTTTAAATTTTAAAATTTGCGACGTTCGCTGTCCACAGGGCCATGTTTCCAATATTATTTATTATTGCCAAGGTATTTGGGTAAACCCGTGTGTAAACCTTTACTTTGTGAATAAAATCCACCGCCATCTAGAGGACCTTGACTCCTTGGGAAAACTATTTAAACTCTTTGTTGACAAATAATAGACTGCTTCCTCGAAAGTATTTTGATTACTTCTAGGTGGCAGTGCATTAGAAACTTCGCGCGTCTTTTCGTTGCCTTGCCATGGCAACGTTACTTTTGTTATAATGTAATTTCCATCTACACTACTTATCGGATCAAAATAAAATTAACATATTCATGACCGGACGGACATTCTAAATGATTTGGCTATCTCAGATTTTGTCCCCGTTAAGTTTTAGAAAAAAACTTTCGATTAACTTTAATGTAACTTTTTAACTTTTTGAACGATTTTGCCACAAAACTAATGGCATTCAATCGAGAACGAAGCTTGCGGATGGTCAAAATTTCAACTCGATCCGAGCCTCCGTTCGAACGTTATGGCGAGACATACAAACAAAAAACAAAAAAAACAAAAAACAAACAAACAAAAAAAAAAAACAGTGACTAATTTTTCCGGCAGAGTCAAATGGAAACGCTCGCTTCGCTCGCTTAATTATTCTTTGATTATCCGGTCTGAACATTACCTGTCAAGATATCACACAAGAGTTATATTAACATTATTGTGTTATGCCAATTTTATTAATTTAATCAATGAATTGGATTAGTATAATAATGTAATCACTATCTGTTAACTTTTGTTTCATCACTTACTTGCAATATCAAATGTATTTTACTATTTATTATTGTAAGAATAATTGGTCGCATTTACAGATACTGTACAAAGTCAACTGTTTGACTACAAATATGTTGAATATATTGAATTATACTAACTGAATAAACATAATTAACATGAGTCACCTAATACTGATAACGTTTACATAACATTAATTTTCACCTTTCATACAGCAGATGAGTCGATCAAAATAATATGTTGTGCAAACAAAACCTTTTGAGTCTATTATTGCTATTCCAATAATTCAATGTCTTAACAAATTATTTAAATCTTCGTAACTCTCATCTCAATAGTAGACTTTCGTTCATACTCATACAACAGTTAATATTCACCATTCACTACATTCAACCGAAAAAAAATATATCTGCCTTTTTTTGTATACCGTACACATTCGATTAAAACAATAGAAAATCAATTATTTGCCGATTTAAGACAATTATGATTACATTTTCGACCATTTTTATTTTTATAACTTTATGGTACCATGTGACATGTGTGAAAGTATCGATAAAAAAGTTTTTATGCAAGAGTAACCTTTTTAAAAAATAATTTAAATTTATTAATAAATTATTATTATCAAATTATTCAAATTAGTATAACTTAGCAATCCGTAGTAGACTTTTGTCCATACCCATTAAACAGTTAATATTGAACCTGAACTACATTTACTTGTAAAGATTTTTGATTTATCTTTATTTTTGTCGATGATGTACCGATTTCATTAAAACAATGGAAAATCAATAAAAAGTCGATTTAGCGGCACTGTGATTAAATTTTTTGAAAATTTCTTTTTCTGCGTCCTTTTGTAGTCACGCATAATTGTGAGAGTTTCACTAAAAATATTTTTTTTGCATATTAGCTTTTTAAATGATTAATCAAGTTTTTATCATTTCTAATTAATCTTAATTTTAGGCAATTTCCCATACGATTTGACGGTAGACTTTATATAGGGTATCAGCGCAAAATCTTGTATTAGAAAGTTGCAACTCTTGCATTGCCGGGGTCAATGTTTCCTTGCTGCCTATCGGACTATGGGAAACCACGAAAACCATGTCAGATGGAGCTGTCTCGAATCTCGAATATCATTCTTAGTTTAGAAATTTACGAACTATTCTAGCAACGTGTGAGTATTACTGCCTTGTTGAGTCTCCCCGATGTAACATTGGGTGGAAGATCAAGTTGTTTAATGCTTTCATGTAGCTCTTCGGTATGATTAGCCGATAGCACGTATGGGATTGTTTACCTTTTCTGTTTCACATCTCTTGATTCAATGCAAGTTCACTATCTTGTCATTTTTTTCTTCCAGTAGTCTCGACTTTATGGCACATTGGGACAGCAACGTCAATAAGGTATTTCTTTTTTCTTCTTGTCAATTATTACATTATATCGGTCTGTTGTGATGTATAGTTGGTCTGTTATAACTGTGCGGTCGTAATATATTGGGAAATCTTTTGCTATCTAGTACTTTCTCCGGTTTGTATTTGTAGTAAGGTGTGTGTGTATCAAGAGTTGTACTGATTGCTAGTTTTGGTGAATATGTTAGCTGACTGGTATGTCTGTAGAGTTATCCGTTGACATAGTGACTGCACGGATATATGTGTTCTGATTGTTTCACCCTTACACACATTTTCTACATTGATCGTTACTGTGCATTTGTATAATGTATTTTTTATATTTTCGTGCAATCCTCTGTTCTTGAATAGCCAGCATAAAACCTTCTGTTTTTCAAATAGTTCCCCGTTGGTTAACCTATTTGATGCTTTAATATCTAGTGATTATGTAGTTCATCATAATTCTCGTGGTGTAGGGTCTTTTCTGAGAGACGAATAACTCTTGAAGGCGTAGTTCATGAAGTTTTATCTTGTAGATTGACATTTTCGTTTGCGATCTGAGTGGAAGTAACGATTGTAGCTAGCACACAGCCTTATGCAGTGTTGATTGTGGTGCTCTTGTAAAAAAATTTTTCTTAAAATGCTAGTTGTTTATAATATAAGTTGTTCAATCAATTAGGCCTCGTCCTCCTAGTCTCTTGGAAGTTGTCAATCTCTCTATGCTGATTTAGGATGATTGCATTCTGTGTTTAGTAAGTGTAGACAGAAAATGAATATTCCAGCGCGTGGATGTCTGTTCTGCGTCATTTAATGATTCCGAATGAATATGTCAGGCTGGTATAGCATATGTATTTATTGCTGTGATCGTGCTTTTACCGTTTAGTTGCGTCTTGAGGATAGAATTAGTCGCTTCTTGTATGTATCTATCAATCTTCTTTCATTACTTTGTTCAATTCTGGAGCTATACTCAAAAGCGTTTAAACCTTTCTTCAGAGGAAATAGCCTTTCACTGGTAGAGAGCGAGCAAACACGCAAAAAAACTATCGCCGGGCATTTCTTTTTTCGTATCAATAGATGCGGAAGGTAGGTAACTCTAAACAAATAGGTATGGATTCAAGACATTTTCTATTTTTTTGCATTCTCGTCTGCTTGTAAATCTCTACCGTGACTCGACAAACTACGGCTACTTGAATCAGAAATCTCTTAAGCTATTTGTGCAAGATTTTGGATCCACAAGAAAATTTGTCTTGTGAAAATGCACTCTTACGAGTTTCGAAAGTGCACGGTGATGCTAATCCATCAATACGGTTGTAATGTATCGGCCTAGTGAATACAAAACGCATTTTGTTTTTTTACCTAATTACAGATAGACGGCCATCTGAAAATTCATGAACACATGTACAATGTACTACAAATCTAACTGAAGGTGCTCTCATTATCTAATTTAGACAGAACAGAATCTTCAGTAAGTTAATGTAACTTCAAGTTTAGACAGTGTCGAATTGTTAGTGGGAACGGGGATGCCATCCCCAAATGAAAATAATGAGGGCTCCTTCACCCCCCCACCCCCCCCCCCACGAAGAGAAACATTGCTCATTTGACTTTTTTGTAATTCAGAGATGAACCGCTTGATATTTTATTCAATATCATATTTTCTACCCAAATGACCGAAAACTTAAAAAAAGCTCCGTGAAAGCCCACGGACTCCGTCTTTCTTGTGCATTTGATCCACTACTTTATTTCAAAATGTACTTATTATGTATTATCCTACCACGAACCCTACGGCAGTCTATCATGCTATTACCAATAATAACAATAGTAGGCCTAAATCGATACGTAATATTAAATTATATTAAATAAAATATAATAAATAATTTCGAAGAATTCAAGTCGTCTAAAACGAATGTATGTATTATTTAAATTTAAATTGATGATTTGGTGGTCTTGTATTATCTTTTATGGGCGACAAAAGCAATTGAATTCGATTCGCATCGAGTCTAAGCTTCCGAGTTCCGGTAGTTAATTCATGTGCGATTGTATCAATATATCTATATTTTGCGTTGAATTAAAAAAAAGCATATATGAATACAGGAATACACAACTTCCTGCTAAACGTAGCGTTTCAATAAATATTATATTGTTGGTATTTTAATGTTTCTCGGGAGGCATCCAAAAGAAGAATGGTAGTTCAGTTTAGTGTGAAGGCCTATGTGTGTGTATGACAGAGAGGTAGAAGTTTCTCACAATTGCAAACGCTCAGCAACCCATACAACAATTTACAAATCACACACAAAATTACCCAAAAAGTAAGCCCCCCCCCCCCCCCCCCCCCCCCCCCCCCCCCCCGACATACGCCTATGGGAATAGAGATGAGACCGTGACGTGAGTTATTAGTGAGTGACATGTACGTGCGTGTCAAGGAATGCACATTGTTTGGTGAATATTTTGGCCATAGTTTTTAAGTGCTATTTTTTATATGACAGATCGTAATTTTCTAGCCACATTACTTTTCATTCTTCCACGGACATATAGTCGAACCTTTGGTATTTTCAATGGGTTTATTTTTAGATTTTTTTTTTTTAGTTTTAAAGTTACTAGAGATTATGATACAACACTTAAAACACTTTAGTGGAAAACAAATCTTTATTTCCGAAACGTTGTTTTTATTATAAAATAAAGAGTTGTTTTCCACTCAAGTGTTTTCTCTAGGAGTTTCCGGGAATTTACTACAGCCCTTCCCCGCCGGAGTTTACACCACCGTTTCAGGTATAGTTTTCGCTGTACACCCCTAGAGCAAAGTCCAGTAGAGCAATTATCTCTATTCAAACTCGAGCACCGGGCCAGCAATTCAGATTAGTAAATACGATAATGCACTGCTTGTTCAGTACCATTATAAAGGTATTCCGATAATTGCCATGCGGTCAACATTTTATTATGATAATTTTATTTTGTTTGGTGTTTTGTATTGCTGCTTTTTCTCTTTGGAAAAAACTCATTCGTAAGAGTATTTATTTTACTGTATTTGAAATTTGTTAATATTTCTCATGCAGATTATGTTTTTGATCTTGTTTCTACAACAAAAATGACCAGTTTCGCCGTAGTATTATGAAACACGATTATAGATGCACCAGTACGAAGATACGGGTGCTGGTTTCGAGTCCCAGTTGAGAATATTTTAAAATTATAATAAATTGCATATACTTTCACAGCAAGCAACATCTCCACACACAAAACCTAATTAAATATCATAGTTATGTGTATCTCATTTAACATTTGCATTTGGTGCGTGAATTTGTGTTTCAATAAAATATTAAATGCTTTTTTGCAGTTCCTCTTTGAAATACTCATGCATTGCTTATTGTTGATAGATAATGAATTGCATTAACCACCATGTAATTCAAGGGAATTCACAGTGATTTAATATCACATGCCTACCTCGTTTCCTGGGTTTTCACATACATACTACAGCAGAGCAAGAGCCGACGGGAAGACCAATAACAAAATGTTGTTATGCAGCGTTTCATTATTAGGAGTTCAACGTAGACACATTGCTCACACAATTGCTGGATCTATGTTCAGTCTGGGTTCACGTATAACACAATGATTTTTTTTTTTAAATGCACTTATAAATGCCTATATTACATTGTTGATTATAAGTCCTAACAGTTTTTGTTATTCGTAAATTGCTTTCTTTTCGTCGTACATAAAAAAAAAAAAAAAAACGTTTTTCATCAAATTCGGAGCTTTTTCTAAATTTCGCAAAACTTTTTATAATTTTCTACTATTACGCATTTTTTTATAAATGTACTAGGCAACCAGACGGTAAATAAATACAGGTATAGCTATTGTGTTTTGACATTCATTGTGCATGCAAGTTTGACACTCTTTTCGCTAAATTGGCCCGATCGTTCCAAGAAGACGGCAAATACAGCGGTCACTTATCTCTCATCATATCTATGGCTGTCCAAAACGGGGGGAAATCGTTCTGGCGTTGGTGTAAACTCCGACAGGGAAGGACTTGGTAGTGAGGCGACTGCGAATGTAGCGACTGACTACACGAGCGCAATTTCATATTCACGGTATAATGTAGGCTATACACCATGGTAGGCCTATTGGAAATACTTTTTAATTGAACATCAATATGTTATGTTAGCAGATATATTTTCTGAAATTTTTAGATAATAACTTGTTTGCACTAGCCTAGAAGAATAAGTATTCTTTGATAATCACCTCGACATTTAACTTAAAATTATTAAAATTAAATTAGTTCGTGACTAAATCTTTCATTAGAACACCCCCCTAGTCCTAGATAAAGAAATGAAAACAACTACGAGTCTGTTCATTGAAAACCGATTCACACACAATAATTTTGGATTCTGGGAATTAATTGTGGGATCTCCGCATCTATTTTGTTTCGCAGACAAGAGTAAACGCACAGACTTGAGAATTCCTATACAAACTAAGTTTCGCTGTGGCCAAGATAGCTCAATGAGTCAATGACAATAAAAGCATTAAAATAAGATATTCATTAGTGAATATTATGAAGGCACATGCTCGTTTAAAAAAAAATGTTTGAGGTATTATAATGAGGGACTGAAGGAAGTAAAGCAGACTTTCTGTTAGTGATAGAAATCCCTATTCTAAAAGATTTGTGAAGTTACTATTACAGGGCTGTGGCCCGTTTTAGGAGATTGTGAGGTCTGAGAATAATATTTTTGTGAGGCCCTTTTCGTATGAGCCTATGAGGCCTTTTTCGTATATTCCAATTTCAGAAAAAGCCCTGACACATCTAGCCTAAACACCGTTTTTAACATATTGGGATTGCATGATTTTTAATTATATATATTGTATAGAAGCGTAACTATACTCAAACCGTGTCTTACTTGGCCCAGTACCTGAGCGAGACCCTTTCATTTCTTAGGGATTATCCATTGATTGCAAGCCGGAGCGGATGTAATTGAAAAGAAGGGTCGCTCAGGTACTGGACCAAGTAAGACACGGTTTGAGTATAGGTAGCCCTACTAGTTTTGCTGTGGGTGGCGTGTGCCAGAGGTCGGGGTCGGGGGAGAAGCCTCAGGCGCCGAAGACGAAAAATAAATTTTCATCACTCAACTACTGTTATTTCGCGATGTTTTGACTAAAAAACGGCAACTCAAGGGATTACTTTATTTGTTTGTGATGTCGATTTTGGGGGTACGATTTCAAGGCGATTCAAGAGAAAAAGTCCACCTCGCAAACATCAGCTAGAGAGAGCGGAGTATCCTGACTCCCGAAACTAGAGGCGAGCTCTGGCAATTGTCGTCGGGGACCTTGCCCCTTCCCTTGACGACCCCCGACGACGATGACAATGACACAACGAACGATGACAAAGACGATGACGACCACGACGTGAGAAACCCCCTTCCCTCCCCTTACCCGTGGCTGGTTCTGACCAGCATGGGCCCCTCCTCCCCCCCCCCCCCCCTAGGCAAGAGTGGTGCATTATGACCTAACGGTTGACGCGTCCTTAATCCAAATAAACTGATAACCCAACTAAATTATCATTAGCCTATTTTGAAATATATGTTATGAAGTGAGAGAGGCAGTTTTAAAATAAAATGAATAGCTCAAAAACTTAAAAAAAAAATGGTACTGCATTGGGAATCTAAAAACGACAGCTTTCGCAGAAACTGTTTGCGATTAAAAAACAACACAATAACAATTTGTCGTCGAGTATAGATGGGAATCGTTATCGGAGTGGGTATCGAACAATACGGGACCTTCGGCTTTACGTAAACGAAAGCCACATTCGTAAGGACGAAGGTCCCGGGTTTAATCCCCGGTAGGGACATATCTTTTCGAAGATTGCTATTTCATCCTTGTCCTTCTTAGAGCAGGCAGAAGCTGAAAGTCGGTGATTACACAATATTACACCAATATCAGATAAAATGTAATAATGAAACATACCTTTCATACAGTACACATCACTTCATACACATCTTATCATATTATTCATATTTCATACCGTACATGGATACCATTTACAGCCTCAATAATTATTATCCCAGTGGTTATTACAAGTGGCTTAGGTTTATTTACTATCATGTGACAATGTTTTGTTCTTGTTGTTCGATGGAATGTGTTAAGAAACAGCTTGATGAGAGCCTATGTGTTGACTGTTCGAGTAACTTTGGATGAAACAGAGCGTTTGTGGCGGATCCTGATAATCATTGACAGCGTTGCAAATCAATCACGATTGCCACTTATCGCATATACCATGGACGTAATACAGAAGTTATGTGCTTACATTATGTTGCTAAATGATGAGAGATTTGTAGCAATGCTCAAGTGTTACATGTGTAAGCCTCAAAATTAATAATCTGGAACACTAGGCCAACAACAATTTGTTAATCAATAATATTGTAAAGAAAACGCTGATAATAATTATTCCAAAATACTTCAAGATAAAGTTTGACTTACTATTACGCAATACTCTTATTCGGGAAGTCACCTCTTCCATACTCGCGCCCGGCAATAATCTACTCATTGATTGGCCATGTTCAAATTGTCAGTCTTACGTAGGCCCATGCTTCTTTTACATAATATAGTTTTAATGCTATATTGAATATTGCATATTGTATTTGTGTACTAATAGGAGAAAATAAAATTACTTCTGATTTTATTTGATATTGAACCGATATCTTCAGTTGAGTAGGAATATACAGTTATTGGAACAAAGACAAATCAAACCATATTTTAGAAATGTTATTGTAAACACCAGACTTAGTCATGCTATGAACAGAAACAACCTTAGCAAAATCTCTGGATTGGAAGGTTCTAGTGAATTTTCTATCTATACTCGCATATTTTACTATTTTATTTGGATCAGTGTGCTGGTATCGAGTTCATTTAGCTCGCTCATTTGACATCTATATAATGGTGTGAGAAGTTAACTTGAAAATTAAAATAGTCGTACTTGTTCGTGGGGGCGAGTATCAGTACTCGAATACTAGGCTAAATACTTTTGCCATTATTTGCCTTGACCCCTTGCTGCCCCTCCAACAAAATATTGCTGCCACTATATCGTATGGGGGAACAAAGTAGACATATTGTGTTGAGGTGTTAATTATATTCCAATCGCGATTTATTCAAACACGAACGAAAGTAAACAGTGGACAGTTTCTGGACCGCTCTGGGTCTCTTCAAAACGGCTGATCATGAGAAAATATAATCGACGTGGCGAAACAATCTAATTTCAAGTTACTCTTATTACTCGGGCCACGGAGGCCTTGAAATTGGAAAAATCTGGGCATCCCCCCCCTCCCCCATAAATAAAATTGTTTTTACACTTTTTTGCTATTGCTTCTATTTGCTTTAACAGTCCGCGATGCATTGCATTTAGTTGGCTATGGTAAAGCCCCCCGTCCAATAACTTGAATGGCCAAGAAAAATGGTTAAAAAGCGGGTGAATGAAGGGGCTTGAGTGAAAACAGCAAAACATTTGATTAAATTTTTGAGGCGGGACATAACCTCACTATTGGCAATGTTACAAATTTTGGGCTATACTGAAAGCACTAGCCCAGGTGCAAAATTAAATTTTGGTAAAAAAAAAATTATATGTTGGCCTCGACCTCAGTATAAGGACAAAGGCGTTATGAAATAATATTATTTTTTTTACGAACATTGAATTTTGAACCTGGGATAGTGCTTTCAGTATTGTCCAATTTTTTAACATATTGACCGATTGTGGGGTTACGTCCCGCCCAAAAAATTTAAAAAATGTTTTGCTGTTTCACTTAAGCCCCTTTTTCATTCTGACAGCTTTTTAATATTTTTTCTTGAACTTTCAAGTTATCGGTCGGAGAGCTCTAAAGTGTATTTATCGTTGAGATACAAAGTGACCATTTTGGTGGCGAGGCGGGTAGGGTCGTTCCCGTTCATTGTCTGCGTATCGCTAGCCGAGTAAGGGATGGAATATCAATTACTGAGGTCCATGTAAACACACAGTATTATTGTTACAAAAACATGAACCCGAATTCGACTGTCAGTCATGGTAATTGGTAAATGTTTTTAAATTCTAGTCAGGGTAGTAGCGTGTGGGGTTAGGCTTAGCACCTTCGGAATTGGGGTAGCTACCACGCAGACAATGGACGGGGCGACCCACCCCGCCTCGCCAACTCCACTGGTCACTTTGTTTCCTCAAGGATAAATACACTTTAGAATAGCCTTAAATAAAAAGTAACACAAATACATTTGTATCTAGAGAAAAAAAAACTCAGTTATATAACTGTTTGTCAAGGTCTGTGGGGGGGGGGGGGAGCTACTTTTATGTCAACAAGTGGACTAAGCCTACCCTTATGGACACCGACTCCGACATCAACATCATCCATATTCAGTCACGCACGAGTAACGACATAACTCACGCGTAGCTGTAGTATGTAAAATGATTTTGAAATTGCACTAGTATGTCGTCTGTTCTTTCTGGGTTTCTACAAAGTCGTAATTCCTGGAAACTCCTAGCTTACCGGAAACCGGCAATTAAAAAACAAAGCTATATCTAAATATAACTCCATTGATGAATATCAAGGGTTGACTACCTGTCCATCATCAGAGGCAAGAAATGAACAAATAATGTTACCAAAAAGTTACAGCTTGGAACTACGTGTAAAAAAAGTAGTATGTAAATAACTATTGCAAAAACATATTCTCGAGGAAAATATACGTACGGTATTGCTTCAATTTTTCTGCGACTAGTTAATTTGAAGTCTTTGCTACGCGTTTTACGCTCATCTAATAAATCAGATGGCATATAATACTTATTGTAATTGCACATAAAATCGCCCATGTCGCCCACCATTAGTTAAATTCTTCTTTCGCACCTTTTGTTGCGAATTCGTTGATTACGTCATCGAAAATATTCTGCTAGCCTGAGATTGTTAGCTAAAAGAATCTAATTGTCTAGTCTTAATATCCTAAAGCCGGAAGTTCTGTGTTCGATCCCACATAAACATTGGTTTTTATGGTACTGTATGATAGATAGATTTACCTTTTAGTATTTTAGGATAGGGGCAAGTCGCGCCGAAATCAATGTAGATGGCGATTCTTGGAATTTTTATTGTAATTCTCCTGGTATGAGGGCCTTCCGCCAAAGTTTCAACATTGTGGCCAAGCTAACATCCTATTTAGTACGTGCTCGGATAGGCTCGTTAAAATCGTTGCATTTATTTTGTATATATTTTGAGTATGTTTATTATTCGTCTCTATGCTATTCAGTCATAAAAGCTATTTTACAAAAGATGATAATCAACAAACTAAGTACTACATATGTGCAAGCAAAATAATAAACTGTAGTTATATGCTGAATTTGAAATAATAATATAAGGACAATACTGTACAACAGAGAGACAAAACAGAGAACAGTTTCGTGTCCGTATTTACTTTTGATAACACTATCCGTTTGCAATGCCCGAAAACATTTTCTTGTTCGATGGAAATCACACTATATATATATAATAATTGATTTTGGTTGGTGCTAATTTAGGTAAATAATTTGATTACATTCATTGCTCGAATTCTAATTTAAACTCAACACTGTAATAATAGAATAAACTTTGTAACATGAAATCAAACTACAAGAAGATTTATTTTAAATATACAGTGTAGGTCTTAATTTTGATTAACAATTTGATTAAATTCAATGCCAGGGATTTAATTTTAGGTACCCATTGGTTGAATTATTTAAATAAAGTGCATCCTTAAATTTAAAATTTTCGCAATCTAAATTTACAACGTCAGTGTATTATTAAATATATCACCTATGATTTAATTTAATATGATATGTAGTAATAATTTTATGCGTACATAGTAAATTAAATAGAGGATAGTAGTACATTATTGTTACTTCATAATTAATACTACCATTTATTTATTTTAACTTTTCAGTGTATATTTAAATTTAAATATTTTTTTAACAGTGTACGTTTTTAACAAATTATGGTTCTATATGAAAATTGTAGAGAAGATATCATCAATGGGCAACTGTTCAAACTCGGGCTGAAAAGCTGCGTGATCTATTTTATTAGAGAGGTCAATTTAATACATCCATAAGCAATAATTGTATTTAAAAATACTTTGTAATGCGCTTAGAGTGTGACAGGTAGACACCTTTACTATGGGGAAAATGCTACTTCTGTCATTCTTGCATTTCTATTTATAATGTAACACGTTCATATGTTGAAAAGAATGAAAATATTACCAAATAAAAATAAAATTACTACAAATGCATTTTTCTTAAAAACACAAAAGAGTAAACGTCGTACACGTTACCGCTGCAGAATAAAAATATTTACTTTGTTGTGTTTTGAAGTGAATAGGCATATATAGGTCCCCATTGATTCCGTACACCCTACTGAAACACACTGCGTTTGCGTTACATATGAATATCGATGCACACAATGCATATTCCACGTAATGTACATGATTATAATACTACCACCAACAGAACACGAGGTTTTCCATTTATGCTAAGACGCGCGCATACACATTCATAATCTCGCATGCAAATATGAGGAGCCATGATGCAAAACGCAAAATGTTCATCAAGATGAAAAACCACACGATTGCAAAAATAACCCAGCATTTAACAGGGACATATTATTGCGTTTTGTAACAACAACCCATGCTTAACATGGTAGATATTGCGTTTTGCACCAGCAGAAAGTTTGTAATGTTAATATCTTGATTTTGTGACGCTTCTGCAATTTAGATTATTTTTTTTGTCGGTAGACATATTGCATTTTCGTCGTCACTCCTCATATAGACTCGGGCATTCCAAACATATATGTTGTGCATTGCACAGGTATAATATACAGACATCTAATCGTGTGTACCAGAAAGAGGACAATATTTCACTTCTACTTAAAAATAGCAGCTTCTATATATTGTGCAATCCGAACTCAATGTGTGTTATTTAACGTCTATCCTATTAAGTTAAAAAACTGATTTACAAAGGATGACAACTAAATAAATCTAATTACATAGATGCACACAATTACATTATAGACAAATAAATAAAATCTAGTTACTTGTTAATCAAACAATTTAAAATTAGTTACTTCAATAACTGGCTATAAGTAATTAAGATATAGTGGGACAAGCGTGACAGTGTACACGAACAAGAATTATCTAAAGCAATACAATAAATGAATTATATTTTATGCTATCAAAGAGGATGATTACAAATGTGCTCAAACAGCCGTTTGAGCCTCCAAATACATCATAATATTCGGATGTCGATTTCGTTTTCAACATTGGTATGAAATATCCATAAATCAAGCTCATTTCTGTCTGCCGTATCAGGATAACCATTTCGGAACTATCGCTTAAACTAAGGAGTAAGTACCTACCGTAAATGTCGTATTACGTCTTAATCCAGCACTGGGTGGGTGTATACGTGGAAGGGCGGGGCGGGTCTCGAACACGCAGCCCTACGAGTTGGACTTCGTGCACACAGACTCAATGTGTTGAACGCAATCAATCATAGTCGGGTAGAGTTTTTGTCTCAATTCTCGGATATCGCATGGAAATAAAAGCGTAATTACACGTCTTGAATTAGAAATAAATTTACCCGGGTGGTCGCGATGCGTGCTCTGTCAACAGAGTGTTATCGCAAGTCGCATCTGAAGTGTTTATTAAAGCACACACACACTCAGATAATTAGTTTAGTCCACAGGGAAATAAAAAAATGCAAAAACGGATGAAATTAGCTTAGGGGTTCTTTTAATATTTTTTGTGTTGAGGTATTGCATGCAATTTTATCTCCTCCTGGTAATAATCGCTTAATATATATGTATTCATGTATTATTCAGTTACATAACTGAAAAACGGTAAACAGCATTTGCATATAATGTACAAAATAATGACAATAAAAACTATCAATGTATACAATAAGAAAATACTATAATTTCGTAACAAAATTATGTGTATTATAATAAAAGAGGGAATTGAAATGAATTTAACAAAGGAAATAAACTGAAATCAATGAAAGAAGAAATCAATTAATGAATAGATATAACATGATGGAATATTGGCCTACCATCACCTCTTATTTAAAAAAATATTATCCCAAGAAATTGTGGTTGTAAAAAGGGAAAGAAATTAATGTATTAAGTATTAACACAAACTAGTTGAAACATGGTAATAATATACTATTCAATTCAGTTCCTCTTTTCTTTTTAGTTCATAATAATTATAATTCTTAAAATATAGGAAGCGTTCGATAATATGCTGTATAATAACAATTTGACTGCATTTTGTTGGTAATCTGATTGCAATGGTAATGTTAAAGTGATCAATAAACGTGCCAATGGCCGGCGACGTGAGAAACTTCCGCCTAGCCATCCCCTTGCCATCACTCCATAATATCCAACAATCAAATAAAGAAATCACTACCAAACTAAAGAGAAACAATACTAACAGACTGAACAACTAAGTTATAGATAAGCTTAAGCGTAGGTGATGTCCACAAGAATAGTTTTCTAATAAAAAATACCCGGCACCTCCACCAAAAATAATTAAACGTTTATCAGAATTATTGTTTGCATAAAATAAGTTGGCTGTTATGCACTATGGTGTGCAAATTAAATTCCGTGAAATATGAAATTCATTTATTTCCTACCTCAAATACTCAACACTCCCTTTACATTTTTTGTCGTGGCCATTTTAATCAATCGAGAGCTTACAACTAAAATATAGAGTGCATGTTCTTGTGTTATTAGTGAAATTAAGGATGTATCGTTTTTCTTTGAAGGATAAAGTTGTATACCAAGCCCAAACACCGAAAAAAACAAACACACATTTAAATAGGAGCATTTACCAACCTCAAATTTAATTTAGTGTGCGCGTTTTTTAATCAATGATCCTTTCACAAAACGTAGATTGGCGATTATTATGATACCAATCAGGAGGGCCAAAACAAACATATTTAGCAAGTTTTTAGAAGGCTTAAGTAGTGTTGGTTGAAGAGGGTTCCTTGATAGGGTATCCTGGCCTCGGGCAATCGAACTAAGACAGCCAACTGTCCGACGCTGAAACCATGTGGTAAGTAGCAACTGCGTAACAAAGCCATCAACGTTGCGTACAAAACTGCCGAGGGCTTACCTACTAATAACAACAACAGACCAGAAACTAAGGTAGTTAGCGCATACGTAACGTAACATATCAAATTAGTATTTGAAAACAACACATACGAAAGAAAATTATATTTAGGAATTTAATTTTGCATAATTTAGTTGACGAGTTTCATTCATTGTTGACATAGACATAGAATGTCATGTAAGTGTTACTTAGAGAGAACTCTTATTTACAATTGAAATGTAGTGTTTACAGAAGCGTACTTTCATAGAACAATGGATACAATGTAGGACTATACAGTAGAGTGTTTTCATATACCACTGTTTTGTTTTCTTCACTAGAATTTCCACAAATTTATGACGTAAGACGAATTGTCGTTTTTGTTGTATGTTCATGAATCAATTTTGAAAACTTGAGTATGTTACATATAAAAACATAGGCATTTAATCATGAGTTTATCTATGAAAATGAAAATTACAAAAAAAAATACTATTTTTTACTGGTTTTGTTTAACGTAGTCATTACAGCTGAACTTACTATAATACACAGTAAAATAAGAGTTTTTAAGCTTACATATTTTTAAAGCCTACAAAAAGCTAATGTTAATCAAATTAGATTTTCCTACGCACATTGAAAACAGTTTAATATGTTATTCTTACATAATGTCGACAAAATTTCAATAGTATTGATTTTAAAATTAATGTACATATAAAGGTCATCATATACCAGTGCAGTTAACTCTCAAACATTAGAATATTGATGGGAAGACAAAAACTGAAGCTACAGAACACTTTATTTGTTCTGATTGCTCATATAAATGCAAACTACTCGAAATTAAAATCCTAATTTATGCATTTCTATACCCAAAGTATAAAGACACATAATATCCGAAAAATTGTACTACCGGTACATGCACAAACTTGTTAACACTACTAAAAGTGCCTCAGTGGCAAAACGCGTCTTCTTACCTCTTAGGTGTGTGCAGCCTTGTGTAAGCCACAATACCATATCCTGCACTCTTCCCCCTGTAATCCCTCTATACCCTCCAACCCTATGTAACGTTTCACCCGGAAAACCGCGTTTCTATTTGATTATTAAAGCTTCTTCGCTTGTCTAACCCTCTGGCAATGGTAATTGGTAGCTTGTTTATTTGTTCCCTTGTTAGATAGAGACGTAGCATAGCTGCAGATAGGCTACTTACAGCTGTTCGGTTCCAGCTACTTGTTGATGTGTACCTCGACCAAATAACACTAGGCGTGCTTGCTTGTTGCACTGTTTACTTTAAGATGCTCAACGAAATACAATTTACACGGAAATTCAGATGTTAAGACAACAGCCGGGAAACAACGTCCTTAATGGAACCATTATCCCTTAAGCGAAACGGAATCTACATAGAGATGGATTGTGTGTATGTAAATATGGTTGGAGAGTAGGCCTACATGCTTTCAAACAAACACTCGACCGCGCTTTGATAATAATGTAATTTTTCGGAATGTTAATTTACCGTTAAGAGGAAGGTGTGGTTAAGCATTTAAAATGTACATCTTGTTTGCCGTTTAGTTTCTCGACGAGCACACAAGAAATGCTGTGTTTTACCTCCAGTTTAATTGTAGTATACTAATGTGGTTTGCACGTGCAAATTATACTATGATCGTACATTTATTATTTGCTTTCATAATCAAGTACGTTAAGTATTTATTCATTATTTATTATTTATTTAACGTCTATCCTATTCAGTTATAAAAACTGATTTACAAAGGAGAACAACTAAATAAATCTAATTACATAGATGCAGAACAACAATAACACATTAGTAAATATTTATATAGTAGCATTACAAGAACAATGCATTCAACACAACAATTTTGGTAACAAATAAAAATGATGTTATATGCATTTAATGAATGAATCAAATATAAAAAAGGGTGGAGAATGAAAAGAAAAGAAAAAAATGGGCTTACCCCTACATGGTGCACGCATTTCAATAACTAACAACTGATGTGCAATTGTAATTTGTTAGTTATTTGAAGAAAAGACAGCTCAGGATTCAATGACTGTTTATTTATTTATTTAACGTCTATCTTATTCAGTTAAAAAACTGATTTACAGAGGAGGACAGTTAAATCTAATTAGACCACAACAATTTTGGTAACAAATTCAAAAAATATATTAAATGCCATTAATTAATGAATCAAGTATAAAAAGTGGTTATTTGTCTAATTCCTTTAGGATTCAAAATTTAAATTTGAGAAGCTTTGAAAGATATGAATAAAATTCTACGAATAAGAAGTCTATGTAATTAGATTGATTTAGTTGTCCTTTTGTGAATCAGTTTTTTATAACTGAATAGAATAAAAAAACAAAAAAATAAATTGAACTTCGAAATATTATATTATTGTTGCCATTTACATTATGCGAACCATACGACAACTTGGTGACTAGAAGAAAACATGCGACAACTTGTCGTTTGATAGTGACAACTTAGAGTAAATACTGATATATAGACTTCCATTTGCTTCATATCAATGTCACGCAAATAAGACTACCACGCTGCGACTTGGGGTTCATTTAGTAAGTTGTCAGAATCATTTGTCAAGTTGTCGTACATGCGTCATCTATAATACACATCCTGAAGCTCAAATAAGAATGTACACAATTAACACATCAAGACTATAAGGGCTATTAAAAAATATATCAAACAGTGAAGTAAGAAGATATTATATCGATACTGATAAAAATGTGAGTACATTAATGTTTATCTGTAATGCTTTCTTCACCACAAATTTAAATTTAATTCTATTTTGATACTTTCATTTTCACTTTCATGAATTTAAAAATTATTGCAATCTGCTGATGCCTGCTGGCTAGTTATAACTCTGGGTTTTTAATAAACAAGGTTTATCCTCAATTATAAAAATAAACAACCTGCTCAATCGGGGGGCTCCTTAGAGTTCACGCTTAGATTAATTAATTTCTAATAAATAACGCTTTTTTTCCAGTCGCGTTGATGGACGACCTTTTACGGTTGATAATCGTTGCCCTAAAAGTACGATTTTAATGAGAAATATTTCTTCGCTTGTCCATAAAATCAGAACATTAGATCAGTGATTTCAAACGTTTCTATAAAGTTTCATCAAGATCGGAGTAGCCGTTTGCCCGGTCGAAGGCCAAATATCTCGAAAATATCGAATTAAAAATTGTAAAAATCGTAAAAGTACTATTCATGAGAAATATTTCTTTGACTGTGCCCAAATACTTGGCAGATCTATGTTCAGATATGCCGTTTGCCCGGTAGAGAGCGAATAACTGACAGTAAACAAACGAAAAAAAGAAGAAAAACAGCCTAGTTATTTTCACATGGGTAAGTGAAATTGAAGTCTTCGCTTCGCTCATCCAAAAAATGAAACGGATAGTTTCTCGTGTCGCGGTCTTACTCATACTTGTGAGTTCATATAAAAAATATAAAGAAATTTGGGATGGATTAATTTGTTATTCCGAAGAACTTAAATGGTGTCGAATAACTATTTGCCATTTAATAAATTATTTATGAATGTAATTTGAAGTATTCAACAATGTAAATGCATTTAATAATGACTAACTTGAGTTTGGTGAAATCGTCTATTATTGGGCGGCCACTTGATTTTAAATATAATGAAAAACTTATTCATTGTCAGCCATCATTAATTACTTTCAACGCGATATAAACAAAACTGTAACGCCCGCAATATATTATCATCTATATAACATCTCAACAGTAAATATAGGGTTTTAACTTTTAACCAAGCACACTAACTGACGCAAACATCCGGAATAATAATCCTTCTGAGCTACAATGCTCCAAAAACATGTTTGCCCATTGTATATAAGGTGTGTGTACTGAGATAATAGTGCTTTTTGTTCACTTTTCTTCTGTTGCCAACTTGAATATGTAGATATTTGATAAACGATGAATATTGACTTATTATGTTTGCGTTACACGGGAAATTAATTTCTTAGGTTATTTGGACAGGGTGAGATTTTTAAATTTTGATTACTAATAATTACAAATTCCATATAAATGAGGGCATTATAAATATTGACTTTAGATAAACAATGTAGCGTTCTGATGATATCAGTAACTACATCCTGCTAATATGTATTAAAAATAACATTCACCCACAAATGATTGCAATAAATAAATACAAACATTACTAAATAAAATAAGAAACACATTTTTAAAACGAAAAGAAAACTAAACTAACCAACTATAACTAACTAACTATCTATAGCTTAGATGCTTAGATTGAGAACATGCTAAATTAAAATAATACAATCACGTTCCTATTGAAATGCGTGCCTTTAGCAGCGTATATGCATCAGCAATAGTATTTGAATTTATTAACGCAAATGTTTAATTTAATTTGCAAAAAAACAAAACATGTACATAACATTTATTATTAATAGTGAATGGACTGTGTACAGCCGTCAATCAAGTGAGTTAGTTGCATTACTACTGATAACATAATTTTAAGCTGTCTTCTTTTGACGTTCATGAACTACAAAATAAATTTTAGGAAAGCAAACAAAAACTAACAATTGTAATAGTATTATGTCATTCTTAATTTGGTAATTATTTTAATTTGTGGTTTTGTATTGTTACAAATCCAACATTCTTGAGGTCAACGACCAAAAACATTCAATTTCTTACTCCCCTAACCCCATACACCCTTCCGGTTGTTTGAATTGTGGTTTGCCAAAATATGAATCAACGTCGAGTGTAATATGACGCGTACACCTGGTGTCATTCTGAAAATTGAAGAGGTACAAAATGTATTATAATAAGTTATAACATATTATATAATAACAATGTGCACACCCATTATATGTTATACAATGTTGACAAAACTTAATCTAAAACGTCTTCGGTATTTCGTTCCCCCCCCCCCCTTCCCCCCGCCCAAAGCTGCAAAATCATCGCTTTACAATCTCCAAGAATATTATTTATTTTTCAACTGATTTAAATCCTTCCATCCAATTTTCTTGACAATGTTGTCTTTCTAGTTTGTACCTAACCCGCACAAAGCCTTGTGGTGGATACTGGATACGTCACCTGCGCCCCTCGGGCTGAGGAAGGTTGTTAGAGAGAGACCGAAACCACCATTCAGCATGGCGTAATGAGCTCTGCTCTGTCGCAGATATCTTCCCTCGGGATAAATATACTTATCCCTTCTTCTTTAGCGTTCGATCCGGCATTCCCGGTCTAAACAGCCGAACTATCCACACAACTTAGTGGCAGCTTTGCTCGATCAGACAACTTATTGTTTGAAATCAGAAAAAAAGTAGAATAATTTGATGAACCTCGGGCGAGGTTTGTGTGCTTGTTATGTACACTCGGTGTGGAAACTGTGGACACTGGATGCCAGCACGCGAATATAACAAGACTTGCGGACCAAGGGTGGCCAGAGCAATGATATTTAACGTCTATAGTAGCTAGATGCCCATGCAGTCATTAATTCACTTCCGTGACAATTTGAAGCCATCTTGAATATGGCAGTTTGCATGTTAAGTTAATGGGAGAGATTTGTAGCCCAAATATTTTTCATGGTGGCTGTCAGGTTGACAGGTGGGCATATTAGCCATAACATCAAATGATTACTAAATTCCCTTGTGCAATAACTTCTTATTGTTTCTGTAAGTGCATTCCCATGCTGAACAAGCTCAGGTGTTGGCGATTGCAGCTAAATGGTGATTTTTCATGAATGTTAATAGTATTCCTTTATAGTTTACCTTTTTTCACTTGGTTGCCAAGAATTAGCCTTAAAAAATTAATGCGACAGGTAAGTCCCAAACGTGAAAAGATGGAAAATCGAATACGTGGTTTAATTCAAGAATTTCCCACCAAACCGTTTATCTTACGATAAAACCAAATTAACCTGCGCGGTCACATTGATTTACACGTTGATATCCAGTATGAAAATTTGCGTTAACAAATCTGTACAGTTGGGAAAAAAATTCCCAAAATTGACCAAAACTGAGTAAATTATGGAGATGTCACGATTTTTTTATACAAAACCAACGAATTAATAAAAAATACGCGTACTGGATTTCATAGAATAATCCTTTACTAACGTTGTTGTGAAATAAAAACCTGAAAGCTGAGCGTTGAAACTCGTCTTCGCGCGTGGTAAATTCATTACACACATAACAAAAACTTGTAGAAATACAGCCAAACCTTACACACTCAAAAGGAATGAGATCTAAAAAAAGGGCCAAGCTCATCTACCCTTCCACATAAACGTACAGTGTCCCATAACAGCATCCTCGAAAAGCTTGGCAAAATAGAATTTGTGATTATTAATTTAACGTAATAGTTTATCCAAGTTCTTTTTTTCTAATTAATTTAAACGTAATAACATGCAAATTCTATTTTGCCAAGCTTTTCGAGGATGCTGTTATGGGACACTGTACGTTTATGTGGAAGGGTAGATGAGCTTGGCCCTTTTTTTAGATCTCATTCCTTTTGAGTGTGTAAGGTTTGGCTGTATTTCTACAAGTTTTTGTTATGTGTGTGATCTCATTACTTTTTCAAGTTCCATTACAAATTATTTGCTAAAATATAATATTTTTATCAAAGTTGATTTAAATTCTATGGTATTAGCAGTAACAATATAGGATGTAAAATATCTAGACCCGGATTCATGTACATCCTGGGTATAGGTGGTATAACCATGGTATAACGACGGTATAAGGACTGGACCCCAATTCTTGAGTTCGTGGGAGATGAGTTGAAAAACGCAATTTGAAAACGAAGTCGTTTTCGTTTTCGAAGGAATTGGTATTCTTGAACGGTATCGTGGAAAACGTCATGGGTTGTGAGTTGAAAGCATTGATATTAAACCCCTATAGTAGGCTAGATTAGCAGTCTCCTATACCTCCGCACAGGCGCGAGCGTAGCAAATTGAAGACTCAACCGGCCCATTTCAAGATGGCGATTTGGTGTTTTAATTTATGCTTTTTTAATGCAATAAAGTATTTTACTGGATTGTTTGATATGGTTTTAGCTTGTGCAGCATGGTATTAAACAAAAGAAACAATACGAAGTGATTGCATAAGGGAATTTAGTAATCATTTGGTGTTAAAGGCTAGTATGCTTACCTGTCAACCTGGCGGCAATCTTGAGAACTATTTGGCCACAAATCGCTCCCATTTGATTAACATGTAAACTGTCATTTTAAGATGGCTTCTAATTGTACCGGAAGTGGACCACCGACTGCTGGTCTAGCCAATTATATAGGATGTATATGGTTGAAAGAGTATCACGAAATCCAAACACTTTAAAAAGATTTGCGTATAGCAAAGAGCTCGAAAAAGTTCTATATTTATTCTAGATGGCAGTGCCTTCAATAACGCGGGCCAATCGAAAGACAAGTTGTATGAAATGATTTGATTGTTGCAATTATGTAAACAAACAGTTGAGCAAGTTCATATCAGTCCAATGTTGTGCTGGCATAGGGTTGGCTAGGCTTGTCAAACATGTAATGTAAGTATGAATTTTACTAGTCCTATAGCCAAATGGAACTTTAGACCTACACTTTTGCATTATAAATAATTTTCCACATCTGGGCCTAGGCCAGGGAAAGGTTTCTGATTTGTTTTATGAGAGTATAATGACACCTTTTCTCGTTCCACACAAAGAAGAAAAATTTTAAATGTCCGCTATTTGTTTACGTATCGCACTTTCCCGCCTAACTCTGCTTATACCGTCAACAAGTGTCCAAGTAACTATGGTTTTCTTGTTGATTGTATGCCAAGTGTTTAAGGCTTATTTTAAAACCTTTATTTGGAAGCCTTCCACAAACTTTTTCAACTTTTTTTTCAAAGAGACTATATTTCTATAACCTTAATGTCCATGTAAAATATGAACATTGTAGTCCCACCCGTCTGGTCAGAATCGGCGGGCCGACGTATTAGATGTTAGCAGTAGTAGGCAGTAGTAGGCAGTAGCTAACATCCTTAAAGTGATTTTGAGCATGTTTCAAGCCATTTTTTCACCAAGAAGGAATAATCGTACCCCAATAAAATTTGGCATGTGTTGTCAGGTACCTAAATCCCCTCGATTGTGATAGTTTTCAAGTTCACATCACGTTACATGACGGCTGGGTAACACCTCGAAATCACCCCAACTCTGCTTGGTGTATAAGGTGCTTGAGTGTGTAGCGCACCGCGGCTTGGCTGCGGCGCCCTAACGGGCACCTAGAAAGATACAACACTGGATTTTAATAGCACTCTAGGCTTGGTTACACTTGGCTAGGGTTAAGATTTACAGTAACAAAATAAAGAAAAATTTAAAAAAAAAATTAAAAAAAAATATTTGTTTGATAGTCCCAACTCCTGATCTATTGATTTTTTGAAAACCTTAAAATTTTTTTAAAAATAATGTCTTAATGCAATTTTACTATTTGAGACGATGAGTGGTGATAGATGACGATGCATGTTCTCGAAGTATCTAGGGCGACGGTCGTCGCCCGGCAGACAAGGGCATGCGACTGCATAGGCGACACGAACTCCAGCCCTGTATACAGCTACCAGAGTTGGGGGGGTTTTCAGCTATCTGCACACGCCGCCCCGAAAGAGTTACAATCGTGAAACTCGGTATATGACCTGGTATGTGGTCCATGACATACCAAAAAAAAAAAATCAACCCGATCCGACAACTCGTTCTGTGTTAAAAAAGGCTCTCAACAGTCAACATCGTCAAATTCCTTTCGGCTGGCTGGTGGCTGTGGCTGGCTAGGAGTTCTCCGCGGAGATTAATTTAGACTACAGAGAAAAAGGTAAATTTTAGAACTATGAAACTTGGACCACACTTAGATGTACTTCAGACGCAGTGAATTTTGCTTTCAAAACCAAAATCGGGTAACAGGGACCGGAGGAAATCAAAATTTGGATGATAATCAAAACGCGTAATTACCGAGGCGTGGTAATTTATACAAACTTGAAATTAAACATGCTACTAACCATTATAAATATCTTGCGTCCAAAACACAAGGGGCTAAATTTGGGGATGACCATGGGCCCAAAAATGAAAAAAAAAATCTGAACTTTAAGAAATGAATCATTCAAAGAAAACGCTACAACTGAGATGTTTCAAACGTGGAATACATTTTGATATCTCTCATTCTTTATCACTTTTGAATATGGAAAGCAAAATTGGGTAACGGGTACCGGAGAAAATCAAAATTATCAAAAGTAGGTAATTCCGTACTCTTATGAATAAGACGCTATACTGAGAAAACGGTTCATCTTAGAACTTTGAAACTTGGGCCACACTCAGTTGTACCTCATATAACCAAAACCGGGCAATTGGGACCGGTGAAAATCAAAATCAAAATCAAAACGCGTAATTACTCAGGCGTAGTAATTTGTACAAGCTTGAAATTAAACATGCTCTTAACCATTATAAATATCTAGTGCTTAAAACACAAGGGGTATCTTTGGGGGGGACCGTGGACCCAAAAATGTCAAAAAACAACTTTGAACTTAACAAATTTAATCATTCGAAGTCCATCATTCACACCTTGATAGCAAATGAACAACAAAAAGATGTAATATCCAACCAAATTAAAAAAATTGTAAAAAAAAACGGCAGCCAAGCTCTCCTTCAAAAGTCTTCGGCTGTTGAATGCTGTGAGATATAGAAGTTGAGCCAAGCTTTTTATTCTTTCTCCCTAGTTTCGCTTTGAAAATAAGTTAGATCATTTCTCCTGTTGACGAACGCCAAGCCAACGATTTTTGTGGTAAAAAAGTAAAATTTTTAAACTCGAAATCATAAAAAAATGGCTTGGCCATTCAACAGGAGAAATTATCTTACTTATTTTCAAAGCGAAACTAGGGAGAAAGAATAAAAAGCTTGGCTCAACTTCTATATCTCACAGCATTCACAGCCAAAGACTTTTGAAGGAGAGATTGGCTGCCGTTTTTTTTTTTTTTTACAAATTTTTGTATTTGGCTGGATCATATATACGCTTCGGACCAGCGCCGTAATCGTATGTGCCACCGCGGACGGCTTGACATATTTAAATAATTGAATTGACTGTTAATTGTTTCTCTACTGTTTCAAAATAATACAAAGTATATAGGAACTTTGGTTCTTTAATTGGTTATAGTATACGAAGAAAAACTCACGGGCAGAACAAACAGATAATATTGTAAGGTCTAATTAATGTGGTAAAAGGTAAAATGTCAAGACTTGTAATTTGAAATATTTTATTCATAATTGTCTAACGTCTATTTCTATGTATTGTACTTTTTGCACATTATTTTACCGAAAAGAATATATTAAATACATAGATTTGGGTTATAGTTTAATTTCAAACTTGCTATCAAATATAATGTAGAATTTTGGTATTGTATACAAAATAACTCACAAAGATACGATTTAATTTCAAAACTAAGAACGATGTTATAGGCTTTGAGACATGACAATCAGGCATCTAAATACCATCACGTGATGTTGCCTACTCGTGTTAAAGGGCTGTTGACCCCCGACAAAACATAATTCGTACGTTTTGATCACAAAAAGGTGACCGTCATTGCCTGTAGAAAGTAGAAGTGAGAGAGAAGATGTCCGTGGGTTCTCGGAATCAATCATAAATTAGTCCATAATAATAACAATGAAAAACTTACTTAGTATTTAGAGAACAAGTTGCGCACATTTTAAACGTTGTAAATTATTATCGACACGTATATCGCAACATACTTTTTTCTTTTGAACACACTAGCCTAGAAAATTTCATAACAGCTGGATTATATAATATGACAAATTCCTCTTTAGCAACACAATCGGTCAACTTTTTCAAATGTTAAAATAGAAATTAAAAGATCCATCTCAGCGAGGTATCGAACCCCGGTCTACCGATTCCGGTCGGGTGCTTTACCCCTAAGCTACGTAGATGGTTAACTTCATAACATCTGGATTGTTGGTGAATTGTAATTCTGAATATAATACAATTATAATACGTGTAATAAAATGCAAAATAAAATTAGTATTTAGTAAAATAAAAAAGTTTACATTGAAACCCCCATTATTGTAATTTCTGCTCAAGAACGAAGTCTTTCATGTTTCTTTCGTGCTTTGTGCAGCCTTTTCATATACGTAGAATTTAGATTACTAACAATAATTGCTGTTTTCTAAACTCAAAATGTAAAAATATAATGAAATACATTATTTTTCCAGTGCTGCATGTAACTTATATAAGTTACAGTAGTTGACTAGTTGTAAGATAACATTTTTAGCCAGACCCCCACACTTCCCCACAAAAATAATTTCTCTCGGCGCCATCTTGTTTCGATAGTTATTTAGATAACTTACTGGTCTGGTGTGTAAATAAGTTATTATTTTCATTGAGTAAGCTTCGCATTGCAGGCTGATTGCCGTCGGCAACGTGCTGCCCTGGTCATTGGTGGACAATTTGCGACCAATTAATATAATAGTCCTCGTCTCGTAACCACGGTAGCCAAGTCGTTAGCCCGTACCAACTCGCATCACCCATCCATGCGCAAAAAAACATTACTTTTGTGATTCAGATATAAAAAATGTAATGACGTTAGTAAACTCAACAGATTATTGCTGTAATGGTGTAATAGGTTTGAAGATAATTTGAGAATACAAACGATATATGATAACATCATCCTTAGCATTGACATTTAATGAAGGTGGGTGGGTGGGGGGGGGGGGGGGGGGACTTCCACAAGGATTAATATTTGCATTGGTTACTTAGAATCCAGAAGTTTTTTCTTTAGAGCAGTGTGGTGTGTTGCCGAAAAGGATGGCGAATATTAGAACCTTCTTGTCCCTTTGCATACTTATACGAGGTCCCGGGCCCAAATTCTGATTCGAAGAGTACCGAACGATGACTTTGCGCTGTCCTAAAAGCGTGACTTCGATATATTGCCGTCCTCGACAATGCTACTCGTTCTAATGAGCAAGTATAGAATATTCAGATTTATTTTATTTATTTATCTTCAAAATAGAGTTAAGTAGGCTAATTGTAAACATATAACACATAACAAAAACTTGTAAAAATACATCCAACCCTTACACACTCAAAAGAAATGAGATCTAAAAAAAAGGGCCAAGCTCATCTACCCTTCCACATTTGCGCATTCTCAATTCATAAACGTACAGTGTCCCGTAACAACATCCTTGAAAAGCTTGGCAAAATAGAATTTGCAACTATTAATTTAAACGTAATAGTTCATCCAAATTCTCTAATTAATTTTAACGTAATGGTCATGCAAATTCTATTTTGCCAAGCTTTTCAAGGATGTTGTTACGGGACACTGTACGTTTATGAATTAAGAATGCGCAAATGTGGAAGGGTAGATGAGCTTGGCCCTTTTTTTTAGATCTCATTTCTTTTGAGTGTGTAAGGTTTGGCTGTATTTTTACAAGTTTTTGTTATGTGTGGGATCTCATTACTTTTTCAAGTTCCATTGCAAAATGATTTGTTAAAATATAATAATTTTATCAAAGTCGATTTAATTGCTATGGTATTACCAATTAACAATAGAATGAAAAAATATAGTGGTCTAAAGACTTGCTTTTTGTAAACAATGTAGGCGATTATTGTCACGTAACTATAGTTACTTGTTGATTGTATGCCTGTATAAGACTTATTTTAAAACCTTTATTTGGAAGCCTTCCAGCATTTTTTTTAACTTTTTCTTTCAAAGGGAATTACATCACTATTACCTTAATGTCCATGTAAAATATGAACGTTGTAGGCCCACCCGTTTGGTCAGAATCGCTGGGCAATTGAAACTGACGAATTAGATAGTAGTAGTAGCCAGTAGTAACTAACATCCTTAAAGTGATTTTGAGCATGTTTCAAGTCATTTTTCACCAAGAAGGAATGCTCGTACCCAAACCAAATTTGGCATGTGTTGTCGGATACCTAAATCCCCTCGATTTTGATAGTTTTCAAGTTCACATCACGTTTCATGACGGCTGGGTAACACCTCGAAATCACCCCAACTCTGCTTGCTGTATAAGGTGCCTGAGTGTGTAGCGCACCGCGGCTTGGCTGCGGTGCCCTAACGGGCACCTAGATGGCATGTACGTGACACGTTGGAAATTTTGAAATTGCTAAGAAGTAAGAGGGAGTTGCGATGAAGTGATATCGAAAATAAATTTGGAATAGTCAGAATTAGTTATTAAATGTGTCAGTATATGAACGAAAATAATTATCACATTTTATTATTCAGTATACACTGTGTGTTTAAAATCATCCACTAATAAAAAATATTGAAGACAATGTAGAAGACAAAAAAGTACAGAATGTCAAAAGGGCAGTTGTCGCGCCCTATAAAAAGTATTTTATAAATGCGCGGAAAACTGAGGGAGGAAAATTTAGCCATGTAGAAAAGGAGACATGTGGAGATGACATGAGAGAACATTGCATTATAATCTCAAACTAAGAGTTAAGGACATAATTTGTATGATAATGATGGAGTCGAATAAATTTGCTACAATTTAGAATGAATCTGAGTAGTTTAGCTTGAGTGAGGTCGCAACGCATTACGATATGACCACGTTCAATGAACCCAAGGTCATATTGTTTTGTACGGGGATAACATTCATGATACCGAAATACCGAATTGTGAGTGATTTTCATAAGTATACACGTAGTAGTTTAAGTAGGTAATTTGCCAAAACGTGGGTGTGATACAGGAGAGGCCAAAAATACATGCGTGGGTCACTTCCTGTTCAAAACACTTCTAAACAAGGAAACAAACGGGTTACTCGGTTCAAGTTGGCAACAAATCTAAGGTAATTACATGTTTATTTGAAATGAGAATAGCATTCAACTGCGAATTATTTCAGGTAGATCTGGTGGGATTCTCTCAGTTTACAGTTAGACGCACGCGCATTCACCGTAAACACCACCCCACGAGTCACATAAGTATGCGGTACCGTACAGGTACATTACATTACAATGCATCAAAACAAAATAATATCCATTTGTGTAGGAATATACCTAAGTACAGCATGAGGCAGTAGATTAAATCTTGCTGGTATCTACTGTTTACAGTTTGTTGCTGTTTATCTACAATAATCAGTTATGTGGAGGGTCGCGTTATTTTTAATTTTTTTAAAGAAACTTTTTATGGAACGAGTTCCTTTTCCAAGATGAGATATTTGGATTATTTGGTGATCTTAGTCTCGCCTTTTTCAGAAGTAAAAATTAAAATTTGTAACTCAATTGCACGTCTACTTCAATTAAAATTAGTCTGCTTTATTTAGGATTTCCTCTTCTTCTTGCAATAAATTGATTGGATTTTATTTTCTAATTGTCACTTTTTCCGTATAGATCTGAATATTTCAAATGAACTTAAACGGAACATTTACAAAGATGAACTTCTTGGTTCCCGTTTTTTGATGTTGCATGGTACAGGTGAGGTATGCTAACATATAGTTCCCTCATTTCACCAAGTTATTTAACCTTTCAAAGTTCCATATTCAGCGAACTTGCGCATTAACCAAATAAAAATCCAAGCATTATTTGTGATTTGAGCCACATACCTTGATTCTAAAAAGGAGTAAGTTTATATTATAATATGGAAGGGCCCTAACACAGTAGATTATATTTTTACGAATCTTTAGGATGCAGAAATAACTGTATAATTATTATAACTGAATTGGTTTTCAAATCACTTACAATGATAGAAACAAATATTTGAAATATTAATTTTCTAAAACCTACATCTCCTTACTTTTGATAACTTTGAACACCTCTGAATAAAAATAGTTATGATAATAACAATAAATATAATCCCAGTACCGTCCTTAATCATTAGAATTATTTATTTATGTATATTATACCTATAAATCGTGTTGCATTATGAATGGTGAGACAGGTGTTTACATAAATATAACAATATTATAATTAATAAAAGATTAAAAGGGTATGCAACAAGTGCTTACACCACCAAAGTCCATACCAATCCCCAAATTATAGATAATGGAGTGGTTCACTGTAATAATGTCATTAATTGGTATCTTTTTTAAATCAATTTCCAAGAGCAAGATATAATTTAAACCGTCTGCTTGGATGTTATTATCTACCTGTGCGCATCAAGACAGACGCGGTGAAGTAAAACCGTCTCTAGTTTCGGTGCCATTTTCGTTTGGCCAGCGATGGCTGCTGAGACCGAGTGAGGAGTGGGTAATTGCACGATCAGGGCCGGGGGCTGTTTGCATAGGGAGCGAGGAAACGCAACGCATGCATGCATGCAGCCACTACCTAGGCACGCAACAGTGTGCAATAAAAACCTCGGGGAATCCATCTCGTTGCCACCCGACATGATGCCGTTTTAGCGATGGAGTTTTGCACTAGGTACCTTTGTTGAGTTTACAATAAAATATACATACAGAATTTTAGGTGACAAATATATTGATCGGAGTTTGCACAATGGTATGAAAACTTACAATAATTAGGGTTACTTAAAAATTGCATTTATAATTTTGTAAATTTAGAATTTATTTCTTATGTTTTGTAAATGTTTTGCGTTTTGTAGGATAATTTTTTATGTCCATGAAAACCCTGGGCCAAAATGTAAATAGGAGGTTGCTTTGCCCTTCTAATAGGAAATTAGTTACCACCATAACTTCTAACTTTTCCACCATATTCTTAGAAAACTCTTGGAAATTTGTACGATTGTTATATTATTCAAAACTAATTCAAAACTTTTTTTTACTATTGTTTTGCGGTGCTATAAGTTCAAATACCAATGAGTAGGACTTTTCATCGATTTTCTTCAATAATGATCCAAAATATTCAGGTGATCGCTTATTTTAAAGAGGAGACCTATAGCTTCGATTTCAAGGATTGCTTTCATCAATTTAGGGATACGTTTATTGATATTAGATTTCTAGCTTGAGATTCGATTATTTCAACGATTTTCTTCTATATTTCTGAGTTTTCATTTGTTTTGACAATTCAAAAATGTATTCTGATTGCACCGTTACCGTTACATAAAAAAGAAAAACAATCCTTGAAATCGAAGCTATATGTCTCCTCTTTAAAATAAGCTATCACCTGAATATTTTCGATGAAAAGTCCCACGTATTGTTATTTGAAAAAATGTAAACTGATAGAACCGCAAAACAATGGGTAAATTAAAAAAAATGTTTCGAATAATAGTTAACAATCATACAAATTTTCAAGAGTTTTCATTCATAAAGATAGAAGTTAAGAGCTATGGTGGTGTCCTTCCTTGAGATGCCTTTAATACGATGTAATTTTTGGCACAAACAAGAATCTATAAGTAAACTGTTAAAATATTATTCTCGACAGACATGGGAAAACATTATTACCGTCTAGTTTCACGAACGTATTTTAATTCTCAAATTGAAACCTTTGCTTGTGACTGATATAAAAACTTCACTGTCACCACCATCATAATAAATTTGAGACATAAATGATGATTAATATTTATTTAACTGGAGTTCGAAAAATAGAAGAACTGTTTTTGTCACATTGTGAAAGTTCCAACAACGAACTGACAAGTGGGATTTGGCTTTGTCATTCTCTTTTCATTTGAAAATCTTTTTCATTTAATACAAGGAGCGGTGATTTTTTCGCTAGCGTTTTTTTTTCCAGCGCTGAAATGTCTAAGCCTAATACGAAGTGTCAAGCGATTTGTCCCTGTGTTTGGAACAAGGTCTCATAATTAAGTCTACAAGAGAGGTTTTCAAATATCTAAACGTGCTTGTGCTTACATTCTTATACGTGAGGAACAAAGTGAACGACCTAGGAAAGCGGGGTGGCCAAACACGGGACTTAGTTTGTTTAGGGCGCGGGTTCATAAATACACAAGTTTGTTTCATATGAACTCTCTGACACACTCACTCACACCGCGCTTCTTAGATTTGAAAGAGTTTTCTGAATGTAACCCAAACCTTATATCATTTTGGCACTCAAGTTAAGCAACAACCATGTTTTTGTTACTCATTCATTGTTTTCGCTAAAAGACATTACACTTTGGACAGCCCAAGCGACGCAAAAATTGGTACAAAAGATTACGAGAATAATGCTCAATGTAGCTCTAATACAACTCTTTACTGAAGTACGTTGGCCATTAGACACCCCTGACGACACGCGAAGTAGCATTGATGCAGCGACGACGACGAAATCATTACAAACTGTGGTTTGTTATAGTCTCTCATAAGAAGACGCGAAGGATTAGACGTGAGAACCGCGTAAGATGCGTCGTACTTAGTGGCGACGGGAGAAACGCGAGAAGAGCCAGACAAAAACAAGATAAGGCGCGAAAACGAGATTAACTTCGACGACACACATGCAGGCAGAGATGAGGATAGGTTCTAGGACGGTTTTGCACTGCGTTCGTATACCTAAATTGTACTTAGTGATGGTGTGCCTATTCCGTTCTAATTTATGCAGTATTTGGTGCAAGAAGCATACACACATAAAGGTACTTACACCTGAAAATATAAACATTGATTGATTCTTCGCAACTTTTTAAACAAGTTTCACTATTTTTTCTTCCGTCAAAACTATTCTCGGTACACCACATGTTTTTCCACATGTTACTTTAACCTTATTCTCGGCATATTTCACGTGACAAACTAAATACATAAAAAATCATAATTTTAAAAAATGAATAGAAAATGTTATTGTATAACTTATAGTGTAGTACATAGTTAGTGGGGTTTAAGAGCACACAACAGTTAAGTTATCAGTTAGTATATAGTCGTACTTATTTATTTATCCCACTGAAAATCAGTTATGATACCGAGTGGTTAGACTCTAAATACAAAATTATTTATTCTTTAGAGTTCGTCACCTCAGAACTTATTTGTGCCATATCCACTTTTCGCTTTTTTGGAGTTAGATGTTTTAGAGTAATAGTGCTTATTGTTGCTAATAAAAATATAATATAGTCAAATATTTAAGCTTAAGCAGTGTTTTAGCAATGTCAGTTTGTTCCATATCCATCAGATGACAACATATCTTAGTGCTTATTTGTGCCATATCCAATTTACATAATATGTAAAGTATGTTAGTATCTTATACTAACAAGTGGATATGGCACAAATAAGTACTGAACCAATTATCTAGTTTGATGAAATTTTGTTCAATATCAAAAGGAAGCCTAATTTACACATGCCCTACAATTAAAAAATATGAAATACCTTTCATCTAACCATTTGAAGATAATTGCAGCAAAAATTGCTTAAATTCAAGCATAAATAATAAAATATTTGATTTTGTCTATTTGAGTCTTCATTGAAATAATTATTTATTTAAACCCCACAATAATTCAATCTAAATAGTTGAGAACATTAATGGTTGGTGTTATTCTCTATTCCACAAACTTATCTCCACTTAAAATGAAAATCAGTGGATATGGCACACAAATTTTAATCAAGTTATCCATTAAGTTGAAAATCGTTGTGCCATATCCAACAGGAAGTGCTTATTATTATATTATATTATTATAATGTTTAACATTTTAAATCAATAATATTTACTATTGTAAGAATATTGCAACAAAAGTTTCTCAAATTCAACAATAAATCACGGTTTGGCGGTGAATCAAACATTCAAACCTCATTTTCTCCACTTTGGTTAAAGCGGATATGGCACAAATAAGTTCTGAGGTGACGAATTATATTATAATTTGTATAACATTTTAATTTATATTTGTTTTCAAATGTTCCTGAAAACTACAGTATATTATAATGTTTGCATTTTTCTTGTGTAAAAGGGTAGGTCTGGTCTGGTTAGATGGTGACTAAAATGTCATCCGGGAAAATAGGCCTCCCGGTAACTAATTTTTTTAAATTTAATTTTTCATTTAATTTATTTCTATCTATAATTAGTTTGAGATCATGCATTAGGCCATACAAGAATAAATACAAATTAATTCCCTTATTATGTGTCTCATTCTCCATTCTCAGTAAAGTTTCTTTGCGTTCAGAAAGAATAATTTCAAATATTTACCTTTTACGTGGAACTCAAACAATAACTTTACTAAGTATTATGATTTTTTAAAGTCTACTAACATTTTAATGAAGACTTTAGTTCAGCTTAAAGGAGAAGCACAACAATAAAGCCTTTCAAATGTGAATATTCATAGCCGTCATTAACGTAAAAACGATCGTAATGATCACTTTAAAGGAAATCTTAAAAGGCTTGCAACTTTTTAAGAGCTCGAACGTACAGGGTAATGCAATATAATGCCAGCTAATAATATCATTGTCGTCACGGGGAATTAATACTGTTAAAGTTGTCTAATGCAAACGGTGAAGGAAAAACTCTGCTTAGAGTTAAAAAGAATCTGGGACATACTTTTACAAACACGACAGCTAAGCTATTCAATGCAAGCAATATATATGATAATGATGTGTTGAGTTGTGTACGTTTTTATTTGCTGGTTATTTATTATACATCTAAGTAAATAATTGCGGTGTTTATGTGTGGGGAAACGTTTCAATTTAAAATATACTTCAATTTATTTTCCTTCAAACAAAAACATGCAATTCAATTAACTCAAGTGTTTGTTTAGAATAAAAACAATAATGCAATATGTGAGTATGTTCAACATACGGAATATGATTAAAACTCATACACATCATATTATTTTCTTTGGTGGAAAAATTATTTATGTTGTTTGGATGTTTTGAGCGATGGAGCCGGAAGCAAACTTCGCGCACACAATTAATATATTTCACTTCTCTTCTGGTAGAGTTTCAAGCCAACATGCGAACGTATATAGTTCATTCCTATTTAAGTATGCTGCCGAAAAGTATCGAAAGTACCAGATTGTATTGTAAAGTTGAAAAATTTAATAATTTATGACAAACCCCGTTGTATTTATTTGTGATCATAAAATCTTTCTAGTTACAATTCCAAGTTGTAATAACGATTTGGGATCTGTCCACCAGGGACCCACTCGAAGCTACAATCTGATTGGCTTGAATGTCAGAGCAGACACCACAATTAAGTTGGTGTTTGAAACAATAGTATAGGGCCTACCAACTGCGGCAAAGAGATAAGTACATGCATGCAATCTAAGTCTCACTTGGCATACAAATTACAAACCCACGCCCCGTCAATGTTTTAATTTTTATCAGATGCAACTATTATTTTGGCGTTTCCGTTTGTCCACCCACATATTTAAATCCAATCTTCAATCCGGCCTGCTAAGCACACGTAACACTATGCGCGTCTATTGTATCCCCCCTGCCCATGCTATTAGTCAGTGTTGTGTTGTATACATATTCCTTTAGTTAGATGATATCTCCGTTAAAAAGCATTCCTAAATCACGAGAAGATCTCATGACTCGCATCGGATCGGATCGGTAGCGTCCGGTACGGCCAGTAATGTAAATAGAAGGCGTATTTCTGACGTGTAACCCCTCACCCTTGTCAGGAGATGACGTATCACATATGATCACACCTCTGAACTCATCCTCAACCATTCCTCGTCGTCTGTACCGTTATCTGACGTCAAGAAACATCAGCTCAGAAGGGAGTTGAACTGTTGAACTTGGTGTGTCGCCAATTTGAACGGAGGGAAAATAATAATATACTGAATGTTGATGTCTGTGTTTAGTGTGTTGAGTCGAATGATCAAGTGAGAATTAATTCGGCCTTAATTCTATTCTTATGGAGTTGTCGTGAGGTCAATGTAGAACAATTACACAATCTAACACGATTCTCTTCTTGAGTATGAGTGTGTGAGTCGGCCATTTTGAACTAAAAATGCATGTATATGTTCATGTTGTGGGTATGTTTATTTTCTCAAATCTTGAAGCGAATTTTGGGAGTTAAAATAACTTAAATTAAAATTGTATTTAGAGTCTATACCCACTCAGTCACATAACTGATTTTCAATAGAGGACATTAAAATACATAGTAATTGGATGAGCGAAGCGAAGATTCCATTTCACTACACTGTAGAAAAAAATCCGGAATGTTTTTTTTTTCTTTCTGTATTACTGCGTGTCTGTTAGCACGATTCCGGCTTAACCGATACTCCAATTGCGATAATATTTTATGGAGGCATTCGAAATCTCTGAACCAAGAACTGCTACGATTTTGAGCGCAATCGAAAAATTATTTCTCATGAAAATCGCAATTTTACGATTGTTTACGATTTTTAAAACATTTCTTCGACTTATAACTCCTACATGCTTTATCCGATTGCAATGATTTTTTCACAGAACCTTAATTTTATGAATTAATATTTTCGTGTGTAATTTGAGCGCAATCAAAAAATAATTTTTCATGAAAATCGTAATTTTACGTTTTTTTACTAAGTTTTTATTTTACATTTCTTCGACTTATAACACCTACATGCTTTATCCGATTGTAACGATTTTTATACAGAACCTTAATTTTATAAATTAATATATTGGTGTGAAATTTGAGCGCAATCGAAAAATAATTTCTCATGAAAATCGCAATTTTACGCTTTTTTCGTTAAAAAAAATTACGCTCATCCAACAACGCGCCTGAAAAAGCGTTTGCGAAGCTTCCTGTTTAAATGAAAATGTTTTTAGTCTCCATCAAAGGCGCTGGGAATAGGCGCTGAGAATACAAGAACATACACGTTGACGTCTTTCTGTTTCCTGAATCCCTGATACTTGCTGCGGCAAAACGCAGTAACTGCTCTCACTCGTTGTCAGGCGGCTCACAGCCAGCCAGCCAGCAAGCAAAGATGGCGGGCGGTAGACAAACTATCACCTACCATCCAGCCAGCTATATCGTCGTCGTCTCATGCCCAGACAGATGGATAATGAGCCAACCAAACAAACACGTGGTTTCCTCTTTATTATTTCTTCCTTCGCGTTTAGTTCATTTTCTTTTAGTGAAGAATATTAATTTGCCGTAGTTGCATGTTTCAACAACATAGATTATTTCAAAATTACTTGAAATAAGTAATGACAAATAATGACTTTATTTGTAACGTTGTGACAGGACGTGCACGCAAGCGCACACGCACACGCATTCATAGAACGAAGGAAACTTGCACGGTGCATTGTGCAGTCATCCTCAAGGAATTCATTCATTTGAGTATTTTATTTATCTTGTTTGTTAGGCACTAAAAACTACTGATTGAAAATATGAACGAGATATTGTTTCGTTCAAAATTATAACATTACCGTCCGTTGGTTTGATTACATAAATAATATTATATGCATACTTTCGTGATATGATCATATAATATAACAGATTTCTTATTTTACTTCCGAGACTTTCTGGAATTTATTATTAAATTGATTGATTGATAACTTTTCGTTTTTTGTGATCTTTTCTCTGTAGATCTACGCCAATACAGAGCTTGGTGAAAACCTTCTGTCAAGATTGTCTGTGATGGGGTTCGAGCCCGCTACCTCCTGTGACGACGCCGACGTCCACCCCGGAAGTCCATGACTCCATCTCGGTCGTCCATCATCGTCCACTCGCAACGAGGACCCTTCATTCGGAGGGTCAACGTCTCTCTAGCGCCCAATATAGAGTGATGTGACGATTTAATAATAGTGTGCAATCAATCCATGTCGATGTCACTCACTCACATTCTGTCTGAATGTATTATACTTGTGTGGTGTTTGATGCGATGATTTGCTTTGTGCTATGACGTCACGTACGACGACATCGATACGCATTCATGCATTCATTGGATTTACTTTATTTGCATTTAAGTTACTTACTGTGTTCCATTTACATATAGTTATTCATATACTAACTCAATATACAATACAACACTCACGACACACGATACCAAAATATGATAATTCCCTATACGCGTTTCACAGCAAAGATAGATGGCAGCACTAAAACGCAACATGTCGGACCGATCAGTGATAGAGGCGAGCTGCTTACGGCGGGCGCTGTATATTCAGTTGGCTTCAACTTGATTTTTGTTACATTTCTGATCATTTGCGAAAACATTGTTGATTATGTCACATCGTCCGCGTATTTTATTAGTAAAATTCGTAAGTTTTGGGGATCGGCTTTGTTAATAACGGGAATTTAATGGCATTTTAAATTACAACAATAATTTAGATTATTTGATGATATGAGCTCGAAAAGAACAACAACCACTGTTAAACTATTAAATACAGAAACAAGTGTATAAAAAAATGTTGAATGATGAAGATCGATGATATTTTGCCAAGAAAATGTTGCCCAATACTATAATTTCAATAATTTACTTGATATCCAAAATCAAAAGAGATTCTAGCAAATTATAGCACTACACTTGTTTTGGCACTTTTTCTACTTCGTTTTACAATGTAAACGAAATCGGAGTAGGCCTATATATATTTATCTAGTATACACTTAGGACTTCCAGTTTTTTAAATATCATTTTATGAAAGGAGGCCTATTGAATAGCTGATGCCTATTTGTATTATTGTTTTGTATGTCAATAATGGCATGACGCGTCATTCTGCAGACAGCTTTTAAATCTTGTAGGTCATATCATTAACTTATTCTATAGTTATAATATAAATCGTATTTATTATGATATTATGTAAAATATTATGTATTAAATATTGGTAATGAACAATGACGGTAAAATGGTATATGTAGGCCTACATTAATTATATAAGGTAGAAAAGGAGTTGGGACTTGTGCATAGCGCTAATACAATTAATATTATATTTTGTTATTGTTTGTTATTGTTATTATGAGTATGACTTTATTTATATTAAATTATCATAACAAAACGAAAGAAGTATATCTCAATTAAAAGTGCCATAAGAAGGCGAGCGATACTGTATGTGTGTGTTTACTATGAGTTGTGAACATTCTTGACTGTTTGAATTTGATTTAGTATTAAATTATATCGTACCCTGTTAGCTTATATTTGGTATATAGCCTATAAATACCAATGATTTATTATGATATTATAATTAGAGAATTGTAATATGGATACAAATGCCATCCTTGGTGTCTCATGGGTGCATTGGGCGCAGGTCTGAATATAGTAATATTATTCTGGTAAACATGGTCTCGAATCTCGCATATTGGAGAGCGATTTTATTATTTTGGTGCACCCCCATGCTTTTGATAATCATCAATTAACAACATTTTGGGAGAGAAACGACAATGTACCTGTGATTGTACATATTTATAAGCGACAAACACGGAATGACATGTATTCTTCAGGTAAGCACATAGCGCGCTCCTCCGACTATCACTGATCGGACAGTTGCATTTTTCGCCACCAGGTAGCAACCCCTTTGCTTGGAAACGCGTATAAACAATTCATTATTATACACGAACCAGCCTTAATTTAATGTACCGGTACTTCGATAACATAAAGTACGATATAACAGAATTAATTTAAATGTGTTTTATCAAGTATGTTACGGGAATATGTTACATTTAAAAGATTTTGACTCGTGGATACAAAATGTCGACCAAATTTCATAACTGATAGATTTGAAATAAAAAAATAAATTTGATTTATTTATGTAAATTGAACTAAATTACATCATACATTTATTGTTGTGAATATTTATGTTTCATGATCGGTACGCTTTCTGAACTAATGAATTAATGTTTGAATTAATCTATTTTGGACATGAAATATCCGCTAAATTATATTTAAGAAACATTTATGTTTTATTTATTTTTTAAATCCAAATTTAAGCGTAATTATTTTTGGTATTTAAGTAACATTAAACATAAATTACTTATCAGAATGTATGCCTTCCGTAACCGTGGGTTTATTGCGAGTAATGTAGAAAACCCTTACAAAAATGATCGTATGCTCCAGATGTTCTACTTTATTCATCATTATCGTCACCAATAATGTCACCATCTCGTTCATCGGTCGTCGTTCTGAGTTGTATAAGTTTATTGTTTGTTTTGTTCCTACCGATTTTAGTTATTTTGCACAATTGAAAAAAAAAATTGTGCAATATTAGATAAAATACAAATATCTCCGCAAAAAAACTATACATTTCGACGTGAACGTCTTGAAGTAAGTACTTCCTCCATACACGATAATTAAACCCATCTCCCGTGCGTTTCCTGCGTCGTACATTTCACATTAACTCACACACACACAGACAGACACGTAGATACAAATGCATGCCTTAAATAATTTGTTCCAAATGAGATTAACACAACATTTAAAATGCAGCTCCGTCGAGCCATTTAACTAGACACAATGATAACCTCGAATTAAAGATAGCACACTATACATAGAGGCGACGTGATAAATAAAATGAATGCAAATTACCTTGTCAAACGCATCGGTCCGTAAGGAAATCCCCCCCCCCCCCCCCCCCCCCCCACGTCGCACCCGCAGACGCCGCGGGTGTGAAAATGAACCAGGCACGCTCCCAGAGGGGACGTTAAAAGCTACTGTTAATTTACTCCTTGTTCTATGTAGTGCACTGCACAGTGCAAACTGAACGATCAAAACCTGCATGGGTGGATTCAGGAGGATTTTACGCTTTTGATGTGAGAATCTTTTTATATCCGATGAGGAAAATAAATTGAGACTTCTTAAATTGTGGAATCAAAATGAACACTCACCGACATAAATAAAGGGAGCACATAACTTTTTTCTCAAAAACTATAATGCACTTAATTTTTACCCAATAAGTCCGCTGATTATTGTTGCTTGATATATTTGAAATATTTGAATACATTTTTAGTTATAAGGGAGCAAAGCTTCTTTCTATAAAAGCAACACTTTTCTGCATGTCCGTTGGTCCGTCCGTCCATCTGTCCGTAGGTGCATGTGTCACATCTCACGATGATAACCTAACCGATTATGATAATATGCATTTGTTAAAATTGACATTTCCCTTCAACAAAGATGATACATAATTATTTTGGTGACCTTGGAATAAGGGGGGAGTGCCTAGCCCCCCCCCCCCAGAAAGTATGAAAATGTATGACCCGGCGCCTCCACCATTTTGAAAGACAATTTAGTCTTGTATTGAATTGAGATCACTAAACAAGATGAGATGATGACTGCAGGCCAAGTGTCGGGGTAGAGAAGTGTCTTATTTAAACCACATTTGACTGATATATATTGTCAGTATGTGTATATCTAAATGCTTAAATGTATATCTAAATGGATATACATACAGGTAATGAGACGACAGTTTAGTTGAGAATTGTTAAATTAGTTTTTCTATCGAGAATTGAAAACTTTTAATGATATTTTTAGTAAAACCTCCACTAAGATAAGTGTGTGTGTCAGTGCTAATGCACGAGGATATGAAGGAGAGAATGCATCTAGATTCTAGATGACAGATGATACAGATCTTCCACATTCCTATTTAACTTAGCTTACTGATAAACAAATCAGATAGCCAGACCAACAAATATTGAAATTATACGCATTAAATCTAAACCACTAAAATTATTGTTGAGTCTAATTTATCAGGCTTTCAAATTGCAATTTTGTTCCGCCATTCCTTATAGCTCAATACTCCAACCCTTTGACTGTACAATATTATAATTCTACACAACACACTTGGGCGTCGTCTCCATATCAAGAGCTTGTCGATTATCGCCTGTTTTGCAATAAGGGTTGACATCGAGATAGGGGAACTCTCATCCAGACCCGCCAGACATCCAGAAACCATCGATACAGAACAAGTAACGAGATTACCAGCTTAATTTCGGCTAGATTCCATTAGATTGTCGCGGAAAGGGTGCGCCGCCTGTGGTTAGGTTAAAGGGGGTTGCGAGGGTGGGAGAGAGGGGGTGTTTCTATGAATGTTAAGTTATTAGTCACTGTTTTCGGAGAGTCTTGTAAAAACAATAGCACTGTTCTCATTCTCTTCCGCAAGAAAGAGTGACGTGAGAATTAAGGCAATTTAAACATTTGCGAAAATAATCCCCCTGTACACTCACAATCGAAAAGGTAGAAAATTCGACCCCTAGGGGGATATCACCTGTTCGACCCCTGTTTTTTAGAGGGTCGACCATTCGACCCCCTCGAAAACAGGGTATAATAATCGACCGCTAAGGCGAATAAATGAACTCGTAGGGGTAGATTAATCCCACTCTAGAGTAAGGTTATTGTTACCTATATGTTCTAAGATAAGGCCCTTTAAGAGATAATATCGAAGCCCGTAAGGGTAGATTAAGCGCACTCTAGAGTGGGGTTATTGTCACCTATAGGTTCTTAAATAAGGCCTTTTAAGAGAGTATTATCGACCCGTAGGGGTAGTTTAAACCCCCAATCTCGATAGACCTCCAAGAAGATTATTTCGTCTTGTAAGGGTCGTTTTTTATTACCCCTGATGTAAGCAAAAATTTCGACCCGTCCGATTTCTACTTTAGTCTTCAGGTTGAAATTTCGGCTCCTGTAGTGGGATTAATGGAAACCTTACAATTATTTACTTTATTAATTAAACAGTGATGATGAATGTTCCTGTAAGAAAGACATGCATCATTGAATAGCCAGTAGAATGATTAATATTACATATAAATTTCATAATGCTAAAATCTCGGAATTCAGCGAGGCTCAAACCCTGGGACACCTGGAGAAAGAGTATACACTGTCCTAGTCATTAAACCCAATACACCAAGACACTATATAACTGAAGCGCGTCTGTAGTGATACACCTCAAGATGCCTACAGGATTGGCTTGGTCGCTTTGATTTAAAGTCCTCCACTGAAAATCAGTTTATATAACTGAGTGGATAGACTCTAAATACAATTTATTTATTATTTATTTATTTATGCCTGCAGTTAGTTAGTAATCAAACCCTTCGAGGTATATATTTCGACCAGAGACGGTTGAGTTTTTCCCATCTCAGAGGTGTTATTAGTTCGACCCACAGAGTGATATCTATCTACCCTTAGAGGTATATTATTCTTCCCCTAGGAGACGAACAGATACACCTCAAGATGTGATTATTATGCCCGCAGTTAGTTAGTAATCAACCTATGAGGTATATATTTCGACCAGAGACGGTTGAGTTTTCACCTCTCAGAGGTGTTATTAGTTCGACCCGCAAAGTGGTATCTATCTACCCTTAAAGGTATATTATTCTTCCCCTAGGAGACGAACAGATACACCTCAAGATGTGATTATTATGCCCGCAGTTAGTTAGTAATCAACCTATGAGGTATATATTTCGACCAGAGACGGTTGAGTTTTCACCTCTCAGAGGTGTTATTACTTATTAGTTCGACCCGCAAAGTGGTATCTATCTACCCTTAAAGGTATATTATTCTTACCCTAGGAGACGAACAGATACACCTCAAGATGTGATTATTATGCTCACAGTTAGTTAGTAATCCACCTATGAGGTATATATTTCGACCAGAGACGGTTTTAGTTTTCCCATCTCAGAGGTGTTATTAGTTCGACCCACAGAGTGGTATCTATCTACACTTAAAGGTATATTATTCTTCCCCTAGAAGACGAACAGATACACCTCAAGATGTGATTATTATGCCCGCAGTTAGTTAGTAATCAACCTATGAGGTATATATTTCGACCAGAGACGGGTTTAGTTTTCACCTCTCAGAAGACGTATTTGTTCGACCCGCAAAGTGATATTTATCGACTCTTAGAGGTATATTATTCTTCCCCTAGGAGACGAACAGAAACATCTCAAGATGTTTATTATTATGCCCGCAGTTAGTTAGTAATCAACCTATGAGGTATATATTTCGACCAGAGACGGTTGATTTTTCACCTCTCAAAGGTCGTATTTGTTCGAAACCCCCAAAGTGATATTTATCGACTCTTAGAGGTATATTATTCTTCCCCTAGGAGAACGAACAGATACACCTCAAGATGTGATTATTATGCCCGCAGTTAGTTAGTAATCAACCTATGAGGTATATATTTCGACCAGAGACGGCTGAGTTTTCACCTCTCAGAGGTCGTATTAGTTCGACCCGCAAAGTGATATTTATCGACTCTTAAAGGTATATTATTCCACCCCTTGGAGAATAATTTTATTCCTCTACTGGTTTAATATTATCTTCATTTGAATTCATTTATTACCTTTGAGAGTTCAAATTTCGAACTCTATTGGCAGGTTTTTAACTTTCCATGGGTCTATTATTTAGGCTTTCGAGGGCGTGTTTATCCGATTCTCGGTCGAATATCTCCACTTAGAGGTCGATGAATATACCTCCACGGGAAGATTTTTGTCATGTTAGAGGTATTTCCCATTATCTACCCCTACAGGTAGGTCTTGGATGATTTGGGTTCAACAGTTGACCTTTTTAGGAAATTCGCCTGTCTGAGGAACATTATTCGACCCTTAGTCTACCCTTTCTTACCCCATTCTACCAACTTATACCCTTGGGTAGAATTTTCAACCCGTACTTACCCCGATCGACCCCATAATCGACCCCTTTCGACCTTTTTCATTCTGAGTGTACAGAGACGTGAGATACTAGCAACGGACGAGGCTTTGATAAGCAAAGCTCTAGAGAAAGAAGCGGGATTATTCTGTCGCGAGTTTTCTCCATTACCGAACAATTTCGACGCCCATTTTAATTTTTAATTTGCAAAAAGTGCATCCGCTCTAATTAATTATTTTCTAGGCTTATTTTCAAACAGAGATCGTTGTTTAATTGATTATGTCTGAGTGGATATATTAGGGTGAACTTGTACAAGACAATGCGTTTGGGATTAAGTTGAAGATGAAGATGAATTTGTAATGATATTGTTTGTAATCAATACTCTGAGGATTGATTGATAAAATATGAGTTGCAAAATTAATAAAGAATAAAACATTCCGGCAATAAAGGCCTACGGAAGGAACCTTAAGGTACATTGTGAAATATTTAATATTCGTATATTTGTTTTGTAAAAGAACATTACATATTTTTACTTTACAAATGTTGCAATTTTTTCTGATTTCAAATTGTAACAAAATGTGATTAAACGCAAACTCGTAGGCCGATTCCCAGCTAATGAGTAGGCCTTACGTCTGTAAAGGAGAGGCAAAACAAACTTTCATCATCGATCAATAAACCTTTCTAGAGTCAAACTTATGGATTATTTCGTGTTGTAGGTAGTAATAAACACCACTACACCTATTAATTTGATGAAACTTTTAGATCGATCAGGTGAGGTTTAGTTGTAATTACTCTATTGGACTGTACACTGCACTTCAATAAATAAATAATAAGATTTTAAACAATATTTCGACGACTTATCAGTCGTCTTCCACGGGTTTTACCATCACTATACACTACTTTTGTGTGCCCAAACATTTATTTCAACTACTAATTATAACGTTATCAATTCTTACTTGCAATAACTGAGTTTTAGTGAGGTATTTCTTCATATCTCATCACACATCACATTAATTGAATTGATTGAAGTGAAAATAAATTTCGTCGTGTTTTCAATGAGTGGATTGATTTGCCACAGATATTCATTCTTCCTGAAATATAATATGCGAGTAATTTAGTTGTTGGTTGCAGTTGCAAATACTCTGGTTACAAATGTACACAATGTGTATGTATAAATAATTGGTAGCTGATTTGAAGATAATAATAACAACTAATCTTAAAATATTATCTCTTTCTCCTATCTTTAAAATCTGGTGATCTTCTAAATAGAATCGCATAAGAAATATTTAATATATATTTTTAAATGGGACGTTCATCGTTCCCTTTTTTTTACTAACTTGTTGTTTTTTACACAAGGACATCAAGTAGTCGAAGAATTTGTTTTATATCTTCAAATACAATTTACATAATTTACATTTTTCCTTTTAGTTATCATATTCGATCGAATTTAAGAAACAGATAAGCTTATTTGTCTAAATAAATCATCCTAGTGTAAATAATTTTTTCTTCAGTATTATTCCTTTGAAGGGACCATGATGAGAAGACAGATAGAGACAGATAGACAGACAAGGGATGTTGTTTGTTCGGAAGAAATATACATAATCCTTGGAATTAGCTGAAACGAATCCCATGTTGTGTTCATTGTTGCACGATAGGGCTGGGTAATTAGATCAGATCTAGTTGGAGACAAGACAGGCGAGATAGAGGGGAAAACGGGGAAGGGGAAGGGGAAAGGCGGGTGCCGATAATTCCCAATGCGAAAGAAACTTTGACTATAGATGGAAATTATCTCGCTTTTCTGTGTGGTTTTCATTACGGTGCAATATCGTTATTTGAAGGGTGTTGCGACAGCCTATAAAATAAATTACCAGCAATATAAAGCTTGACAAGACAGGCCACAGTTTCGTCGAACGTGTTCTTCCTCGCCTGTCTAGTGTGAACCAAGTGCTTGGGAATGTGGTAATGAAAAGTGTAGGATGAAGGAATTGTGTTATTGCAATGCAATTTAATTATTGTTTATAAAATTATTTTCACTTTAATCTAGTAACTGACAAGAAAAAATTGGCATTAACTTTATTTTATTGATTGAATGATTTAAACTCAGAGCTTTTTAGAAATGTGAAAAAAAAAATACGAAGACGAACAAGAAATAAATGTATGCTTGCATATATCAGTCACTAAAATAGTACACGTAGTAAATTAAACAATTGAAAAAAGTAATAAATGACAGTATCAATGTTATTAATAAATTAATCTATTTAATATTTAAAAAAATTAATATATCTATCTAAATGTGAATTTAATTTTAAATGAATCGAAATTAATAAAACTATCAATCATTTTAAATATAAATCATTGGACTTTTTCACAGAAATACAGATTTCTGTAAAGAAATCGAAATATCACATTTAAATAAATATTTTGTTAACTAACAGTGAAAAAGTCCAATGATTTATATTTATAACGTTACCTGTTATATAGTTCCATTTTTTATATCAATCAATTCTCAAATTAACTAATCGGGAAGCACTCCCGTAGTATTGATAATATGGAAATCGATCCCACTGAGATGATTTTTTTATTACTGGATTGATTTCCATATAATTAATCATTTAGAAAATATAATTTTGAAAGCTATATTGAAACAAGTACAATAAAAGAAAAGTTTTAAGTAAAAATGAAATGAAAAACTACAAACAAATCTTAAATAAAAATATATGTTTAACTACATTCACATTCTTAGCATTTACAATAAGCTGGAATTGTGTAAGCCAAACCTGATGTAAAACGCACAAATTTGTACAAACGTAATATCGATCACCAGATCATCAATTCGCGATAAGTAAATTTTCTAGTACAAGATAATTATATTGTCGCTTAGTGACGTTCCCAAAGAGTGAGTGAATTAACTCTTTCTTCTCGGGAACCGATCGTCGCTAAGAGCGAAGAGAAAAGTAATGACCTTCATTCAATTATGCTCTAAATTGAACACTTCAACGAGGGATAATTCCTCTTTACGCTGTCACCTGTGACCTTAATTTTCAATTTCAGCTGCAAAATACAATTAAGCCAAGATAAGTTTTAGCATTTGAATGAAGTTCTGTTAGTTTGAAGTCTTTCGGAAACTGATCAACGGAATACTTAGTTCAATTCTACATAACTCTGAAAGCTGATTCTAATGGAATCCATGCAAAGGCAAAGTCTTCCTCTGTGTCTGTGTTCATTTCTTTATAGAGTCGCTTTTTGATTATGAATAGCGTATTGATGCATGAAGGTTATTTGTTTAAATTCGCTGTCAGGTAAAGACATTTAAGTTGCATGCAGTTTTCCATGACGATTTAGAATAAGATGGTAAGTTTCGACTTTTGTGAGTACTTGAAACGAATAAACTACTAAAAATGAAGAATTATGTATATTGAAAACGAATTAATTATTATATATTGCTATGCAATTCTATAACTGAATGATTGGTAAAAAAACATCAAGCGTTAAAAGATTAACCTAAAAATAAAGAAACGTTTACCATTTAAAATATTACAAGAATACGAGTTATATTTATATACCTGTTGCTTGAAAAGCAACAACTAAATCATACATGCAAAAAGAAAACGTTTGATATTGTTCGCAAACTACAATTTAGTGTACTAAATCTGATAAATTTAGTAAAATATTGGTCGCAGAGTATTAATATTTTGATATTCATTTGTAGCGCAATAGTTAGTTAAATCATACAAATAAATATTGATTTTGAGGCCATCAAAGCAACATAGTTCACAATTAAGGTTAAAGTGAAACATGTTATTTGTGATGTTTCGTCACATCGTCGTTAAATCTTAGTCAACGTTTCTCAACGGCATAGTGTTCCATCCTCAGAGTGAGTCAGTCGCCCTGGTTTAGTCCTTATACCCGGTTCCGTAGAAAATATAAAATGATGTAATTTCAACTTATTATTCCAATAAAAATCGTCTCCCTCATAATAAGTTATTAGCTAATTAAATGTACATGTTTTATTTATTCTTGAGGACACATGTTGTCCGCCCCCTACCCCCACAACATCCACACTTGTCGTTCATATGTAATGAATGAAATGCTAATGCTATACAACACGACCCTACTACAGTAATTTGTTATTCGTGGTGCTCGACATACAAATAAATCAAGGGAATCAGCTCCATCGGCTTAAACGTTCCAAAACACGAATATTCGCAACGAATCGCGTTACATTACACGCACAGTCAATCCAATTAGCAGTCTAAAGTTCATTAACACTCCATGGAAAGCCATCCAATGAAGTGAGAAATCTGTAGACCATTATGGGCTAATACTCTGTACATAGCCTCGCAGTTCGCCGCTCGCATAATAGCGCACCTTACTTACCTCATACATAGAAACCCTCTTAAGCAATTTCCATCCTATAGAGAGTCGATTAATTCTGTTCTACGCCGTCATCGGGAAATGAAGCGCGCTAGTATCGCTACGAAATACATGGAAGCTGTTTGGTTTGCAGCAAAAATTGGATTGCGTAGTTCACAACCCCCCCCCCTCTCACTCCCCCCCCCCCCCACCCAACAACGCACTTTGCAGCGAGTGCGAGGCTCCGAAGCTCTAATGTATTGTAGTTGTAATTTAACACTTTTTAAATGGAATCCCTTAAACCTTTTATTATAATAGCGAAACTTTCCACATCCTTGATAATGATGTACAGAGAATATGAATAAGCTGTTAAAAGTATAATGTATTAAATGTTTTTAAACATCCATATTTGTTATAGCAACGCACACATAAAATGCTCACATATTAAGGTTAATACGGCATAGTCAACATTCGCGTTTAATGACCCGGCACACCTCCACCATTTCGAATAGTCAGGAAAAATAACTAGGGCTGCCCCCTGTGACCCCCCACCATAATAAGCCACGCAAACCGAAATTCGAAGATTTCATTGTATTTTTTTTTTAAAGGGCGAACACATTTACATTCCAAATCAAGAATTACTAATTTGAAAACACTTACAGGAATGGTGATTATATATTTTTGGAGTTCGAGTTTCTTGGTTTCACTTCTCCGTACCTCTTTTATTTCTCACATACAGGCTGTGACAATGCAGGTTGTGTGTCCACTCATAGATGAAAATAATGATCACTAAAAAGAGCATCCCTTATATTTTTCATCCCAGAAATGTATTAGAAAATAATGATCACTAAAAAGAGCATCCCTTATATTTTTCATCCCAGAAATGTATTATTATATTATTATTTATTTAAAGGTTGAGAGTGAAAATCAATGCAAAAATTTACAAAATAACAATAAATGCCAAACTCATTTAATGTGAACAACCGATCTGGTTGGCCATTATTACCTCGTCGATGGTATCTGTGCTGAAGGGAGTCTGCTATAAATTGAAGTCCCCCACTGAAAATCAGTTCTGTTACTATGAGTATACTCTCAAATCTCAACACATTTTTTTATTTAACAATTAATTGAACTGCTCTTGGATGGGAAAATAAGTTTTATTATGTTAATAATGTCAGCCTGTCGAAGAAAAGTGAAACTTTTCAAAGTATTGCTATACTTAAAAAAAATCTTATTTTTCCCACCTAAGAGCAGTGTTAAGTTCAATGGTTAAATAACATTATCTGTTCTATTAAAGATTCTTTTAAATAAACATTTTTTGTTGTTGATTTACTTATGAACTTTTTATTAATACGACAATTTAAACTTTGAAGTATATCCTATTTTGTCATAACCACTCATATACAAACGAGATCCATAAATCAAATATTTATTTATATAAATCCACACAGCAATATAATCAACAGTAATTAAAAAAGGTTTTCATACTTTCCTTATTATGAAGACAATGTTTTTCTTTAATCTATAATAACACTGCGAATTGTTAAAGATGTCACTAGGTCGGCCTGATGTCGCTAAAGGTGCTAGCTCCGGGTGCAGTGACACATCCTATATGCTCGAACCCTCAGGTCGGATGGTTTTACTCGCTATAAACACTAGTTTTGAGTCCTGTCGCCAGCTCGTCTGTCTGATCCAGGCCAAGACAAGAGAAGGAAGGCTGGTTTACCAGGATTTGCCTTGACGGCCACTAGTCCTCCCCAGGGTCCACGAAGTCTCGGGATAAGGTGGGAAATGAAGCCGTGAGCCTTCATTCAATTCTCTTCCGCAAAGAGGGTAGGGTGGGTGGCCTTGCCCGATGAGATTCCGTCATATCCTCCCACACATTGGGAAGATCCTGTTATCAGCGGCTGGCTGATGGGAAGATAGGAAGGGGAGGCACGTCGTATGCTCACAGGTATCTTACCCTTCGGTTAGCGGACCACATCATGAAAACATTGCGGAATTTCATTCGTAATAATTTTTATTTGAAAATAGTTTTTTGTGGACTAATTCAGTGGACGTATGATAGGGTTGGGACGTTTAAACGTATTTTAGACAACAATTAATATAAATTTAATTTAAATAGAGTTTATTTAGTAGAGCATTTTCTAATTTGTATGTAAACAAAAACTAAGTCCGTTTAACGTAAACACGAGTTTACAGGGTTACAAATAAACGATTAATGCAATTATTGTTTACTTTGTAAAATTAAGCCTATTAATTATTTCGTGCATGATTGTGATTTATTATTTATTATTATTGTACGCAATGTTTCTGAAAACATCAAATTAATACTTTTTTTGTGTATATGATTCGGAATACATAGCACAATCTTCCAAAATAAACAAAATGTAAGAAGGCGAATCTTTACCACTTCTTTTGCATTTCGAGTACAAGTGACCAGTTTAATGTTTTAGATGTTTACTTGTAGAATCATAATGCAAGGCAAACACATCTCCGGTTTTAGAACTAAATTTAATTTTGTGGTAATTTTTATGGTAATTTACTTCGAAATCACTCATAGTGTAGAAGCATCTCTCTCTCTCTCTCTCTCTCTCTCTCTCGTCAGAAAAAAGTTAAACAATCTAATGGGATGTGAATAATTATTGCTTTACTTAATGGAATAATCAACTGATTAACATTCTATATTCTGCTCTTATGCTTACAATAATAATGCAACCAGCATGCAAATTAATATTGCATCAAGCGCACACGCTCCGTAATAATAACATACTCTCTAAAGCTATTATCCTAGTTTGTGTTTTATAAATAAATAAAATGAACCTTGTTACAATACACCACTGACCTATTCAGAGTAAGGGTGTATTTGTTTTTCTCTACATTTTTCTAATTAAGCACCAAAGTGCTCCATTCAATAACTCAAGATTATGAGTGCTTTGGCTTTCCACCTAAACAATTTCTCATGTTCGTTCGCATTCAGTGAAGCGATCTTAATACCTCTTATTCCGTCTGATCGGGTTTCTCCCCATGGACGCGGTCAATATAATCTTGAAAGTTAATCCCGAGTATTGCAGATAATAACTTGTAAATCTAGGGTGGCCCTACGGTAGCGGGTTTCCCCTTGATTGGAGTAGAGTCCAATTTGTCCAAACATGTACGATGGTTTTGGTTTATTTATGTGTACACTTACTTCCATTCCGGCCAAGTTGTTTCGGCCTTGCCACCCCTCATCATCACTTGTAGGTGCTCTGTGCTCATGGCAGTGGCGTGCAGTGCGGTACGTAGGGTTGATGATGGGGAGGCAAGGTTATTCTAGATAATATATTACATATTTGCTTGTCATTGATATTTTATATTCAGGCCTATACTTATCGATTATTGTTGATGTGTCAAACTAAAATACCAACTAAAAGTTATTGACTTTTGAACAAAATTCATATTCATTGTATCAAGCTGTTCGCGGTGGCACATTAGGGCGCTGGTCCGAAGCGTATATATGGGTCTACGAGGACGTGGGCTCGAATCCCGCATAATACATGGGTATTTTGTAATCGTCCTGCATAGTCATTCATCACCACTAATCGTCTCGAATAGACTTAGCGCATAAAATATTTAGAAGTGAAGCAACAAAAATCATTATCGTTATTAATTTTGCTCTGTAGACGTGTGTCACAAATCAAATATAATTTGTTATTGAAAAATAATTAAATAAAAACCAATATTAGCTTGAAAAAATGAAATCATAAAACCGATTGTATTACGCTTTATATTAATGAAATTACAATCCAGCAATAGAATAAACATATACATTAATAACATTCTAAATTATTTAATACAAAATAATGTAATTTTAAAATAATATTTTAAAATATATACACATACATTTTGGCATGTTTTGTTACTGACTTCAAATGAGTTCATCTGTATTCACTGTATGTATGTATATATTATTATTATATTATAATTCATAGGATTTCATCGATTTAGTATAAAATTATATAAATAATAATTCTGGTACGATGACAACTTAGCAAATGACAACAAACGAAAGTTCTAGCACAGACGTGGGTGTAAACTTTAAAGTTTTTCCCTTGTAAAAATGTTGTTAACTACCCACTTCATCTCCACTTATAACTGAAATAATTAATCGAACCGATTAAAGAAAAAAAAGTGTATTCTCACCATTCGTAATATATAAAAATGTGTATGGAAATTAATCCACAAATTAATAAATCCACCTCAGCCGGGTTTCCAACCATGGTCCCCTGATTGTCAGTCGAGTGTTGAGATCTTATAATCAGTTACGCCTTCGAGAGTATTTCCCGACAAAAAAATCGAGAAATGTAAAAATCTGTTGCGTCTATCTATCTGGAAAACGTTTTTTGCGAATCTTCACCTTTACTCACCTCCCCGCACGCCACTGGAATATGTCCACAGAAATGAGTCGTGTTTCCCCAGCAATACGAGATTTCTATAATATTGACGATAGAAGACAATGACAGAAAGCCACAACCAATGCACACAGAACAATCTTGGGAGTGTGTATATACCCAGCTCGACTAGCTGTATCAATAAATTCGTTTGAATAATATTAGAAGACGACTTTCAAGTTAATGTTTTACTTAGGTTAGTTCCAGTTCTAACTTCGAATCACATCACGAGGAGAAATGCTAATCATACAAGTTATGTTAAGGTAATAATGTCCTCAAATAGCGAACGTGCTAGAGCTAGACTACAGTCAGAACCATTAAAACTTAAACTGTAAATTATATATTTTTACTTTCAGCACTAATTTCTGTGTAATATAATTTCCAAACTATTTCCGCCGACACATACTAAAAAAACACAGCTCTTTGAGTTTTGGTTCTCTTTTAACTTCGAAGTATCTTCGCCTTAACCATACGGTTCCATACATTCTTTAAAATTTGTTTTGTAAATGTGGAAACTAAAATCTCCTTTTGACATAACATTACTTTAGGGGACCTTTACTATCATTGTAATGTATTCTAAAGTTTTGCATCAAACTTTCAATAAAATGGCCCTTAAGCTCAATCTGCAAATTTTATAAATAGAAGATTCAATAGTATGGTTCTAGCTAGAGTGACGAAAGCCGTGTTGAATATATAAGGAAACCAAGGTTTAGCCCGTCAGGGGCAGCAACATAGAAAATGTAATGCCAGTCGTCAAGCTCAGAATGTACCAACAACATTTTTATTACTATCGTGTTGAGAATATAAATATACATTCTTATTTTATAATATAATACATACATACAAAAATTGATGTGCATTTATTTAACATATGTGCTCAATGTTATGGAAGTGTCTCCTTCACTTATATTATGACTTTAGTAGGCAAATGTATTTTCATCTTCATAAATTGTAATTTAGAATAATTAGTTCAGTCAAAGTTCTAGCACGTGTACACCAATATAAGTTAACTAAATCCATGGTTTTAAGTAGAAATTCTCCTTACGAAATAATGCTATATTTTTCGATGAATATAAGTTGCCTTATTTTTTTTGTATTCAATTAGCAACACATTTAACAAAGCTCTGACTTGGCCGTTGTCATTTAAACTTTAAATGATATTGTCAACTTTTAATGAACACGAGTTTCTTCCAATATCACAGACATTTTTTATCGACAAATCTTCCTTTAATTGAATCAATTAGTGCCGAAACAACGCAGTGCAGCTCAGTCACGTGTGCTTATACAGGTCTAAACGACGGCGATTAGCACAGAACATATCTTCTACCAGTCGAGTTTCCAGATGGTTGAGCTTGTCGAGAAGGTTATATCCCTTCTTTGACAACTTTGGGAAACTGACTCAAAGAACCGAAAACATATCGGAACCACGATGTCAGGTGGGAACAGGGTTTCACAAATGATTACGAATCTAAGGAGCAAAGCTAAATGTTTACGTGAGCAAAGTTTAAATTAAACCATATCGTTTTCGGTTTACAGAATTTTCTTACCGTTTACAATTAATTTGAATAAATCTTAAAAATGACTGGTAACTAAAATAATATACTCACCAGTCCATCTAATCGATACTAGAGTTTCCCCTTACTGGCATCATTCTCCTCATTCTCCTCTAAAAATCGGTATTGGACATCCAAAAGCATAAACAAAAATTTAGTTTAATGCACTAAGCATAAGCATAAGCCTTAGCATAAGACTTTAAATGAGTATGAGTTTTTTGTGATGGGAGGCTATACTTAATACATCCTTCGTAATGATATTTCTTACTTGCGTTATTTACTTATCTTTGTAAAAAAAAGTCATGCAGGTGATTTGGGAACAAATAATAGTTTAAACTTTTGGACCTCCAATTTCAAACACAACTTGTTGGATGTTGTTTAAAAAGGATGAGCGAAATGCGCGATCAGAGCACATTTCAAGATATTTTTAACTATTGGGAAATTACTACAAATTAGAAATTACCTTTTTGGTGGCATATTTCCTGTCCGTTATTGACAAAAGTAAGCACTATTTGAAAAAATATGCTCTTTATGCGCAATACACACATTATCACGTAACATCTTGGTGCAAACCACAACCCGATAGGACAAACAATAGAGCTTCCATGTGATCCAGAAGTACTGTACAACTGCATTCTGCGTCAAAGCCTGGGTTTGCTTTAGCTCATCCAAAGTCTAATATAACATTATCCATAAAAAATAACGTTTTAAATTATATAAATAACAATGTAAATGTATACAATGGAGTTGGAATAGTGAAATGTATGAATATTGAAATGGCTATTTGATAATAAAAGGAACTTGTTACACAGAAATCCAAACTCAGCATTAGTACAGACCATACATTTTAAAATTTAACGAAGTAACTATAGGCCGCAAGATTACACATTATGGGAAGAATAAAATTGTTTGCCTTTATGCGTCATTTTGTGCATCGAAGCAGAAGTAGAAAATTAGATAGACATCTTTTATTAAACGAGGGAGCGGAGCGACTGAGTGTCTCCATTCAACTCAAACGGCTCTTATTCTGTGATTCTTCTGTCTGTCTGTCTGTACGTCGAAAATCAGCCGAACCGCTCAACAGATTGCGCTGAAATTTTAAACAGACATCCGGTATGAGTTTACTGAGAACTTTTAACAAAATCAGCTAGATCCATTCCGATTTAATCCTACAATAAATACAAATGTGATTTTTTTAAATATCGATAGCATTTGTTTAGATGTTGTAGGCTTTCACGACCCGTAGATGTCTTCTGTATGATCCCTGGGCTGTTTCGTCGTGTCGATGATGAGGCACTGCTCGACGTTTCGCCACCCATGTTGGTGGCTTCTTCAAGAATGATAATTGAAGAAGCCACCAACATGGGTGGCGAAACGTCGAACAGTGCCTCATCATCGACACGACGAAACAGCCCAGGGATCATACAGAAGACATCGATAGCATTTGTTTAGAAGCAGCTAGCGGGACGAGATCTACGTGACTGGCATGGCCTAGTAGAAGCATTTAGCCTACCGCACGGAGGGTTGGGGTTCGATATCCGTTAGTTCGAACTTTTGTACATTTTTACACCTACATATTATTTTTGAGGGGTGTTAAAATGGCAAATAAAAATTAGGTGATTTTGTTTTATCTTGGAAATTTGTTAATGTTTCACGCCAATACGTTTTGAACACGATTCGCATTTTAAATGTTCAATTTAAATGACTAGGGAAACGCCAAAGTCGTTGTTAAACGAGTGAGTGAGCCATGTGTTGAGTACCCGGTACCATTCCTCATACTGGGCTAGATCCAGCCTTAGGTATAGGGGAGGAAAGGGGATGTTCCCGGGTACTCAACACTTGGCTCCTCACTCGGTTAACAACGACTTTGGCGTTTCCCTAGTAATATGCAAACTGGTATCGGAGAAAGAGAGAGTTCCTGTATCCTTACATTCCAACTCTCATTTCTGTAAAATTATTCGAATGTGATGCTCAGTTTCAGTTTCAGTATCAATATTTTTTATTTTTTTTTACATACATTAAATCATTAAACTTGCAATAAAACAAATACTATACATACACCACTGCTCGTGAACATACTCGTGAGAAAAAAAAGAAGCCCACATAGGGTAACACCCTGTGTGTGGGCAGCGCAGTAGAAAATTAAATTTCAATATTTTTAGTTTGTCGTAACACTTTAGGTGTGTACTGTGATTTGCGTAATTGAGCACAAATTTGATTTAAGCATGATTGAAAATATTTTATTTTTCAGCAGATACGTAGAAGATCCGAGCGGGCCTGTATTTATAACATTCATCTTACCCACCCCTCCCAGGTGGGCTACCCGAGCACCTTATCCCAATGATTTATTTTATTTAAAACCATTCAAAACACATTCCATTTACCGATGGTTTTCTTCGTGGCCACATTTGTTGAACCCTGCTTCCAAAAATGAAACGAAAACGGTAAATCATGAGGTTTTACAAGCGATTAAAAATGCCGCGTGGTGGAATATTTAATTCCCCGACAGTGGTTGACAAGTCGAGCTCGGTTCGGTCTGTTGCTCCTAGAGCGCGCGGAGGAGCCGCCTCACAGGCGGTGGGAACGTCAGACCTTGTCAGGGCGGTGAGCTTACACTCCACTGCGCATGCTCGACCACTGCCCGCCCAGTGGCGCGAATACTAAAATGTCAAATTACAAGCGATAGGTTTTTTCTTCGCTAGGTATGCAACAGGTGTCCTAAACTAGCCCTCAGGTAGTTGATTCTTTAAGTTATGTGCCTTGGGGTGAGCCCTGAATAACATAAAAATTAATAACGCTCTTTTAAATGTGCCGAATGGAATAATATAAAAAATGATTAGACCTAGTCCGTTTTCTTGCTCACTCTAGGTATGTCGTCTTGATGTCGCATCGTAATCGAACCTCAACTGGGTTCGAACCTAATTTTGGACTTAATTCATTAGGGGTTTGTTAACAGCGCTCTTAACCCATCGAATAATGGTAATATATGTGTTACAAATTAAGTACAAAACTATTTCAAACGGTAGCAAACTGGTAGCTCAATAAACAGATTACTAGTAGAGTAATTGAGTATAACTCAACTCAATGGTAGAATGATCTGCATGGGACCGACGCCCGGTCAGGGCAAGATAACTGTATATTATTAAAGTTACGTAATTGGTTTAGTATTACATTGTGTACTTGTGCATGTGCAAGTTTTAGATCATTATTTTGATTGCCAACACCTTATTTTGTATCTTTCAAGATCAACATATTTCGTTTAAGTTATTACCACCTTTCCCAACACTTGGAAAGGACCCATGGGCTATTTTTGAGTTTGTTTTAAGTATTGAATTGTTATTTACCTTGACCCATACATAAGTGACCAAGCTGGTTGGAAATGGAAGCATTATTGGTCTACATGAATTTGTCTCTCCTTTCTCAAAAATAAAAACATATAACACCAATACATAAAAAGTATGGTTTTATTCAACGATGTATGAAATAAAATGTCATCGGCATTCGAGCAAATTACAAATAATAACACAATGTTCATAATAAATAAAGCATTGGATAATTTCCTCGTTTTGTGGGGCTTGGTTAGTTGGTTGGTATTTACTATGTATGCATTGCTGTCAGCTGGTGTATACTTCTATAAACATGCCATCATCACACAAACGTGGAAATTAATATATTTCATGCAAACGTGCCATTCAAAATTAGAAATGGGAGAATTGAAAACAATTTTTCGAACCGGAAATCGATTCTGTGACGTGTCCGATTTGAGACCTCAACAAAACCACATATAAAAGTGAAACTTGGAGAGAAGTTGAAAAAATACACAGGAAATTAGGAAATGTGTTGTCGTTGTTGATTTCTTGCGTCGGTATCGAATTTAAAATCACGCGTCAAAACGACGCAACTCAATCGAGCGTATCAAAGGCGCCGAGGAAAATAACCGCAACGAATCACTCACGAATAAAATTACCGTGATAATCCCAAATTTTGCGTTCGCCTGGGAGCAATTTACTCATCGCGACACCGACATACAACAATCCGCGTAAAAACTCCCTGTCGCTGTGTACATGAAAGCCGCCGAGCCGCGACAATGGACGCGGGGCAAATTTGGAAACAAATCCGCACATCGGGCAAAGACCATTGCTAGACTCACACCGGGATATATTTCTCAAAATACATTGCTGAAGCAGATGACTTTCAAATCCTTCAATCTAAATGGAGAAGAGATGATAGGATGAGGTCGCGTCAAAAAAACAGGGCCTGTACACTCACGTTCACAAGTTATTCAAAATTCAGTTCCAAAAGTAGAAAAAATTATAGATATTAACTCAATTTAAAGATAACAAATCTGAATGAAAATGTTTTGCAAATTTTATAAAATTTAACGTTCCGAATATCTTAATTTTCTGCATATTAACGTTTCAAAAAATATTTTTGTTTTGGAGGTGAGTGTAGAATCTTGTTGAAATCCTCCTCAGACAGATGAGCGGATTTGCGAGTATGATTCTATACTCGTGTCTGACGCGTGCTGTCTGTAAGGTAAGGCTAGAGTGACGTACTCGATCCTGTGTGGATACTGCACTCGCAGGTCGAACCTAGCTCACTACTGCACGGAACACGGGCTTTATATATCAAGGACGTACCCAGGGATTCCCAGATAATTTCACTTTGTTTTGCGAAATTATTTTAAATTTGAAGTTTGAACAAGATACTAACACTACACAAGATGTAAAATCATAACACGATTTTAGTTTAAGACCATCATTATAATAAATGCTAGTAAGAAATGCCTAATTCTATATAATTTAGCTCTCTTTTAAAATACAAAACTACAAATTCTTAATATCTATTGTAATTATGTAAATTTATTGGTTAATTTGAATTGACTTGATGTTGATACCAAGATAGCACTACGGTCACTAACTTAACGTACGTACACGTTACGTACTGTTTTGCCGTACTTATTTGAAATCATCTCTACTGATGAACCATGCTTTGTGATTTGTTTAATGGCGTTTTCCATTGCCTGCACTCAGGTCGCACTAGTGCACCCTAGTGCGCACTGGATTGCCACTTGTCTTTTCATTTGTTCAGTTTAGTAATGTTATTCAAGTGGAGGTTGACAACAATGACATCTCTGGACTCGCCGAGTGCATGCCAATGGAAAACGCCATAAGTTTATATAACTAATTTTTTGTTATTTTTATTTATTCTTTATTCTTTTTTTTTCTTGTGTGGAGAAAGGTTTCTACAAACTTTCTTCCTCCTTGTTATCCAGTATAAAACGGTTCCTTTTTCTGACATGCTCATATAATCGGACAGGGAGTCGATGCAACTCGTATATGAATAAAGTTATTATTGTTTAATTTTGAATATTGTATTGTAATTTATTATTATATTGTATTTCAAATTTTACAAATACCCATGCATGATAAGGGTCAAGGCGATTTACAATGTATTTAAGCTTTGGAAATAAAACTATATTATTGTATTGTATTGTATAGCCCAATACAATTGATTTCATCAAAATATATAAAATTAATTGTATTGATTTTACAAAATATTTCAGGTGAATATATGAACGGTGCTGCAAATCATGATGATATTAAACGATTGTTGACTTATCATTAGTGTTTTTATAACATTGTGAAAATTTTAAGAATGCCTGAGCTGAGGTTGTTGTCATTATTGGAAAATTCGCGTTTATCATCAATAAGTGTCAAATGTAGAAGTTTGTATTGATGTTTTTCATACCCATTTGCTTTAATATTCCACGCCTAAGTCAGTGAGTGTCTTTAATTTTATTTCATCACCATTTACATGTCAATGATTTACTAAGAAGAAAAGATGGCGATGACGTTTTGAATATTATTCTCCACAGCTTTTCTTTATTGGATTTGCCACTATATGCAAATGAACGAAAGTGAACCAACCTTGTGGAAGGTCTGATTAAAAAAACACAAAGTCGAAATACACATTTTTAATAACGATGGCAAATAATAAAATATTTCATGTTTTGAAAAATAAAAGTTTAATATTTTTTTCTAATATATTCCTTAGACAATTCCTTAGCAAAATCACCGACAGCCACACAAACACAAGCAGACTGATGAAGGTGTTCGCTAATTCGAGTGGAAAATCCGCGGACTTCTTTGCCCTAAAAATACCAGTTAAATCAACTGAACGAGTAAACAATTTCGATTCAAAATATCTTTAAAATAAAACATCGTGTTGAAACAAATACCTTACGAATTGCGCTTCGCATCAGTATCATCGCCAGAGCATAATATAAAGCTGTTTGCGGTGGATCTCAAAGGCGCTTTTTCTCATCACAAATCTCCATTACGGTCAATGCGGCGTCACTAGCAATTAGGAACCAAAAACCAACCTCATCGTACGACTATGTTACACTTTTTTATACCTGGACCTGCGAAACTAAAATGTAACATTTAGCGTTTTTAATACGCTTAAATGTTACATTAAAGACTGAAATTAATTACTCAATGACTTGCGCATTACGCGGTTCAATGGGTAAGCGTTATTGTTCTTGGGAGAAAAAACTGATTAAACATTTGGTTGGACGAAGGGTACACTCACAAGAGCAAGTCTTGACAGGGAAAGAAGACGAGACTATATAGGTGCTGACTGCTGAATGAGTGATGGCAGGCTGTGGGTCTATTGATTTATTTTGAAGAGTCAACTATATCTATTTGAAACTTTTTTGGAAACTATTCCAGTTTCCAGTTGTCATCCGTTCGATATGCAATTTTGCATATTGTCAAGAAAGGATATGGTCACTCTTTTATCGAAATTTATTTTTTGATGATTTTACAAAAATCCAAAATTCTTAAAATACATTTAATTTATTTAGTTTCTTTGTCATCGTTTAAAAAAAACTGTGCCACCATAGAAGACTGTATACACATGACCATAAGCTATGTGCAAAGTCTGATAACAATCCGATAAAAACTGGCTTCAGGAAGAGTTCCAGAAAAAAATCACTACTATTGCAGACTCTTAAGAACTACTATGGTGAATGGTATGAAACATATTGTATGGTGGTAAAATTCAGTATAATCCAAGGACAGTATAATACACTTAATTATAAGTTTTAGGAATATCACACACACAAAATAAATAATTTAATATTAATTTCTCAAAACTCCAAACAATTTTAAAATGTATGTTTGTTTCTTCTTCTTCCTGACATATTGCCACCAATGTTGCCATTCGAGGCGAAAATTGGTGATATAAATATGGTGGTGATAAAAAAGCAGATTAACAAAATAATAAACCCAATGCGGGATTCGAACCTACGTACACACGTCCACACTTTGAATTTGCACAAATCAGTATACACAAGCCAAGCATCTAGAATGACCACAACCTGTACATGTAAAGATCATTTCTTTCGAACACCAGTATGTTGGAACTTGTATCAATCTCTCGCTGCCCCAGTGCACAGTAAATTTCCTCGCACGCTGCTAGTTTTACAGATAATGATTGAAATACTTCTTTACATGCTCAATTATTTGTGTTTAATTCTATCATAAAACTGTATTTATGATTCATTCCAATATGATTACGAATATAATCCACAATCAGAATGCTGGTGGTATAAGAATGAGAGATTAGCTCCATATCACGTAGTGTTTTATAAAAATAAAATAAAATACCACCAGGACAATACAATTTTCAAATTATACTAATACATAAAGTAAAGTCACATTATACATAATAACTCATAATATACAAAATTGAACATGTTTGATTTTTCGTTCAGGCGAATGCAAGGGATTGTGTCCTCTAAAACAGCCCTTTGGGCATCCCTTCACAATTATCCAATGTCCAAAAATATCTAGTTAGACATGTAGGACAACTAAGGTATTTGGTTAGACACGTCTGAAGAGGGGCTTGAATTGCACCCTGGGCAGGCAATTCCCACGAAAAATTATTTTGTAACTATTATTATGGACGACATGAACACCCACATGAAAGTAGATAACACCAAATTAAAAACTTACTTAAACTTTAATTTTTGTGTCTGTATACAACCGATTAAACAAATAAGAATGATTTAGACCACTCGACAAATTATTAAGAAACCGGATAAACTGTGAATCTAGTTCGTAGGTATAATCATATTACAAAATGCATTGAGTTCTATCTACACAGTGTACGTCACTGAAATTTTATAAAGACAGCAGGCTTTATCGTGATCTTAGACACTATCACTTTCGTTTTGCCCTTGAGTGTACTCAAGCGCATGCACACAATCGAGGACAATAGAGGCGCCTAATTGAAGAACACTCACAGAGAAGACGATGCTACGTTCCGAACCGTTCACTGGTCACCAGAGGTAATTTATACCGGGAATTTAAATGCCGGCAAATTATTTTCTTATGGCAAACCAAATACGTACACGCCCGTGGCCCTAATAAAACAAAGAAAAAGAGGACGGCTCAAATTATATAGGACACGAACAGAAAATAGAAGAGTCATTGGCACCGTGGTCAAATAACATGCTATAATGAGAACCCGTTGATATGTCACAAAACTGTGGATATTAAGCATCCTGGATTTATTTAAACTAAAACTCATATAATATCGCCAAAATTTGTAAAATTGTGTTGATATGGACCCAGAATGACATGAATTTTGGGAGTCGTGCCCTAAATCGAATGGTATACATAATGTGTAGAAAACCTACGGTTTTAGGGTTTTGGTTTTAAGGAACCAAATAATTGACTTCAAAATGCTAATTTGTCAAAATTAATGCATAAAATTTTATTTAAATGCTAAAAAAACTATCCTAATTATTAAAACTCTGGATGTGTATAAATTGTAACTAAAGACATATTCGCATGTACGCCATAAAGTCACATTCTTTTGTTAAAAACAAAATCATATAGGGTAAATTATAATGTGGCCATACAGCATGTCATTTCTCTATTTACTCGTCAAGATAATTCCATTATATTCTCATGTCAAAAATACAAACAAAAGGGCTGAAATGAATACTGGCCTTTACCTCAACCTTCGCACGTTAAATTGAAATTAATTCCCCTCCCTACATGTTCCATTTTATCCCGGCATTCACGTCCGAGTCTTCCAAATTAAATAAGAAACTTACTGTAGGAAGATGGATATGACATTTATTACCTCAAACCTTCAACGTTAAATTGAAGAAATTACCAGTTCGCTGACAATCCCGTTTTGTATGGTTTTTCCTAGTCATTCCTAGTTTGGAGTATCAATTATTGGAATGTTTGTAGACGATTCTATCCTCCCTCAGTTTAACAGAACGGAAATACAATTTAAGTATAATTTCATTATGTTCTTCTCGTAGATAATGTAGCTGTCGTCTGGATGTATTATGCGAGTGCATTGTAGAATAAGTAATAGTTCAACTAGGACAATAATGTGTACTGAGCTGCACCCTAGGTAATAAAACTGAATAGTGTATAATATACTTTGGTTAGGACATCCACAAAGAAGATGAAGTATCGGAGCAGAGTTTTGCTCTAGAATTAACAGGGACTTGGACACATTTGGCGGTTGTTTATTCGTTTGGACAGGAAGCATCCAGCGTACGTCATACTTAGCGCAGTTATCAAGAAAGAATACGTAGACAGCCCTACAGTGTTAGATATAATATTTTTTGTTAATTAACCAGAAAAAACTCACAAAATGGTTATTTTTCTTTTTAACGTAACCCAAAAATAAATGTTGCTAATAAACCAGGGGAATAAAATGAGAAAAGTAGTTGTAACACTATTTATTAAAACTTGAAGCAAGATGATCTTTTACACACACCAAATCAATCACAACTTATATTATATTACAACTTATATTTTGATACCACAACATTATGTTAATTGATTGACTATTTTATCCTTTGTTTTCAAATAACATTAAGTTATTTTGATTAGTTTTAATGAAGGGAATCAGGCATTCTTGCTATGGGGCTATGCCCTCTCTGATTCTCTTCAACATGTTAAGTGTACTTTGTAGCTTGATTTGTTGAAATAAATAATAAATAATGGATGAGCGTAGCGAGCGTAGTGAGCGAAGTGAAGATTCCATTTTACTACACTGGAGAAAAAATCCGAAATGTTTTTTTTTCCTTTTCTTTTTTTTTGTATGTTTTTGTCTGTTTGTTAGTCACGATTCCGCTAAACCGATACTCCGATGTGTGATGAAATTTTATGGAGGTCTTCGAAATCTTTGAACTTAGAACTGCCACGTTTTTGAGTACAATCGAAAAATTATTTCTCATGAAAATCGGCAATTTACGATTTTTTTAAATTTTTTTTAAATTTCTTCGACTTACAAACACCTACATGCTTTGTCCGATTGTAATGATTTTTTCACAGAACCTTAATTTCATGAATTATATATTCATGTGAAATTTGAGCGTTATCAAAAACTATTTTTTACGAAATCGCAATTTTACGACTTTTTTTTCATTTTTAAAATTTTCCAGCTATAACACCTACATTCTTTATCCGATTGTAATGATTTTTTTACATAACCTTCATTTTAATGATTAATATATTCGTGTTAAATTTGTGCGCAATCGAATAATTATTTCTTATGAAAATTTCAAATTACGATTTTTTCCTTTTTTTTAAATACGATTAATTTAAAAAAATTTAAAATGTAAGTTTATTTTTTTTAAATTTAATTTAATTTTAAAAATATCTTCAACTTAGTAAGATTTTTTTCACAATACACAGAAAATCCGCATAACACATGGCAGCTAAATGCACCATTACGCTCATCCAACAAACGGCGGAACTTAAGCGTTTTCCTAGTAAATACAATCGTAAAAAAATGTTTAACACATTTTTTAGAAATGTGACTAAAGAGCACGTCATTTACGCGTTTGTGACAACTTTTCAAAATTTTAAATAACTGCGATATCAGTCAGACGAACGAACAGGTATTTGCCTCAAAAGCGTTTGGTCTATAAGAGAAAAAGATAACGTTGGCTATGGTGTAACCTCAACCACATGGTGTTTTCTGGAAACAGTATAGAGAATCTGGATGGGAGTACCCTAAAAAGTTAAGGGAACGAAGCCATACATATAATACAACGATTCTTCAAGAGAATTGACGAACTATATTTGGTGGAGGCGCCGGGTCCAGAGATTCTCTTGTGTAGCCACAAGGTCACCAAAATATTCAATACCATCCTTGTTGAAGGGAAATGTCAATAAAATACAGCGTGTCAATCGTATGTCTTGTTCGGTTTGAAGACTGTCTTAGGATAGACGTTAAATAAATAAATAAAATATCGAGAGACTTGTACACTGATGCACGACGGAACAGACGGGTAGAAAAGTGAATCGTAAATCGTTCACTAATTTGAAAATAATACATCATTTCTGAGGAGTTGCTTAAACTGTGTCATTGACTGCAGGACCGTATAGTGTGTTTCACATAATTGTGTTTAGTTGGGAATTGAATGCTATGATACATTTTGTCATAATGTCCAAGACTAGAATTTTGAAAGTACGAGATGGCGAGACATAAAATAAATATACTATAAGTTACACAGAGTTTTAGTCGTTTTTGCCTTTTCATTTTTGTGGCTAATATTTGCTAAAGCCTTAATTAAATACCATGCTGTTCGATTTTGTTTTCAAAGATAAAGATTTGAACGACTGCCGTTGAAATATCCTAGAGGGTAAACTGTCTGTAAAAGTTACATATTTGGAATAAATGCCAATTACTGCGTATTTGTTTAGTTGAATAAACAGAAATGTTTCTCTGTGTATCTTGTCCTGATCTTGTCTGCACAGCGTCCCTTATTACCATTTCCTACCAATTCTCTTTCCCCTCCCCTCCCCTCCCCTTATATATTTATTATTTATTCATTCCAATTCCCTGTTTTATTTACATTAAATTTCAGCCGATTGGATAACTGAAAATATACATATTGGGCATAAGTTGTAGCCTACCAAATAGTATTCTATAAAGCAACTAGTTACAGGATAGTACGTGTGGTTCTCCAAAACTTTAATTTGTTAATATTATCGGAAGATTAGATGAAAATAAATAAATAAATAAATAAATAAATAAATAAATAAATAAATAAATAAATAAATAAATAAATAAATAAATAAATAAATAAATAAAATAAATAAATAAATAAATAAAATAAATTGTATTTAGAGTCTATCCACTCAGTTATATAACTGATTTTATGGATTTTATAGTATATGAAGAGGTATAGGACATATTTTACGTATTTATTTGACAACGTTTATACCTCTATTAAACCTATGTAACCTTATATGAATAAAATATTTATTACAACTTAATTAAGTGAATATATTGCATATTATTATGAACACTGTTAATTATAAAGAAAAGCGCATCGTAACAAATTTTAGATTTTAGATATAAGATAAATGGCTGTCATATTATTGTTAGAACTCTGTGCTATTCTATTGAAAAACAGTAAGTATTATGATGTGCTTTCATGAAGTTTTAGCCAAATGTATATTGTGGTGTCCATTTTAAACGTTTCTATTGAAGCTTTATTATGCTGTTATTCGGCAAATACAGTAATTTGTATTCGGGACGATTTGTCTGGTTGATTTACTATAGTTGGGGTCGAGCCCAAGCCCCTTAACTTGACTTGACTTCACGCGCGAGACTAAGACTCAGGAGGTCACAGTTTTATTCCGTTCACCTGCAATCCTGACAGTTGTAACTTTTTCGAAGATTTTTTGATTTTTCCAATTCATATGGTTGGCTTGAGTCCTTTATAACATCCCTTATAGTTGTACACCATCGACCATAAGTAAATCAAGCAATCGATTTGTTTGTATATCTATTACTACTCCTTGATTTACTTCTGGTCTAGGTGTACATTCCTTCACAGCCACCCTAACCTTATAATAACTTAGTCACAGGTAATTAGTTGCCTACAGAGAGCATCCCTGCTAATAATTGTTCCGTTATAAGAGTGAATCAACACATCCAAACAAACATTCCTTAGCAGTGCAGTGGGGCTAATCTTTTACTAGCCCCAACCCCCGTCTGATTTCCTCCGATTGTTAAACTCCGCGTCCTCTCCCGGAGTTTTACACCCCCCACATCCGGGACTTCCCTCGGGAACAGTTCCGTTCATCCCCCGGCGCCACCAGTGTACCACGTGTAACCACGTGCTATTCACATACGACTAGGAGTTCCGTCTTCGATTACAGATTCATAACATTGCGCCTGACTTCCTGCATGTCTGTATGTATGCCGCCTTGTACCCGGGAGACCGCGTGTATAGCGCCACTCACCGCCGTGACAGAGCCGAGGAAATAACATTTATACGTGGACACATAAAAACAACATAGAACCAACCACACACAAACATCTTGGAAAGTTTTATGATTTTAGTTCGTTACTACGACATTTTTTAAAACTAGGAAAACGCTTAAGTCCCGCCGCGTTGTTGGATGAGCGTAATTGGTGCATTGAGCTGCCATGTGTTATGCGGATTTTTTGTTGTTCTGTAAAAAAATTATTACTAAGTTCAAGATTTTTTTTAAATTAAATTAAATAAAATAAAAAATAAACTTTTTTTTTTAATTAATCATAATTTTAAAAAAAGAAAAAATCAAAAATTGCGATTTTTATAAGAAATAAGTATTCGATTGCGCTCAAATTTCCCACGAATATATAAATTCATAAAATAAAGGTTCTGTGAAAAAATAATTGAAATCGGATAAAGCATGTAGGTGTTATAAGTCGAAGAAAGTTTTTAAAAATCGAAAAAAATCGTAAAATTGCGATTTTCATAAGAAATATTTTTTCGATTGCGCTCAAAAACGTGGCAGTTCTAAGTTCAGAGATTTCGAAGGCCTCCATAAAATTTCATGGCAATTGGAGTATCGGTTTAGCCGGAATCGTATTCACAAAACACACAAAAATACAAAAAAAAAAAAACATTCAGGATTTTTTTTCTCCAGTGTAGTGAAATGGAATCTTCGCTTCGCTCGCTACGCTCGCTACGCTCATCCAATTATGAACACGCTATTACGCTTGCATCATAATAATGTGAAGCATCCGACCTTCAATCAGAAAGCCCGGGTTCGATTCCTGGCTGAGATGCATTTTTTGTAATTTCTGGATTGATTTATATAATATTTTTACATATTATACTTTGATCAATGTTCACCAAACAAATCACAAAAGGTACAACAATTGCATTGAGGTTAGAATGAAGTAATTGAAGTTTATAAGCCTATTTACAAGGTAGGCCTATTACAAAATTACAAAACTCAATATTTCAATTATTTTAATATTTTATGTTTCAATATTCACTAATTGATGTGTACAAACAACTCATTTAAAAGTTTTCATTAAAATTCTTACATTTAGGATATCAACGGCACCCCTCGAAATTCCGCTCTGTCCAGCTAAAATAACTTTCGTGCGTAGACCCTTACTATGAATGTTTCTTTCCAACTAACGTGCAAATGTTATACTTCTTCTAATTTGAATTCCATGCTTATATTTTAGAGTTTTATTTTTGTCAGTATTATATTGTTGTTATTTTAATGCTAAGCTACCATTTTATTAAACTAATTAACTTTTGAAAATTCATTCTTGTATCGTGAGTCTGTATTTTCTTATGCATCAATATTCCATTATTGGTTATACTGTACTTTGTAAATTGACAAACATTTTATGATATGTATTAAATAAATTTCGATATTCATCTTAATTTAAAAATTAACAATTTTACAATAACCTTCCGTCAGTAATTGTTTTATATATATATATATATATATATATATATATATATATATATATATATATATACAACTAGTATTTTGTAGAAATTGTGTGGCACATTAGGAGACAAACACTAAACAAATAAGATACCATCAATTTTAGAGTTATTCATAATATTATCTCAAGCTAGAGGTTTATACAATAGATCAAATCTCCACTAGCCGACCCCCCCCCCCCCCCCCCCCTCCGCCATTAATATCCAATGTATTTCCCCACAGTAAACGTCGTCGGCGAGTACCGGTGTTGGCTCGTTTCGTTTTAAGACGCTATTCACCCCGTCAGGGTGTCAGCACTGAATAATACAGCTCGTCGCAGTAACTTCTTCTGTTGAGACTTGAGGGAGTCACCGTGTGAAACGACCGGCTCATAAACCCAAACGACGGAGTCGGAGACGAAAACGACGTTTCGAAAACTAGCACAAATAGTTCGAGATCTGTTTCGGTGGTGACTGGACTGGAATGCAGGGTGACGTGGCCTGAAAGCTAACCTGGCAGATAAGTGGATTAAGCAAGTGTTTAGTAATAATAATAACCCATTATAGATCAGTGGTAGAAACATGTGTTTAATAAATCCCTGTATAGGTATTAGCTATGTGGCAGAAACATGTGCTTAGTAATAGTAACCGTTATAGGTCAGTGGTATAGGTTTGGCCGGGTAAAAAAGTAGTGCCTTCGTGTACTGAAAAAATAAAATACTTTTCAAAAACATATAATATATAATTATAAAACTTTTAAATGTCTCGCTACCCGTTGATGACATTTTTTATTTATCGGGTTGTTTCGTAGCGGCGGTAGTGATATCTTTCTGTCGACGTTTCGAAGACCATGTTGTCTTCTTCTTCAGGACAAATATGATATGAAGTTTGTGAAATTCCTCTTGTTTCTTGTTATTGTTTTTTTCTATTGTTACTATTAAAGTTTTTTGATTGGTTAACCTAAATAAGCTTCCTAAATTCACTGTCAGATTATCATTTGCTAGACAACTTTCCTATTTCGTAGTCTTCCACCCAGACATCTTCCTCTTGAACCGGCACAATCCCTTGGACTGGATCTATGATAACTTCCTCAATAGGGTTGATTTCTTTACACTGTATTGTTTCTAGTTTAGTGACTGACTTTAGAATAGGATCCTATGCATGGCTGAGGACAAAACAGTGATCCCCGTTGAAGTTGTTGGAATGTTTTTTTAATTTCTATTGCCTCCCTAACTACTCGTGGCACAGCTGAATCTACCTTGAACAAAACAGACGTTTCATCAAATTGAATTTTATGATCCAATTCTAATGCGTGATCAGCTACAGCAGACAGGCGTTGATGTCTTTGCAAATCATTTAATCCTCTATCATCTCGAATTGCCTTTGCTGTTAAACCCAGTCGTATGTGTCGTTCATGCTCCTTTAATCTGGTTGATATTTTTCTCCCGGTCTCTCCAATATACACATCTCCACATTCACATGGTACCTTGTAAATTCCACGACTGTCAAATTTATTAGAATCCTTAACGGGTCGAATGAAAGAGCTTATTTTCCTATCTGTACCTTTCACCACTTTCACAGTGAATTTAGGAAGCTTATTTAGGTTAACCAATCAAAAGAACTTTAATAGTAACAATAGAAAAAAACAATAACAAGAAACAAGAGGAATTTCACAAACTTCATATCATATTTGTCCTGAAGAAGAAGACAACATGGTCTTCGAAACGTCGACAGAAAGATATCACTACCGCCCAATGACGTACATAAGCTTTGCGTAGCAAAATTGCTACCGCCGCTACGAAACAAAGGTGCGTGAACTTGGCACCCCCACTTTGCGCACTAATTCTGTCACTAGTCAGACTATTTAGTGCTCAATTAGTGCTTTCTAACACACTCGGCCCCAGAATTAGTGCACGGTTAGTTTAGGAATGAATTACTAATTAGTGTTGGGGGTGCCAACTTCACGCTGCACCCCCACTTCGAGCACTAATTTCTAAACATGTTCCTCGAATTAGTGCTTAATTAGTGCTTTCGATCCCACCGAATCCCATAATTAGTGCACTTTCGGTTTGGTCCCTGCGACGCGGCGTCTGTTGGGGGTGCAGCACCCTCACATTGTTTATTTTCAAATTTTCTTTTACATGTATTTAGTGCTTAATTAGTGATTTCCATCTCACCGAATCCCATAATTAATGCACTTGCATGCAATCGTCGACAATTTAAGCAATTATGTGAATAACTTTTAAAAAAAATACAAATTTTGAAAAAAATTTTTACAAAAAACTTTTACAAAAATTGGTGGACAATCGGTTTAAAAAACTATAATGAATAATTTGTGCATTTCAATACCAGAAAAATTACTTGAAACCAGAGAAAAATATCGCAACCGGAATGTCGTGACCCTCCTTAGACCCTTCAGCATTGGGTTGCGCCAAATCAACCCTTCCCCCCTCGCTTACAAAGGTCCTGGATCCGCCCCTGACAGGCTGCTAGTACTGTGTTATTTTAAAATATGTATTTATTTATTTATTTATTTATTACAATGTCCAACTTTTTCAAGAACACATTATCTTTATCTATCGCAGGGACCAAACCGGAAGTGCACTAATTATGGGATTCGGTGGGATCGAAAGCACTAATTAAGCACTAAATATCTTAAAAGAAATTTTTGAAAAAAAGAAAGTGGGGGTCCGGCGCACCCCAACAGACGCCGCGTCGCAGGGACCAAACCGGAAGTGCACTAATTATGGGATTCGGTGGGATCGAAAGCACTAATTAAGCACTAAATAGTCTGACTAGTGACAGAATTAGTGCGCAAAGTGGGGGTGCCAAGTTCACGCACCTACGAAACAACCCGATAAATAAAAAATGACATATACATAATTACCTGAAAGAATTTTACAGGAAAGTCTACATCCTATTGTGAAGGAATAGGCCAAATAGATGTTGTATTCTGGATATTTCGTTAGCCTATTGTGGATTTCTTTTTAATAATTTAAATTGGCAGAAAAATCTTAATTTATGATCAAAACTAATTTGAATTCAAGCTTGTTTGCCACTTGAATTCAAATAAATCATATCATAAAAAAACAATCTTTAAAAAGATAATATACGCAAACAGTGTTCAATGTAAAACAAAATGAGGAGCATGGTGTGTATAGAAAATAATATTCTAGCTCCAACTATTTTGGTCAATTAAGTTTAACTTAAAAATCTACTAATTACGGAATGACTAAACTCGCCGGGAAAAATGAAATGTACAACATTGCATTTGTTAGCCGAGGATTAACTATGGATTCTAATGGTTTTAGTCAACATAACCAAATTGACTTCTGGGAACCCTTAAAATCGGACCGGCCATTATACGATCCACATGAAAATGTGAAGTATAGTCTGAAATCTAAAGTGAGAATGAAACCATACAGCAACAAAATAACGATCTCTCAGAAAATTGTTTTATAAATTACCATAAAAAAGTAGCATTAAATGCACTTTTAAAAAATGCTAACTCTTCAGCAATGTTGAAGATTGAAATCAAAACTAACACATGATTGTGCGTCATACATAATATATCACCATACTGTCTCTAAGAAGCGGGTAGAAGAGTTATCAACATCTAGCTAGAAGATAGCAGCATTCAAATGAGGGTGACGTAACACAAAGCGGCATTAACAAATTATGTCCTACAAAATGGTACTTAATTTTATTTATTGCCGAAATCCACAACTTCTATTATACTCGCCACCATGTAATCAAAATTGAATCCAATAAAGTTTACAGGGTTTATGTTCCCAAGTTAAAACACTTTACAATCACGATTGGCCGTAAAGGCTAAAGTGACAAGATAAAAAGATTAACATACCGTAAAGTTAAATTCTAAATACTTACCCAGATAGATCTGACCTTAGTCTTCATAAACCTCAATTGATACTGATCCTATTCAACAAGTTACCCGTGGCAGTAAATCCTGGCAGCCAATAGTCAATAGTGAAGACAGCTAGCTCTCAGTTGTAAAAAGTAGTTTTTTTATTCGCCTTCTTGTTTCTCGTCGTAAAAGATAAGACTTGATTCTGGTTTGGCAAGAATTCTTGTTATTTTAAATTTCAACACCTGCTGTCCTGCTATTTTCAATCAGACGAAATGTTAAGATTTTTCGAATGTGTTTTAAGATAAGGTGGTTACGTTTTACGTTTATATAAAATACGTGGACAAATTGACTAAATGAAGATGAACATGTTAAATGTCAGTGTCAATGTGTGTGTGGATGTAGTTTGAAATTAAAAAGAACAAAAAACAATGGATGGAAGAATAGGCAATAGAAAGATAATAATCTTCTACCAAGTTGGGTAGAAAATTAAAGACTATTGGTCCATTGGAATGAATTCATGCCTTCAGCTACAGACATACATGAAATCATAGGACCAATAAAATCGGAGAAAAATAGCATTGTTTATAATAAAGATATTTAAAAAAGACAAGATAAGATAAGATATTTTTATTCACTTAGACTAGTACAGTGTATAAATGTAACTCTTTGCAGAAAAAGTGAATATTCTATAATTATTAATAATAATATAAGTGATAATAATAATGATATACACAGTGTTAGAAGAATGAATAGTTGGATATAAAGCAATAATTGATATTGCTATGGATTGACGTCTTCTGTTAAAATAGTGTCGTCGCAATCAATTGATGATTAAATACTTCCTTCACATTACGATCCACCAGCTTCTTTCCTGAATAAAAAAATTCAACACATTTTTTATAAAAAACATTTAAAAATAGTGTCAAAAAACAATTATCTGCAATTTAAAAAATAATAAAAACAACGAGATTCATGAAAAACAAAAGTAGGCCTAAAATGTATTACAAATGGACTTTAATTTAATGTATATGCATTATTTTTGATTGGTGGTTTTAACACATTTTTGTTGATCTCTCATATTTTAATTTAAAACATAAACACATTGCATCACAAAAATAGTTTTAATATGTTTTCCATAATTTTGATTGGTGTTCATTTGTACTCACCGGCTCGAAAAAGTATGTGAATTGAATTGTCGATACATGTAACAAATTATATTCACCAATTCTCATTATAATGTTGGCTGCATTATAATTTAAAATTAAATTCAAACATCGAAACAAATTCGAAACTTAATTTGAAAGAACATCTCCTTAGGGAGTAGTTCCCTACACAATAATGTTGAAGTCTCCGTTCATTGTCGCTTTTGCGTCTACTCAGCTTAGAATCCAGGTGATTCCCATGCATACATGCCAACCTGTAAATCACACGTATGAAGGATTACCTCCCTCGAGTGTGAGACGGTTGGTATCGTCGAGACGCGGCAATAAGTCACTATTGTCGGCATGTCCTGTGGTCAACGTTCTCAGTGATTTGTCATTGTTATCGAGGTAAGCTGGGCCTTGTCATGGCTACCGTCACGACGAGGGCTGCGAGCAAGAGTGACACAAGTGACTGGCGAGCCCATAGAACATACCAGACAACCATTCGCGATACTAGAATGAGAAATACAAATACAATTTTTTTCTGCTATTATTTTAATAAAGTTTTACCCACCAAACTATATAAATCAAGGTGCGGTCAACTCAATGTTGTGCCATTACCTTCTAAAAAAGTATTGTTTTAATCCCATTTCCAAATGAATAATAAACAATCGGTTAACACATTAAATACACAATGTAATTTTTTTTGGAACTTCTCTACAGTACAAACTACCAAGAATACTCTTCTACGGAGACTTAAAGACAATCATTTGAATATAACATGAGAATTTAATTTGTTGTAGAGCTATTACTATTTAAAAATGTGCTTAACAACATTGCATTGTTATTGAGGGCATTTATGAATAAGTTGTTATTTATTGTCTGCAATTTGTAAATCAGTTTTAATACAAATACTAACAAACAACAAACAAAGAAGTAAATAAATAAAATAAAATTTTGCTGGTTCTCAAAATTGGAATAAACATTACTCACATTTGTTAATAACAGACTTCTACATAAATATAATGAGATCTTGGACCATATCAATAAACGAAATGAAACAATATAATTGAACGAGTGAGCGTAGCGAACGTATGTGATCTCCATTCAACTTAAACGGCCCTTATGGTTTTTCTGCGTGCGTGCGTGTGTGTGTGTGTGTGTGTACGTTGAAAATCAGCCGAATCGCTGAACAGATTGCGCTGAAATTTTAAACGGACATCCGGTACGAGTTTATTGAGAACTGCTAACAAAATCAGCAAGATTCATTGCGATTTAAACCCACAAGAAATAATAAACTGAAAAATAGACTTCCAATGTTTAGAAATTATTTTAACGACAATGTTTTAGATTTTGAAAATATATTTTTGTTTGTTATTCGCCTGGCCGTGAAATGCCGTGCCCATGCAAGGTCTGTCGAATGTTGCACGTCAAGGTACCCCCAAATTCCGCTCGTAGATTGAGTAAACCTTGCAATATTTTCACGTATTTCGTACTGGCTATGTTTACCATAGTAGGCCCTATTGCCACAGATGATGGACTACACTGCGTTATATGCATTTCAAAACATGTTTAATTATTTTTGAAATACAATCTAGAAATTACAAAATCTTTCCCGACCAGGGGATTGAACCCACTTCTTTCACATTTCGGCTACAAGGGCGCCTTAGCCAACAAGACTAGGGAAACGCCAAAGTCGTAGTTAGACGAGTGAGCGAGTCATGTGGTGAGTACCCGGGAACATTTGCATTTAAGTTTGATAATTATATTCGTATAAATAATAGTTTTTTAAGTTTAGTTGGCATACGGGGACGGGCGCGTCAACTGTAAGGTCATAATGCGCCTCTCTAGCCTATGATAGGCTAGGTAGGCCTAAGGTAGGGGGAAGAAAAGTAATGTAATCGGGTACTCAACACATGGCTCACTCACTCGTTTAACAACGACTTTGGCGTTTCCCTAGTAGCAACACATTACAAAATACTAAGTATTTATATATCATCATCCGGTTGTGGAATTGTAGAAACAGATAAAATCATAAATATATATTATTGTTGACTTATTTCTCTCTCTAAGTTTTGTAAAACAAAAAAATAAAAAAGTTAAGTGTATTTTTGCATTTGAGATATTGAGACGAAGAATGGATGATACATAATAAATATAAGGATATAATGGAATAAAACAGGACGACCATCTATTCAAGTACATATTATTTATGAAGTACATATGTAAATCAATGTTTGTTTTCCTATGTTATGTATTTTTTGTATCAATGAAGTTGAATAAAGCGTTCTAAATCTGAATCTGATATGTGCGACAAGCTATGCTTGGTGTAGTTATCAATTTTAGTTATTGCTAAAATATAATTGTAATTGAAAAAGTATAAAATAAATAAAATAATAAAATCGAGTACGGAGAAAAACAGTGACTTTATAAGTTACTTTAAACTAAATGAACACACAATAAACATTACATTTCAGCTGACGAACTAATATCATCTTTAATTTAGTTCGAGTTGTTAACAGTTAATGTTGTCAAAGTTGTTGTTCTGTGTCTGAAAACCAACCTTGATGGAAAAGGTATAACTTTGATTTAAACAAATTAAAAATTATGTCACACTACTATTTGCACTTGATCAAAATGTCTAAATGGACTCCTCGTCCCTTATGCCCCTGTTCCCCTCAGCCTCGCCGCTGTGTTGTTCCCGCCCGCCCGTGGGATATCCAATCACTTCTGCCTTAGGTCATCGCAAATCACTGCAATAAACACAGAGTTTCATCCGATAGTGTTTTAACATTCCGAAATATGACCAACTAGCCTACAGAGAAATCATGACGTCACGTGATTAAACAATCGCTCAGTCAGAAAGTTCTAACCTGGTCGTACGTAGTTCGCGTTTAATCCGTTTGGAATTCACCGTAGCAAATATTATTATTCTAATTAACCAGCGGAAGTTTAACACGGGCAAATTCAATGATATTGTTTCAAACAGAAATTAGAGTATGTAATGTGGAGGTTGCAAATAATAATTACATAACCCTTCCTCTTTGATCTGGTTATTATCAGATGTAACTATCAGTTAGGAGTTTAGTTTACTAGCGTTACGGACACAATGATTCAAGAACATGGAAATCACTATTACAATTATTTTTCCGAAAAATTGAGTTCACTATTACAATTATTTTTCTTAACAATAAGTGCACGTCTTGTAATTGCAAGTTACTAACGCTAGAATAAATACAAGTTGTTGGCACAGCTTGTAAAGTTCTACTTCAATATAGCGATCACATAATAAATTCATAACACATAGTACATACATAATAAATAAATGTTAGTACAGATGGGATAGAAAGCAATAAACTGCAAATATTGACTTGAAAACAACGTGATGTGTTAATATTTAAAATGAGGTTTACTCCGTCTAAACAACCAAAAATGGAACGTGACATGTAAGTACATTCAGTGAATGTCACAAACAAAAAATCAATTGTCTAAACAGTGAAAACAAATTCCAAACTAAATAAACTTTGACAACAATAAGGATATTTTCAAAATTTCAAATTCTAGTAATGCAATGACAGGATATACCAAACTTCTTAAAAGAATCTCATAGTACACCGACGTTTACAAATGGATGTTAAGTCTGTGTATTTACACTAACCGTACAAAAATGTGAGAAAAATCACACCTTTTAGAAGGGAACGATTGTTTGCTACTTTTTGGCAAGGGACATAATCATTTGTCACGTGTTCTGTGGCATGTTGTCTCTTGTTAGAAGAATAACATACACATAAACGGTGTTTGTGCGAGCATTTGTCGTCTCCCATGTTGGTCGTCGTGGTCTTAAGGGAACACTTTCTACTTCACGACTTGTCGGTATCTGATATGAAGTGTATTGCTGCCCAGCTCAGTACATCAATCATCGACAAACATCACATCGTGATTTGTAAACCACTTTGTAATGAGGTTTGACAACCATTGTGTGGGTAAACGATGTGAGGCCGGAGTGATCTAGTCATTGTAATAGTTTGGATGAGAAAGGGTTTTCGTTCTTTCCTGTACGTGCTTATGAAAGTTCTTTGATAAACGCATCTAAAGTGTATATATCTTTGAGATACCATCCGCGGACGAGACTGGGGTCGGTTGTCCCGTCTATTGTTTGCATTTTTTCCCTTTCCACCTTTTTTTGGCGTGACCGAATTTGGGAGCGAACATGGGTTTTTTTCTACCTGCCTCCGCACATTTCAAATCTATTGTGATAAAAATAATTTATTCAGCGAAATATTTTTTTATTATTGCATGTATTTAATAACGTGGTTCAAATGTGTAGCTTGAGTTATGAAATGAGTTTTTTTCCCTAGTGTCTACGATCAAAACTGACTGAAATATAAAAATATTATTATATTACTAAATAATATTAACAAAAGAAGCATTATCCGTAACTCAGTCAGTTTTTATCCTAGAATTTTCGTCCAAAAAAATGACATTCAAGACGCACGCTTAATATTTTAACAACGTTTATTAGGTATTTGCAATTAAACAAAAAAACATCATAAATAAATAGAACAATAGAACAGGAAGAGAATACAGCAGGTAGAAAACCCTAAGCTTCTAGGATGGTCTATTTTACGACTTCACGCGACAACCCTTAGCAGCTGCCTCATACCCATACCCGACGCGTCCGTCGATGGTCACTTTGTATCTCAAGGATAAATAAACTATACTCTATAGCTTTTTTGTACTATTTAATGAAATGCTAAGTGAAATTGTATGAGTTGTATTTTAAAAGTTTTGAATTTGATTCAATTTCAACAAACATGATGCTGTTGCAGTCATCATCATTTGAGTAGGAATGTGTAAGAACTGCTAGCAGTATGGTTCCGTTATAGACAATTCTACTATACTAATTTGCTACTGTTTTTGATGGTCCCATCTTCTGACAGAGTAATTTTCATTTCTCGATCCATCTTCCTTCAATATTATATCAATTTTATAATAATATATTCCCATTTTGGGTCAGACGATATCAAACGTCTTAGGCAAGTTAAACGTTATTAAAATCAGCCATTATGATATGAAGATTGGAATGCAAGGAATTTAATTTCAACTCGCTTGTAGTGAGATGAAAGTGAAATTCTTTGGCGTATTGTTTGGAAAATATTTTCTTTATGACAAGCAAGTAGTTAGCCTTAAGCTGCAAGTTTATTGTTTTTGGTTTCATTGAGCAAAACGTCCATCTCGTAATTGCTGGGTTCGGAAATTGTGTCTCAAACATAAAATTAAAGATTCCATTCCCTTCTCATTCAGAAATAAATGTTTAACAGACTGAAAACACTTGTGATGGACCGGCCGGGTAATATTGAAATGTATTATCTAAGAATGTGGTGTGAAGTTAATTAAAACTTCAAATCATTGTTGTCCATTTTTTACTATCTTGCAAAATTCAACGTAAAAAATCAACATTTTGTTAATTATCTGACAACTAAAAAAAAGTTGCGGGAGTGTTGGGTGATAATATGTTGTTAAAACAATAGTTGTAGAAAATTAAAATTAATTTTATAAACTTTCCGAATTAATAAGTAACTGTTACTTTAAATAGCATATTTTATTTTGGAATGTTTAATATAGTAAAAAAAAACTTTCAATAAAAAAATAAAAATCTGTTTAACAGATTGACGCAATGGCATGGGTACAAAAAAACAACATGAACAAAAATGGTTTAATATTTGAAACTAATATATCGATTAAGAGAGAGTTGCCAATAAAAGCGAGGTTCTTTGGAAAGTAAAAGAAAACCATCATTAAACATGTTAGTAAGTAGCATGCGAATTAATTTGGACAAGTTGTATTATTTTTCATTTGATATAATAAGTTTAAAAACTAATACGAATACTAGTTTAGTTATGATAGGTTATATGATTGTGTGGGTTAAATAGCAAATAAAAGCTTGTAGGTGATAAAAATAAACGTGAAAGTGACGTAAATCCACCACTTTCCTGGTATCGAACTCAAGCCTCATGGTTTATGTCTAATTAGCCGCGTGATCCACCATGGTGGCCCCACACCCATCTCTATCCTCCTTACTCTTCCCATCTTGTTTGCCCTTTCTCCGACACAATGCTGAAATCATAATTACACCTTGTAACATTTACCCTTGATCCACCCACCATTTCGTTGCTCATGAAAGTGAAACACTTGGCAACATTAATCCAGAAGTCAGTCTGCGGTGAGGTGACTGGTATAGCAACCATGAGAGAGGGCGTGAGTGTTTGCTTTTCCAAGTACTAATCTTTCAATCGGTTTTGATTTGTATTCCGAACGGAATGTCTCCGGATGCGGCTTCTTACGACCGTCATTGTTTGCGGGCGCACTATCAATCAATGACGTGTGACACGATGCCGCGGAGCCGAAACGTCGGGTTGATATTAATCAATCTCGGCTATGAATGGATTAATAAGTCTCAGAGGCGAGTGGGTCACTGTGGCTCAGGTAAAGTATGCGTATGACGTCACGATTGCGGGAACTGAGCTTGTAAGGAAGACATTTAAGATTGTTTTAATTCTAAGATGTGAGTCTTCTCTTGCGGATGAGGTGGTTTACGAGAATTGTGTGTAACAATGTAACGAGAAGCGGAACAGTACATGATTAAAAGATTAATTATCTTGTTTGTTAATTCGGTTCAGTACATTTGCATTGCTAAGTGAAGTCGTTCCGAAGCAACCTTGTCGATGGTGACGTAATCGACAAGTGTACCGTGACCAATCAGCATACGTCCATTTAAAATACAGATCGCTGGTTGGACACGACTCACACGTCGATGACGACAGTATCGGCAAGGTTGCTTTGGAACCACTATATCTTTCTCCTGGCGCGTCGGAACGTTTTGAAAGTTGGGGGGGGCAAATCTGGTGTAGCTGGGGTCTGGGGCGAAGCCCCAGCCGCCGGAGGCCCTTTCGCCGAAGGCGAAAAAAATTTCACTATACTACAGTTATTTCGTCTTCGGACTCTGTAAACGATGTTTTACATCAACTATCTGCGATCTAAAAACTCAAAAAATGAACGTGAAGTGGCCCATTTTAATAAATTAAAACCTAATTTTAAAAAAAAAACTAATTTTAATGACAAAGCATACAGGCAACATATTTGTTGAATGTTTTACTCTCTTTTCTTAAAAAAAAAGTACTAACTGAAGGCTGTTTAGTGTTTAGTACGTTTCATACGGATTCATATTTAAAATTACGATATCAATTTAATCTTTAACACCATTAAACACGAAACAGTGACAAACACTACACACACACACTTACACTTCAGACTACACTACTTATACTCTAAGAGGAATAATCTTACCACTTGCCACTTCATGTCGATTTGGTGCCGAATAATCAGTCACTACACCACTCCAAAGATGACTTTATATGCATAACATGCGACACGAGGGAACCAAAGCCCAACTTGCGTCTGCCAATAACTCTAGCAAATCATTCAAAGGGATGTTTGGATTAGACGTGAGTCTGAGTCACGTGTCCACTCTCACTGAAGTGAGTGACCAACACACATTACAAGACGGGTGGCTGGTTATAAAGATAGTCGGATAGACGGTTCAGGCATGGGGTACGTCAGCCAACCTAACATTCCTGCTGCTGTTGGGTTGTTTCTTCCTGGAAATGAATTGTTGACAGATCATCCGATGTTGCTTTCCCAAAAAGTAGAGTAGAAATCTTGATTTTTCAACTCTAAAATCTGCCCCCCTATGCCCCCATGGCATGAGAGTTAGGGGGGGGCAATGCCCCCCTTGCCCCCCCTGTTCCGACGCCACTGTACTTTCTCAATAACTTAGTCGTACTCGATTAGGGGTTGGAATGTCCCTGAGAATGCTAAAGGGTTTTATCTTATTCCAAAATTTGATGATTCGGGGATCGAACCAGCAAGCTTTTCAGTTAAATTCTCTTGTTGTATAAGTCAAATATGGTTCACAATAAGAAACTATGAGTTAGCAAAGTGTCACTATTTGTAAAGTGCAGAATAAGGTTTTATTGCATGAGGTTTTCTTATACATAGATGTGTTGTCCTGCATTCTGTATAAGTACATACACAAAAAGCAAAAATGACACAAGGCCAGGCCTGGTGTGGCTCATCCACCGCAGGTAATGTGATTGTTGGATGAGATAGAGACGCCATCAGAGAATACGTAGGCATATTATAATTAAATTCACCACGGTTATTATCGACTCGTTTAACCCGAATAGAAGCAAAACTACATTTTTAATTAATAATTTAGGTCAAGCTCTTATTATCTCCTTCCATGTTATATTTCAAAACGTTGTATTTAATTTATTTTTAAATATAGCCCGTACGATTTGTAATTTGTCTCTTTTTAGCACTATAATAAGTGTTTTAACAGTTGCCATCGTTCTTATAAGGCATTTCATTAATACCTGATTTTCAAAAAACAGGTTTTGATTCATTTAAAAATAATTTTCTTTTCCAGTTTCTATCGGTTCCAGTAGATTATTTTCCCACGGTGAATATATTAATATTTGTATCAATTTAGTAAACCAAATCACAATTTTCGTAGAAAGCGTCTCGGCCATTATGCCTTAATTGATAGTGTGCGGTTTGACAATAAATTACACCGACAATGTTGACTTTTATTCGGGAGGTCCCGGATTCAGATCCCGTTGAAACCAGCAATCCTTACTGAAGGTTTGTGCCGAGGTTTCCCTCAGGATTGAGTCCAGCCCTCGGGCATCCCTTCACAACTCCAATGTACCTAGTTAAACACTTGAAAAGGGTCAGGTTACCCACAAGAAATTTAAAATAAATTATTGAGAATAAGCTATATAAATTACCCGCACTCTCATATGTTATAGGAGCGCACATCAAACAAACATAAGCCACTTATAGCAGGAGACTAAGTCCTCAAATAATATGTTTTATTTTTACTATTTTCATTTAATGTTCTTTAGTTTTTGCATTTGTATAATTTCGTAATTGCGCGTTAATTCAAATAATTATACGAGAACATTTCTTTCGTTTGATATATTAAGAACCATATTTTTACTGGGTATTGTTATTTTAACAAGTTTCTCAAACTAATGATAGCAACAAGGTTAATTTGCTTATGGTTACTTCCCATAATAAATATTGCTTTGTTTGTTAGATAACTTGTAGGCTATGTACTCTTGGAGTTTCTGCCAATTATTTTGATTTATTCAGTTGTTTTATGTAAATATTTACAATATATATGGGAATAAATAGTTTTGAAATTAAATTAAGCACATTATCAGGGTTTGCTCATTATTTTTGGTAAGTTTGCATAGGTTACTGATTGAACTTGGTAAATATATCTCGTTGGTCTTGTGGTTAGCGTATCTGCTTCCAATGCAGAAGGTTCAGGGTTCGATTCCTTCCCGCTAAAGTCAGAAGTCACTTCTGATTTGGACATAAGTCTTTAAGTTCTTGTCTGGGGAATTTGAAAACGGTGGCTTTTGAGCCGTCCTAGCAACGAGGCACATAATAAATTTAAAGTAGTTCTGAATCGGCCTTGTTGATTCTGGCGTTGATCCGCGGGTGTTCGCACTGTCCATACCACTGATTGCTATATTATAATATAAGAATATCGATCTTTGGTTGGTTATCGCTCACTCGTCGATTGCGTCGGGGCCTGCAGGGTTGGCTTGATCGCTTTGGTTTACTGTCCCCCACTGAAAATCAGTTAAGTGACTGAGTGGGTAGACTCTAAATACGGATTTATTTATTTAAATACGTATTTATTTATTTATGTATTTATTTATTTATTTATATGCAAAGAAAGTGATTAAAAAACTATGAAACAGTGATCTCAACCGTAAAAAGTAAAAGTAAATTAATTGAGTTTAAACGTCTAAATTTGTCGAGTTTATTGTACAGGTGTGGTATATCTGTTGCGTTGCGTTCGTTTATACTGGTGCACGCACTGCTGACTCACCCTCCCCCGCTGACCGGAGATACTTGATATAATCTGACTGAGCTCTGACTGAAGTGGAGGGCGACCCCCACCGTCCAGCCACTAGACCTCGTAACGATGACAAATGACTTGAGTGGAATTCACCTGTTGGTGGGATGAGCAGTGAGTGGCAGCCAGACAATCAGACAGTCCCCCCCCCCCCTACACGCACACACACACGCACCAAGTAGATACAGTTCCCAATACCAAAGTATCTGAGTTTGACAAAAAGTACATAAATTGAGTTGGATGACGTTGCAATCTCCATTCAAATGTATTTCGAGTTGTAAAATATTTTTTAATCGTATTTATTTTATTATTTTTTTATTTACGTATTACAAAGGAAAAGGACATACAGAGTATAAAATTTTTATTCATATATGGCATTCAGAAATAAATATAATAATATAACAAATAAAACACAAATTTCAATTTTTCAACCTGAAATATTATTGTTTGTAGTAGGCCTATTTTGTAAATAAAGTGAAGGAAGAAAGAGGAAAATGTAAATAAGTATGAAGATAAGAAATTGTATTGAGAATTTTATTGATGCTGGTAATTTATTGGATGAGCGTAGCAGCGAAGCGAAGATTCCATTTCACTACACTGGAGAAAAAAATCCGGAATGTATTTTTTTCTTTCTTTCTTTTTGTATTTTTGTGTGTTTGTTAACACGATTAAACCAATACTCCAATTACCATGAAATTTAATGGAGGCCTTCGAAATCTCTAAACTTAGAACTGCTACGTTTTTGAGCGCAATCGAAAAATTATTTCTCATGAAAATCGCAATTTTACAATTTTTTTCGATTATTAAAAAATTTCTTCTACTTATAACACCTACTTTATCCGATTTCAATTATTTTTTCACAGAACCTTATTTTATGAATTAAGATATTCGTGTGAAATTTGAGCGCAATCGAAAAATTATTTTTCATGAAAATCTAAATTTTGCGGGTTTTTTCTTTATTTAAAACAATTTTTTGACTTATAACACCTACATGCTTTATCCTATTGTAATGATTTTTTCACAGAACCTTAATTTTATAAATGTATATATTCGTGTGAAATTTGAGCGCAATCGAATAATTATTTCTTATAAAAATCGCAATTTCTCAATTTTTTTCTTTTTTAAAAATTATGATTAATTTTAAAAAAAATTAAATTTAAGTTTATTCTTTATTTTTTTTTTTTTTAATTTTAAAAAATCTTAACTTAGAAATAATTTTTTTACAAAAGGAAACTTCGCAAAAGCTTTTTGGCGCGTTTTTGGATGAGCGTTTTGGTGCAAGCATGCATGCGGATTTTTGTTGTTCTGTAAAAAAAATCATTACGTCAAATTTTTTTTTTTAATTAAAATAAAATTAAAAAAAAAAATTAATTTAAAATTTTTAAATTTTTTTTAAAAATGAAATTTTAAAAAAAAGAAAAAAACGAAAAAATTGCAATTTTCATTAAAAAATTATTCGTTTACGCTAAAAATTTATACGAATATTTAAATTTTATAAAATTTAAAGGTTATGTAAAAAAAATCTTAAAATAGGAAAAAGCATGTAGGGTATAAGTCAAAGAATTTTTTAAAAAAAAAAAAACCCCCTAAAATTTCAAATTTTTCATGAAAATAATTTTTTTGATTGGCTCAAATTTCACACGAATATTTTTAATTTCAAAATTTTTAAGGTTCTTGAAAAATCTTTAAAAATCGGTAAAGCATTTTGGAAGTTTTTTTTTTAAATCGAAAAAAATCGAAAAAATTGCAATTTTCATGAAAAAATATTTTCCGATTACGTAAAAAACGGGCAGTTCTAAGTACAAAGATTTCGAAGGCCCCAAAAAAAATTTCATCGAAATTGAAGATCGGTTTACCCGGAATCGTTTTAACAAACACAAAAAATACAGAAAAAAAAAAGAAAGAAAGAAAGAAAGAAAAAAAAATCCGGATTTTTTTCTCCAGTGTAGTGAAATGGAATATTCGCTTCGCTCATCCAAAAACAACAGAAAATCCGCATAACACATGGCAGCTTAAGTAACTTGGAAAAGTCCCCCCGCGTTGTGGATGAGGTAATTTGGGTTTGAGCTCCCATGTGTTATCGGTTTTTCTGTTGTCTGAAAAAAAACATACCCCCCGTTCTGACTTTTTTTAAATTTAAATTAAAAAATTAAATTTTTTTTTTTTTTAAAAAAAAAATAAATTTAAAATTTTAATTTTAATTAATCAAAATTTTCAAAAAAAAAAAAAAATTGAAAAAATTGCGTTTTTCATAAAAAAAAATTATTGATTGCGCTAAAATTTTCACACGAATTTTAAAAATTCAAAAAATTTAAAGGGTTTCTTTAAAAAATCATTAAAATGGGATAAAGCTGTAGGGTTGTAAAAAAATGGGTTTAAAAAAAAAAACCCGAAAAAATTTTATTTTCATAAAAAAATTTTTTTCGTTTGCGCTAAATTTTTCACAAAGAATTCTTAATTCTTTAAAATTTAAAGGTTTCGTGAAAAAAAAAATTTGAAATCGGTAAAGCGTGTGTTATAAGGCAAAATTTTTTTAAAAATCGAAAAAAAACGTTAAAAAAGCGATTTTTTTGAAAAATCATTTTTTGATTTTGCCATGAAAAACGTGGCGTTAAGTTCAGAGATTTGAAAAACCCCCATAAAATTTCATGGCAATTGGGGGGTATTGGTTTCGCCAGGAAAAGTGTGAACAAACACAAAAAAAAACCAAAAAAAAAAAAAGAAAAAAAAAAAAAACATTCCGGGTTTTTTCTCCAGTGTAAAGAAATGGGGTTTCTTCCTTTTGCTCGCTACCTCATCCCAAAAATAAATTTTCCCACATAAAGAGTCGGGTTTTGTCGAAAAAAGTGCAGTAGTTGGATTTTGGGATTAAAAAATTAGTTTGTGTTTTTAGATCTAGTAAAAAGGAAATTGTGGGGATTAAATTTCGGGAAAATTAGGTTTAACAAATAAAATTTTTTTTGTTTTGTAGCAACATTTAAATTTTCGCGGATAATTTGGGTTAGTGTTAGTGTGAAAAACTGAAAATACTCAAATTTGTGAAAAATTTAAATTAGCATGATCCCCTCCCGGGGTTTTTTAGCATAAATCCAAACATCAGTTTTTATAGCAAAGTCATGGCGTTTGGCGTTTTCACTGTAACAAAGTCCAAATTAAAAACAGAAAGTAGTAGTCCACCGCATTTTGTACAGATACCGCTGACACAATGGGGGCTGAACCTGATAACCCGCGGGGGCCCAAATTTATGTATTACACCCACCCACGAAGGGCGCCCCCAGAATTTGCTAGGGGGGGGAAAAAACTAGAATTGTACTTTCGTTAGGAAGCACGGGGGGTTTTGGGGGGGAGAGCCCCCCAACAATAGCGCCGCAGGGAAAATTTGAAAAACAGGTTTTTAGAAGCATTTGGTGGGTTTTTAAAAAAAAATTGTGGGTGAATACAATACCAAAATATGCAATTTTTTTGCAGTCGATACTCGAAAATAAAAAAAAACCAAAAAGGAAACCTTCAAAATATTCCCCCTTCCCCCATTTTTTGTCCTTTTTTCAAAAACCACTATTCTCAACATTGTTTGGGCGGTTATTTTGCTTTTGTCCCCTGAGTAATCTGGACTTTCCCCCCCCCACATCTTTGTTTTTGCAAGCCTTTTTTTGTGACGGTCAAAACGAGTGGGATTCTTTTCAAACTCAAGACGAACTATTGCAGGTAAAAGACACAATATGCTACTTATCTCGCAGAAAATAATGGCAAACCATTAAATTTAACAAATGTTTATCAATAAAGAAATCGACTGAACAAGTTTAATAATAAATCCACACATCAAATGAGGGCTAATTATACTTCTGCTTGCTCGGGGCCAGAGGGGCACCCCCTTCTGCGGGCGCCCATGCACCCAATTTTGGTGTCCTAAAACACGTTTTCAGGCGAGCCCTTGGATATGCCGTGGCAAACTAAACATACTATTGGCAAGGGCGTCCACAAGAATCTTGTCCGGGACGGACAAATAAAACAATAGCGCCGCAGGTGAAAATTTTGAAACATGCTTTTAGAGTGCATTTGGTGCGTTTTAGAAAAAATGTAGTGGGCTAAATGCAACATCAAAATAATGTAGTTTTTGAGCAGTCGAATTGACATTACCAGGATATTTAGGCGACGTGTGTACCCTTCTCAAATTTTAACGTTAATTTTTATAAAAATGAAACGAATATTATTCTAATTCACATCTAAACTATTCAAAATAATATATGCATATAAATAATAGAGTGGAGTTTGATTTACCTGTACATTTATTTTATTTCATCGGAGATAGCAATAGTTGGATATGTCCTTGATTTTTATTGTAATTAGTAGGGCGCCTTACAATAATATTATTTATATTTTTTAGGGGTGTTGTAATTTTCTATTTTTAGTGTATTTAATTGCTTTAATTAATTGTCTTACCACAGCGCTAACACAAATCTATTACACTTTTTCCTGTGTCTACGCAAGTAATATATAGGTTCATACATAAACATTGGTATTGGTTTTCTTTGATTAATTCCCATTACAGTGACACCCTCTTTCGAATTGTCGTTGTTTTTTTATTTTATTCTCTCCCATATTTTTTTTCTCAAATATAACTTTCTTTGCCCCTCCCCCCCCCCCATCCCTTGGCTACTGGAGCGGCCGCTACCTTACTCTCGTGGGGTGGGCGCTATACTGTCCTGGAAGGTCTCGTCTTTGAGCTCGATTGGGGTTGGGTCTTGCTTGAGTATAAAGCTAATTCATGCATTTCGTTTTTAACAAAAATGTTGGCTCAAGAAGAAACCAAAGAAAATAGGACTATCAAATGTTAAAAGCTTGGCTAGGGATCTTGGAAGCAAAACCAGGGGGGCACCAGCCCCCTGCCCCACCCCCACCCCTTGCGGACACCCATACCCACCGGGCACCACTGGTAGTAGTGGTTACAGAAAAAAAAATTAGATTCTTGATGGTACCGCGCGTTTGGGAGACCTTGTACTTAATCAGTTTATTTGGCACGATCTTTTGAGCGCGCATTTTAAAACCATCACAATTACATTCCCATCTGACACGAGTATTGGCTTGTTCGGGAAGTTTTCATCATACAGGAATGAGTCTATTTCTTTTATCGCTCATATTTATATAGCAAACACATTGGCCAACCTACGTCCACCCCCCCCCTCCACCCCCATACACCCTGAGCTGACCACCTCCCCACCCACCCACCTATTTCCCGCGGGGCCATGGCCCCGAATTTGTATGGTCGGGCCGCCACTGTGCACATCAGAGCGAAACAGATTGCTTGAACCGAGCGCGAACCGCTACTATATAAAGTCGCGCGGACCCCAGTTTGGGAAACTGTCAGACAGTGAATGGTAGAAATAAAAATAATATTTCTTGGGAAGCCTGCCCAGGGTGCAATGCATGCTGCGGATAGGACAATTGTGAAGGGATGTCCGAGGGCTGTTTAAGAGGACTCAATCTCTTGCATTCGCATTAACGACTGAGGAAAACCTCGAAGAAAAACTTCAGTCAGGATTGCCGGTCACGACGGGATTTGAAACTGGGACCTCCCGAATCGGAGTCGCGCGCTTATCGCTCAAGCCAACACTATCTCTGCCTTGGAATAAAAGTTTCCCCTTGCTTTTCTGTACATAGGTCGCAATTGTAATACAATAAACATATTTCATAAAATAAAATATAACTGTTATAAATATCATCGTTATCCATCAAATTTAATTCTAAAATGGCACCAGGTTCCCCTCTGTACATTTCCCCATCAACCCTCTCTACCACAAATCATTGGGCCTAATCGCACATACTGTCTACTTATATACTTATACCCGAGTACTAAGTAAACTCGTTACAAACTATAGTTATTTCGAAAGCCAAGTTAAATCCCCAAACTAGACTAAAATCTCCCCTATTTTCCTCTCACGCAGGATTTCACATGCATTGCTGCCTGAACTTAGTTGATACATTTCGTTTTACAACAGCTGTTAAAATGAGACACCACACTAACACAAACACTTAACGCCCTGTCTTAAAGCGTTGTTGTAGCATTTCAATGTTATGTGGTATGTGGTTGGGGGGGGAGGGCTGTTCATTGTTATAACCACAAGGAGTGATTTGGTGTAGTGTATGAAGAAAGTGGTTTCAATTATGATGTAAACAAAATGTGGGATTAATGGAAATACATTGTCTGCTCAAGTCAAAAACCACAGAAAAGGCTAGTCAAAGTCTACCTTTTACTCAGTTCAATCAAAGTATGAAAACAAAGTTAAAAATAAAATATTCAATTTTAAAAGCGCACAATAGAAGTATAACTTTATTTGATATTTTTACAATCAATGTTTACCTTCAGTACAAACAATACATTTTATAAATTCTTACTTACAATTTCATTTAAAAAATAATTCCTTCTGTAATTTATATATTTTATACATCATAATGATTGTACATAGAGTATACCTACCGATTATATTTGAATTTAAAAAAAAAATGCAAAACAAACTTTACGATTGCATGTTTACACATACTATTTTTAGGTGGTTTTATGCAGGGGTGGACAAAGATATCGATGTGGGAATATTTGCGATATCGATATTTGGACTTCATAATAAAATATCGAAATTTATTTATTTTTAATTAGAAAGTGGTTTATTTTTATTTTTACTTAAAAATACTTTCATGAAAAATGTACCAATTTCTTCAAATTTAGGTTCGATGGCTTAAAAGTTATGGTGGAGGTGCCGGGTCGTTCAACGCGAGTGTGAGAACATGAACATCGTTATAATTATTTCTCGATTTGTTTAGTCGGGAAACACTCCCGTAGGTGTAATTGTTATTATTTACACACATTATTTCTCATTATTGTTTTCTGTAATTCGCACAAACAGAAAGCAGGTATTTGAGGGCATCCAATACAGTGATTCCGTGCAGGTATTTGAGGGCATCCAACACAGTGATTCCGTGCAGGTATTTGAGGGCATCCAATACAGTGATTCCGTGCAGGTATTTGAGGGCATCCAACACAGTGATTCCGTGCAGGTATTTGAGGGCATCCAATACAGTGATTCCGTGCAGGTATTTGAGGGCATCCAACACAGTGATTCCGTCACAAACCCTTATAAAAGCATTAAACAAAAAACTAGGGCTGGGCTATGACATATTCAATTATTAGATATCGTATATATCGATTTATAGAAAATAATTATCGGTGCAAAATTTGTTTTGAAGATTTAAAAAAAAATTAATTGTATCAAGAATTGTATCAAGCAGACCTACTATTATAATGGGTGGCCCAGCCCTAGTTTTATGTTTAATGCTTTTTTCAGGGTATATGTGTCGAGATCACTGTGAGTGTGTTGGATGCCTTCAAAGACCTGCTTTCTGTTTGTGTGAATTACAGAAAACAATAATGAGTAATGAATAAATAGTTGAGCGCTGCCTCAACTTATTGCACCCTACTTACTGCCGAACCCTAATAGCGCTGACGTATTCCGCCTGGCTGCGTCTGCAGTGTTGTCCGCGTCATCATCGCTCAGCCACACGGTCGACGCGTGACGAGTGACGACACAATCACGCTGACGCGGCCAGTGGAGAGGGCTACACCACAACAGGTTACGAGCAGGACGCACGGGTTAACTCAATTAACACCAACTAATTCATGTCACAACGGATCGTTATGTCTGTCCGATACTTTGCACATGCATATGGCTTGCATGGCCACAGATTTTATGTCTCCTGTAGTTTAAAGGCGCTATTACCTCCATTTTTTTTTTACCACATAATCTTTAGCGTAATACTACAGTAAAATGACAGTTTAAAAAATTATATCTTGTAATGGTTATTATAAACGATTTTTAAAAAGATTTTGGATCCCGAAATTAATGAATTTCTTAAATCAGCTTTAACCTGCTTATTTGTTTTTCCACATATACTAGACTCTAGAGCATCATACCAATCTAAAGTGATCCTTTACAACATCGTGTCTTAAAACTGTGCACAAATATACACTCAAAAACTCCAAAATATGCATTCCAAAATCACATCCCTTCTTGGTGGTATTCTGCATATTTTGACTGATACCACTTGCCCAAATTACAAATAAGCGGATTTACATTAAAGGCAGTCGAGTACAATTTTTTTTTATCAAAATCCTCCAGGTCACGGGGCATAAAGTTCGTCCCCATGTTATTTATTATGGGAGTTGTTTTTCCAACGGTACCTTAATCGAAAATTACTAAGTTTGACAAATGTTGGATGAGCGTAGCGAGCGTAGCGAGCGAAGCGAAGATTCCATTTCACTACACTGGAGAAAAAAATCCGGAATGTTTTTTTTTTTCTTTCTTTTTTTTTCTGTATTTTTGTGTGTTTGTCAGCACGATTCCGGCTAAACCGATACTCCAATTGCGATAAAATTTTATGGAGGCCTTCGAAATCTCTGAACTTAGAACTGCCACGTTTTTGAGCGCAATCGGGAATTTTTTTCTCATAAAAAACGCAATTTTACGATTTTTTCAATTTTAAAAAAAAGTTCTTCGACTTATAACACCAACATGCTTTATCCGCTTGTAATGACTTTTGCACAGAACCTTAATTTCATGAATTAAGATAATCGTGTGAAATTTGAGCGCAATCGAAACATAATTTTTTCGTGAAAATCGAAATTTTACGGGTTTTTTTCTTTTTTAAAATAATTCTTTGATTTATAACACCTACATGCTTTATTCTTTTGTAATGATTTTTTCACAGAACCTTAATTTCATGAATTTATATATTCGTGTTAAATTTGAGCGCAATCGAATAATTATTTCTTATAAAAATTGCAATTTTACGATTTTTTCTTTTAAAAATTACGATTAATTAAAAAAATTAAGTAACTTTTTTATTTAATTTAATTCAATTAAAAAAATAAAGTTAATTTTTTATTAAATTAAATTTAATAAAAAAAATCTTCGACTAAGTAATGATTTTTTCACAGAACAACAGAAAATCCGCGTAACACAGGGCAGCTCAATGCACCATATACGCTCATCCAACAACGCGGCGGGACTGAAGCGTTTCCTAGTTATATTTTCATGGTGGACCCACTAATTTTTCTGTTACTTCCTAAATTCATAAATAGTTGGCCTGAATGAAGTATATTTTTTTAGATAAGCGGGTGATTAGCCCTTTAACTATTTTAATCCGATGAGGGCGTGGCTTAGGACGCTTAGCATTGTGGTGTGTAATATATCCGTACATTTATTTGTTATGCAAGGACATCAACATCTTATTTGGTTCTGTTTTCACCCTTGAAGAGATAACAAAGTCATATTTTCTTGTACTTAGCCAGATACTTAATCAAAGTCACAGTTTCTTTTTCCTGCGAGGCCTTAAGCACATAAAAATATTAATTTATTTACTATACGTTGCCATATTTTCGTATGGCCAGACGATACGCATCACCTTTTGCTGAGAACGCACAAAAATCACCTTGATCGATGCAAAATGTAGACACAATTCGAAAAGTATGAACGCAAATTTTTGGATAAATTCGTGGCGTTTTCGCGCAATTTGATTGTGATTTCTAGCTTAGTGCAGAAGTTGCGTAACAATTATTAATTTAAAGGCTTGAACTTATAAATGGTAGTCTATTTAAACCCATCCTTCTTGACAACCATAAGAGATAAATAGTTTCAAATCAATCAGATTTTTTACTTATGGCATGAAAAATAGTAAAACATTCCAAACGTTTACGTTTTAACATTGTATTAATTTTATGTGACAATACTGAACAAGTTTTCTCCCGCTTCGTGGTTTTACCGTGGAACGAAGACCTGTGAGGTTCCTGTTTCTTTGTACCTAGCTAAGAAGTCCGGTGAGTTCTGGATGGTAATCCACCAATTCCATTCAAATATGATAGCCTTTTGTTTATGGCATTGATCATTCAATAAGAAAATAAACTTACATAATGATACTATACACTCAAAGACGACGCTAGATAAATTGTTTTAAAAGAATCGCTAAATAGTTTTTTAAATTTATAATTTGTATTTTTATTTTGTCACTTTATTTTTATACTATAAATACTCGAATTACGCCGGTGCACGATGCGTTTTCATACTTAAATTCTCAAAGGTACAAGGTAAAAAGTAGTACATAAAAATATGCGATTAATTAAATATATGTGTGTATTGTGTAGTCCTCTGTGCGTCGACTCTATTCTTGTGTGGCAATAAAAACATTTTCGCAAGGCGGCATTATTCGGCACCCCGAAAATCTCCTATGACCTGAACCCTTACGTCATAAACAATACGATTTTAGAACGCCATTTAATAGTGGTAGTATATCACATTTACGATTTGTGCGTACTATACTACAACGAACTATAAGATACCGGAGACGCGAAATCGATTCACAGCTCATCACCAGTCCTGCCGTGCACCCTTACCTTGCTGTAATGTAAACACAAAGTGTGCTGTCATGACAAGCGTTTCATGTGTAACTCAAGCCACTCAAGACAATGCCAACGAAGCGCTGTCATTAATTACAACCTGTCTCTTCTCTGAGACGAGACGGTGATGGAGAGTCTGAACAGTCGTTGCCGCGTCCAATAACTCATTTGATCATTATCGATATTAATTAACGTTTTCTTAAAGAATATTCGTGATTCGCTCATTAAAGTTAGTTGGACTCAAGGTGAATTAGAATATTGTGGGGTGATTAGAAAGTGTTGCTTGGTTTGAATACTAAAGAGAGATGGATGTTCGTAGGAAAGTTAAAACAAGGTGTTCAAGCTAAATCGATGAACGACGGAACATTGCTATGTAATTAAGTAATGTTGATTGTAGTCATGACAGCATGTCCCAAATATAGTTATTAAAATAGTTCGTTGTTACGGTACAAAAGTGATTTGTACTACAATAAATACGTCGTGGTTTGTACTTGTATTACGTTTTCGCTCTAGACTTAACGTAATCCCTGATCAGTTTATGTTAGTTTTTATTCATATCAATTTCCATATGAAAACAAAACCATTATTAGCACAACAGGCGATCATAAGCTTAAAAACGAGTGGGGAAATTGATCATACGACGATGTTATCGAAACGTTATACCTAATCTTTAAACTATAGCGCGTATTATGTTTTACTCTCCAAAAAGATTTTTTTACAAACTTGCACATGGCCCCCACAAGCAACTATCGAACCACCAGCTCCCACTCACAAATTATATAAGCCATGTCTTTAAAATTACAGAACGACTATTTAATTTCGCAATAATGAAATAATTGACGATTTCAAAGTTTAATTCTATGAAAAACTTTTAAAAAATTACCAGGATGTTATTTTAGGATGATTAAATTAATGTTGGGAACGTCAAAAAGAATAATGTGAATAAGAAAACGTTGCTGGTAGGTATGGCCTATACACGCTTTAAAATTCCTCATTTTCATAATTTTGTTCTCGTTCAATTCCACTTGTTTTTACAGACAAAATGAAACGCTGAAACGGAAGAAAATATCATATTTACATTCCATTTACCAGTATTCATTTCCATATCTGTCATTTCATGCCTACATTTCAAATAAAAAACAAACAAGGCAAATACTAAATTGGATGAAAAATCAGTTCTGCCCAAAGCGTTTACCACTCGTATGTAACACGGCAATTTCGTCAGAGTACGCACATCAACAAATACAACAATTGGTATATCTACGTGGCACACAACAATAACACGAATGTTACCACAAGCATAGTGATTAAAAGTAAACATATACCTCGGTTGATGGTGCATTCATCTTCCACAACCGGCTCGTATTTATTTAATGTATTCATGATTTTGTTCTTGCGTTTGTTTGCTTATTTAACATTCCGAGGAAATATGCAATTACATACATCACGAGAAAAAAACGAAAATTGTGAGCGAGTATTCTGAAAAAAAAACACAAAAATAACGTCGCCTATTTAGTAGATTGTGACAAATCGGAAAGTTACGAACATAGATAGAGAAAAAATTCAAATAAAAAACAAAGGGAGTTTTCTTCGTCTCCCCCCATTTCACATTAATCTCTAAGCGACATTTCGTTTGACAAGTTGCAGATAAGACAGAATTCAATTCCGCAAACATCTCAAAACACTTTTGGATAAGAAAATGTCGAAATAAAAACACGGCCACCATAGAACTGATCTCAATAACGATTTACTGTACATTATTCGTTTTCGTACTTTTGTGTAAGATTTATTTTAGTTGTCACTGTGTCCTGTCTAAAAAATAAATTCGCCCACACCATCGGGATTTTACCCGTAAAGCTTCTTGTTTTCTTTCATATTGACGACTTCCAATTTATTTGTCAATGCCATTAATTTCCATACAACACCTTTTTCAAGGTTGTACTTGTAACTATATTCTCACGAGCTCAGCTCAATGTTGCATATTATTTGCTATTGTTTTAAATAATCAATAACAAGTTATGTAAATATATACGGGACAATGATCGGAAGCCAAGATAGAGGCCGATCAAGACCTTGAATTGTAATGACAGCACACATACTAAAATATATGTGAGTAAAAAGTATGATTACAGGATATCGATGTATGACAGGTGTATGAGGTTGTTTTTGTGGGGGTGGGGGGTGGGGGTATAAGTGGTCCCCTGTGATGAGAATACCCGCTATAGGCATGTTATCATATAGATATCAGTGTTGTGATTTAATTTACACATCACTGCCATGAAATGTTAGCCATACTTACGTTAATTTATGTAAACATCAATAATGACCACAATAACACAATTAATAGTCTAATTAACAATCTCATTCAAAAGTAATGAAATAGTCTACCCATGTTAGTCTATTTAAATCAAAGCCAACTGTTGTTCTCAGTAACGAAACCGTTTCAAAGACTTTTTGCCCCAATTATACCATCTAACTAAAGCCGTTGCCATTCACAGGCTTCTTGTCACAGGATTGTCAATCAGAATCTCTTCCCATGCGAGGCTTCCTGTGGGCTGTGTAGTGTGTAGGGCGCGCGCATACGATAAGCAAGTGTGTAATAATATATAAGAGAATTAGCCAGAAGTGACAGGAACAAATTAGGAGACAAACTTAGGAGAGGAACAGATGACTTGCAGCTGTGGAAGAGTTCTTCGGCATTCCTCATGGTTGGCCCTCGTCTCTTTGAGGCGCGAGATCAAACGACACGGGAATAATGTTACGAGCAACAACTAGTGAAAACATAGCAGACATTGTTCTCACAGTGAGCTCGTGTGATAACTGACAACAAATATATAGGGGTTGAAGTTTGGTATGGTGTTATATTGATTGATACTGGAGAACCCAAAAGACGGAGCGAAGCTACTTAATCAAAAGGCAGAAGATACAAAAATATTGTTTTGTTTCTCGACTATTTCGGTTGAGGTGCCGACTACCAAAATAAAACACGCCTGCCCTCACCAGAATTTATCATGTTTTGGGATCAACAGGTTATCACGGACAAAACAATAGACCATATTCACACCAGACATCATTTATGAGATAAATGTAAATGAGATATCTTATTGGAATTGCGATCCCCAGGAGTAAAAATATTGTGCAGCGCAGAAGATGGTTGCAGTAGATATTAATATAGTATTTAATATATATTTAAATATTAATATTAAATTAGAAATACACACTTCTGGGATCCTAACGTCTCATTCACAATTCTTCAAAATATATTACTCGATATTTCGCAGGCCAAGTATCGGAAAATTACCTATACCTTTGAACAGTTACCATACTGTATATTTTATTATCCAAAATTTTGGCAGCAATATTCAGTTTTGAGTCTGGCCGTATAACGTAGTTTTTATTGTCATTTAGACACTAATTTTGTTGCGAATGTCGAATGAGGAGGTAGACATATTTTCATCCTGTCAATAATACCAGTGGCTACAGTCCTGCATTTGCCAATATAACGGGTTATGTATACGTGAAATAGTGAGGTATAATATATAAAATAAAATAAAATAAAAATTACATTATGCAATGTTGGTTCCTTTTTGGCATGGCGCCTACAATTAACTTACATACGTTCCCCTAACTAAATCTACATTATTTTATTCTGTGCTATCTTATGTAGTTGCAATCTGAGCAAAAGTGATATTTTTCAAGTATATGATATGAAAGATAAATTATAAGGAAGCGTAATTAGAAAATGAAACTCCTTGCAAATTATAGAAAAACAAAACTCCTAAGCTACTAAAACAAAACAATATTTTGTTTTTGAAATGAATACTTTGTCCACAACGTCGTTGCTGCGCTGTGTTGAGGCATGGCTTGGTCTTCACGGCGCATTTAGAGCCCATATTACAGATCAACTGATCCGTTCAACCGAATCACCCGTTGCTCAAATCATAGGAATCGCTTCAGGAAGCTGTTATGTCATTAAGGTTAGGATATCGCTAGCACTAGGCCCTCTAGAGGGTAAGGGGGAATGCAACATTATTTGCCATAGTTTGCAGTAAAATAGCCATATCTTCGGAACTAATAAAGCTATGAAGGCGATTTTGGACTTTTTAGTAAGCATAAAATGTTAAGCTTCAATCGTACCTAACATTAATTACTAAAATTTGTAATAACATCATTATAATGCACTTTTAATTAGCATCTGCACAATTGACAATTTCAGCGATATTTAGAGAAAATATCAATTCAGAAACGAAATTCGAACGTTGAAATATAAAACGTATAAATTGTGATTTAAACGTAACGATATATTTTTCGATTTCCAATTGAAGTCCATTAAAAAAATTATTAATGACATTTGATTAAATTACCTTTAATTTCTGTCCCTAAAAAAAAAATTACTAAAGGGACTGTACGTTAAAATTGCATTTAATGGTTGTAGTTTAATGCTTTTCAAATTTTAAGATATATTTCACCGTTTCCAAACTATCAGTGAAATTAGTTTATAAATATTGAACAAAAATTTCGTCCGTCAAGGAGCACTCAGAGTGGCAGTGTTTGGAACTCGGTAGTAAGTTTACCAGTCGTCCGCGGGAAGGACAAAATGCAACTTTGAAACAAATTTATGCATATCACCTCAGCACCTGTCACATATCTAATTACTAATTACACTATGTGGACGTGCCACGTGAGTAGTTCAATACTGAAATGCATATTAGTGAATTTGAAGGCGCGGCAACTCGACGATAGTCACCTCACCTGCATACGCTTACAGTTATCTCAAAAATGCCACTCGTGGTTAAATTTAAACTAGAAATAATCCACGATGCATTTTGAAGTTCGTAATGATTATCATTTGCTCAACAGTGTATACAACCAGTAGGCCTACTCAGATGATAATCTATGAAATGAAACTAAAGCTAAAATCGCCTCTCAAAACTCAAATAACCGGAAAATGCAGGCTAGACAGTGTGTGTGTAGTATAATTTTGACTCGACTCATCAATTAAATGATAAGATTGAAATAATATTAGTTACATTACTGGCCTGTGATTGAATTTTGCACAATACTTTAAATTTTATACAGTCTGTGAACGTTTTACAAATGACAACAACCCAACCCTTTCCAAAAGTAAATACTTTTTTTGGCTTGAAGAAAGGATGGAGAGATGCATGACGAATACAATAGAGCGATTTTACGACCTGTGAAAGGACCTGAAAGGAATGGCTTGAAAGGTGGGGCATTCTTGTATAAGTGATAGTTAAATCGTGTAATTTTTATCATTTAGTGATTATACATATAGTTATTCAATTCATCAAGTCAAAACAAGGCCTAAAATGTTTTTCAATCACAATTGTAGCTCAATTCTAAGAGAAATTGCAAAACAAATCAAATAACCATTTGATATGATTTAATCGGATATTTCCTTAAATATGAGATAAACACTTCGCAAAAAAAACTAAAATGCGTAGAAAAATGTAAAAGACAATGAGTTTATTAAAACCGAGATAACGCTTATCAACTCTACTTTTAGTTTAGAGATGGTATTTGTTTTTTTTGCACAAGGTTGTTGTGAATGGATGCATAGTATACCCTAGATAATAAAAGTAATATAGAAAATACCCTTTGAAGGCGATTCTCAGAATTCAGAAATACGTTTATTGATGAGTTTAGGGTCTGGGGGCTGAGGGCTGTGTGAGGCAGAGATTTGTTGGGTTCTAAACTTGTCGACAGAAACCCTGACAAAAATAACAGTACGGGTGCTGTCCGACCCCCTAGCAGTAGCATCATAGCCGAAGCCGAGGCCGGCGCTTCCGATGCGAAAAGATATTATTATTATTATCCTTCACACAATCATATTATTTGCCAGTAGTAACAATGTAAAAAAGTATATGTTATAAAGCCGGTTATAGGCGATTTTTGTGTCCTTCTCATCCCCTGAAATAATACGAATGTGTAAGTCGGTCATAAGATAATAATTGCAGAAAAACATTATTCATAGATTTATTGATATGCTGTGCTGTGCTGACACGGGAGTGTCATTGATTTTATCATTGAGTATACTGTTTTATGTGTAATATGTGTATGAGTATATTATTTTTTATCGCCTTCCGTAATGGGCTATAATATTCGTTAGTGTCATTGATAGCAATTGAATAAATTATTGAAATATTGCACTGGTTTTGTATAATTTATGTTTTATTTTATTTTATGCATATATTGCTCGTGTGTGTTTTTTATAATCCTAAATAGCGTGCAACGCATATGCTATGGCCGGTGGCCATTAGCATGGCACTGGCATGTGCAAATTCCCAAAACATAAAAAAGAAAGCATGCTAAAAACAAACCCCAAAATTTACATTCACTGAATCCTTGTATTTATGGCCTGCTTCGAATGTGTTTGGAAGGGGGGGTCTACTCAGTCACTCATCATGGTCCCTTTCAAACATTGCAAGATGAAAACAAATCCACCTTGGTTCCTAAAAACTGGCTCGGGCGGATAAGGAGATCATTGCTTTGTCGAGTCCCAAGGTTCTGAATTCGGTTCTATAAAATAGCTTGTGAAATAATTAAAACTGCTGTACCAGTACCAAAGACAATACTGTATATAGTTTCGAATTGTAGTTCGATTTATTGGGTACATAACGTGGCCAGGTGTAAATGAGTAAAATTACACTTCATTTTCTGTAGCAAATATGTAAACACACACACACACACACAAATTGAATTTGCCCTACATTTATTTCACAATTATTTACTATAATATTCATGCTGTAGAAATAAATGTGTGTTCATTATAAAAAAAGATTTGGATTATAACTATTCAAATATAATTATTATTCAAATTGTTGACATTGTGAGGTTGAAAATCGACATAACTGGGGAAGGCAGCGGTTTTGGCGGACCACCTAAATGGTTGTATACGAAATTGGCTGTTGCACACAAAGATATATTTATAATGGAAAGACCTTTCCTTCAGAATCGAAATGGGTATTTGGCCAGCGTTAGGGGCGGGGGGGCTTCTACTCACAAGTTGCTACCTTCCCGACATCATTATAGGTGTCATTGATTTTGTGGTTTCTTGTGTATATTATTTTCGATCGCGAGTATTGAACAAGCTATAATGACATGATAGTGTCTTAAATTTTTGTGTGTGTTCATTATTTTTGATCGAATCCTCAACGGGGTTTATTGGCATAAGAAGAGCAAATATGTGACATTGCTTATTTTTTAATATATGCAATTAAAAGTAGTCGTATCACATCGGATCGGATCGGGTATTCTCTAGAAAGGTATACCCTGATGGTAAGATTGAACATAAATTATAATTGTTATCAATTTTTGTATTTTCATTCTTACACTAGAATTATTATGACACCTGATTGCATTATCCACTTTCTGGAGAGTTTGTTTATCTGCGCCAAATAGTGAATGAAAGCGACAGCTTTTGGGCTCTGGAACGATTATGTTAGTGATTGAATGTTTATTTTATTTTATACATATCGTGAGGCGTAAAGTAAAATCAAATTACATCACGTAATAAGTTCTGTGACCGAGGGGGTAGATTCTAAATACGATTTTTTAAAATAATTAATTACATTTTTTATTGGAGGTAATATTCACGTTCAATATTAACAATAACGCGCCATATTATGCTATGACCGAGTTGAAAACCATCGCATACAAAGAAGGTTATATTTTGTATATGAAACCCTTTTCAAGGGATACAACTCATTTACTTGAGAGAAGTATTTGACTCCAACACGTTAGAAAAATTATTCAAACAATAAATAATATTTTTGAGTGCAATATTAGCTCATCAAACTCACATTCGGGCTCTTGTTGAGAGGATTTGTAATAACTGGTACAATCTGACAGGCAAAGTTCTAATCAATCGACGAAATGTATTATGGTGATTATGATATGAAAATTTCTATCATTATGTGTGTAAAAACATCCTTCCAAATATAATCATACACATCGAGAATCAACCACAAAACACATCTTGTTGTTGTAGCCTATACCGTAATGCTTTTAGTGTGGACTTGTTGTGACGTGACTTGTGTTTTCCCGTTTAATTGAAGGTAAATTTAGGGAACCCATCTGTAAGTCTCCTCCACTCGCAGACGGATGTAAATCAATGGTCGGACAGAAACCCTGTATATTCTTCGTCGTCACCTCGTGCACTGTCTTCCAATGGTATTGCTACTTGTCTCATTTCCATCTCCCGAATCAATCGGTTGTGTCATTTCATCATCACAAAAGGAAGAAGATTCAATCGCAATTGTTCAATGATGATTATAAATTCCATTTCCACTTGACTTCGTGTACAAGGAATAGAATTCGGATGATTAGTACTCATTGTGCATTGTTATTATAAAAAGTATCTTGATACATATGTGACTAAAAACACTTATCAATACGTAATCAAATGAAATCTCTGTTCGTGTTTTCAGAAAATACAATGTAAATTACAAATATGTGTATTATCCCCCAATGAGACACAAGATTGTGTCTCACTCTCATTACAAGTGAAACGTTTATATCACAATACAACTTTACTTTATAAATGCTGTAGGAATCAATTTTTTGTTTCTTGACAAAAGTAAACTTTTCAATAATTATTTAAATTCGTCGCAATTGTTAGATTGACAGATTTGATGAAGGTAGCAGAGTGGATGATAACGGTTGTAAACTAAATTGGTCTGTTGTAAAGTTTTGCACACAAAGAGATATTTATAATGGCCGGACCCTTCTTCCAGAATCTGTTATTCTTTTATGTCAATAGTTCAATACCTAAAGTGGACTTCACGGGAAGATTGGTCCGCAGGTACCAGGAATTACCTCCTCTCTTTACCACCACCACCTTCCTCGGACGGGCAGAGTGCACAAGATTTAGATCTTACCTATCCTCGACCCTTCTATTGATGGTCTCTAAGCCATTGAATAGAGATAAATTAATTTTCTTTTCATTACATAAACTGTTGTAATTTACCTTTTAAGTGTTCTTAAATGTTAATGATTTTAACTTTAATGTTTCCCTGAAATAAAATTACACGAAAATGTTTTTAAACGCAAAAAATTGATAGAGAACTAACAATGTTTACAAAATATTCTTAGCACTTCTGATGAAGAAGTGTGTTGTATATTATACTGTTAAGTTCTTTGTTTTCAATCAATTTTTAGCATTCAAAAACATTTTCGTGTTGATTTTACTTCAGTAAAACATTTAAGTTAAAATTATTAACATTAAAGGGCATTTAAAAGGTAAATTACAACAGTCTACGTAATGAAAGGAAGGAAGATTTAACTCCTTTCCAAGCGAAAATAATTTAATTGGATGGTTTCGAGCCCATAAATAGAAGGGTCGGCGACTATTACAATAGATACGATCTACCTACCCTTTTTGCCTAAACCGCTCGCCCTTCCCCCCCCACCACCGCAACCCTAAAGAGATGCAGCCTTCCATTAAACAGACGTCTGAGAAGTTCCCTACCTTTACGGGGCACTTTCAAACCAAACCACATCAACGCCCGCGTAGTTTTGACCAGTAGCCCCCAACTAGCGGATTTGCTTGAAACTACCAAAGGAAATCCTGACCTTAATATACCTAGCCGGCAAATAAAACACCTTGCCCGGGAACATTCGGATTCACTTTAGCTAGAAATATTCTTGACAGCATAAATATGCAGAAACAATAGTTTAAATGTGAAACATTAATTGTACTGACAGCTGCACGTGTTATTAAAATATAAATACTGTATAAGCAAGCTACAATTATTTGCTTTTTACACTTCGAATTTTGTTGAAACTAATTAATTGATGTTTTAACTAAATACAATAATTTGCCAAAATGATTCTAATATTTTTATCAACGCAATTGACGGTCGAGTTATCCATATTATTTTTCGGTATTTCGCAAGAATGTTAGGGTGAGAAAATGTTTGACATCAAAGTGTAAGACAATTCAGTGAATTGCGAAATGTTTGAACTGTGCTATTTCATGTAGCGACGTAATCGACACTTTTTCCATTTATCTCCTGTCAAGAATTCGCTTGATATATAAAATAGAAAACCAATTATAAAAAAAAGTATGGAATGGATATCCATTTTTTAACACAGCTATTAATAGCTTGGCCATGGTGTATCTTTAGATTTTAATCGACTAACGATTTAAAGTAGCGTTTCTTGATTTTGCCACGAATCTTTGCTAGTTAAATTAAATAACAATTTATTCTAACTTTGGAATATTATCTTGTTAACTCTTCAATTCCACATAACGTAAACAATTTCGTGGCTTTTCTAAAATGAATACATTTCACCATTGTCTGAATGATTAAGTTATTAAAATAATTTAAGGTTACTTCTCTGAGATAATTATAGGAATTATGGAAAGTACTTTTCTATTCCCGTTGACGCCGGAAGATCGTTCTATGGCGTGTAGCGCATGCGCCTGCGCACATATGACTCGCTCATGGATGAATTAGCAATCGTGATGGATGATGGCCACATCAGGAAACAATCAAAAACATTAAGTAGAAAAAACTCAATACAGAGTTAATGTTGATATCACACAAATTCATCTTGAAATAGTTGGATTGAGGCGGTTCTGCAGGGCATGAAAATAATTATATAGCGACTGAGGATGTAAATTTAATTTATGAAGAGGAGAAAGTTAGGACGTGATGGGAATGATAATTGAGAAATGTTCACAAGGTCCATTTTGACGTTTTTGATTTTAAATACAAATAAGGAAAAGGATGTGACACCCTACACCATAAGAACGATATAAGGTTTCAAATGACACTTGAAATATATTGATAATTGATTACAACCATGAATAATTTTTGGCCATGGCAAAGAATATGATAATAACTATCACATTTTAGACTATCCACTATTCTTAAATTTTTTATTGTAACAAATAAAATCAATTCAGGTGCTTTCAGCACACTTCTTATGGGAACAATGAAAACATAATTACTGACGTCAGATAACGGTCACTGCACCTTAGGTCTTAGGTTTTTTAATCAAAAGGTTTATGGGTACGATGCCAGGTTTATGATAAGAGAATGGTGAAAATTTAGTTTTGGACTATGGATGCTATATTAAAGAAATTATATTTTTATTTTTTACATGTACGCTACAAAGTACTATTTTTTTCTTTTAGTGAAACGATGGATTGACTGTCTATATTTTATTATTTATTTATTTATTTATTTATAAATTAAAAGATCATTTCATGATTTCAATTCAGCTGATATCAGTCAAAAGTGCAATGAAGTGGTTGAAGTCTTATACAAAAGATTATGAAGAACGGTTAAAAAATAGATGATACAAAAGAATACAAAATGCTTGGTTTACAAATTGTCGTACTGTTATCTGCAAAAAATTAATTTGAGTGCTGTTTTCACGTTAATTAATGTTTTATTGTAAATATAATTTGTTGAAATAAATGTATAATTTGTGAATATGTGACAGTTATTTAAGCCACTAATAATAACATAGTTTTATATATATGATCCTTCAGTTCTAGTGTGCATTGAGGCATTAATTTTATTCTTACCCAAATCTAAATAAAACGTGCGATGTGTTTGCACAACATTCTCAACAAAACAACATCACTTTGAAATGAGACGATTCTTAGTTTCCAATTAAAATAACTCATTCATACTAAAAAACGTTGTTTCTCTCAAATACCTGAATTTTATACATGGTTAAACTCAAAAGAAAATAGTCCGTTTGTTTGCGATTTAACTGGCGTCACATTTCATTGGATGAGCGTAGCGAGCGTAGCGAGCGAAGCGAAGATTCCATTTTACTACACTGGAGAAAAAAATCCGGAATGTTTTTTTTTTCTTTCTTTTTTTTTGTATTTTTGTCTGTTTGTTAGCACGATTCCGGCTAAACCGATACTCCGATTGCGATGAAATTTTATGGAGGTCTTCGAAATCTCTGAACTTAGAACTGCCACGTTTTTGAGCACAATCGAAAAATTATTTCTCATGAAAATCGCAATTTTACGATTTTTTTCAATTTTTTAAAAATTTCTTCGACTTACAACACCTACATGCTTTGTCCGATTGTAATGATTTTTTCACAGAACCTTAATTTTATGAATTGATATATTCATGTGAAATTTGAGCGTTATCAAAAAACTATTTTTTACGAAAATCGCAATTTTACGACTTTTTTTCAATTTTTAAAATTTCTCCAGCTTATAACACCTACATTCTTTATCCGATTGTAATGATTTTTTTACATAACCTTAATTTTATGAATTAATATATTCGTGTAAAATTTGTGCGCAATCGAATAATTATTTCTTATGAAAATTTCAATATTACGATTTTTTCCTTTTTTTAAATTACGATTAATTTAAAAAAATTAAAATTTAAGTTTATTTTTTATTTAATTTAATTTAATTTTAAAAATATCTTCCAACTTAGTAATGATTTTTTTCACAAAACAACAGAAAATCCGCATAACACATGGCAGCTCAATGCACCAATTACGCTCATCCAACAACGCGGCGGGACTTAAGCGTTTTCCTAGGTTAAAAGAATTGCATCAATGGCCGTGAGAGTGATGGCAGAGAATGCAATTTGATGATTGTTGTGTTTTTCGATGCTAGTTTCACTTATCGTACTGTACAGTTGGATTCCAAGGACGTTTTTGTGCAAACCTAAATACTGTACAGAGCAAATCGTGCAGTTACGCCCCAAGGATAATCCCCAGTACATTACGCGGTACAGTTACGGTACAGTAATCACCATAAATAACATTGATGGACACTTTGCCACGATAAACTCCAGAGGAACTAAGTTTACTGTTGGAATTGTGAATTGTGATGTGACATATTATTATTCATGAATCGTAGTCCTTCACTTGTTGCGTATTCTGTCTACAAAATAATAGCAGCTATTTTTTCTTCCGTTACATCATACAATAAAAAGTCATCATATCTGTGATCTCTTTTTGTCTTTGACGATTCCTGAAAAATAGTGAATTCCATACTCTATACATTTTTGAAAACATTTTGGAACCACTGTGTGATGATGTGTGTGTATTGTGAATTTGTATTGATTTACTACTTAGTAATTTTTAAATCAGTTACCTAATTTAAGAGAGTAAAATTAAATAAATACAATTGCTACGCATTAATTATAAAATATAAATCTACTACATAAACTTTAATTGTAGACTAGCAATAATATGCGGATTGTAAATTGCCATCCTTTGTAAATTAGTTTTAAATAACTGAATAAGATCCTTAAATAAGTATGCTAAATTACATTAAAATATTTTGCTGTAGGCAGATAACAAAATTGCAAGCTTGTGATGATGATTCCAACTGATTTAGCGTTTGCCAGAGTTAGATATTGAGAGTAGGTCTATAATGATAAGATAATCATATTTAAGATTAAGATTTTATTGCATTTTTAAGTTTACATTGATTGTTTGGTACATTTTGTTATAACGGTACAGCGAAAATAGAGTTTTTATAGTGTTGCATTAAAGATTGTTTTTATATTATAATAGGTTTTGATGAAATTTAATGTATATCATGTAAACTCGTTTTGTTTCTGTCATAAGCGAACAACAAAACATGCTTCTATAGACTAAACCTTTTCAACCAAAAAAACTAAAGCATAGATATAGAACTAAACTTATACTATTTTTAAGCTTAATGCTGAAGAGTATAATACAGAATCAATATCAAGCTTGCTTGAGGTGAATTATAAAAAATAATCCTCTAGGAATTGTATTGTGTTGTGAACAATGTTCGTAATTTCCTTCACAAATAGAACGGACCACATTTAGTTTGCCTCTGTGAGTGCGTACATCCAGTAAATCCCATTTATTCAACCGTGTAGATTTCGCTCCAATTAACTTGTCGACATTTTCATGTCCAGATGTGTACAAGCCCATCAGCGAACCAAGTGGCGAAACTAACGAACTAAAACGCACAGGGTCGAGAGTAAAAAAACAAGAGAAAAACGCCTTTTCGTCGTCACTTAATTTATTACTGCTCCAATCACGGGAAACAGTAGTGGGACGGTTTTAGACTCGACCGTCGCGACGTCTAGCGTCGGGTGGGTATACCAGCTGCGCTCATACGTGGAAACCATACCTGAAAGATGGCCGTGTTAAAAGAAGAGATAAGAAGTAATTTGAAAGATAAATTATACTTAATGGCCCGTTAAAATTAGGAGGCGTTACATTCTAGTGTACATATTCTGGCACGGTGGCATGTGCGAAATTAATTTATACGCAAAAAGACGAAGGGGAAACCAACTTCGCGTAAAACAGGTTAAACCTGAGGAATACACTTACGCGATATAAATACGCAAACAATGTGTGCGAAACTTTAAAACGTATGGCAATTATTTTGGATTGAAGAGGCCCTACCGACCAATCAATACTCAGATAATGTATAATAAACTTTATGTTTAAAAAAATGGAATACGGAAGTAAGTTAATAATTACGTTCGTAGAATGTAAATAACACTCGATATCCTGCCGTAATAAAATGTTCTAAATTTGCAGAAAAGCAGAAAAATCTATCTTTGACTAACTTAAACATCGATTTTAATTATTTTGTTATGCAGATAGCCAAATAAGTGCATTTGAATATAAAAGTTCTACCATCCTCGTTATCTTTCAAGATCAAGCTCAAAGAATTCCTGTTGGCAAAATCATATATATCTTAACTCCTGCGCATTATGGAATTCTTTAATGACCAATTTTAAAATATCGAGCTTTTACTTCAGATTTAGTACCTATGTTAATTTATTAATAAACATGTTCTCCTATTTTATTGAAATGTTTTCCATAAATTTCATCTTTCGTCATGATATGTTTGTATACTAACTTAACTTTTATATCGTTACGGTTAATTTATGTATAAAATACATTGCCTATATAATGTCTTGGTTAACTAAAAAAAAGTAAGTTATAGATTAATTTATAAGTAGCACTAAAGTCTAAACACATAATTAACATAATCACGCACAGCCCTGTTTTCGTGATCATTGTGAGTGTGAAAACAAAACTTTTTAATTGCGGACAGAAAGTATTCAATATGCAATAGCATGTAATCATCGAAGGCAAGCGATTGTGCACCCAAGCAGGGAAGGCAGCTTTACAGCTACACGAAATGACCCAACCGTCCTCACCGTTGTACCTTCTAAACAAAGTTCCAAGTTTTCTATCGTTGACCACAAGTCCACAACACACACACAAGTGCAAACATATGTTTTCTTAATTTTGTTTAAGTTGCGTAAAACAAACATTGATTCTTAAGTATAGATCTGATATTTTGTGAGACACAAACCCTATGTTATGTCTATGAACCACTGAAAAATACCCCCCCCCCACCCCCACCCCGATTGATTATTTTCCTGTGATACGATCGAGTTCAATCCTCTTCATCTATTTCAGATTGTCGACAATTGGGTCAAGTATCCCCATGAACATGCACCGTCCACGGTGGAGGCAGAGGTCAATTGGCGAACACACCTAATGCGATGTACGCGCATGCGCCTCATCTTCCTGGTGTTGGTATCGTGCGGCCCCGTGTGGCGTCTCCCGAGGGAGTCCCGCGCTGGGATCCCCCACCACCCGCGCGCGCCATGACACCACTTGTTGCGCCCGACTCTGCATGACGCGCTCTTGACGGGGAGATCTCGTCTCGTCTCGTCGGACCAGTTTAAAGTTGAACTAACCTTGATAGAACATTTACAAAGGTTGCGGGAACTAGGAAATAAGTATAGGTACATTAACAATATAATATTATATAATATAGAATTATACGTGGAATGGACCCCTTACGGGCTTCACCCTCCGCCATCGGCATGCCATTTTAATAACTTATGATTTGTGCGCACGATTCATCTAATAAGAGAACACAAATACAATAATTCTACTTGTGACGATATTTTTGGTGGCGGCGCCGGGTTTAAACAAAGATTACCAAACAAGTTTTCGTAGCTTGTTCTTGCATTCATTTATGGTGGTGGTGCAGCTAGCAAATGAAATTTCTCATGACCCCCCCCCCCCCCCCCCCTCTTACCCTGATTGTCACTAAAACACAAATAACATTCTGTATTTTTCTTATTTAAGACTATGTGTTCACCAAAACCCAAAATCCAAAATATGCATAAAACAGTAGTTATAGAGTAGTTATAGAGTATGATCATGAATCACAGAGTCTTTTGAAAACATCAAAATATATTGATTTTTGATTTTTTGGTTGATGCATTTTTTCACAATTGCTACTTTTTTGAACGATTTTTGGTGCTAAATTTTGCCAAAATAATACCATGGCTGATGGCTGATATTTTTATTGTAGCTTACACTCATCTTTGACTATAGAATGAGGTATTTTGAAATGTATAGCTTTCGCATCTTAAGAACTTCCGTTTTTTCTTTTGACGGTACAAATACCGTACCGGAAAATGTAAAATACTGTAAAATGTAAGGTATTGAAGATACACATTTCAAAATGCCTCCTTCTTAAGTCAATGAAGTGATAGCTACAGTAAAAATGTCAGCCATCCGAATAGTATACTTTTAGCAAAACTTTGCACCAAAAATCGTTCAAAAAAAGTGGCACTAGCGGAAAAATGCATCAACAAAAAAAAATATTTCGATCTTTTCAAAAGACTATGATTGGATGAGCGTAGCGAGCGAAGCGAAGATTCCATTTCACTACACTGGAGAAAAAAATCCGGAATTTTTTTTTTGTATTTTTTTTTTGTATCTTTGTGTGTCTGTTAACACGATTCCGGCTAAACCGATACTCCAATTGCGATGAAATTTTCTGGAGACCTTTGAAATCTCTGAACTAAGGCCACGTGCGAAAAATCGATCAAAAAATTATTTCTCATGAAAATTGCAATTTTACGATTTTTTTTTATTTTCTTGCTTTTTTCTGTTTGTATTTTTGTGGTTTTGTTAACACGATTCCAGCTAAACCGATACTCCAATTTCGATGAAATTTTCTGGAGGCCTTCAAAATCTTTGGACTTAGAACTGCCACGTTTTTGAGCACCATCGTAAGATTATTTCTCATGAAAATCGCAATTTTAGTTTTTTTTCGTTTTTCTTATTTTTTCTGTTTGTATTTTTGAGTGTTTGATAACACGATTCCGGCTAAACCAATACTCCAATTGCAATGACATTTTCTGGACGCCTTCAAAATCTCTGAACTTAGATCTGCCACGTTTTTGAGCGCAATCAAAAATTTTTTTCTCATTAAAATTGCAATTTTACGATTTTTTTCGATTTAAAAAAAAATTCTTCGACTTATATCACCTACATTCTTAATCCGATTGTAATGAATTTTTCACAGAATATTAATTTAATGAAATTATATATTCCTGTGAAATTTGAGCGCAATCGAAAAATTATTTCTTATGATAATCGCAATTTTACGATTTTTTTTTATTTTTAAAACATTCTTCGACTTATAACACCTACATGCTTTATCCAATTGTAATAATTTTTTCACAGAACCTTAATTTTATAAATTTATATATTTGTGTGAAATTTGAGCACAATTGAAGAATAATTTCTCATGAAAATCGCAGTTTTAACGCTTTTTTCGTTTAAAAAAAACATACGCTCATCCAACAATGCGCCTGACAAAGCGTTTGCGAAGCTTCCTAGTTAATAATCATACTCTATAACTACAGTTTTATGCATAATTTGGATTTTGGTTTTTGGTGAACACAACACAAACAAACACAAACAAACAAAACACAACACAAAATGCCAACAAATTAATACGTGTCATGCTCGGTTTTCATCGTGAGATGTGACACACGCATAGACGGACAGACCGATATGAAAAATCATGATTATATTATGATAGCTTCGCTCCCTAATTAGAGTTTAATCTGACGACATAAAATGAATATATACAAACACACCGTTTACACCAGGATAGTGAGGGGGATAATGGCCTGCTACATAATTCAACGGTCGGCATGCAGGCAGGTTGCAGACAGTGATGTATCTCGGATTGAGCTGTTATGGACTTGAGTCGGTAGTAGTTGAAGATTGTACACGCCTCTCTGTGTGTTCAAGATTGTCGTATGTCAGACGGGCCTGCTAGTGAGTGCTTGCCTGCCGCTTGGTAAGAAATACACGTTCTACGCCTCGAGACATACATTCTTAGATAAGTAGATTCCAGCTCAAGACGATGGTTAAGTAGCCGTTCTTCACATTTTACTAGAAGCTATTTGTTAAAATTAAACCACTTTTAATGGTTGGCCAATATTATTAGGCAAATGCATATTTTTAATTTATTCAGCATCGCAGATCTGTGTAGAAACTTCATTTTCACTCTTTTTTTAAAGGTAGGCCTATGTTTGATTAGAAATTACGAACTAAATAGATCTTGTTTGGTAGCTAAGATCTAAAACATTCGTTTCGATTTATAGTTTTATGGTCAGAAATGGCAACAGTTTTATTGTCTGTGATGAATTTCAGACACGCTATTTTCTCCGAGTGTTTTCAGTGGCAACGGTTTACCCCGAGCGGTCACGACTTTCATGAAGTAATAAAATAATAACCAAACGTGGCACACAATAAATATAAATATGTCCCCTTAGTGATAATCGGTTTACCATTAATTGGGCACTCCACCACTGTTTACATTATAAGTAGTGCCTAATATAGTATACATTAGTGTATAATTATAAACGATATGGTTATAAATTATGAAAAATACAAAATTTTGCCCGGCGAGGACTGCTTGTGGTGCGGAATTGTGGATTTTTAATTTACGTATTTTTAATCTTATCGTGGATAATTCTGCTTACGAAGGCTATTGATGTTTTACACTAACTTATTCCGAAACGTGTTCTGACAAAAAGAAGGCATTTGCAAAAATGATTTTTTTGTTGATTATTTCTTTGCAGTTCTATCTTTTAAGTAATCACTAAAATTAAGATAATTACCTTTTTAACATAAAAATGTTCTTCATGATACTGCGTCGAATTTTCATTTTTCATCTTAACGTGTGTCAAGCATTAAAACAAGTAGACCATAGATTTGCTCACTTGACTTTCTTCAATGTCATGTTTGGAAGAGTATGATCTTAAATAAAATGCGTGTTAAGAACCGTTCTTTGCTTGATGTACCTATACTTGTTTTTAGCAACCATTTTACAACCATTAGCTGGCGCCAGTGCATGGGCAAAAAGTTCCATTCGGTTAAAAAGTAATGTTTGATATTTAAAATATAACAATTCTAATTATCTTGTTAGTAAAAGTGATGAAGTGACATTCAGATTGATCTTGCTTAACAAGCTCGGTAAAAAAACTTGAACAAACAGAATTAGAAAAAGAAACTTGCCCACTTAAGAAACGAACAAGAAAGAAGATGTTACCTCCGAAGTGCTAGAAGAAGACAAGATATGATTTCTGTTACACGTGTAATCAGAGAGAAGAAGAGGATGTGTGTTGCTCTCTCTCTCTCTCACTCACTCTGGGTTGCACCTGTTGCTAGTCTCACGCACGCACGTATCACCGCCAGAGGCAGCACCAGCGATGTGTGGGGTAGGGTAGGCAACCCCGCACCATTCTCTGGGCTATGCCAATAACACCTTGTTAACTACATTCATATTTCCGAATACATTTGTGGGAGGAAATCGAAGTGGGGTTTAAGGTCAGGTAAAGGTAAACACTGCCAGAGGGAGTACGTCATAATACTGGCCTAATTTTAAACCCTCCCCGTGCTAGAACATCAGCTATATATCAACATTATTTTTATATATAACCGTGCCGTTACTTTATAGAAAACAAAAAATCAAAGATGCTCCAATTTAAAAAAAATAGAAAAAAATGTTATTTGAATCAAATTATCTTTAAAAATGTATGTTGTATATTAGGCCTATCATATTTTGATTCCACAATATTTTGTTCATTTATATTATTGACAAGTTTTTCCTATTTCTATTAAGTTGTAGGCCTAACAAAGGGAGTCAGGCATAGCTTGCTATGGGGCTTTCTCTGACACTCTTCAACATTTTGATTTACCTTGTATCTTGATTTGTTGAAATAAATGATGAAAAATAATAATAATAAACAGAGGAATTACATACAAAGTCAATTACAACCATACATTTATTAATAATGCACCATATTTACACCACAATTCCAGCATTCCACCACAGTAATTCCACCTTGCATACACATTACACATTCATATAAAAACAGTTGAATGTCTTTCCAAATAAATCGATATCTTTGTTTTTAAATTCAAGAAATGATTCGGTGACCAATAATTTAATTAAAATGTTGAAGTCTGAAACAAATCCATATTATATTAACCCTTGTCACGATTGTGAATGTTTCAATTGCATTGGAAATTTCAAAATTACATACTTTGTTATTCAATACAAAATATATTGTTATATTATATTACTATTCAATTGTTTGTTTAATGGTTTTTACAATTGTAAATCGTTTTGAAAGCATAGCTATATATTATTTTCATTGTAAAACATTTAAAAAACGTATGTTGTGAACCATTTAAATTTTTATACATAAATTCATAAACAAACTAGTATATGCCTCGTAAAGTAATAGCCGATAATGTTTACATCAATCCCTATACCATTTTCGTTGCATTATGTAATTTTGTAAATATTTGTAATTAATTACTGGTTTTATTGTATTAATATCGATTTTAATATAATATCCCATTTAACTCCGAATCAACGGTGCGTGTGAGCCTCATATTGCGTTCTAACAATATATATAATTTTTGTGGGAAGCCTGCCCAGGTGCAATTCATGCCCCTCTTCAGGTGTTTGACTATAGGTATGTTGCGGATAGGGCAATTGTGAAGGGATGTCCGAGGGCTGTTTAACAGGACTCAATCCCTTGCATTCGCATTAACGACTGAGGAAAACCTCGGAAAAAACCTTCAGTCAGGATTGCCGGTCTCGACGGAATTTGAACCCAGGACCTCCCGAAAGCCAACACTAACAATAGCCTTCCGACTATCAGCACGGTCCAGCACACACAACGTATTGTAAATGTGATAAGATGATAATACAGTCGGCTATCCTAGTCAGTGGCTCCATGCAACCACGGAGGTTTCATCAACTAATTCAATTCATTAATAATTAGATCCAGTTCCGACCAACATCGTCAAAATACACCACCATAAAGCATCATTAATCATCATCTACGATTGAAAGGCTCCGACCAGACGTCCAATGATCCCGGTTAATGACAACTCGCCTCTCAATCCATCTAATCTGAGACGAAGAATAACCTTTGATAAAACGTAATTTCATGGTTTAAATTAGTAGGTTGAGACAGGATTAGATTCTAAGTATACTTGGCCACTAGATTAGAGGCTGTTTAAGGGGAACCACTACATAAAAATTCAAACGTTGAAGGTTGTTCTGGGAATTACAAGGAAGAACTTCGTATAGGAAACCAGACGTATACATTAGCTGATTAATTCATCATCTGCTATGTTTCTGTAATATAGAGCAAGATGTAATAAAACAGAGTAACTCAAAGATAATATATGATTCATGTTATTTTACCTTGGGCAGGATTGTACGGTACCGCAGAACACAGATTCAGACGTTGCTAAGAGATGTTGTTATTAACAATATTGAAGATGTGTTTTTGTATCTTTGTTTGCGTGAATAGAATAGATTTATGTTACAAAGGAATAGAAGCTTGTACATATTTCATTACATTTACAAGCACAGATAAAGAGGTTTCAAAAAAGGGAGCAGATTGTCGAAAAAAGACTCACAAATAACATTTCGTTTTTTGTGTTTCCCGATCAATTAAATCGAGAAATAACATTTCGTTAAGGGTTAATCTATGTTCGAGGGAGGGGGGGGGGGAGGGTGCCGGGTTCAAAGAGATCCATCTTCTGTGTGAGGCTAGCCCCGTCTACTACGTTATCTATACAATGATTTTGTTTTGTGTTTACGACTAGCCAGTAAGTGAAATTCGTGGCCAAATAAATGCTGAAGGGTATTGTGTATTTATTCGTGTACTCCCTATGCCATGGTCTAACTTTGTGGGTTTTTTAAGCTTATACTAATTATATTTAGTTGTGTATGCAAAGTTTTTTTTAAATACATAATTACTAAACTTTGTTATATTTGGGTTAGTTCCTTAAGACCGTGATATGTCTCATGTATACATATTATATAATACTAAAAGCCCACCGCTATCCTATCCATACTTAAACGGAATTTCGTTTCGGCACCATTGTTAAAAGAAGACTATTAAATCAACCATCATTCACACAAACTATGTGAAATAGTAAAACGACGACTTTACGCAGTTAATCAACTCAGAAGCGGTTCTAAATAAAACCGAATTAAATTCTAATTTGACATTTTACTATCTTAAATGTTTTAACGATAAACAATTCAAAGACTTCTGGCATTCTTGAAATGCTTTTCTATGCAGCTGGCTTGCTTTAGCGAAGTGACCACTACTGAATGATTAGTGACACTTCTTTAAGAATTCTATAGGGTGTGGTCCAATGTGTCTTTAAGTACAATGTCTAACAGTTGATTTACAAATTTCAAATTTCTTAAAGTAATTACAAAGTCTAGTACATCACTAATACCATTTGATATGGACCCTATAGATATTTAAATAATTTAAAATTGTAAATTCAACTAAAACTAAAATTTTAAATATTTAAATAATTCTTCATCTGAAATTAAAATTTTACATTTTTAAATAAAAAATTTAAATAACACGCAGTGAAAGATAAAGAAATGGGGAAGTGACAATAAACAAATATATCAAAAATATTAAGACGACTCAAGAGTTTGTTCAACAAAAGTTCAAGACTTATGAAGTATAACAAAAGATCAGAAGATCATTCTTATTACACTTAATTTCAAATCAATCTCGGATTGATTGGATGAGCGTAGCGAGCGTAGCGAGCGAAGCGAAAACTTCAATTTCACTGACCCCCAAAAAATTTAGCTCCAATGTTTTTTTTTTTTTTTTTTTGTTTGTTTGTATTTTTGTCTGTTTGTTAGCAGGATTCCGGGCAAACGGCATAAGCGATCTTGATAAAATTTTGAGGGGACCTTCGTTTTCTCTGAACTTAGAGGTGTATTGCTTTTGGGTACAATCGAAGAAATATTTCTCATGAATATCGTACTTTTACGATTTTTTTTCGATTTTTAATGCGATATTTTCGTCACATTTTGGCCGATTCTGACCAAACGGGTGGGGCTACAACGTTCATATTTCACATGGACATTAAGATTATGGTGATGAAGTACCTTTTGAAAGAAAAAGTTGAAAAAATTAGCTAGAATCTATAGAAATAAAGGTTTTAATATTAGTTTTTCAATTTTTAGTGCGATATTTTCGTCACATTTGGGCCGATTCTGACCAAACGGGTGGGGCTACAACGTTCAGATTTCACATGGACATTAAGGTTATGGTGATGTAGTACCTTTTGAAAGAAAAAGTTGAAAAAGTTAGTCAGAATCTACAGAAATAAAGGTTTTAATATGAGTTTTTTTTAGGTTTATAATACCAATTAACAAGTAACAATAGAAACTTGACAACAATCACCTACAATGCATTCAAAAAGCACTTGCAAAGGAAAAGTGCAAACAAACGCAAAAAACGCAAACAAAAAACTAACAAAAAACGCTCATCCATCAACGCGGCGGGACTTTAGCGTTTTCCTAGTATTTTTAATACTAGGAAGCTTCGCAAACGCTTTTTCAGGCTCGTTGTTGGATGAGCGTAATTGGTGCATTGACCTGCAATGTGTTATGCAGATTTTCTGTTGTTCTGTGAAAAAATCATTACAATCGGAAAAAGCATGTAGGTATGAAAAGTCGATGAAATTTTTTTTAACGAAAAAAAGCGTAAAATTGCGATTTTCATGGGAAATATTTTTTTGATTGCGCTCAAATTTCACACGAATATATTAATTCATAAAATTAAGGTTCTGTGAAAAAATCGTTACAATCGGATAAAGCATGTATAGCTGAAGATTATCAAACGGCTAGCTCTTCAACTGTAGAAGTTTGTTTATTTTTCGCACAACAGGCTACAAATTTCAGAATATGTTCTCAACACTATGACACATCTCCAGTATAAAGTAGGCCAAAATTAGTTCACCGGAAGTTGGTCAAAACAAAAGACTAACGCAAACTTGTGAAAAAAACCTAAAACACACTTAAATATCTGTATCTTTGGCATTTTATGGGTTAGAGTCTTGAAATTGGTCTTAAAAGTTGTGAATTAACAACGTCTATTAGAATTTGCAAACAAAATATCAAAATATTGTATTTTAATAGTCGCAAATTAATAAAAAAGTGTCAAAAATTACAGTAAAAAATGATATACCGCACTTTAGTTCAATTTTAAATGCATTTATTGTTGAAATACCAAAAAAATATTTGCATTGCTATTTAGCCTGATTCTTTGGCTAAAACATTGTCGCTGGTCGAACTCTGGAACGTGAACTTTATAGCATCGTTTTTATTATTCCCCGAGTTTCGGTGCAGCTCCCGCGGCGCTAACCAGGCACAAGGAAGTGTTATTTTCGGGGTACCGATATAGGTAAATAGTGCATTAAATCGGAAATGGTTTACTTTAAGTCAATGCGGTTAGTGTAGAAATATTAAGGAAGGCTTACTATTGAAGTATATTATATTTTCATTTGAGAAAAACGGCACATATACCTTTATTATGGTATTGCCGGTAATTAATAAGAAAATGCGATCTTTTCAATGTTTAACGGAATGGTTCTTGAAACTTATCAAATCACTGAGACCATGATATTATAGCTATCGAAATACCAAATACACAGTTATAAAGGTATATGCATCTTCTCCATGTTGCATCAAACCATATGCATCTAGCATTATTGATTGTCATAATAGGCCAATATTAGTGAAGCACCGTAATTCATGGAATGTTCTATCATTTTATTTGCCGTAAATAATACTAAATATTTTTTTACAAGATGGCGGACGAAGATCAAAGTCTGAAATTTTTGTCGGTTTAAGGCATCAATGGTGGGGATATTGAGAAGAAAAATTATTTTTTTTCGTGAAAAACTTTAAAGAATAAAAAATAAAAACACAAAATTTTCAAGTTTTGGAATTTTCTATTTTGTTATTTTGGTGCAATTTTTGGTTCATTTTCTAATAATAATCCCCAAATACAATTGAAGATATTGTTAGCAGTTAGAAATAAAACACGTTGGACTATTGTTGACTACGAATTTAATTTATTTGTAATAATATAAAGAACAGTGAATAGTCCAACATGTTTTATTTCTAACAATTTACTTGTTCAAAAAAGTCTCTTATTTAGCACATGGTATGCATTGATAAAATTTATCAATCTTTCCCCACCTATATATACTAAACCAGCCACTAGGTCAACCAAATCAAAGCATGACTTATTTGTAAGGTCTTGCTTATGTCACCTAAATAAATGAAACGATTAAAATAAAATACAGACATATATTTAGTAAATCAATTATAGCTTCCAGCATGCAATAGGCCTACAGTTATGAATAATTATTTTTGAGTCACCAACCAGACTATCTAAAACCCAACAAAAACCTAAAAAACTTAATTAGAAATAAAGAAGCACTAAAACTAAAATAAAATGGCAGGGAAACACATTAAAAAACGTTGTACAAGAAATGTATTATTTATTATTTCAATGTGGTTTATAATTAGTAAAAAGCCCCATAACCAACGCCAAGGAGTCAACCAAAATGGGGCCTTTTTTAAAACCAAAAGTGGGGCCTTTTTTAAAACCAAAATGGGGTCTTTTTTGTTTGTGGAAAGGTTAAACCACCAGAGTTCAAGCGTATTGTCTGTCAGAAATAATACGAGCATACTAAGAGAGAAAAATACATTTGTGGAAAGACATAACCACAAGAGTTCATGCGTACTACGAGCAAGCATAGATATGATGAGATAGTATATTATGACGAGAGAAGCCATAGAAGCCTAGAAGTCTTTTATGGTGTGGTAGGTCTTGTTGCACGGAAAAATACACAGGGCGATGTCATCACAGTCAGGACACATGTAGCTAGTTTCCTTCCGGCTGCCATGCTTCTTGCTTACTACACATCTACGCGACGGGTGTTGCTCATTGCCAGTAGGAGGAATCATCTCAACGAAATGGCGTCCTTGCAAACGAAGCGGTGACGGCACCGTCTTTCTGCAGTGTGCCATTCAGACGGGACATGATGTTGTTGTTCCAGAAGTTCCGCAGTTACCGTTTCTTTTTCAGGGCGAAGGCAGCGCCAGTCAGGGCGAAGGCAGCGCCAGTCGATATATTGGTGACATTTTTTGTACAAGTTAAAACAGCTTCTTCAATATTGGTCCCGGATATTGGGTGAAACTTTCAACAAACTCGGTATACATAAATTAGGCGATTTTTTATAACGTGAAATCAAACATTTTGTTCTTAGTACGTTTGTAGATTGGGAAAAGACTTACAATTTCTCAAGTAATTTGAATTAAAATGTTACCAAAATCGATTCAACGATTTGACAATTGCGCAACGAACACACACATACAGATAGTTAGTAAGTCATACACATATTAATAATGACCGACAGAGTTGGCTCGGGCGCTGAGCGCTCGACTCTGATTCGGGAGGTCCCGGGTTCGAATCCCGTCGAGACCGGCAATCCTGACTGAAGGTTTTTCCGAGGTTTTCCTCAGTCGTTAAGGCGAATGCAAGGGATTGAGTCCTCTAAAATAGCCCTCGGACATCCCTTCACAATTTCCTATCCGCACATACCTAGTTCACCTGAAGAGGGGCTAATTGCACCCTATAACAGGTTTCCCACGATAAAAATTTATTATGGCACTATGTGTGAGTCCAGGTTTTTGAGTTCGAGTCGAGTCCGAAACGAGTACTTAAAATAACTCTAGTATCGAGTCCAAATTCGAGTCCGAGTACTTCGTTTAATTTCTAAAATTTCACTATATTTATTATTTACAATATGAACAATACTAATTTTATTTATTGATGTTCGTCTAAATGTAGGCACCAAACGTGAAGACAGAGTACCATCCAATTCATTTTTAAATGTAACTTCTATCTAAATCATTTTAATGGTCAAGCATCAAGCACAAATATTAGGGCTAGGCTATGACATTCAGTAAGTGATATTACATGAAAATGTTGAAACTAACATAATAGTGACGAATTTTTATTATTATTGCCCAAAAATAGTTCAAAACTTCCAAAATGAATATAAATTTGTATCAAAAGACTCAGGTTACTATTATGGCTAAGTAGTCAGCATTGGTAAGGTAGCGCCAAAAATATATAGGCCTTTCGATTTTTACGTTTTCACACACGTGCGCGACCCGGCACCTCCACCAAAATCATTAATAATACTCGCACACCCCGATAGAAAATTAATTATCTTCTTGAAAGTGGAAGAACTATTTCATTGTCTCTACTATTACTATTAATCAGAGGAGTGTATTTTTAAAGTAAAACATTATCCTTCCATGCACGGTATAGTTAAGAAAATACCAGGACACTTTCTCCCCAAAATTGCAAACTGGTACAAATACGTCATTTTAATGAGTCTCTCGGGACACCGGTACAAGTGTTCTGAAAACGCTACTGTACCGGTCAAACCGGTACGTCTGGTCACCTTATACTTATGCTGAGCTATTTAGACAGTCGAACGCGAACGCATCTCTAGAACCAATTTATTTTTATGATAAAACAATTTGAAACAAGCAAGTTGCCTTCATGAGCAGATTGTTCGATTGAAAGACTGCCTCATATATATAATAACATTTTCATTGTGCCAGCTGCCATAGTAAATATTAATGTAAAATACATCCTTGGACATAAACAATATAATTAACCCATATTGGTCATTGAAACTAAAATACAAAATAAAAAGTATAATTAAAAATTAGCATTAATTCCATTTTAACCATTTCAATATAACATCGCACTAGTGCATAATATTAATGTTGAGGGTAAAAGCCATTAAAAAAAGGAATTTAACTACCCGCCTCTTACTACATTTTCTAAGAGTTTTTTAAAACGAACATACTTCATACCGCAACGATTTCGGAGCCCTTGAACTGACCAACTTAACATTATTTTATAATGTCATTACCTAATGCTGGTATTAGAAAAGGTTTATTTCTCAAAAGTTGGGGATTATTTTTAGAAAATGAACCAAAAATTGCACCAAAATAACAAAATAGAAAATTCCAAAACTTGAAAATTTTGTGTTTTTATTTTTTATTCTTTAAAGTTTTTCACGAAAAAAAATAATTTTTCTTCTCAATATCCCCACCATTGATGCCTTAAACCGACAAAAATTTCAGACTTTGATCTTCGTCCGCCATCTTGTAAAAAAATATTTAGTATTATTTACGGCAAATAAAATGATAGAACATTCCATGAATTACGGTGCTTCACTAATATTGGCCTATTATGACAATCAATAACGCTAGATGCATATGGTTTGATGCAACATGGAGAAGATGCATATACCTTTATAACTGTGTATTTGGTATTTCGATAGCTATAATATCGTGGTCTCAGTGATTTGATAAGTTTCAAGAACCATTCCGTTAAACATTGAAAATATCGCATTTTCTTATTAATTACCGGCAATACCATAATAAAGGTATATGTGCCGTTTTTCTCAAAAAGAAAATATAATATACTTCAATAGTAAGCCTTCCTTAATATTTCTACACTAACCGCATTGACTTAAAGTAAACCATTTCCGATTTAATGCACTATTTACCTATATCGGTACCCCGAAAATAACACTTCCTTGTGCCTGGTTAGCGCCGCGGGAGCTGCACCGAAACTCGGGGAATAATAAAAACGATGCTATGAAGTTCACGTTCCAGAGTTCGACCAGCGACAATGTTTTAGCCAAAGAATCAGGCTAAATAGCAATGCAAATATTTTTTTGGTATTTCAACAATAAATGCATTTAAAATTGAACTAAAGTGCGGTATATCATTTTTTACTGTAATTTTTGACACTTTTTATTAATTTGCGACTATTAAAACTTTTTTTTTTTAAAAGAGTTGTCCCATAAAATGCCAAAGAATTAACTTTTAAGACCAATTTAAGACTCTAACCCATAAAATGCCAAAGATACAGATATTTAAGTGTGTTTTAGGTTTTTTTCACAAGTTTGCGTTAGTCTTTTGTTTTGACCAACTTCCGGTGAACTAATTTTGGCCTACTTTATACTGGAGATGTGTCATAGTGTTGAGAACATATTCTGAAATTTGTAGCCTGTTGTGCGAAAAATAAACAAAAAAATTCGAGGTCGGCTGATAATCTTCTAATAGTAGGTGTTATAAGTAGATTGTATTTTAAACGAAAAAATCGTAAAATTGCGATTTTCGTGCTAAATAATTTCGATTACGCTCAAAAACGTGGCAGTTCCAAGTTCAGAGATTTCGAAGGCCTCCAGAAAATTTCATCGCAATTGGAGTATCGGTTTAGCCGGAATTGTGCTAACAAACACACAAAAATATAATCAGAAAAAAGAAGAAGAAAAAAAAAGAAAAACATACCGGATTTTTTTCTCCAGTGTAGTAGAAAGGAATCTTCACTTCGCTCATCCAAAAATGTATACCTCAATGTCTTTATCGGAATTGCAACTGGTTGATCATAAGTCGTTGTTATGTTCACATCAAGAACCGTCTTGTGAGTTTCTCAGCCAAGACCAGCAACAAATTCTCTGGACGAACGAGCCGATTTAGCGGAATTTAAAAAACGGACCCACCTCGACGATATTGCTTTAATAATAAATATTTCCTTAATTCGAGGGTTTCGTGTTGTGAAACATTCCCTAAATCCCCAGTCCCGCCCCATCAGTTCCCCCCCGCCCCCACCTCCACCGTGTAGGGCGAGGATCACCTGATCTAAGATTCATGGAATGTAACAGGTAGGACTGCACGGTTGACCGGAAACTATGAAGCTCTCAAGTCTTAAACTTAGGTTAGCAGTGATATACAAGGAGAGCACGGCTGATGAGTCGGGCAGGGGTGTACGAACGATTGTGCGTGTGTGCGTGTGCGTGTGGTGGGTGCGTATTCTATTCGCTATAAGAAAAGAAAGACTTGATGACTTTTGCGATCATTATATATATTTTTTCATTATTACATTACACCACTCAACCCGACATAGTTGGAACTGAGTTACGATTATTAGTATTATCATATTATATATGTCATGCATTACTTGTATTGCATTTTTATAATATTACTATATATATATATATATTTGCATTTAAGTACATATTTTATTTTAAATAATATACCAACATCTCATGTATGGTAAAATTTAATTCCTGTTAAATACTATGTAAAACAATAAAAGTAGTTTCTTCAAAATGCCACTGATAAAATAAATTACACCTTTGGCTGCATGTTTTTATCAGATCTTTTAATTTCTATGTGAGCAACAATGCAATCGCGTAACATTCAATAACAAATATTTATTTTATTTCAAAACTTTACATTGTAATACTAGTGATATACGCTAGGAAGTTCTACCCGGCGCCTCCACCAAATGTACAGTTTTCTTCAATCAAGCCTTGTTTTTGTCAAATAAACAAAACACGCCGATACGAACACCGACCGTTAGTAAATTTTTAAATTAACCATGTCCTCCACTACAAACTGCCCCTATAGATTCGTACTATAGGCCCTACACGTATATTTTAAATACAATACTAATTCCATTTCATAATCATTTTATCATATCATATGCTAGCGTTTTTTTTTATTATTATTCATCCTAAATAACATTGTATCAAACCAATTACTCATTTCATTTATTCATTTCAATACTCAATTAATCAATTCAAACAACTTCAATTCTCAATACTAGTATTCCATACTAGTAATATACATATAACTTGATTCACATGAAATATTTTATTATTCATTTTATACCATGTTTTAGCCTTAGGAACTATTCACTCCCTCTTCACGAAGAGGTGTATACTTGTACCATGTATTAGTCTTAAGAAGTGAATAAAGATCTACTCTACTCTACTCTAATAGTTTCTCGATTTAATTAATCGGAAAGTGTAATTGACTGGATTGATTTCCACGTAACAATAGTTCTAAATTCACGTTTTATTTTGTTTAATGGAAGTGACCACTCGAATGATTAACGAGTACAAACATGATTTTAAAGTAATTGGATCAGCGAAGCGAAGACTTCAATTTCACCGACCCCCCAAAAAATTTAGCTCGGTTGTTTTTTTTTTTGTTTGTTTTTCCGTCTGTTTGTTCGCTCTCTACCGGGCAAACGGCATATGCGATCTTGATGAAAATTTGACACGACCTTCGTTTTCTCTGAACTTAGACTTGCCACGTTTTTGGGTACAATCGAAGAAATATTTCTCATGAATATCGTACTTTTACGATTTTTTTCGATTTTTAGTGCGATATTTTCGTGCCATTTGGGCCAATTCTGACCAAACGGGTGGGGCTACAACGTTCATATTTCACATGGACATTAAGGTAATGGTGATGTATTGCTTTCTGAAAGAAAAAGTTGAAAAAGTTAGCCAGAATCGAGAGAAATAAAGCTTTTAATATACGTTTTTTGACTTTTTGTGCGATATTTTCGTGCCATTTGGGCCAATTCTGACCAAACGGGTGGGGCTACAACGTTCATATTATACATGAACATTAAGGTAATGGTGATGTAGTACCTTTTGAAAGAAAATGTTGAAAAAGTTAGCCAGAATTCATAGAAATATAGCTTTTAATGTAAGATTTTTCGAGTTTTAGTGCGATATTTTCGTGCCATTTGGGCCAATTCTGACCAAACGGGTGGGGCTACAACGTTCATATTTCACATGAACATTAAGGTAATGGTGATGTATTGCTTTCTGAAATAAAAAGTTGAAAAAGTTAGCCAGAATCGAGAGAAATAAAGCTTTTAATATACGTTTTTTGACTTTTTGTGCGATATTTTCGTGCCATTTGGGCCAATTCTGACCAAACGGGTGGGGCTACAACGTTCATATTATACATGGACATTAAGGTTATGGTGATGTAGTACCTTTTGAAAGAAAATGTTGAAAAAGTTAGCCAGAATCCATAGAAATATAGCTTTTAATGTAAGATTTTTACGTTAAATAATAACAAATTAACAAGAAACAATAGAAACTTGACAACAATCACCTACAATGCGTCGGCAGAAAAACAAAGCACTTGCAAAAGTAAAGATATCCCACGCAAACTAAAACTTTAAAAAAGCTCATCCATCAACGCGGTGGGACTTTAGCGTTTTCCTAGTAATAATTAATTATTTCTTTCACGACACTTGACTCAAAAAATCTCTTTTAGGTAGTTTAGGTGGAAAAGATATAGAATTAATTTTTAATGAAAAACTCCAACTCGGCCGGGATTTGAGCCTGGGTCGTTAGCTTGCCCCATTTTCTAACTAGGAAGCTTCGCAAACGCTTTTTCAGGCGCGTTGTTGGATGAGCGTAATCTTTTTAAACGGAAAAAAGCGTAAAATTGTGATTTCCATGAGAAATAATTTTTCGATTACGCTCAAATTTCATACGAATATATTAATTCATAAAATTAAGGTGCTGTGAAAAATCATTACAATCGGATAAAGCATGTAGGTGTTACAAGTCGAAGAAATTTTAATTTAAATTTAAATTTAATTTATTATGTCTTCTGTCTGTCTGTTAAGAAATTAAATCCAATGAACGTCAGTGTATTAATAACTGTGGGACTTTAATAATGAACCTTATAAAAAAATGACGAATATTGAGAACCAATTGGTTGGGCATTTTTTATTTTATTATTGCAAGAGGGACCCGGCGCCTCCACCAAGTTAATTAAAACCAACTCGATAACTGTGGGTTCGATCTTTTTCATCGAATGCCGCGTGTTCCAGACGTGATGCTTGATCATTAGTTAATTAAAAACCTGGAAAACTAATAGCGGAGGGAAATCTGATACACGCATACGCAATACGCATATCACACTCTCTCTGTCTCTCTCACTCATTGACAAAACCACTGCCTCCTAGATGCTATTCGTAACGAGGAGCCACGAGCAACATCTAGGAGGCAGTGGACAAAACATTATCTCGCAGTTCTTTTTTATCGGAAACGACAGGTGTGATCAAATAATACAGAACAATATTATTTCAATAATGTAAATATAATTATTTACGATACGCAAATCTGAAATCTCCACGTGATATATACTAGGAAAACGCTTAAGTCCCGCCGCGTTGTTGGATGAGCGTAATTGGTGCATTGAGCTGCCATGTGTTAAGCGGATTTTCTGTTGTTCTGTGGAAAAATCATTACTAAGTTGAAGATTTTTTAAAAATTAATTTAAATTAAATAAAAAATAAACTTTAATTTTTAATTTTTTAATTAATCGTAATTTTAAAAAAGAAAAAAAATCGTAAAATTGCGATTTTCATATAAAAAATTATTCAATTGCGCTCAAATTTCACACGAATATATAAATTCATAAAATTAAGGTTCTGTGAAAAAATTATTACAATTGGTTAAAGCATGTAGGTGTTAAAAGTCAAAGAATTGTTTTAAAAAAGAAAAAACCCGTAAAATTTCGATTTTCATGAGAAGTAATTTTTCAAATGCGCTCAAATTTCACACGAATATCTTAATTCATAAAATTATGGTTCTGTGAAAAAATCATTAAAATCGGATAAAGCATGTAGGTGTTATAAGTCAAAGAAATTTTTTAAAAATCGAAAAAAATCGTAAAATTGCGATTTTCATGAGAAATAATTTTTCGATTGCGCTCAAAAACGTGGCAGTTCTAAGTTCAGAGATTTCAAAGGCCTCCATAAAATTTCATCGCAATTGGAGTATCGGTTTAGCCGGAATCGTGCTGACAAACACACAATAATACAGAAAAAAAAAGAAAAAAAAAACATTCCGGATTTTTTTCTCCAGTGTAGTGAAATGGAATCTTCGCTTCGCTCGCTACGCTCGCTACGCTCATCCAATTAAGTACTTTATATTCAAAAAATTGTTACTCAACCCAATTATTTTGTACTTACATTGATTATGAATCCAAAATATAAAGGTACGGCTTTACTAGCTTACTGGTATGTTTGTTAGATCAGTTATATAAAGCAGTTTGTTAAATATAGACGGAAAATACAATAATTATTTAAGTGTATTTTGAAAGTAGTGCACGTGCTTTTATAGACCCATATTAAGACCTGTAATGTAAGAAAGAATAAGTGACTTAATTCATTATTTGGGTTTTTAAGTGTAAGATTGTATTTCGAATCATCGCTACACGTTGGTGTAATTATACGTTTCACGAGCAGATTTCATAAAATTTTAATTTTACTGTGGTCACATTGAAACAGAACATAATTTGCCCCACATGTGCAATTTACCGTACACATTAACATTATCAATACAATAATAAATATACACATACATTATTTACATATGGATGACTATGAAGTATGAACGTATATGAATGTGTGTGTGTGATGTACGTGTACTGAGTGGCACATTTTAGAACTGCGCAACCTTGGCCTACCTGAAGTTAAATCAGTAATAAATAATGATTGTTTTCTTTTCTTCCTGTAATAAGGTGTTGGTTGTTCCCATTATAAATCAGTGCTAGCTAGAAACACACACAATTACGCGAGAACTGTCAAATACCTCCGTGTGAATATGCGTGAGTAACTGAAGACATAAGTGAAGTTGATGAGTGTGTACTTCAGTATGGGCATAAAACAAACGATTTAGTGAATTAAATCGTCAGAGTGTGCAATATATTTAATCTGACATTAATTGCGTATTAGAGGTGCTGAACCGCTGATAACAAGGGTAGAAAGAAGATCCCTTACTCTGATATCTGGCTGACTTTACTGATTGATTGATTGATTTGTGTGGCAGTGGCTCGTTGATCTTGTGTGAGCCTCGTTGGTCTTGTTGTTAGCGTATCTGCTTCCAATGCAGAAAGTCCAGGGTTCGATTCCCGCCAAAGTCAGAAGTTTTTTAACTTCTGATTTGGACTTAAGTCCATCAGTTCGTGTCTTAAGAGTTTGTAAACGGTGACTTTGGAGCCGTCCTAGCAACGAAGCACATAATAAATTCAGAGTTGTTCTAAATCGGCCTTGTTGATTCTGGCGTTGATTCGCGTGTGTTCGCACTGTCCATATCACTGATTGCTATATCTTATTAAAACTATCGATCTTTGGTTGGTTATCGCTCACTCGTCGATTGCGTCGGGGCCTACAGGGTTGGCTTAGTCGCTTTGATTACTGTCCCCCACTGAAAATCAATTATATAACTGAGTGGGTAGATTCTAAATACAATTTATTTATTTATTTATTTATTTATTTATTTATACAAACTCTCATATCAGAAACAACACAAAAGTGCACACCTTAACACTCACGCATCTTTGTAAACATTTCACCCCGTTATAAGGAATTACAGACATTATCTACTATAATCACCTTGCAGACATCTCAAAACGTTCTCAACACTTACTCGATACTAAGTTATGTATTATATGAACTTTGAACTTTACTAACATGGAGTATTTGAATATAATTGTGTTTTACCTACTTATTAGGATTTAAATAATTAATGTATTTCAACGTTTACACATCAATTTATCACACAGGTTCATATAATTTATATAAGGTATTCCAGTTCCAGTCAACAATAAGTGCTTATACACTTCCCAGGATACACTTAATTTAAAAGCCTATTGAGTGACACATTTTAGAACTTCAACCTTGGCCTACTCTGAAGTTAAATCAGTGATAAATAATGATTGTTTTCTTTTCTTTCTATAATAAGGTGTTGGTTGTTCCCATTATAAATCAGTGCCGGCAAGAAACACACACAATTACGCGAGAACTGTCAAATACCTCCGTTGCAATGTTCATCTCTCTAACAAGGTAAACCATATCTTCAGCTAGGAATCATTTCTCAAACACGTTATAATCATCCAAAGACAAAAAACGCATCACAATCTCCCGCCTCCTAATTCTTCTGGTATGAGTCACAGCCTGTTGGTTTCCCCTGGCTCCTCTCGATTACGCTGGGCACATCACATCTCCCCGGTAACTTGCTCTGTTCGCGGCATACCTGCCCCCCCCCCCCCCCCTCCCACATCGTAGCCGACTACAAGGCTAAGGTTAATTATATAGTAGGAAAGACAAGCTAGATTCCGACTAGCCCGTCTATCCGTTCTAGCATGGCCTCAGCACCCAACGACATAGGCAGGGGAATACAAACAATAGCGATCTTGATCTAATAGATCTACTAGAAATTTGCTCCATTTCACTAATGTCTACTTTTTATGATTGCATTAAACACACCTTTCTTTTATATCATTTTGCATTGACATTTTTATTTAATTGATTTGCTTAATTCATATTTCTTAATTTACTTATGCAACTATATTTTTTCTTGACACTCTTGGTATATGTTATCTCATGTTTCTTGAGAATTTAATTTAAAAAATACCTTCATCACACCCATTATTCACATTAGGTTTATTTATTGCAGCATATTCAACTGTAGCGGTTGCCTTTATTATCCGGGATATATGATATATTATTGAACCCATTTATGTGAACTTACTTCAGATTATTATCCAGATCCAGTGTTTTCTAACACTCGGGTGAATAAACAACATTTCACTGTAAAGTCTCGCAGGCGGAACACTGAACAGAATAACTTTCTTTATTTTTCAAAACAAAGTGCTGCCTTTTTCCTCAATGTTGCCTTTTACTCTTTCAGACACAGAATAGCAAAAACGATAGTGTATTGATATGAACAAGTATAATTACACTTTTAACAATATGTAAAATTGATTATAAAATTACGAAATAATTATATAAAGGTGTGAGGTATGAACTGAAAGTACAATAAATAATTATAAAAATCAAAATATTTATTTATGTTTGTTTCAATTATTTCTTTGACTTGGTCGTATAAGTGATTTCTAAAAAAAATTATCCCTTCAAAGCAAGGTAGCATCAAGTCATAAATGAAACTTGCATTTCGTTTAAAACGTTTGCAAATTTTCTCCTATTAATATGAGACTACAAACCATTAACCAAATACCTTTTTTATTTGCGGTTGATTACAAGATCATACTTCTTATTTTCATCAAAAACTGCGTTATTAATAATCTGATAACTATAGATATAACTGATCAGTGACTAAGTTAGTTAATTCATATAACCGAGGATTAAGCATATTATTATGTAGTTGTTTTTTTAGGCCAGGCTCTCATCTGCAGAGATCGGTTCATTATTAATAGGTTTACTCAACATACTACTGAGTAAGCATCCAGAAATCACACTTTTTGTTTGCATAAGCCATTTTATCGTTAACAGATAAATTTCCGTGCTTATACTTACTGATAATTAAAGTTCAAAGAAGCAGTTCACTTTCACAATTTTGTTGATTTTCACGTCAAATTTGACAATACATTAATATGCGATAGTTCAAGTATTATGTCAATGATAAACATGCTGGTAGCTAGAAGTAAGTTAGTAATAAATAAATTATTTTAGAAAATAAATGATGACGACTGACGAGGCCTTAACCAGCAAAAGGAACGGAAATCTCAAAATTTAATTATTTACGTTTGACTGACATATAATTAATAATCATGAGTCATTGGCGTTTCAAATATTTACTTCAACAATTGTGCTATTATTATGAATACCACAATATTAGAACTTTTGCATGATTATGCTAGAAAAAACCACATGGTATTTAAAATGAAACTCATTGTTTATTTTAGTTCTATTGAGGAACACGATGAAGAAGCTATTCATTGATCTAGGCAACAAACACACACTTCAAGGTCATACATAACAAAAAACAGGTGAATGAAATCATGCACTTGATCAACTAGCTATCAAGTTCCGATGTAATGCTGCGGACACCCCTGTTCCTATGCCCGCTAACCCATCATCATCTCCGGCGATAATTCTATTATTTTAGTGGAAGATGATGCCTCCCCTTTATCCTTTCAACCACGGGGGCTAGCCAGCTTTTCAATGTTTACTTTTACAGTTCTAGCCCCTCTAATTTAAGGTAATGATTGCCAAACCCTTAGTTTGCTTTTTTGTACAAAACTCAACCTGAAGAAAGAGATAGAACTATGCGAATAACAACTTACTAATAACATTGAACATCTCGAATGTTCGCCAATTATTTGCAATGGAACTAAACGCTAAGAAAACGTACGTATCTCGCAACGAACTCTCAGGTTTTGTGTAACTAAAGCTGGTCTGGTACGCACTGCTAAGCCTCGGGCGTTAGGTTAGGTTAGGTTCAGTGGGAAGATCTCGCGGACGGGTGGTCTACTTGGGGAACTCTTCCCATGTTCGCCCCGAGCGGACATTGTCTTTTATGCCGAACATAATTTTCGTATTTCGGTCTTCTTATAGGGTATTAAAACAGAAATTCTTTTATATACCTACTGTGTGTAGTGTGTATGATAACCCAACGCCTGGCCAAGGGCTGAACAAGAGATCCTTCCTTATGTAAACGTTAAAACAAGAGATAACATTATCTAAACAACCCCTAATAAAAGAAGGGACAAGACATTCTAGTTTGAATGACGAGGTAGTTTAATGGTGTCGCAGAAGTCATGGAAGGTTCTGAGTTTGAAATCCGAAACTTATTATTCCAACTTTTTTATTTTTTATTTTATTTAATACAATTAGGCCTATATGTTTGTTGATTAATTGCCTAGAAAATGGTAAGTATTTTTTGAAAAACGTCGCTTATTACTAAATTTTTAGCAAGTTCGTAACAATAGTATGTTCAAGACTATATTGAACAGATAAAAGCGTAAAACCAAACCACAGATAACAGAGTACGTAGTGTACTCTATTATCTGTGGTAAAACTAAACACTTTGATATACTATCAAAGTAACTATCTCTGTAATCGCCTTTTATATTAATTTGATCATCTATATGAAGGAAGAGAATTCAAAATTGGTATACGCACTCGTGAAAAAGTTAAATGCAATGACAATTTATATTTACAACAGTAAAACCAAAAACGTATTTTCCTTTGTAATGCGATAAAAGAAGGTTTATATAGTCAGGTCATACTTGAGACAAAATTTTAAAATTTTCTGCCTGGCACTGGTTTCAAAATTACATATATATTGTTTTGATAGTCCATTTTCGTGTTGATTTTATGTACTATTGGTGTCCATTTGTTTAAATGGACCACACCAATGACATTTTTTGTCATTTTGGTAAATGTCGTTATTTTATTCACGCACACAATATCTTAGAGTTATTTATTACTAGATAATAGAGAAGAGCAACAATGATTAATTAATGATGTAGTAATGGTCAATTAAATTAAAATTGGTCTGTATATCAACGACTCTCTTAAAGTGAAAGCCGACCCGAATTCCATGAAATCAACATGGCGCCGTTGAATAAAACCATAAAATGGCCAGAATAAAACTCAATCTCTATTATCTTGTCTATTTCGCATAGGTAAGTTGAAAGCTAACTCGAGATGCAATAGGGAGTCAAACCACCTGCCACACTGAATCACGGCTTCGAGTTGAGAATCGATAACGATTAGGATCGATATATCATTGTCGACAGCAGAGGATCGAATGTCTATCTAATGCTAGGGAATTATCTCACAGGAAATTTATTTACTACTATTAAAACACTATAAAATAGTTAAGGTTCTATTTCGTCTTCAGTTATAGGACATAAAGACGCTGTTAATGTTCCACTTGTTTGTTGAAAGAATAAATAAATCGAGACACACCCATGCACACTTAACAGATTTTATCTACGGATCAAATCAAACACCAACGGAAGAACAATGCCCGTCGAATATTATTATGACCACCATGTGTAGAGAAATTCAACGTGGTTTATTGCTTATTGTATTTGGGTGGATTTCCACACGTGATTTATAAACGGCTATAAAGATGGTGTGGATGTATACAAAGATTAAGGTTTTATAATTTCTTCGGAGAATTTCATTGAAAAAAATCAAACCATACCGGTCAAACGGGTATTGACTAACTTTAATAATAGTAATTGAAAAATCTTTGAATCCACCCACTTGTAATTTACACTTTGTTAATCAGATTGCGGTTATTGATAATGTCGGGCCGGGCGGTGAATAATTCATTGTTTCATCTCCCGTATAAACAATGGGTCTAATTCACACAAGAACGTGTTATTTTAATAAACAAGGACGATGGGAGACATGAGACAATGAAGGCTCTGAAAGTTGGGTGTTCATTTTGTGTCCAACATTGAAAACAAGGAGTACAGCCATTTAAAAATATTATATTATCTTATTATTTAACGTTTATACTCTTCAGTTATAAAAAAACTTGTCCATAAAGGAAGTGAATAAATAAAACATGCATACATAATTGACATCAAATAATTAACAATTGATAATTATTTTTAAAAAATATTATCTAACAGCATCAATGTTAATAAAAGGATTATAAATTTAGCAATTTTATTTAATTAATTTCAATGTCTTTTAACTTCAATTCGATTCGTTTAATTCACATTCACATACATTTTTAATATTTTGTTATCAAAGATTTGTTGTACATTTTGGTTGTAAATGATATAATATTAGTTTTATTAAGTGACCTCCCTAAGATCATATCACCGTTGTTAATTAAATATATGTGTGAATGAGATGAATGAGTGGAATTAAAAACAATATCATACAACTAGATTAAATTTCACTTCAATTTAAACCAATCTGTAGAAGATACACAATTATTACCGTTGCTACAAACATGAGTGAAAAGTAAACGTTTCTAATCTAATTAATTTTTAACATTACTTTGTACAGTCCTTCACTCACTCAAGTTGTGTGATTAAAGGGACAAGAATAACATCCAAAGGGTCACGCAACGGTATGCGTCATCTTGTGCTTGGTGAGGCTACTTTCCTTTGTGAACCTTGAGGGGCACACGGAGCACGCGAAAGGGTTTTCCCCGGTATGTGAACCTTGCCTTACATTCACCCACAGTGCACACAAATGGTTTCTCCCCGGTATGGGTCCTGGCATGTTGGTGCAGGTTACTCTTATGTGTGAACCTTGCCTTACATTCACCCACGGTGCACACGAATGGTTTCTCCCCGGTATGGGTCCTGGCATGGTATTGAGGCTACCTTTTGTGTGAACCTTGCCTTACATTCACCCACGGTGCACACGAATGGTTTCTCCCCGGTATGGGTCCTGGCATGATTTGCAAGATTCCACTTCGTCGTGAACACCGCGTGGCAGATATCGCACTTCAAGGTACTATTGTTACGATAAGGCATAACTTGGTTGGCGAGTTTTATCTTGCTGCATTGTAACCCGCCGTCTCCGCCCGTGTGAAATAACATGTGTTCTCGTTGGTGACTGATATCTGTCAACTCTTTGCCGCAGACCTCGCACTGCAGGTTCCTGTTAGAGTCCATCATCTTCTTCATCTTTATCTTAACAACACACACGCCCTCCCCTGACACTGACTGCTCAACACGTTCAAAGATATCTATGCCATGCGTCTTGCATAACTTATGTCCAGTTGCGGTTCTCTTTGCATTCTTTTTAACGACTCCTAAACTTTCACCTGACTTCTCAACAGAGCCACTGATCTGGTTTGATACATCTTGTCCCTTTGCAATTTTCTTCTTCTTAACAACACCTACGCTTTCCTTGGGATTCTCAGCTGCTCCACTGATCGCCGACATCTGCTGGGATACATCTTGCTCGGTTGTGGTTCTCCTATCCTCGTCATTGCGTTTCTTTAGACAACGACAAAACAGCTCATGACGCTCGAGATAGATAGGATTGCTGAATACCTGGGAGCAGCCGGCACAAGTAATCACCGACTCTGAAAACGAAAAGGGAATAATTTGTTTAAACGGATTCATGGTTTAGATGTTGTTTGGAGAATACTATTAAAAATTTAGTTATTTTCCGACCGGAGTATGCATAGGCTACATCTGTTTTTATATAATGGAACTAAAGTTAATAGATATTCGCCTACTGCTCTACTACAACCTTGTTATGTTTAACTTACCAAGCAAGTGGTCTTCATCTCTTGATGTATTGCAGTATGTGAAATCTTCAGGTAATGTCGTTATTTCAATGGACTCTTCTTTAATGGCCCATTCACATTCTTCTTTGATCACATCTGAGTGTACAGGAGCACAGATTTCAGAGCAAGACGAAGACGGGACAAGGGAATCTGTCATTTCTAGCGGAGATACAATATCCACTGGACTCGCATCGTAATTTCTGTTCTTTGCCTTTGTCTTCTTCTTAACAACACCCAAGCTTCCTCCTGAATTTTCTAAAGCTTCGTTGATCGCTGCCACCTGAAGCCATTCACACTGCATAATTGCGTTTCTCTGTGATTCTTTGTTGTTCGTCTCATTCAGAGGATGACAATAGTGTTCGTGAAGCTCGAGATAGATCGGGTTGTTGAATTCCAGGGAGCAGTCGGCGCAGGAATACACAGACTCTGGAAGTAAAAGTAAAATATTTAGAACCGCATTCTTGTTGCATATATCTATGTTGAATAACAGATATTCAGAGAATCCATCTATGACCCAATATAAAATCTATATAAACTCGTTTTATATTATAAAAGTTATTGTCGTATAAGTGTATATGAATTAGCCTTACTAACCATTCACCTGGTATTTCCCTGTTGTTGAATCACAATCTGGGAAATTTTCAGGATATGTAGATATTTCGATAGAATCTTCTTTAATGGTCCATATTCTTCTTTGACAACATCGGTGAGTACAGGCGGACTTATTCCTGTGGAAAGCTGCGAAGTGTCGAACGTATCGGAAATTTCTGGTGGATCTACTCTTCCCATTGTAATATTTTCAACATTTCTGCAATCACCAGAGGTTACTGGAGCGCTTGTTTCAGAGCAGGTCGAAACTAATGAATCGCAGATTGGTTGTGAAGACACATTGTTCAAAGGTTCTTTCTTGATGTTTTTCTTCTCTGATTCTTCTTCGCTGTCATCAGAGATTACGTGCTGTCTCACTTCGAAGCAAGACGATGACTGGGGGAACGTGTAGCAATCTTGTGGTGGATACACACCTTCTGGTTCTTCCTTGACGTGTTCACTCTCCGATTCTTCTTCGCTGAAATCAGAGATTGCGCGCTGTCTCGCTTCGGAGCAAGACGTTGACTGGAGGTATGTGACCCAAACTTGTGGTGGCGACACATCGTCTATTTCTTCCTTGATATCTCTTAATATTTCCCATTCTTCCATGACGTAACTCGAGGGTACAGGATCTCTTTTTCGGAGCTATTCGTAGACTGTATGAATGTGTCACTCCCTTGGGGAAATAAAAACAATGACAGTTATCAGAGGTAGATTTATACACTAACACATTTGTTGCCTGTGTCACAGAGTGGCTTCAGGAGTCTGGGCAACATACTATTGTGAGAAAGAACGTTTTCTTCAATCATGCCTCAAAAAGAAAAATGAAAAGAGCGAGATTGATGGCATTATCAGATAATGCAAAAAATGGGTCTTTATTTCTGATAATATATTAATTACTATAGTTAAAAACAAGCACGATACGTGAGTATAACAAAAGGAGGAGTAGGCTTCTTTTCAATAGATTGTCAAAGAATTTTATGAATATTCAATGCCTTTCAAGGTTCAGTAATTGTTCTTGATCGAGATGCCTATACATAGATACCCATATATATACGTTTGTTCTAGAATTTAAATCTCGTTGTTGTTGGAGTTGCCAAGTATTAAAATGTCTAAAGCCAAGCTTGCTTGGCGTGTGTTGTCGGGTACCTAAATCCCTTCGATTTTGATAGTTTTCAAGTTCACATCACGTTTCATGACGGCTGGGTAACACCTCGAAATCACCCCAAATGTGCTTGCTGTATAAGGTGCCAGAGTGTGTAGCGAGCCACGGCTTGGCTGCGGCGCCCTAACGGGCACCTAGATGAAGATCGCCTATGTTTGTTGCTTTGCTATGTATTCCGTTACCCTCTCAAGTAACCTTGCTATTTATTAGACAAGTGAGCGCAGGGAATGAGTCTAACAACGCAAGTCGAACGGGTCACGTTGTGACAATGTTTGTATGTTTGTAAAATGTTTATTCGCTTCCAAACCCCCGAACTGACAAACAGATTGAATAGAGATTTTGAACATACATCCGAGACCAGTGTATAGAGAACTGAGAACTAAGAGAGGCGTGTAAAATACGTTGTAATTAAATCCACAAAAATAATAAATTGAAAAATAGGCTTGTTCACGAAGAGATATTTTCTGATCGAATCATGTTTGTCTGGCGGTATAGTTTGATTTATTTCGTGAGAGCTGGCGGCTTTTGGCCCGCTATGGGCGGTTAACTGCTACAAATTGTCATCTATTGAGAGTTTAAAGTGGACAGTGACAAAAAAAAACTCTCTACAGGGAGGTTCGAAGAATATTCAGTAAATTTAAAGGAAATCAATAATCAGGTTCAACTTTAAAATCTGATATTTACAACAAGAGACGCTCAATTTCCAGGAGAGTTGTATTTTGTGCATCCTTCTTCGAATCACAGTCCCTTATTCGGATGGCAATCTCATTTCTCTTTTCAACAAAATATGTTTTGAAAACACTAATTCAGAAATAACTTACATGTCAAGCTATTGGGAAGCCACAGAAAGAGGGAAAGAGAAACGGCTGGACAGTAAGAAAGAGAACTACATTGACTATTGAAAACCAGTGTTCAGACCCTCATGCATCATTGAACATAATACCATTTCAGGATGGCCAACACGAAAAGTAACTTTCCTTAAATAAACAGGATTTTACCGAAACTATCGACATTTATTGCTGGTTATCCTGTAGCTGCTCACTTAACTGTTTAACTTGTAGTTTGACAGATATACAAGAGGATTTAGAATCAAAGACTTTGCCGATAGCTCTCACGAAATAAATCAAACTATAATTTCATGCCGAGACCAAGGTGTACAGAATCTTATACGCTCAAGGTTGGGAGTTTGAGTAAAAACCATGCAATCTTTACACTTCTTTAATCTTTCGTACTGTCTTATGTTTTCCATAGTACTGTACTGTATAAGTATTTTAACATGTTCTGTACTTTTTTTTATACAACCCAGAAAAAAATCTAATCCTACCGTTGTTTGAACCGAGGCATCCACGTCCGGGTATACAGGCGCCTTATGGTCGGTATTTCAATGTCTAGTTAAAGTGGCAAGTAAATTTTGTCTGCCAGTTAAGTCGGATTTGGTGTATTTCCACTGTCAGTTAGCTTATCTGGAAGTTAACGTGGGTCCTAACTGGCAAGTAAACTAACTGCTAGATGAAGTGCTGGTTATAAACCTTATCTAAAAGATAAAATGTGTGTATAAAGATGGCGGCTGGGAGAGTTAGGTTATGTTGGAACAGTTGATGTAGCATGTAGTTGAGGCTTTTTCTTATGAAGATGAAGACTGTTAATTTTATTAATTTAATTGAACGGCCAAGAAGGCACAATGAATTTTGCCAACGAATCGGTTATTTTGCCTATTGGGTTGACATAAATTTTTGTATGCGGTTTCACCTTTCAAAACATAGTGTTCTGGTACCTTATGACAAAAAACATTTCTTGGAGACACCTACAGACAGGCTACAATCACCAGGTAGGCCTATATACATATCCATAATTGACCTAGACTTTAGACATAAACCTATTGGGCCTAGGCCCCAGTCCAGTTGGCCTACTAGGCCTATCCCCTAGGCCTATAGCCTAACCTTGTGCCAGATGTAGCTAAAGGCCTAGGCCTGGAATTAGGTCTAGGCTTAGGCCCCAGTCCTACTTTGTAGCTAAGCCTAGCCCTTAATGCCACATAAGGCCATATGGTCTAGGTACAGTTAAATAAATTAGATTTCAACCTTTAATGGCCAGGTTCTCTTTATTTACTTATCATATCTCACAGATTATCTGCTTTTAGGGTCTAAACATCATATCATGTTTTAGACACCTCGTTTTTATTTACAGCGAGCTACTTTTCTAAATAACTTCATTCTTCATTTGAAGGAAAATTTACTGGCCTAAAAATACACTCTTTATGTCTTTTCGATTCTTTGTCCATTGTTTTGATAATTTGAGAGTAGCCTAGCCTAGACCTACAATGACAATCACCTGTCACGAGACAAAGAGTAAACACGGTAAACATAACCTATATTCGTTTCACAGCCTTGTAAAAGCAAATCTATTCAAAACCACTCATTTACCAGGCTGTAAAATAGGCTCTGTTATAGTCACTATATATATACACTACGTTTACCACAGGCTCTAGTCCGGCTTACACTGGGCCGGTTTCATCTAGTCCGAGGTGTATATCAACAAAACTAAGCCGGCCTACTCTAGCCCAATTTCAAGCCGAACTAGCCACAGCCTGCTAGACCTACTAGAACGTCGGTTTTCAACCATTAAATTTACCAAAACAAAATTATTAAATGAAACCAATTATTAAACTGTAGCTATATTATATTGCCTTATGACTTATTTGCATGGAACGCATCTATTCTCGCCCGATTTGTTCTAGAGCGGCACCTGGATAAGAAGTTTCCCCTTTGGGGAGGTCCCCTTACTCCCAAGTCAAAACGGATCTAACGTCCTGCGCGCTGAGAGCGGCTCCAATGTGAAACTAATAAAAGCACTGCACGCTAAATACGGTCAGTAGATTATCGATGTGCAGTGACGCTGAAATCAACAAACAACAGACGAAACGTCAAACTTCAATTTTATTTCAATCATATTAGCCCTGGCCCTAGTCTTTTAAAACGATTTACTTTGATTTATTATTGTACTATAAAGTGTTGCGCAGGCGTCACTGACATTTTCGTGCGAAATAATTTGAGATATGCCTTGTTCAAGCCTAACGGACGTAAGTGTAGCCTAGGCCCAAGGCCACAATACAGTTTTCAGACGTAAGTACGCCCTAGGCACTCAAATCGAAATCTTGAACAATACATATTGTCGGCCTAGCTCCTAAGCTTAGGTCTACTCCATCAGAAATATCCTCATTAATAAAGAGAGTTTGCTTTATGCCAAAACATTCGCCAACATTCGATCGTATTTAATATTTCGACGTTTCCGCCATTTGTCGTCATCGACTGTTAACTACTAGTAGAAAAGTGACGTACTTTTATTGAAGTAGTTCCATCAATCGTCACACAGAGTCGCGCGGAACGTTAGATTCCCAACGCCAAAAACCGACTTATTTAACCCAGGGCGGTATAGGGAGTTGGAGGACCTCCCCAACGGGGAAACTTCTTTATCGACTCTGGTTTTGACTTAGGAGTAAGGGGACCTCCCCAAAGGGGAAACTTCTTTATCGACTCTGATGTAACGGTGTTTGAATCAAAAGAAAACATGTAAACCGTCCAGAGGTGTAATAGGAATATAACCTAAAAGTTGGCATTTGTATTGTCAACAACACTAGAAGCCCGCTGCACGTGAAAGCTCACTTATAACGGGCATTATGAATGTGAAAAATAAATAATTTGATCTATGCATCTTTTATATCATAGTATTCGCCGTGGTCTTGTTGTAGTAGCTCGGAAGTGGCCTATCCTATTCATAGGGAATGCAGCTAGTTTTTGATAGCCAATCAAAGGCCTTACTCTTCTAGAGCTTGATGCTTATAGTTATACTAATTTAAAACCATTAATGCGTACCTTATAATGTGCTCAATATTTCCGTAGACCGGATAGTCGTACATAAATAAAAACTAAACAACACTCAAAACAATGTCAACACACAGAGAGCTGCCATGACAGGAATTCGTAGTGCGCCACACATTCTAAGACACAAAGAGCTCCAGAAGAAAAATATCCCACCGTGATGGGTTTTTGTTGTTGTTGTTGTTTTCGTTTTCCTATTTTGTCCTGATTTGAGTTCAGTAACAATGCACGCAAATTTTATCACATCGTTCATTTCTGAACTATTCGTTTCGACCTTAAAAATTAATATATGAGCTTGGAAAATAAGAAATGTGCAGTATATGCAAAGATGCTTTTCACTTCCTCGTTATCGCCTTGACTTTTTTGTGACAGAGAGTTGCTGTGAACGGTGATATTCCCATGACTTATTATTAAACTACAATATTTATAATTGTTTTTTTATTAACTCTTACAAAACAAGCGTTTTTTTTAAATACGTCGCCCACCAAACGTTTCGATACCACATGAGGCGTTTATAAGCGAAAAGATGCCTCTCGCCCGTCGTATGAACATGGATTTACAAGCCAGTTAGTCAGTTACTATTCTAAGTCCATGGTCAAACCAAGTATTACGGGGCAGTGTACGCAAATGTAGAAGGGTGCATGAGCTTGGCTCTTCTTTTAGATCTAATAACTTTTGAGTGTATACAAGGATTAGCTGTATTTTTACAAGTTTTTATTATGTGTATTGTGTGGTATAAAATTATCCCAAACAACACACTGCAAACGTGATTGAAAATACAGATGTGGATGTGGTATAAATCTTCATATTTGCCACCATATTAAAAGTTTACCATAAAATGTTTTACAGAAATTAAAGTTATTTCATAATCTACTTTGTAGCTAAGCCTAGCCCTTAATGCCACATAAGGCCATATGGTCTAGTTACAGTTAAATAAATTAGATTTCAACCTTTAATGGCCAGGTTCTCTTTATTTACTTATCATATCTCACAGATTATCTGCTTCTAGGGTCTAAACATCACCACACACATCGTTTTTATTTACAGCGAGCTACTTTTCTAAATAACTTCATTCTTCATTTGTAGGAAAATTTACTGGCCTAAAAATACACTCTTTATGTCTTTTCGATTCTTTTTCTATTGTATTGGTAATTTGGGATTAGCCTAGCCTACCTACAATGACAATCACCTGTCACGAGACTAAGAGTAAAACACGGTAAACATAACCTATATTCGTTTCACAGCCTTGTAAAAGCAATTCTATTCAAAACCACTCATATACCAGGCTGTAAAATAGGCTCTGTTATAGTCACTATAATATAGACTAGGAAAACGCCAAAGTCTCATTTGTCTAAGTGCCCGTTAGGGCGCCGCAGCCAAGCCGTGGTGCGCTACACACTCAGGCACCTTAAACAGCAAGCAGAGTTGGGGTGATTTCGAGGTGTCACCCAGCCGTCATGAAACGTGATGTGAACTTGAAAAGTATCAAAATCGAGGGGATTTAGGTATCCGACAACACATGCCAAATTTGGTTGGGGTACGAGCATTCCTTCTTGGTGAAAAAATGACTTGAAACATGCTCAAAATCACTTTAAGGATGTTAGTTACTACTGGCTACTACTATCTAATTCGTCAGTTTCAATTGCCCAGCGATTCTGACCAAACGGGTGGGGCTACAACGTTCATATTTTACATGGACATTAAGGTAATAGTGATGTAATTCCCTTTGAAAGAAAAAGTAAAAAAAAATGCTGGAAGGCTTCCAATAAAGGTTTTAAAATTAGCCTTATACAGGCATACAATCAACAAGTAACTATAGTTACGTGACAATAATCGCCTACATTGTTTACAAAAAGCAAGTCTTTAGACCACTATATTTTTCCATTCTATTGTTAATTGGTAATACCATAGCAATTAAATCGACTTTGATAAAATTATTATATTTTAACAAATAATTTTGCAATGGAACTTGAAAAAGTAATGAGATGCAACACATAACAAAAACTTGTAAAAATACAGCCAAACCTTACACACTCAAAAGAAATTAGATCTAAAAAAGGTCCAAGCTCATCTACCCTTCCACATTTGCGAATTCTTAATTCATAAACGTACAGTGTCCCGTAACAACATCCTTGAAAAGCTTGGCAAAATAGAATTTGCATGACCATTACGTTAAAATTAATTAGAAAAAAGAATTTAGATGAACTATTACGTTTAAATTAATAGTTGCAAATTCTATTTTGCCAAGCTTTTCAAGGATGTTGTTACGGGACACTGTACGTTTATGAATTAAGAATGCGCAAATGTGGAAGGGTAGATGAGCTTGGCCCTTTTTTAAGATCTCATTTCTTTTGAGTGTGTAAGGTTTGGCTGTATTTTTACAAGTTTTTGTTATGTGTGGGATTGAGTATACACGGAAATATTTGCATGTAAGTTATTGATATAAAAGGTATAAATGATGTGTTTTGAGTTTATTGGTATAAGCGTGCGTCAACTTTAAGGCCATAATGCCCCACTCTAGCCTATGATAGGCTAAGTAAAGACCCAAGCTGGATCAAGCCTTTAGGGGGAGGAAAGGGAATGTTACCGGTAACTCGCTCACTCGTCTAACAACGACTTTAGCATTTTCCTAGTTAATTGATGGTAACTCTTTTTCTCAATAGCCTGACACAGGTTTAATATGTTTATGAATCAATACTCGTACAAACCCATGACGACCCTTGCCATTTTATCATGGCATTTTAGTCTAAGAGCTTGCTTGCGATTTAATGATGGACGGCTGCCTTAAGCAGAGTAGGCTAGGTCTTGGTCTACCGTACACTTACGCGTATTAAAGATAGATAGATAGATATTTTTATTCACTTAGACTAGTACAGTGTACAAGTATAACTCTTTGCAGAGAAAGTGAATAGTCTATAATTAATAATTAATAATAAAAGTGATAGTAATTATAATGATATACACAGTGTTAGAAGAAAGAATAGTTGGATATAAAGCATAATTGATAATTGATATGGATATTGATATTGATATGTATGATGATTGATAATATTGATATATATATATATATGATGATTCATTAATTGATTAATAATGATAAACACAGTGTTTATGTTAAAGTAGAGTAGATGCAAAACAATAGCATGCGCTACTATAGATTAAGAACTCATATAATAAATATTATAATAAAGAAAAGTTGGATATAAAGCAATTTTTGATGTGATATTGTGATAATAATTGCTGATGGCACAGAAAACAGCAATGATGTACAGGAGAATGTGTCTAGTATATATATGATGATTGATTGATTGATTAGTGTTTATGGTAAAGTAGAGTAGATGCAAAATATGCCCTACTAGATTAAGAATTCATATAGAATAAAGAAAAATTGGATATAAAGCAATAATTGATATGATATTGTGATAAGAATTGCTAATGGCACAGAAAACAGCAATGATGTACAGTAGAATGTGTCTATAGTATATAATTGATATATATATATATATATATATATGTGTGTGTGTGTGTGTGTGTGTGTGTGTGTGTGTGTGTGTGTGTGTGTGTGTGTGTGTGTGTGTGTGTGTGTGTGATGATTGATTGATTAGTGTTTATGTTAAAGTAAAGTAGATGCAAAATAATAGAATGCCCTACTAGATTAAGAATTCATATAGAATAAAGAAAAGTTGGATATAAAGCAATATTGATGTGATATTGTGATGAGAATTGCTGATGGCACAGAAAACAGCAATTGGAGGATGTACAGCAGAATGTGTCTTATATACCTGCACAATCCAAGGAAGCGTGTAAGCACATATATATTATATATAGAAGTTTGTTACATCATTTCGGCTAAGGGAACATTTGAAAATTTTAAATTACAGTGCTTGTTTGGGGTTATACTCTAGATAATTTGTAAATATTATAATGAAAAAATGAATTAACTGCAAATATTTACATGGAGAGGTAGTCATTGATGGAGTAAAAGCTGTTTGCTGTAAGATATGATTTCAACTTATGTTTAAAGGAAGACAGGGTGGGAGAGGTTTTGATGTGGTCAGGGAGCTTATTGTAGAGGGTGGAAGATAGATATTCAGGGCCTTGTGCAAAGAGGCGCAGATTGTGGGAGGGCCTGTGTATGTGAAGGTTGGCTCTAGTGTTATGGGAGTGCACAGGAGCATTTAGATGGAAGAGGTTACGGTTGGTGTGAACGAATAATGCGGCTGATTGGATAAGGGTACATGCTAGAGTAAGAATACCAAGTTCCTTGAAAAGTTCTCTACATGAGTGTCTTCTGGAGACACCAGCTATGATACGAACCGCTCTCTTTTGGAGAATGAATATTCTGTTCGCATGGGGGGAAGCTCCCCAAAATAGCAGGCCATATGATAAGTGAGAGTGAATGTGTGCAAAGTAAACTAGCAATAGGATGTGGGGTGAACTATTTGTTTGAGCTTTCTGATTGAGTAGCAGCCAGATAATATTTTGCTGGCAACGTGGTTTACATGGATGGACCAGTCTAGATTATCAGTTAGTGCAAGGCCTAGGACTTTGACTGTGTGAGCGCGGGGGATAGTATCAGGGTCAAGACGAACAGGGGACTGGCAGTAGGGATCTTATAAGGGGTGTGAAAGTATAGATAAACAGTTTTAGAGCGTGAGATGGTGAGTTGTTTGCCGAGGCAGTATGATGACATTAACGTAACTTGATTGTTTATTAAGGGGGGAAGGTCCTGAATGGGTTGGAGTTTGGGTAGTGTCAGCAGTTGGCTGGAGTCATCAGCATATTGGGTGAGAGTGCCCTCTTTTAAGTAGGCGGACTGGTCGTTGACATAAAGGATATAGGCTAATGGTCCCAAAATTGATCCCTGGGGAACCCCGCAGACTATTGGCAGAGGTTTAGAGCGGGTTGTGGTGACGGATTGACTATTAGATGTTTGGAGTTCCACTACTTGGGTACGGCCAGACAAAAAGAGGAAATCCAATCAAGAGCTACCCCACGGATACCGTAAATATGTAGTTTGTCAAGAAGAATTTTGTGATCAATGGTGTCGAAAGCCTTGGTCATGTGTGCTCACAGAAATTCGTCGTAAAATCTACTCTTAACCAAAACTTAAATACATAGGTATTAAGTGACTTTTGCATCCTTTAAGTATGCCCAGTGCTTACTATAAACGCCTAGGTTGATCCAAAGCTTTTGAGGCGTTTCAAAAAATAATTTTCCCTGAATAATGTTCTCAAAGAGGATATGCGTACTGCCGAATTCATTTCATAACATTTGCCATTTTAACTTGATCAACACAAAATGTAATCCCATCTTTAACGGTGTTTGAATCAAAAGAAAACATGTAAACCGTCCAGAGGTGTAATAGAAAATTAGGAATATAGGCCTAAACTAAAAGTTGGCATTTGTATTGTCAACAACACTAGAACCCCGCTGCACGTGAAAGCTCACGTAAAACGGGCATTATGAATGTGAAAAATAAATAATGTGATCTATGCATTAGTAAGGCCTGTATACATCTAGTCTGTATTATGTCTTACATAAAGTATTCGCCTTGGTCTTGTAGTAGCTCGGAAATACGGCAAAGAGTGGCCTATCCTATTCATAGGGCATAGAGCTAGTTTTTGTAGCCAATCAAAGGCCTTACTCTTCTAGAGCTTGATGCTTATAGTTATACTAATTTAAAACCATTATTGCGTACCTTATAATGTGCTCAATATTTCCGTAGACTGGATAGTCGTACATAAATAAAAACTAAACAACACTCAAAACAACGTCAACACACAGAGAGCTGCCATGACAGGAATTCGTAGTGCGCCACACATTCTAAGACACAAAGAGCTCCAGAAGAAAAATATCCCACCGTGATGGGTTTTTGTTGTTGTTGTTGTTGTTGTTGTTGTTGTTTTCGTTTTCCTATTTTGTCCTGATTTGAGTTCAGTAACAATGCACGCAAATTTTATCACATCGTTCATTTCTGAACTATTCGTTTCGACCTTAAAAATTAATATATGAGCTTGGAAAATAAGAAATGTGCAGTATATGCAAAGATGCTTTTCACTTCCTCGTTATCGCCTTGACTTTTTTTGTGACACAGAGTGCTGTGAACGGTGATATTCCCATGACTTATTATTAAACTACAATATTGATAATTGTTTTTTTATTAACTCTTACAAAACAAGCGTCTTTTTTAAATACGTCGCCCACCAAACGTTTCGATACCACATGAGGCGTTTATAAGCGAAAAGATGCCTCTCGCCCGTCGTATGAACATGGATTTACAAGCCAGTTAGTCAGTTACTATTCTAAGTCCATGGTCAAACCAAGTATTACGGGGCAGTGTACGCAAATGTAGAAGGGTGCATGAGCTTGGCTCTTCTTTTAGATCTAATAACTTTTGAGTGTATACAAGGATTAGCTGTATTTTTACAAGTTTTTATTATGTGTATTGTGTGGTATAAAATTATCCCAAACAACACACTGCAAACGTGATTGAAAATACAGATGTGGATGTGGTATAAATCTTCATATTTGCCACCATATTAAAAGTTTACCATATAATGTTTTACAGAAATTAAAGTTATTTCATAATGAGTGGAAAGAATTACCATCAGGTCGCGCATTACTGTTGCTAATATGTCCCTTATTAACTATGCGAACTAAGGAGAGTGTAGTATTACATACGTCGGTTAATATGCGTATAAACGTGTGTTTGTTTGAACTCGAACACATATAATCATGTATCTCCTTGTGTACATAAGTAGGTGTACTCAGCAAAGTTCTAATGTATGAGAGTAAGTGTACACAGCACGTAATTACGAGCACTTGGGCGTTACTGTACACACACGCGCACGCTTCGGTACCACGCACCTCAAGGTCAAACCAATGTCGGAACATCCAAAGAAACAACCATTCGATAATTAACAGTGTATTTTTATGCTCTACTTTTAAAGATTCTCGGAGAAAGAAGCCATTCAAAATACTCTTCAAACTAATTTTAGTAGCTCCAGATTCCAAAGAACCCTTTTCTTGAAGTCTAACTTAAATTCTAGTTATCTTTTTTTACACTACTTCTAAAGTCATTAAAGCAACCATATATTTCCTTTGTCATTATTTTAGATCACGACTGCCCTCTGACGATCAACGTAATGGATACCTTGAGCTCGAGTGTTTGCTGTTATGCACAACAATAATCATATGTACCGAGTATGCAATTTGGCAAAGGGGAATTATTTAGGTAAAATAACGGAGACGAGATCTTTCAAATGTTCTTCTATGGGAACGAAAAGAGAATATCACAGTCTGGGCTGGGAGGACCACCTACAGATTATAAACTTAAACCGCGGTGCTTAGGCTAACCAATTTCATAGCCATTTATAATTTGTAGTTATTAAAAATGTATTACTTCAAATATGTTCTTGTAAAAAAGCACAACATTGGCTGATAAGGCGTTAAAGTTTGTGAAATATGTTTGCTTTAGGACACAAGAATTTTTCTTCTACAACATAATGTACAGCTTTATTTATGGACGATCCCTCAATCGCATATTGGCCCTTATTTCACACCTTGTTCGTAGCTAATACCCCGCCGGATTAAAGGATTGTACTAAAAATAATGTCGGATTTATTAGTTAAATATTGGCGTATTCGTAAATCGGCGCTTAAGAACTTATTTGTCCAATAGACCACTTTTGCTTTTTGAAGAAGTTTCGATTCTACGGGCCTACCAATCCTATAAAAAGGATATAATTCTCATTTCTTGTCTAAATACTCTTAATATAGACATATAGTGCTGTCGTTAAATATAAAATCAAGTACAAGTTGTCATTTATGTCATCAGGGGTGCCCAAACTAAGTATCTTTGATTGGATATTGAACAAGGAATATGACAGGAAGAATCATTTTGAGTAAAAAGTCCGTTTGTTGAATATCTATTAAAATGTGAAAATGTAATTTGGGAAAATGGCTTAAATCGTCCAATTTTGAGAGGAAATATTGTGGTCAATACACCATCTTGATAGTTTATATCAGTGTTTGTTCAATATCCGGCATCGTTTCATGCAAAGAAGAGACATTTAACAATACAATCACTGACAGGAACAATCAGGCATCAGGCTGGTCTATTGAACAAACCTACAAGATTTTGCTCTGTCTGCTTTTTCAAGAGAGCTATTAACTCGGCTACATTATGATTGCTTAAATTAATTTAATCTGATTTTGATATCGTAAATTGTTAATGTTTGGTTCATTTGTCACTTCTATGTTTGTCTCTTTTATGTTTCTATGTTCTATGTTTCATAAGTGTTTGTTTATTCTCACAATCTGTTGTGTAGATCACTATCATTATCATTCTTTATTTACAAATAAAGCTATTTAAATACAACACATAACAATATTATTTACAAATTAACAATTTGATAAATTGACATATTTAACAAATTTCAACAAATTCACCAAAGTAACAAATTAACAAAATACCAAATTTGCAAAAAATTAACAAAATGATAAATTTACAAATTTCACAAATTCAAAATACTCTATTTACAAATTAACAAAATGATAAATTTAAAAATTTAACAAATTCATCAAATTTACCAATTAACAAATTATCAAAATATTTAAATTAACAAAATGATAAAAATACTAATTGAACAAATTTAACAAATTCACCAAATTTACATAAATATCAAATTATTACCAAATGTACAAAATTACAAAACTTTCCAAATCTACAATCACAAAACAGGAAATTTCATTTTCACAAAAGTAAGGCAGCAATCTCTAAATTCGTGTACATGTTTTTCATTCTTTATCTCTTAATCTTATTGATTGTACAATCGAATTCCACTATAAAATATTGAATGCATTGATCGAGTATTGTTCCTTCTAGATGTGGGTAGACACCTTGTGCTTTGGGCATACTGTCCTTTTCTGCCAACCTTCCTTCTAATAGAAATAAAGGTTTTAATATGAGTTTTTTGAGGTTTATAATAACAAATAGAAACTTGACAACACTCACCTACAATGCATTCAAAAAGCACTTGCAAAGGAAAAGTGGTCCTACGCAAACTAAAAACTTACAACAAAGCTCATCCATCAACGCGGCGGGACTTAAGCGTTTTCCTAGTAATAATAAAATAATACCTCTCAATGACTAAAGTCAAGTATGGTAAATATGGACCAAATGCAGTGGATATAGAACAAACAAGCACCAATAATCACATTTCAACATCTAACTTAAAAAAAGTGAAAATGGTCTATCGAACAAATACGTTCTCAGGCGACGAAATGTTAAAATATACTAGGAAAACGCTTTAGTCCCGCCGAGTTGACGATGAGTTTTTTTGTAAGTTTTTAGTTTGCGTAGGACCACTTTTCCTTTGCAAGTGCTTTTTTAATGCAATGTAGGTGATTGTTGTCAAGTTTCTATTGTTACTTGTTAATTGTTATTATAAACCTCAAAAAACTCATATTAAAACTTTTATTCTATGGATTCTGGCTAACTTTTTCAACTTTTTCTTTCAGAAAGCAGTACATCACCATTACCTTAATGTCCATGTGAAATATGAACATTGTAGCCCCACCCGTTTGGTCAGAATTGGCCCAAATGTCACGAAAATATCTCACTAAAAATCGAAAAAAATAGTAAAAGTACGATATTCATGAGAAATATTTCTTCGATTGTACCCAAAAACGTAGCAGTCTAAGTTCAGAGATTTCGAAGGTCCCCTCAAATTTTCATCAAGATCGCATATGCCGTTTGCCCGGTAGAGAGCGAACAAACAAGACAGAGAAAAATAAAACACCCGAACTAATTTTTTGGGGGGGTCGGTGAAATTGAAGTCTTCGCTTCGCTCATCCAATTATTTTTCATTTTTCAATAGACTTGATCGAACTAGGTATACATGAATAGTTAATACGTGATATTACTTTTTAATTTTTAATTATAACTACTTTTATGGCATAAGGGTAATAAATAAAAATAAAAAAATAAATTAGAGTCTACCCACTCAGTCATTGGATGAGCGAAGCGAAGACTTCAATTTCACCGACCCCCCAAAAAATTAGCTCGGGTGTTTTTTTGTTTGTTTGTTTGTTTGTTTTGTTTTTTTTTCTGTCTGTTTGTTCGCTCTCTACCGGGCAAACGGCATATGCGATCTTGATGTAAATTTGAGGGGACCCTCGAAATCTCTGAACTTAGACTTGCTACGTTTTTGGGTACAATCAAAGAAATATTTCTCATTAATATCGTACTTTTACGATTTTTTTTCGATTTTTAGTGCGATATTTTCGTGACATTTGGGCCGATTCTGACCAAACGGGTGGGGCTACAACGTTCATATTTCACATGGACATTAAGGTTATGATGATGTAGTACCTTTTGAAAGAAAAAGTTGAAAAAGTTGGCCAGAATCCATAGAATTAAAGGTTTTAATATAAGTTTTTATTAGGTTTATAATAACAATTAACAAGTAACAATAGAAACTTGACAACAATCACCTACATGCATTAAAAAAGCACTTGCAAAGGAAAAGTGGTCCTACGCAAACTAAAAACTTACAAAAAGTCTCATCCATCAAGCGGCGGGACTTAAGCGTTTTCCTACTATAACTGATTCTCAGTGGGGGATAGTAAACCAATGCGACCAAGCCAACTCTGTAGGCCCCGACGCAATCGAGCGAGTGAGCGATAACCAACCAAAGATCGATATCTTTAATAGGAAATATAGCAATCAGTGGTATGGACAGTGCGAACACCCGCGGATCAACGCCAGAATCAACAAATAAGGCCGATTCAGAACAACTTTAAATTTATTATGTGTCTCGGCTCCAAAGTTACCGTTTACAAATTCCTAACTCAAGAACTGATGGACCAGAGCAACACAACTGTTATGAATATAGATATGATATTTATTTATATGTTCACTCAAATACAGCATTTCTGCCATTTTACGTTGAGGTATAGTCTAAAATAAATTTAAAAGCATATAAGAACATAAAACATGTCAAATCCAAAGATATAAATTCTAAATATCAAAATTGACCGCCAAGGGGGTATCACACACTTCTTCCATCAAGTAAAAGTCTTTTAAATCCGTCAAGTTTCTTCCATGGTAGGCCCTAGTTTCTTTTAGCTCCCCTCTCGATACTTCATTATGTTCTTTCTTTCGTATCCACTTCTTTGACATTGATCAGCTGTTTATATATTTCTCTTGCAAGTCTTGTTGCCCCTTATTGTTTCTTTTGTTTCACGATGATTATTAAAAAATATTGAAAATATTAAAAGTCAAAACAGAGAATTAAGAAAATCACTATAAAAATGGAATAAAAACTTAAGATAACGATACCTCAGGTTCTCTTCAGTATCTCTTACATGTTGGAAAGATGTATTACGATAAATTTTGTTTGCAAACGATTATGTGAAAATTATACCTCCGATATGATAGCTTCAAGAACTTTTAGACATTTAATTTGTTTGTTTCGTGTTAGTTTGAGTTTCGGCTTATTTCTCATTCTTATAGACAACTTTTAATTTTATCTTAGAAACATTGACTACGGGTCACCACCATTCCTTGGATGGTCGTAGATTCGGTTACACTCTCAAAACGTCCGGCAGTTTGTTTCGTGTTGGTAATTCGCAACCTACTGACATATTTCGAAATGAAACTATAAAACAAGACCGCAATCTGTTTTCATAAATGTAGTAGAGTGTTTGTGAGACTTCATAATATTAGATTACCTACATAACTTTTTCTAAACTTAACATGTATACAGAGTTGTCTACATAAATCCCTTAAAGTTTTCATCATGCTCCACATAACAGACGAAGAGAATTGTTCATAAGCACATAACACAAATGTTTTTATTATTTATTCACACTACAGGAAAAAAAAGAATTGCTTTTTTAACCGACTTTGCATATAAATGCAAGCACATATAACCGTGCGGTGATAACTGCTGCAATTTCCATGTCTCTGCTTGTACTACAATTGCTAGAGTAACACAAGGAATATGGTCTGGCGAGAACAGATTTAAAATCTCATTACAGTTGGGTTGCAATGCGGTCCTCTGAAAAGACCATAGGGCAGAGTGCAAGTTGGATTTGATGCGATATTATGCTGCCATGGAGATTGCTTGGCTTGAATGTCGCGTGGTCTAAACTCGGTGTGGACGAGCCAAATGGGATGCGAACTCAATTTCCCCAGCTAGAAGAACTGGCCAACTATTATAGTGGTCAACTATATCGAGGCGAGATATGACTTGTTAGCTGGTTATAATTGAATTGTCCCAAGGAGTTGAGTTAACATATTGTAATTGTCAAACAACAGTTGCGTTAATATGGTAATTTTACTTAGAACTATGGACATTGTTTATTGTTTATTAGTAAATCCAACGGACATGTACATGAAACAGATAAATAGAACTAAAGCACAGTAGATATTGAAAATAATTAGAAGAGGAGGTTTCTGGGAGTGGGTGGAAGTTAAATTGCTTTCTTCTAAATAATAATACACACACATGTTTTGCAATCCCCAATCCTCATTCATGTTTGTTGAAGTTAAATTTTCTTATAATCCAATTTTTAGTTAGTTATTTCTGTTTTCCATTATCTGCTCACGTTCTTTCATTTTCCTTTTTCCTTTTTCCTTATTTTTTAAAGATGTAGCCTAATTTTGTTTTGTTGTTCTTTTTCAGTTGTACATTATTACGTCATTTTCTGTCTGCACAAGATTTTGGTTAATATATTATTTCAAGTAAAAGATTTCTAATGATCGAATGACGAAATGGAACGGAAACGTCTTGCTAATCAAAATACAATATCCATAATACATTTATTTAATCAATTTATCACTTAACGATGACGATAAGAACACATTTTCTGAAATAGTAAACTCGATGAAAATCTAGGATAAACTATATGAAATAAACTATCGTTACCTTTAGTATTTAGATAGACGCTTTACATCCGCGTACAAATCTTGCGCAAAAAGTTAATTGAAGAAACTCAACATTTCAACCTAATACGAGTGCAGCGATGCATATTTCCAGACTGTATCGCTAAAGCGGAGAGTTCCATTTTGCATAATTGAATTCCTTGTGCAATAATTGCACACGCTTACCTTTCAACTTCCACGATAAGCTTAGAGAGTTAAATGGTAATTTCGTTAAAAGAACTAGAGTATACACTAAGTAGGAATTAAAAATATAAGTAATTATAAAGATGAAAGATCCTAATGTACTTCCTCTATGCTTCTAAATTAAATTATTACATTAGTGATGTATAAAAGTTTGTTTAAAGGTTGGAAATGGAATAATACAGAATGACAAGAGCACCTTTAAAAAAATTAATTGAAATTCTCGTAATTAAAAAAATAAAACGGGGATGGCGAGGGTAAAAATCAAAGGACACGACGATGGCCATTGAAACTTTTTTCAAAACTTTTCTAGAGTCTTAAATTAGACTTTTCTTCGAACATGAAATGTAACTTTGAGAAATTGATGGTTTAGGGCTATTGGTTGCGACGGCCAACAGTTGAAAGTAATAAGTTTTCTGGAACACGAGTGGGAACTTTCGGTTCAAGTCGCGGGCAAATATTAATTAAACATAAGAATGGCGTGGCTAGAGTGAAGACGTATGAAAACACTCACCCAGCCCTTTCCATGTTTCGATTCTTCTCGGCGTCCATTGTTTACGCATTTGAGGTACGAAGGTGATCTAGGAACTGGAAATATGTGAAATGCCTTGGACTAGACCTTGTGAGTATGATGACGTAACGCCGTCTACATGTTCAGCAGGGTCATACGGAGTCTATCTTTATCTCCATGTGCATGGTGCAATGCCTTGAACTTGAACTAGGCCTTGTGTGCGGACATAGGTGTAGTATGTATTTATAAGTACTTATGCACTTAAACAAATAAATGCATTCGTATTAAGAGTCTACCCACTCAGTCTCATAACTTATTTAAAGGGGGAATTCTGTAGGCCCCAACGCAATCGACGAGTGAGCGATAACCAACCAAAGATGGACAGGACAGTGCGAACACCCCCGGATCAACGCCAGAATCAACAAGACCGATTCTGAACACCTTTGAATTTATTATGTGCCTCGTTGCTACAGGACGGCTCCAAAGTCACCGTTTACATTTTTCTAAATATGGGGTACAGATTCTGCTTAGATGTATAAAAATGTATGTATTAGTTATGTGTATTGCGATGGTCCATTCGTATTTACAATATTATTTGTATGTTAAGATCGTTCATGTATAAGATTGTTTTCTTTTTTGAAATATAATTTTCTTTCAAATGTATTGTGTAAGTGACTATGTCTTGAGGCAACATATGGCTGCAAATACCAAAATGAAGTTAACCAAATTATGTGCAAATCTCACATGTAGAATGTCAAATCAAAAACCACCTCAGAAAATATAGGAAGTCTAGAACGTATTGATCACGTTTCACTTGATAACAATAGTATTGAGTTTGATGGCCATTCAACAATCCTAGTCTGTAATCTGTATGGTATTGTTCTGCCTTATCGAATTCTATTCCTGTTATTGCTGTTGAACATTGCTTATACCTTCCAAAAACATCTAAACAGCAATGCTTGAAATCTTTTTGTAAAAAATAAGCCTGCTTTTACACTTTCAAATTTTTCCTACGGAATTAATTAATTCAAAGACGAAATAGAATCAATGAAAGGGAGGCATTGTTGTATTTTATGATGACCTTGCAAGACTATGATTCTCTTATTGTCCTTGAATTCAAAGAGTTGGAAAGCGCTTCCATTCGACATTGTTTTACGGAATGGGTTTTTCAGTTTTCTAGTCACCTAAATCTCTCGTATTGTCACACTCTTAAAACTTATGAATAGGCCTACATAAAATCAACAAACATCACTTCCGAAAATTCCATTCCATTAATAAACAAAAAATAAAAACAAACAAAACTCGAAATTTATTTGACCCTCATATTTCTGAAAAATACAACAACTCCGCGCACGACGCAGCCTGCGGATTGACGCCCCCCCCCCCCACTCCGAACTGAAAGTCAGCTCCATGATTATAATACACGGGTACGTAGTACGTACATGAGCACACACTCCGCCTCGGGCTCCCCACGTTACAACCGTGGATGTGTTGTGTTCCTAGTAGCCCAGTTAACAATACACGATGTTGGTCAAAGGTCACGCAGATCGTTAGCATTGTCGGCCGCTACTTATGAACATCTACAGGTCAGCAGATGGGCGGAATACCTCCCGATATGTTCTTGTTATGTGTTACGTCTCTAGAAGAGAGAGGATGAGTGAGGATGATACCATGTAGGAGATTGATAAACATGTGAAAATTGTATAAGATTTGAACCACTTCCCGACAAACCCAAAACTTATAGAGAAATTAGTTACTTTTTAGAGAAGTTTTGTGGGAAGATCTATGGAAAGTCTATGAAGTTACTATTTTGTGGGCATCTAAAACGAATCGAACTTAACTTTAACAAAATTTCGTAGTAATCCCGTTGAAATCAGGACTAATCGTTACAATTTTATAACCCAATTTCCCTGTTTTTACAGTTTTTCACTATTCCTGATATATAAAAACTAAACTAGTCTGGTTTTGGGACTTGAGGCTTTCCCGTTCTTGAGAGAATTCTTTCGGTATAGATTATAGATCTTATTTTCTATTTTATTCATATAGATCGAGTATTTCTATTATACTGCTCTCCAATTTGTAAGTTCATAAAAACTTTACCAACTGAAATAAAATCTAAACGACTCTATTTTTTTTAAGTTCCTTGTTTTGGAGAACTTATCTCGTCCCCTATTCTAACATGTCTTAACTGCAGTGTCCGTCCATAATTGTCTGACAAAACTGTCACGATTATTACTATATGGACGTATACACAAACTATTTTTTGTTTTAGTACTCTTAATAAAAAAAATAACATATATAGTAGAATAAGAATAAGAATGTAATAACAGGTGTTGGCCCTCTGACTCGACTTTAGCAATTAATTTATATATTTATATTGTCTCGAACTTTCTAGAGTGAAAGTTATCGTTTTGTTGTTACTAGTTTGTAGTAATTGTAACTACGTCAAAATACACTATACATCACTGTCCTGCAATGGAGTTAACTATTAAAAAATAAATTTGGGTTCAGGTCACAGATATAGAATCTGTAATGAAGTGTATTTTTATGTGTGACTTCTATTGCCGAATTTGGGTTTTATGTCCAGTTCGTGCAGTAAGGAAAGATTACATGTATTATTTACCCGCTGTAATATGTCGAACCCGCCTCTCTCCCCCTCTATACATCGTACGCGACAAACATCTCAACAGAACGTTATCACTTTCTTGCAAAAAGAAAACGATTCCGTCAACTCAGAAGACTTTAGCAAAAAAAGTGCATCCAATTTTCTTTAAAAAAATATCTAAACTGGCCATTTCCTTTCCGATTCTTGTCGGACTGTGTCCCCATGCTATGCGTGCTGGTGTAAACCGCCCCTGATCGAGGGATGATTTGGTCGTGATAAATCCTCGCAATGAGATGACATGAGATGCGCGGTACATACAAGCTGATATAACAGGGGTGTGCAAGTGGTCAATACGAGATGGTTTCACAGGGGTTGACAAACAGAAGTGAGAGTTCACTTAATGTATTTTACATTATTTTAATTAAAAATCTTATGTCACTCACACTATCGACCTAAAGTAATCAAATCAATCAGTAATCAATCAATCAATCTAGTTGTATGTACAATACCCAGCCATTGACTGATGGTGTACTTGTCACACATAGGATAAACATAATATTAGGCAGGCTTCATATTCAAACAATACAAATTAAATATGAAAATATATCAATGAAATCTACAAATACATTACTATAGTTATAAATACATACATTTAAAAACTCTTGGTGGAAAGGATAAGAGGAATAAAAATATTAGCAATGTATAGATAGATATATTGGATACCAGTCGGTATTTTTCCGTTAAAAAAAAAATCAAATTACTATAAGTAATTATAGTATCATACTATCTTTGTGTTGAACAACAAACATTTTATTGCCACTTTGTGAGTAATACGAAAATTTGCAACGTCAAGTAATGATACATCGCATAAGCATTAACACATTAGCAATTAGCAAGGGATTGTTATAGAAAAGACACAAACAAATCACCACAATATTTTCCTTTCATTTATAACCAAAGCGAAAATAACCAAAAGAAAATGTTGTATTGTTTATCCCCACTATGTTAGAAAACGTGATTACTCATTGCCATTGTAGAAGCCAATAATTCTGTGTATATTATTTATTTGCGTAGTTGTATACATTTTGGGATGTCAGTCGGCCGTGCAAAGCGCCGCGTCTGCTACATTACTGAGTCCCAGAGTACACCATGGCATCAAAATATCATCGAATCGAATCACAACACGTTACTCTGTTACCCAGGAGACTATTCATACATTATTTACACCTCGAATTACCGGTAAGTGATCTTAATTCAACGTTATTACATTTGCCAATGGGGATGAAACCGTTGAACATTTTAAATCTCAGTCTAATTTAAATAACCCGCGTATTTTTAACACAGGATATTGCTACCTTTCTTAATATAAACAAAGCTAAATTTACATTACATCATAAATGAGAGTTAATGAAATTAGGGTAGAAAGTAGTTGAGGGCTCAAAGTGGATACAGACTAAATAGTCGTTAAAGGCACTTACCGATTGCTTTGTTTTGCAAGACCCGAGGGAGTCGAAAGCACAGGAGAACCGTACGTTGGATGGGGTAATTTGGCTAAATGGAAAGCGACGACTGTTGTGCCGAAGATATCGAGATCAATATAGCGAACGTGGGGATGCGAAATATACGCACTTCGTAGGCATATTGCTAACGTTGCGGGGATATTGAGAGCGGAATTATAATTCGGTCTTCCAATAACAAACAAATGTAAACGACTGAACATTCGAAATATATTTACTTTATGAGAGTCAAGTATACACCATACGCAACGATCTAAAACATTCAAATGTATCACATCATGAGTTGCAAGATGCTTAGTATAACAACTTTTTAACATTTCCTTTGCATTTCATTGGGTTATTATCAGTGCATGGCTCATTTAAAAAAATGATTAAATAAATAAAATTAATAAAATTAAATTAAAGTTAAATGTAGTTCATTGTTGTGTCTGCATCTATGTAATTAGATTTATTTAGTTGTCCTCCTTTGTAAATCAGTTTTTATAACTGAATAGGATAGACGTTAAATAAATAAATAAATAAAATAAAATATGTTGTTCCAAGTTGATTGCCAGTGGGCTTGGTGGATACTTTGCTGTTAGATTAACATGGGTTAATAATTGAATAAATCCATAACAATTTATATAAACCTACCTACAAATTGCTTCAATAGAGATGTTGTGTGCTGCTGTCATTGCGATAATAAATTACCTGTGATCATACTCTCAGTTTCACTGCATCTTTGTCCTGAGTTGCAAGTTATTACGTAAGTGTATTCGGTTTCCCATAAATCATTGTCTTGTCAAATCATTGTTGTGACTTGTGAGAAACAAAAACTATTAAAGATCAAACAAATCATAAGTTGAAGTAGACAATGAATGCATGAACAACTTCGCCAGGTGCTAATAATTTAGATAGGATATATTATAAATATTTTTAGGGATTGCAAAAACGACATCTAGTTAAATTAACTTGAATACCACATTATCCACACTAAATTATAAAACAAAGTAATTTTTAATAACATAGAAGCATAATTCACAATTATATGAATGTGGTTGAAGTTGTAGTAAAACTTTGCTCAAAGCGGCGCTCAAAACTAATTAATGATCATTATAATACTGGATTCGATTAAACACTCAAGTTTGGTACCACACAACAGATCATTGTCCATAAAGATAGCTGCTAATGTTGATGAAATGAACTGTTGAAAAGTTCAGGCTCTCCAGTACAGCCATATCAGAGATTGATTGATTGATTGATGACTCATTCCAATTTAACATTCTTAGATTAATTTTGCTGTCGAACAATCATAATTCTGGTTTTGATAATACTTTATAATTCTAGTTACCGAGTAGGCATATATTCAATTTTTTTAAATGTGCCTGTGGTCAATGATATCAGTTGATGATCTAGAAAAAATCAAATTTAAAAAATTTGCAATTTTTTTTTTACCCGCAGTTAGATTTAGAAAATTAAAATAAAATAGGTTCATCTTGTCAATACCGACACACCAGTGGTGATTGGCATTATATGCCTACAACGGATCCGAGTTTGTTCACCCCTGCCGCAAAGCCACGTCCGACCACCGCGAAAAAGCCTCGAGAGTCCAATTCCTCCTCCCGAACTCTCCGTCGCGCTCGTATCGCCTCCTCTACAACTTCTTCGCGTATCTATCGCGCGCGGCAAGGCCCCATGAAAAATGCAATTAACCTAATCAACCCCGTGTAGCCGTGTGGAGAGTGATGGTCTGGCCGCTGTGATGAACGGCCAGCCAGGATCAGAGCTGCGCTGAGAGACATCACTCTCTATCGGCCCACCTCGCCGCAATATGTCTTGATTTTAGACTTAATTCGAGGGGATATCGTGTTGTTTTAAAGTATGGACGTATTCCCAAGGCTTTAGGGGTGCCAAAATGATGATATAAGGGTGGAAATATTTGATAAATATGTCTGGGAGAATATGAATTGGGTTTAGATAAAGTAAGATGTTTGATAAGAGATTTATTGTGGTGGGGTTCCAAGTTCATACCCCGATTAGAGCATTGGTGATTCGGCAACCTCCCAGCCGTCTTTACACATTTTTATGAGATATATTTTTCATCCTCATGTTTATTTTTTCGAAACTGATAACGATGGGAGTCTAGATTGCCGTTCATGTGTGTGTTTATAATAGGAATGTACGCAACAGGGTTTACACAATAATTGGTGTACGGGGTTCGATTCTCTTCTGGTCACGTAGTTCATGTAGGGTCAGTAAGGACGTCAAATGGCTGTTAATCAGTCAGAATTATCATATAATAAATGGGATGGGGGTGACGAACTACCGAAGAGTCCCACTTGTAAGCGAAGACTACCTCTATCGGTCAATGTTGTATAACTTGCTTAACGTTGGTTGCTTAACGTTAAATAAATAAATAAATAAATAAATAAAATAAATAAAAAACGGTGATTTTCTTCTTTGCTTTGCATCTTTGCTAGGTTTCCCACGAGAAACTGTTATTTTAAACTGTTTTATTTCCACAAGTTCTCCTAGGGTACCCGTGGCAGCTGACTATTATAGAGCCGACAACCGTTTAGTACAGACTTATGTACCACGGTGACATTCCAGCACTGTAGGATCTCCAGCACACGTGTGTTACTTGTTAACAATCGGGTGCGTCCAGCAGTATTCATCACCATCAATATCTCAGCATATCTCCGCACTTGACTTTAAGCGCGCCGTTAAAAATAATTAAACACATTATTCTCAGTTTATTTAACTGTTTTACGTTATATATGATATTGAAGCTGTCATTTTGCTACCTTTCATACCTGTTACTATTATTACTTTTCTCCATTAGAAACCAGATTTAAATCTGAGCCTCTAACAGTAGTAACATAAATAGCAGGACTCAATATGACCTCAACTGAACTTGACGTTTAATTACATGAAACCCAACATTATAAACTCAACATTAGTGGCAAAATTATCAGTTATTTATTGAATTATCAGTGTTTTATAACAACACAAATAACAGTGAAATTTCGAAGATGACCATGGTATGTACTAAAATGTACGAACGAACCTAAATAATGGTAGCTTATTAGCACAATAATTCTTCTTATATGGTTTACCGTTTAACGATCTATTTTCCATGATGAACAACAACTTTTGCCAATAGATGCCTCTAGCGTCGATTTTACTCCAGCGCAACCTAGTTGCGTTTTCGAGCACTGAAGCAGCAAATATCTTCTGTACCGACCCTACCTCTACCGACCAGACATGCCTGGCGACAAAAGGGAAGAATAGGAACTGGGGAGGCTTGACATAAAGTCTGACAAGCTCAGAGAGGGAGCTATATTTAATTTATGTATTCCTCTCTACACTCGGCACCTCCACCAACAACGAGATTTTAAAGCTAAGAAGAAACAAATTATTTATTTATTTTTAATTTTTGTTTGACGATGTCCCGTTTTGGGTACTTCGGTACCCGTGCTTGTATCTATTACGAAACAATGTTTTCTATAACAAGACGTGGATCAGGTATCGGCAGACATACCTGCTGGATGCATGGTTTCCAATCAGTCATACAAGAAATAATAATTGACTTGTCAATCTCTGGCGATACGAGTGTTAAGTGGGAACCTGACCGAAGACGGCACTGGCGGTAACTTGAGTCCGCATGAGTCTAAATATCTTTCGCCTCAAGATAGTCATAACGAGAAACATAAATTACATACTGACATTTATTGCATGTTGTATAAAAAGAGAAATACAATCATTCAAAGTTATCCAACAGTCACCAATACGCACTCACACAATGTTTTTTTGTTCTCAATTTAGCAAACCTATTCGTTTGAGTGAGATCGTCCAATAAATCAATCAGTGTTTTCTTTTCGTTTTTCTTTTTGACTTTTTTCTTTCTTCCTTTCTTTCTATTTTTTCGTTTTTCGTTTTCCTCATTTGTATTTGGTCAATTCTCATTCATTCAATTTCACATTTTTTATTGTACTTTTTTTCAACTGAAGCATATTGTAATATTATGAATTATGATTTCTAAACGTAATTGTAAGTTGTTAATATTTTTGTGCGTGTTGTACTTATTTTTATTTATTGTCCTCCTTTATAAATCAGTTTAAATAACTGAATAGGATATACGTAAAATAAATAAATAAAATAGGTCTACATATTTTAAGTAAATAAAGGTACATTGCAATAAAGTGATCTGCATGTGATCTGCATACATCTTTACTTGAGACGGATCAGAGATTGACAAGTTCAAACTCCTTAACGTTGGTTGTAGAACAAAATAAATTTTACGAATACCATTTTATAAGAATGATATGTCACGAAATTTCAAAATACCAACAAATCTATTAATTCAAAATTACCAATATATTATACAAAATTATGCTGTAAAATATCAATAAACTGCCCTATGTCTAGATGTTATTTATAAACAAGGTTATGAAATGACGAAGAACACTAAAATAATGACTTCTTCTTCCCTTTTACAATTTGCACTAAAATGAATACCACTGTTATTAATTCAGTGTTTTAATTTGCATTAATATTATACAAACCTGAAATTATTTACATAATAATAGTCCAGACATTAATTTATGGCTGTTTGAATCTGAACTATAATATAAATATTTGCATAAAATTCAATACAACATCACCCAATTTGATTTAGATTATATAAAATAATCTAGGCCTACAGGTGTTAATTCTTTATATAGGTGTTTTTTGGACATTGCACTGCTCTTTAGTCATTATAATTTTTTTGTGATATTTCGATGTATCTTCAAGTCTTTATATTATAATATTCCCCTGTTGAAAACTACCGACCTTGTCCGTCTACTTGACCAAAACATCTTGTACATCCCTACCCCAAACCAAAACCAACCCCGGTTTTAAAAAGAGTCCATATTTACCAATGAGAATTAACTGCAGTGAGCTAGGGGAGGTTTCCCCCTGCGTAAAACAACCGTCGTATTACCGTAATTCGATATTATTTCTTCATGCTCCTATCTATCTTCCTTAACTCCTGTAGACGACCAGTTGATGGCGGTATCTACATTCCTTACACGTCTGACTAGAGTCATCTTCAGCCGGGGATCGAGCACTGAAGTAATACTGGTTTATTTATCGATCTAGGGAATGAACTATACTCGATTACACGAGAGAGGGCGAACTCGCGGGTTAAAATAGCTCTCAACGGGAGCCGGAGGGTAGAATATTATACCCAACACTATAGCGTTACCCATGATATTTATTTTGCCACAACTAATAGAAGTAAACACATTGATTTTGTAGGAAATATCATAGATATCTAAACACCTATAGTAGGCTAGATTAGCAGTCATTGGTCCACTTCCGTGACAATTAGAAGCCATCTTGAAATTCTGTTTGCATGTTAATTAAATGGGAGCGATTTGTAGCCCAAATATTTTTAAAGATGGCCGTCAGTTTGACAGCTGAGCATACTAGCTTTTAACTTCAAATGATTACTAAATTCCCTCATGCAATAACTTCTTATTGTTTCTGTTTGTTCAATCCCATGCTGCACAAGCTAAAACCATATCAAACAATCCAGTAAAATCCTTTATTGCATTAAAAAAGCATAAATTAAAACGCCAAATCGCCATCTTGAATTGGATTTTCGACGCTTCAATTTGCTACGCTCGCGCCTGTGCGGAGGTATTGGAGACTGCTGATCTAGACTACTATAGGTGTTTAATATCTATGGGAAATATACATGGTACATTTTTTAAAAAGACAAACCGTGTAGTTTTTTTAAACCTCTTTAGTTCAAGGTCAGTCGATTGAAAGACAAATTAACAAATATGTTATCTTATATGGTTTACGAGACTACTGATAGTTCCAGGGCCATCTTTAGAGGACATATTTTTTAAGGTGGGACATTTTACGTAAGGTTTTTTCTATCAGACTGTGCGAATACTGTGACTGAATTTCCAATAAGGTGTGTACTGTAAATGAAAATGTTATAACTTGAAACGATCATAATATCTTTGGAGTACTTCGAAGTTCGAATCATACAGATATAATAAAAGTAAAGTCATTGGGAGAGAAACCCTTCTGGTTCCCAAAGACATTTTATGAAAAATACAACTGCTTTAAGATAATAGAAAACAATGCAAATAAATAATTTTAATATTTTTTTTAAAGAGTTATTATAGAAAATAAATTTTTAAAAATGAAAATTCTTAATCGAGCCATTTAGTCATAAAATTAAATTGGCCCAAATGGGCAGATACATCTACTGGAAATGTTTATCAAAGTATACAAAATTAATGATTTCGATGTTTAAAAAATTCAGGCTCGATACCAAATGCATCTATGTTTCCTTAGCCTTCCAAGGGTAAGCGAGTATATTTCCCTCTGCGAGGATGGAGAGGGGGGGGGGTGAGCTGTTAATGCAATCCCGTCACTTTAAAGAGTGAACCTCCGCAGTTTTACCCCTGATGAAGACTTCTTACCGCGCACGATGGTAAGTACGAGGCGTAATCGCGAACAAAATGGCGGACGTAAACACCGGAATGGGGCGATTACTGTCTCCTCGAGTGCGAGTATTTCTTGCAACGTTATGTTCAAGAGCTAAGCGTGGCCCGAGATACGAATCACTTTGAGCAGGATTCACTGGTGGTTATTAAGTCGTAAAGTCACCACAAATACGTACACAGACTCGCTTAAACACTCGTAAGATTGACATGTTAATGTTGATGTATAGTTGAAAGCGTTGCCTTGGTGTGCGTGATACTAATACTCGTTGCCGTTCGTAAATAGTTCAGGAGGTGAAGGAATGAGATGAGATTAAACTAAGAATCCTTACTCCCTACTAATACCTGAATACTTTCGTTAGAAATTAAAACGTATATGTCTTAAATTGTAATAAGAACGATTTTAATTGCTACTCCACTCCAGGCCTATTTACGCAAAAAGCCGGGAAAATATGACTGATACAAAAAATGATTTAACCAGAAATTTATAACTATCAGGAGACAGCGGATCTACATTATCAACAGATTTATCAAGAAGAACTCGTACACAATGTAATGCATTGAAATCTTGGTGGAGGTGCCATACGCCAACTACAAGAAAATTCCGATTCAAATTGACCCCCTTGAGCCTTGATCCCAAGGGGACGGGGAACCAGAAACATCATGTATCGTTTTTGTAGAAGGGTAGTGTAAAAAGCAAATCGTGTCAATCGGTTGTGTTCGGTTTTGACCGCGAGACGTGACACACTCACAGAAGATCAGACGGGCAGAAAAGTGATGCCATATTGTATTCTCCAATGCAATGTTATTAAATGCTAAATATTTTATTCAAAATCAAATAAATCTATCAATTCCACAGCACACACGTTATTTCTTCAAACCTAACCTGACATTGAAATTATAAGATCAATTCAAACACGATCCCGAACAAGAGAGGCAACGAGCAAACGCATTTTCAAAAATCAGTCGTCCTGAGGATGGAGCCTATATACAGTGGATCCGAAACGTCGAACTCACAAGCGACGCGACGAAATAACCCGTCTCACACTTTTTAAATTAATATCACAATGTTCAAATATAACGGAATTATGTAAAAATCTAACTAATAAAGCTATTCGATGCTTTATGTGCACTACTATATGTACAGAGCTCAATTGCATTATACATTTAGTCTTTTATAAAGATGAATGCAGATCCAACGAAGTTGAATAATTAAATAAATTGAATTAATACCGTTTTTTTAAAAAGATCTGTACCCACTTATGTAATATTACATTTTACATTTTACCGTGTCTAGGATTGCAGTGCTCAGTTTGTGGTCCATGGTGAGTTCAAGATGTATAGTTTATACTAAATGAGTTTCTAACTATTTACCGTCCTATACTAAACGGTCGCTGGTCTAGCACCCTGATAAATCACATCACTCATACTCATCTATCTACTCAGTATCACACATAGTGACATTCGATTGTACAATAATTAATTAATTAATTTTTATTTGTTTACGTAATTAACGTCTATCCTATATTCAGTTTAAAAAAACTATTTAGATCAATATGTTAAGAATGCAAAACATGTACTATAGTTTAAAGATTGCTGCCTTGCTTTTTATTTCTCCTGAATGATTGTTAATTTGGTAAATTTTATAACTTTTGTAAATTTGGAAAATTTTGTTTGTAGATTTTCTAAATTAGTAAATTCTCTAAATTTTTTGATACTGTTAAATGGCATTATTTTTTTATGTCCTAGTTTGTGTAAAATGTCTGAATTGGATTGCATTAAAAATAGTTACATTTGATGAATAATACTAACAATAACATATCACTTCACTTCAATGCACTACGACTGGTTGCACAAGATTATAACAATGATTCATTTTAACAACCACATGGATAAAGTATCGCTGTTATTCAAGAATGGGATAGGCTTAAACATAATAGTTTCCGTTGCCATAAATTACATGACTTTTAGTCTTCACATATAATAGGTTACGAATATGCCATTGCCCATACCTGGTCAGACGTATAGGATGCAGCACGCCATATTGAGTTTGGGCTAAAACTTGAAATGTGATTAAAAATGCGAAGGAAAAACGCCCAGAAATAATAATAGAAATACATGGCACTTGAATTTAAAATCTTTACACACGCAATGCATTGACTTGCTACATCAATATTTTAGTCGAGGCTGGAACGTGAATGATCGTGTCTCGAATACAATAATAATTGATTAAATTCAATACATGGAATGTATAAAAACAGGGTCCTCACCTTACACAAATTTAAAAAATATTATAACTTTATATAAGAGAGTTGAACTTAAAAATACGCAGACTAGCGGCCGTTTAAAACTTTAAATGATATTTTAAGTATAATTTTATATTCATTATAAATTGTTATAACATATTTTTAAAACACGTAGAATTATTAGTTACGTATTCAATTCAAGTTATAGGCTCTGAGCGAATATATTTTGTAAACACGTTAACTTGAGTAAAAATAATTAAGTATTAATATTATACATTTCCGACTTTTAGGGCAAGTATTAAAAGTGGTAAAATACAACGTTTGAATGAAGTGGTCGAGTGGAAGATTTTCTTAAAAACTACTAAAATGACATCACATTAGAAATCATTCTCCAGTTTCCCAGAAGGATTCATTCACGTATTTTAGATAACAAATTGAGACATTAGCCTTCATATAGTATAGTTATAACGTTGAGTGACTAATATATAGCATAACATACAACTGCAAGAAAATAACTTTTCCCGATGATATTACAGAAGATTCAGTAGTAGAAGCGCAATGTCAACTATCACAATCATTCACAATGCTAACAATTACATTATATTTAACGTTGTATTTTTATTTACACTAGATTATAGCTATCGAAATGTTTAAATTGTGAGATAAAATATGAAAACATAACATTGCTCGTATAAATTCGGCTATATCTCACTGGGTACACAACATTCAACAGGTTTTTATTCTGTATTTACGGTGATTTAGTACAAAATCATTGAACTTTGGCTATCGGAATATGTTAATTCACATTTTAATTGTATGAATACAGCGTATCACGTATTAAGCGAATAACCACTTATTCGCAAACCTGTTAAATTAACCTTCCAATGTATGGAAACACCATTCCGTTTGGTGTGTACAAGAATAAACTAGGTTTTAAATTTGTTGTTCCTGAATTCAATAATTAATATGAGAAGGCGAGGCTGAGGCTCCCAATAAAATCACAGACACAATTAATTTAAAATCGCTGCCTAACTTCAAGGAGATTTAGACCTTTCTGATTTTATTCTGTATATTCACATGTCTACGGCCCCAATGCCTGAACTCCGAAAGAACCATAAGAAAATAGTCTTATTCTAGTCAATCTTATGTTTTTACACCGATAGCAAAGGAGCAACTCATCGTTTGAGGTTGGGGGTCGCCATTTCCATCTAGCCATCGCCAATACTAGTTTATTTATGGATTGATTGGATATTAATGCACTTTGGCTATTCGAGAGATTACTAGTTTATTACTTGTTTCAAAGTTGTTTTTGTTTCAGTCATAAGAGTAAAGTTGGAGTGATGTCTGCGGTCAGCCCTTGGACGTTCGTAATGAAAACTAGGAAAGATGCTATGAAGAATTGCAAAAATTGTAAAACTATGTGTTGTGCACCCTATCCAACTGTCAATCGCCGATCGGTAGTTCTAGCCAAAAGTTGTATGTTTAGTCCATGGACCATGTCACACTGCAGAATAAAGGTTAGCGCATCTACAATACCGTACATACATAGTCGACCATTTTGACTTCTTTGATACCATCTGCCCCCCCCTCTCCCTTTTTGCTCTCTAAGCACACGACTGCCTATATACACCGTTTTCTTTATCTATTTTTTTTCTGTTGGACCAACTTTGAACATTTTTGCAGGTGAAGCAATGACTTTGTCGGAACTTGTACAATAAATGTTTTCTTTTGCCACCCCTGTTCGAAACGAACCATTTAACATAATATCTTGTCCCTGTGAAGAAAGCCGCGTGCATTTGTACCCATCACATTAGCAACAGTCTTCCTCCATCCGCTATCTTGTCATGTAGGGTAGTTTGTAGCACATTCATATCGTTGTCGGTACATCGCCCAAGAAGAAGGGAACTATTGTAAACACAAAGGTCGGGACTTTTCCCTCCCACAAATATACCACTATAACTCTTGCAGAAACAATCCGTGACAAGGGCAAAACCCACTTTCCAAACCCCTAAAAACTCCCGTGACGGGTTTTTGTCAGGTACGACTGAGAAGATAGGCCGGTGTGTGAGACCAGAAACGCTACAATGCGTGAATCTGTGAGAAAAGTAGATGGAAAGTTGGGGAAGTATTTCGAAGATAAAGAGAAGAGTCAAGAATTTGACCGAAGAGCAAAATATCTCACGTGTTAGAATGAGGATTTACATATGAATCCCAAATTAGTATTTTTGGATGCGTGTTTGTGTGTGTGTGAAGCAACGGGAGGGGGGGGGGGGGCAGTCTATAAAATACAAACGACACACGCACACAATAGTCAATATTATGAATCGTTGTGCAATAAATTATTATTTTGTATAGAAAAGTTCAATGGAGACCCACGACCACAAGTAGTGCATACCTTTTCCGTGTATAGGCAATCTATATATTTCTTATAAATACCCAATGCGTATTGCATAATACATTTTTACATCGTTTTGAGCTAATCATTTCAATTCATCGGGGTGTATTCCATGACAACTGACACGCCCATGTTGCCCGCTGTACTTTTTCGAAAACTTCGTTCATCGATGGATGGTGGATGTTAGAGACGTTATCGTATTTATTTTGTGAACTCTAATTTTTTTCAAAATGTCTTGATCACTTTCATGGCTACAATAATAATGTCATCAATGCAAAAATCACTTGTGTCAACTAAAGCTAATTTTAAACTTTAGTTCTGAATTATAATTATGGTGTGTACACGTGTGAGATAAATATTACATATTAAATATTAAATGAGCGTAGCGAGCGTAGTGAGCGAAGCGAAGATTCCATTTCACTACACTGGAGAAAAAAATCCGGAATGTTTTTTTTGCTTCTTATTTTTTTCTGTATGTATTATTGTGTGTTTGTTAACACGATTCCGGCTAAACCGATACTCCAATTGCGATGAAATTTTATAGAGGTCTTTGAAATCTCTGAACTTAGAACTGCCACGTTTTTGAGCGCAATCGGAAAATTATTTCTCACGAAAATCACAATTTTACGATTTTTTTCGATTTTTACAAAATTTCTTCGACTTATTACACCTACATGCTTAATCCGATTTTAATGTTTTTTTCACAGAACCAAATTTCAGCGCAATCGAAAAATTATTTCTCATGAAAAGCGAAAATTTACATTTTTTTTTCTTTTTTTAAACAATTCTTTGACTTATGACACCTACATGTTTTATCCTATTGTAATGATTTTTTCACAATATATTCGTGTAAAATTTGAGCGCAATCGAATAATTATTTCTTACGAAAATCGCAATTTATTTTACGTTTTTTTTAAAAATTACGATTAATAAAAAAAAGTTAATTTTTTATTTAATTAAAAAAAATTCTTTGACTTAGTAATAATTTTTTCACAGAACAACAGAAAATCCGCATAACACAATGGCAGCTCAATGCACCAATTACGCTCATCCAACAACGCGGCGGGACTTAAGCGTTTTCCTAGTTAGTATTAATTTCGTGCGCACACACATATCCATTTAATTTAATTATGAACCGCTGTAACAGTACATGTTATTGAAATGTCTACAGTTTTATTTAATAAGTCTATGTTCCAAAATTTAAATTTGGACAATATTGTGAAGGGGAAAGAGAATGTTTTAGGGATGTTTAAGAAAACTAATTTTTTTTCTGAAAACCTAGGGAAAATACTTTCAGTTGGGATTGTAAGGTGGTGGGAATCGAAGCCGGGAGCTCCCGAATCCATCTCGCGCTTTACGTTTGAGCCACCATTGTCAGTATCTGTTCCAAACTCCAAAGATTTCGTTTTAATTCCATATGGATATATCCAACTTACGTTAAATTACGTTATAATATCTTATAGTGCAATGTTTTAATACACCTTGAGCATACATATGAACACATTTATGTATTTAAGTAATTTAGTAAGTTTTAAGTAATTAATTAGATTTATATGGGTAAGAGGATCGCCAAAGCTTACCCCATTCAAAACTACCCTTCTAGCTTGCCGCTTGGATAGAACATTGTGTGCAAACATTCTAGTTTGTTTTTTTAAAAGTAATTACGACCATCTTGTTTATTTTTTTTGAATTCATTTTTATTTATTTCCCTATATTTTATTTATGAGATGCGATAATATTATATTTTTTCTAAACTATCATTTTTTTTAGGATATCACGACAAAATATGAACACCTTATTTCACATTTTCACATTTCTCATTATTTTAGGAAAGGAATGTATTTTGAGTAAGGTCAGGCTCGTGGAATTTTCGGTCAACGCCCTTCCTAACAGATGTCATCGACACCATGAGGGATGTTTACAAATCCAATACACAATAGATCAATAGTATATTTAGGGGTGGTCATATATTTCCTTGACAGAGAGAGGGTAGTAAAACACTGTAATGAGATGGTCCTAACAAACCGACCGTAGCGGTGTTTAGAAGGCCATCGCGGCCACATCAGGGGTGGGAATCACAGCATGTAAAAATAAAAAAATAATACAGTTGCCATAAAACAAGAAATGGTTTCCTTTTGCAGCTAGACACAAGAACAACCTCAATAAACTGTGATTTACACCCTTAATAAAATATACAATATGAAAACGAAAGTAGAATTACTATGGTGCAACAACCCCCAATTGAAACACGGTTCAGTGGAAATGCGGCACTAAACGTTTATTACACGATGAGGCTCGACCTTGGAGGATTTACTTTGTTTCTGTGTTGTGTGTTAGTAGTGGTAAGTTCCGTCTGAATGAGAGTGAGTTCGGCGCCACTGTACAGCGCTCGCTGAAAACAAGAAGCAAAGATGTTCGGAAGAGTGAAGCTCTTTGACTATCGGATCGCCAAACTTATGGCGTTTTCCATTGGCATGCACTCGGCGAGTGCAAAGATGTCATTGTTGTCAACCTCCACTTGAATAACATCACAAAACTGAACAAATGAAAAGACAAGTGGCAATCCAGGTCGCACTAGGGCGCACTAGTGCGACCTGAGTGCGGCCAATGGAAAACGCCATTAGCTCCGTGACTTCAGAATTAATTACGAAACAAAAGTAAAGTAAAGAAAATTTTCAAACTCACCAATTTTACATACGTAAATAAAGAAAAATTATTTATTTTTCGGTTCATTTCTCTGCGTTCGATTACTTTACTAATCCTGACGTTTCAAAGTGTATACCATAATCTAATCATTAATCAAACTTAGTGCCTAAAAATAAAATCTATATATTTTATCGTGTTTGTGCTTAACTAACTTTTACAATTACCTGTTGAAATATTTGACATTTTTAAATGACAGATTGTGAGGTAATAAAAATGGTTTTAATAAGCATAAATCTTCCTGATAAAAATTTCGATTTGACAACACACGGTTTTCGAGGTTTATGGGTTGCGAGTCATTTTTTGTATAGAGCCACGGAAAACCAGTGATGCAGTTTGTTATTCAATTACACCACTTAATTTTCAGTAAAACAGTAACACTTTAGTTCATCTATTGTTCAAGTCATAATTGCCATTGAATGCGTCCCCACTTGGGACTTCCATGTCAGGAAATACCTGTTGTGGACTCGATTTTATTTTCCATGTGCCAATCACCCTCTTTTCCTGCAAACAATAATATACTACAAACTTTGGATTTATTTTGGCTTCAGATTCCATTATCAGATTCACACACGAATAGTTAAATATTTATTAAGCAAACTAAAACATGTCATATGGAACGACCTTAAAAAGTTAAATAACATGTGTGAGGTAAGGAAATCGTGTAACATGTGTTATCACCACCAAACATCAAGGCACTGGGTTAGCCCATACGTCACACTCCAAGTAACAATCGCTATAATTAACACTACGCCAGTCAGGTGTTGGGAGAAAGTCGATAACATTGTTTATCTGATCCATTCAACTCGCATTTGTTGTTTACATTGTACGAAGAACGGCGTTCAATATATTTAAAGAGTCGACAATTAACAGCCTTGGATTTGTGCAGTGGCCTAATTTCAGTATTCAATACATCAAATACGTAGTCTACTCCTTAAAAGAGTATAACAAATTACAATTAGTAAGTAATTATATACACGCTTTAATCAAACAGTAATGTAATTGCAAAGCTACTTTCTCAAACTCGTTAGGACCTACTGTCTTTTTCAAATAATTGATTGAGGTCTTTACATATTTTTGTTCATGAGCTATATCGTATTTAATACATCATAATTATGTTAAGTATTCACAATATAAATCCAAAATGGTTGGACTGATAAAAATGGCTCACCTCTGCCGTATTCACGATCAATAAATACCCAATTTATCCGGACTGGCGGTCATACCCCATCAAATCATGCATATTTTTAAAGTTAAACATTGCATAATAGTTTTCCGATTTAAAAACGACCATTTGTTTCGTTTCATGGCATTTTATTGTTGAATGCAATTAATTGCAATTGCATTGTGCATCTATACTTGTATGTGTGCTGTATAAATGTTAATTTGTTTAAGTAATGTCAATAGTGAGTTTCATCTGAAAACCGATTCAATTAGATCGTAAATAATTGTTAATATAATTGCAAATATAATACAATTTGACTGCGTTCAATTCAATGAATAGATTCATGTTGTATGGTGTATTGCATCAAAAGAGGAATACAGTTGGATGTATTCATTCCATAGATGCTCCATTTAGTTATTTAAGTATGAATACTGTTTTAAAATTTCATTTGTTACACTTTTCCCAGTCTTTGTAAATATAATAATAAACAATTTTAATGCGATTATCATCGCCAATGTTATATATTGTATAAAGCAGTTAAATTATATGATTGTGTACATGTAGAGTTAGACAATTAAAGGAACAAGGAAAATCTCTGTGTTCAATCCGTACACGACCTCGGATTGACATGCTGTTTTTCCCTTCAACAAGGATATAATGCACTGATGCACGCATTTTAGGTTGGGGTGACAGGTGAAAATATAATGCAATATTCGTTTTTCTTACTATATAAGCGTTAATTATTGGCAATTCTTTTTTAAATTTTTTGAAAGTAATCTTATTACCCCGTGAGATTTGTTTTATAATGTTGGCAAACGGAAATTTGGTAAAGGACATGACGTCTACAAAAAAACATAAATATTGTTTTGACACATAACACGAGAATTCAGATTCAGGTGTAGTTGTGAAATTGACATCTTTGTTTTTTATTTACCTAAAAGCGGTGTAACAATTTTGTGTTTACTATAAAAACCTGCCTCTGATAAAAAATCACAGACATCATCAGAGTCTGATGATATCTGTGATTTTTTAGGGGAAAACTTGTTGTTAATTAAGGGAGCGGGACTGCCGATTTAAAAGGGGTCACTTTTTACGTACTCGGCACATCCGATATGGAAATCAAAGCACAATAAGATTGTAGTACTCCCGAACCCGTGCATGTTATAACAGTAATCACCATTTTACAGTGCTATAGGCCTACATGATTCTATAGCTGCGACTTCAAAAGAAAAATTTAGTTGATGAAATTTTAATTGATGAAACCAGCTACTCGAACTTGACAGTTTAATGCTAAAGATGAAACTTGCCAGCTGTCATAAAATGCCTTCCCGAAATATTATGAAGGATTTTTTTCACCTCCACGCTATAAAATAAAGTCCAACTAGTACGTTGACCCTATGAGCAATGACCTCCCCTTTTGTACAATAATATGGCAGCTTTTACAACTCTTCACAATTCTTAATGTTTTGTGTCTACATTTACGATGCTACCTCCTACCTTTCCTTCCTTTCCCTTTCCTCAAACTTTGGGACCTTTTCTGGAATTTGATTTTGAAATGAATATCATCAGAGTTTGCACATTATGCTGCAACACAATGCTTAGCAACCATCCTCGTTTTGTCCATCAGTCAAACTGATGCCATATGGATGCCAAACTGTGAAGCATTGTTGGATTTCTGACGTGGTATAGGCTGGTAGCACACGGTTGCGGGCTAAAGGGACTTATGGCTCAACACTAGTAAATTACGATTACACACTTGTGGGCCTGTGGCAGGGGATAGTGATAATGCGAATGTACGAAATTTCACCTACTAACATATTTGACAATATTTTAATCTTTTTTAGATACGATTCAGTTTATGTTTACGATGTTTTGTGTACGTTAGAACATTAATAAATTAATTGAAACAAAAATATACATCAAAACAAAATTATTTATTTTGGATGATAAAGGAGAATCAAGAAAAGGGTGCCCAACAAATAAATTAGGTTATTATAAAATAAAACACATATATGGCACGTGAGCTATTACGCCAAAAAAATACTCAACTCTACTCTCTACTATAAAAGGACAACAATTTTCAAAACAGCACAGAAGAAGTCAAACCCAGCTACAAATCTAATTTCTACACTAAATAGAACTCGCAATATAATGGTTGACGCAAAAATCGTGCAAACACTTCTACCATACTCGATGCTTCTACCCTTCTACCACAGATAATAGAGTACATGTAACATCCTGTTCTAGACTGATCTAGGCAGCTCAAGGCTCACCGGTGGGCTCGGAGTGCCTTGGCTACAGCGCCTGCGCAGAGTAGTCTGAACCAGTATGGTGGTGAATAAAAGACGTGCAAGATTAAATTCGTGACTATTACTATTGTTTAATAGAATATTACAAGTGGCGACGCGGGTGAAAACAAGTTTCAATACGTAAATCACACGGTATTAAGCGATAAAGTATTAAATTACGGCGAAATGTCTAAGGAAATAGATATTCACGGCATTCCAAACTTCGATTGTGTGAGCGATGACGCTGCATCCCTAGGCCAGCGGTGGCGTCGTTGGAAGCGCGCATTCACATTCTTTGTGGAGGGAAAGGGAATAACCCTAGACACTCAAAAACGATCACTACTATTGTCGGCGGCAGGAATGGACGTACAAGACATTTGGGAAAACCCTACCCGAATCTGTGGAGGATCCTGAAAATACTGACTTGTATGGCACAGCATTAAGAGCACTGGACAGGTATTTCACACCTCAGTCTAACATTCCATATGAGAGACACATATTTCGTAACATGGCCCAGGAGCCTAGAGAAAGAGTTGAACAATATGTAACACGACTAAAGCGACAGGCGACGTTGTGCAGCTTTGGTGACAAGGTAGATGAGAACATTAGAGACCAAATAATTGAAAAGTGCGTTTCTAATGCTTTAAGGCGTAAATGCCTAGAAAAGGGTCAAAACCTTACACTACTAACACTCAGAAACTTGGCGCGAAGCTTAGAGGAGGCTGAAGCACAGGCAAAAGTGATGGAAGGAGGCTCTAATCAAGAAGTGAATAAAATAGACTTCACAGCCCAGGGTTCCAGACAGAGTAGGCCTAAGCCTAGGACAGATGAGTGGAAATCAAAGCAGACCTGTTATAGGTGTGGAAAAACTGGACACATAAGCAGTGATAAAACTTGCCCTGCTATAGGGAAAGAGTGTAACCGGTGCAAAAAGGTAGGCCATTATGAAAATGTTGCAAAACCAAAGTAGGCCTAGACAAGAAGGGCTATGTGCCTAAAAGCAAAAAGACAGGCAATAAAACGAGTTCACCAGGTCAAATCTGACTCAGACCATGACACAAGTGATAAGGAGTATGCATTTCAAATCAGTGGGTCAAAGAACTCAAGTAGGCCTAACCCTATCGACAGTGAGGGGAAAATTAACCTACAGGTAGGCGGAGTTTCAATGCTAATGTTGATTGATTCTGGTGCTAGCTGTAATGTGGTATGCCAGCAACAATGGGAACACTGTAAACAAAGTGGCATAAAATGCAAAACTGAGAAAACCAACAAGAAATTGTTTGCTTATGGAAAAGAAGAAGAACTGGAAGTGATTGGAAAGTTCACATCCAAAGTGGAAGTTGGAGAAAACTCGATAATCGCAGACTTCTACGTCATCAAAGAAGATGGAATATCTATCCTGGGTAAGGAAACTTCAATCAAACTTAATCTTCTGCGAATAGGCCTAGACCTGAACGCTATTCAAGAAGATATATTCAAAGAACATGAAGATGTGTTCAAGGGGTTTGAAGAAGGCAGAGAAGAACATGACAACAGACTGAGAGGTGCACTCAAAACCATCCATGGAAGAGGACTGACGCTGAATCAAGAGAAATGTCAACTCCGAGTCAGCGAAATCGCCTTCGTAGGACACCACATCTCAGGAAAAGGGGTCCGGCCAACAGAAAGTAGCATTGAAGCAGTGCAGAACTTCAGGAGGCCAGAAACAGCAGAGTAGGTACATAGCTTTCTGGGGCTTGTAAACTTCAGTGCAAAATTCATTACGGATTTATCAACAATCTCGGAACCACTCAGGAAGCTAACACGCAGTTCTGAAAAATTTTCCTGGGGAACGGAACAAGAGGTAGCTTTCAAAACTCTGCAAACATACTTGACTAAAGCAGAGACATTGGGTTTCTACGACAAAAATGCAAAAACGACAGTAATATCAGACGCGAGTCCTTACGGTCTGGGAGCTGTACTAGTCCAGTCCCAAGCAGAGGGTCCTCGTGTGATATGTTACGCCAGTAGAACCCTATCTGCAGTTGAACGTAGATATTCCCAAACCGAGCGAGAAGCACTAGGGCTTATCTATGCCTGTGAGAGGTTTCACTTGTACATATATGGTATAACATTTGACCTGATTACTGATCACAAGCCATTAGAAGTGATTTTCTCACCAAGGTCAAAGCCGAGCGCTAGAATTGGCCGTTGGGTACTACGCATGCAACCCTACAAATACAAGGTTGTATACAAACCGGGCAAGACCAACATTGCTGATTCATTATCAAGGTTGGTACAAGGATCTGGAGACTCCAAGGATACTGTAGAAGAGATAAATGATTACGTGCGCTGGGTAGTCAGCGAGTCTACGCCGAGAGCCATGTCAGCACGTGAAGTGGAACGAGCTTCAGAGAGGGACCAAGAACTGACCGACGTTCGCAACAGCATTCAGTCGGGGAAATGGGACGATACTAACCGATCATACCGACTCATTCAGGATGAGTTATGCAACGTGGGGAAAATTGTCCTACGCGGAACACGTTTGATAATACCTAAATCGCTAAGACAGCGAGCCCTTGACATAAGTCACGAGGGACATCCTGGAATGACTTCAATGAAACAACGATTGAGAACAAAAGTCTGGTGGCCCCAGATGGACAGAGACGTAGAAAACCATGTGAAAACATGCCATGGATGCCAAATCGTTTCTAAATTCGATCCTCCAGAACCGATCATAAGAACGCAACTGCCAGAGAAACCATGGGAACATCTAGCGATTGATTTTCTAGGTCCTCTGCCCACCGGGGAGTACATTTCGTAGCAGTTGATTACTACAGCCGATTCTTCGAAATTGAGATTATGAGGAAGATCACAACGGAGAAACTCATACCTGTTTTAGATGTGATGTTCGCCAGACATGGGAATCCTGTCTACATCCATTGTGACAACGGTCCTCAACTGATCAGCAAGGAGCTGAAATCCTACTTCAATGAGTTAGGAATAGAACTTCATAACACAACTCCATTATGGCCGCAAGCCAACGGCCAGGTGGAGCGACAGAACAGATCGTTAGTAAAGCGTCTGAAGATAGCCCATGCTATGGGAAAGGATTGGAAGGAAGAACTAAACAAGTTTCTAATCATGTACCGTTCGACACCACATAGCACGACAAACAAATCTCCAGCTGAGCTACTGTATAACAGAAAGATTCGAACTAAACTACCAGACCTTAACGCAGAAATCCTAAATGACGAAGAAGTAAGAGATCGCGACAGGGAGAAGAAGGAATGGGGTAAACGTTATGCAGATGAGAAACGACTTGCAAGAGACAGCGACGTGCAGGTGGGAGATCAAGTTCTACTCAAACAAGCCAGACAAGACAAACTTACAACTCCATTCAATCCAGAGCCAGTAAGGGTTACAGAGAAAAACAGGGAACTCTGTTGTAGTCCAAACACCAGAGGGAGCAAGATACAGGAGGAACACAACCCATGTGAAGAGTTCCATCAACAAAACACACCTCCTGAACCAGTAAGCGAACCGGCCGAGACTACGAGCCCAACTCAACAGCGAGATCCAGACCCTGGGAGCAGTAAGTCTACAGGTCCGATGCTGACTCCTCAGAGAAGACCAAGAAGGGAAGTAAAACTGCCGTCACACTTAAAGGACTTGTGATGAAGTGAGTGCAACTCATCAATACTTACTTGTTTGCCCATAAGGCTATAATTAATCAATCCTGATTCAAGAGTGATAAGTGTTTTCAGTGAAATTGAAAGCCCCTAAGGCTGTTAATAATCATAGGGGTACTTGATTATACTCTAGACAAAGTGTTTTCAGTGCAAGTAGGCCCTAGGCCCTTAAGGCTAAATATTATAACTATGTTAAGGACTTTAGAGAAGAAACTAGAGCAAATGAACATTCTTAGTTTTATGGTATGTAATTGTCAAATGACATTTCCTCCAAATATTGTATTGTTGTTTATGTAGTATTTCATAATCCTTGTTTAATCATGTTAATCTAGTGTTTCAATAATTTTATTTGTTTCATTATTACTTACTGAAAAAAGACTTTAGAGAAGAAACTAGAGCAAATGAACATTCTTAGTTTTATGGTAGCCTATGTAATTGTCAAATGACATTTCCTCCAAATATTGTATTGTTGTTTATGTAGTATTTCATAATCCTTGTTTAATCATGTTAATCTAGTGTTTCAATAATCTTATTTGTTTCACTATTACTTACTGCAAAAAGACTTTAGAGAAGAAAACTAAGTGCAGTTATTAGTTTAATAATCTCATGCAAACTGTCAGATTATGTCATTATCTAGATATAGTAAATTCATGTTGTAGTCTTAAATTGAAGGAAAAGAGGGATGTAACATCCTGTTCTAGACTGCTCTAGGCAGCTCAATGTCACACGGAGCTAGGCTCACGGTGGGCTCGGAGTGCCTTGGCTACAGCGCCTGCGCAGAGTAGTCTGAACCAGTATGGTGGTGAATAAAAGACGTGCAAGATTAAATTCGTGACTATTACTATTGTTTAATAGAATATTACAGTACACTACTATTATCTCATTGTGGTTCTATCTTTCTATCCCTAGTAGCACAGGATTTTTGGGATCGTCTGGGCCACGTATGGCCCTCATCTGGCTGCCTGACGTACGGGAAAGCACGTCTGGGCATCGTCTGGCCCATACCAGGCTAGCCATACATTTTAAACTGCTTGGCCGTCGGATGCCAGCCAGATCCTTGCCATACGCGTCTAGCCATGACTTGGGAAACAACTGGCTAGCCATATGTGGATCGGATGCGTCTAAACCAAGCTCAGAGGTATGTGGCACGACGGATGCTAGCCATGTCATTTCCACACACGGCCAGCCAGACTCGTCTTGACAAACAACTGTTTAGCCGTTAGGGCAGAAAGAGGGTGGGGGTAGCGGTGAGTTTGAATTTGAAAATAATGAATGACTTGTCTGTTACTTTTCTTTGGTTAGTTGCGAATGCTCTCTCGAGAAGGCTGGATCTATGCTGGTCTCTGTGGTGTAGGTATTTATGCTACGTATAATGCACACGCACGTAGCACACGTTTTTGGAGTCCCATGGAAAGGTAATATATACGCAGTACACACACCCCAAAGGATTCATATAGGCGCACCGCACCAGCGAGAAGCGGTAGTCATCCTGAAGGTAAATGGTAGTGTAGCTACTACACATCTGTTGCCAGAAAGTGTAAAAATACTCAAGGTTAAAATACAGTACGCACTCGCCCCTATAGCAAGAAGATGGATTCATATAGGCAAAGCCTGGAGCAGAAGTCGAACTGAAGGTAATGTTAAACCACTCAGCCCTTGCCAGGAGGATCGTGTCTTCATACTTATGGTAATACATGCAGTACGCACGAACCGTTATAGCAAGAGGATGATTCATATAGGCACACCGCGCAAAGCCAGGAGCAGAAGTCGTACAGAAGGACTCATGCAGTCCTTGCCAGAAAGAACGTGTCTTCATACTAATGGTAATGCATGCAGAACGCACGCAGAAGTCTTATATGAAGATAAGGTTAAACCACTCAGCCCTTGCCAGAAAATTGGGTCTTCATACTAATGGTAACACATGCAGTACGTACGCACCCCCAGCAAGAAGGTGGATTCATATCGGCGCATGGTGCCAGAAACTGTCCATGTTTCATGTAAGTATACACTCGCTCACATCCATCGCAGGAAAAAACAAAATATGAAATATATCATTGACAGTTATTTATAAAAAAAATTGTGAATAAATATGTATGCGTATCATTATTTACTCCATGATGAGTCCTAAACTTCCTGTCAGACCCACATATGGCAACATGGCTATGCTCTCATCAGTAAATAAAACTTGTCTGGCTGGGATCTGGCAACCACAAGGCTAGCCGTGCGTCTGGCTGGCCAGATGCGTCCCGTACGAGGCCCAGACGCATGGGCCATACGTGGCATGACTGCCAAAAACGAATACCAGCCACACCCGGCTAGCCGCATGTGGCATGGACGTTTTCGCCGGCTAGCCAGATATGGCCCTTACAAGGCCCAGACGTACGTGTTTCTTAGGGATACCACAGATAATATCTGTTATCCGTGCTTCTATGTAGGGCTACTCTACCACAGACAATATCTGTTATCCGTGCTTCTACGTAGGCCTACATAAGACACAGTTCAGTGTTTAGCTGATTGTTTTCACTTTTCAAGTTTTGTAACTCGCCCGTATGACAGATTGCAGTCTTGGGCATGATCCCCAACATTGCCAGTAAACGTTACCAAATCACGTTGCCATTTCATTCCTATAAATAGTAGCCTTCAAGTTCTTGTAAAATTTGACAATGTTCACAAAATCGTAGAAAATCGCATAATATACTTATTAAACCACAGTGCGTATCTATTTTAGACAGGGCAGGTTGCCCCAGGAACCGTATACATTTTTATTCATATTTCAGGAAATAAAATGTAAATATTGGTCATGCAATTTTATTTGTTATTAATACTTCTAAAACCATCATGATTACAACAGCAATTAAGTTTCAAGTTTTTATAGAATAGCAACTTTTTAAATTTTAAAGCTAGAACCTGAAAAGCTAGAACGTACCTGATGTTGGAAAAATTAAAGCATTTCCATAAAAGTTACCGTAATGGTTTCGCGTGAGTCGTGAACCGCGACTGCACCAGCGTTCACCGGCAAACCTCGCGCTACTCGTCTCGGCGCCTCCACCAAACCTCGCCATACGCCCGTCTTGCACGCAACCCCCCCGTCAGACGGCGCTCAGCGAACCTTGTCCCTGCATTCTGTCTTACGCTGTCAATAAAACCATAAACCCTTGTGCTTTTCATGAATGTTGTAAAGGAGACAAAATACTGTACACCCATCCTTCCGAACAAACGCAATGTGCTACTCGAAAGGCGATATATCGTTACGCCATAAAACTCTTTCGAAAAGTTGGGCAGATATTTTGAAAACGTTTCGTCACGTTGACGGAAATAACGTCAACTCTTTGAATATTTACGAATGGGGCTAACACTCTTGTTGAAATAGAATACTTGCTGACTTATTGCTGCTCTACTATGCTGTTGTTGAGTCTTCGTGTTTATATGCACGGGATTTATTGGCCTGTAATATTTGCAAGGGTTTCCTTCTACACAAAGAAAAGACTAACCTCTTGCAAATGTATTCGTTCTAACTAATGTTATTTTATGTCCGTGTTTGCAGTCTTGGGCAAGTTCTCCAAAATAGGGAACTTCGAAAAGTTTGTCAAAATAAGAAACTAAGTCATTAGCTCCTTTATGTCCTTTTAAAAGTTACCTATCTATAAACACTCTTAGGAAATTTCCAGAAAAAATGTATTTAAAAATACCTTGTACATTTCTACTCTTGGAAGAACATGAAGTCTCGTCTCAAACACCAGAATAATTTCTAAATTGAAAAATTCTGATAGTGAAGTGACCAAAATAGTAACTTTTAAGGTTACAAGTTCCCGGACGTTAAAAAGGAACAATATTTACCTTGAAAGGAACTCGTTGCTGTATGGCAACGCATTCCTCCCCAAGACTACGTGTTTGAAATCTGAATATATATAGAAAATAGACAGAAATTATCAAGCTTTATCTTAATTACACAACATTAATAATTACGTAAGAAATCGATTTTCCTCGCCGTTTTGTGGGTAAAACTTTATGTTGGTGCTTGTTTAAAAGTTCACGAAAACAGCTTGTTTCGTTTTACTTTTTAACATTAAATTATATCTCATTGTTACAGCAAGCATTGGTATTGGCCTTATTGAAAGGTATGTGCATGCATAAATTATTATGCCGTGCAATACTATACGTATGTTATACAACTTCAGAACGTATATTGCATTATAACCAGGCATTAGATTGGTATATTTTTAAGAGGTAATAAAACATAGTTAATCGTTATTTGGCTGTAGAAAATTGCCAATGCAAATGCTACCCAAAATATATATTTTAGATTTAGAAGACTCCGGAGTCTGGACAGGACCAAGTTTTATGCACCAAGATGTATCACAACGAAGTCACCTAAAAGAACCTCCATAAAATACGAAATTCAAAGTCAAGAAAGGTGAGGAAGGTATCAGCTGCCTCATGCTGAATGTTATTGTTGTGGTGTCTGACTAAACGACCGCAGAGAAACTGCAATAAATAATGGAGTCAGGTGTGGAGGAGAGAATGGGTGACAGGATCTTGTCTGTCGGACCATTCTTGCCAGCGCGCGATATCAATGAAAGAAAAGGTGTCTCCCTAACTTAGGGGATCACTTATGTAGAAGCCGTCTAGATAATACAAGACCACGTACAAACATGTGAGCTGGATGAGGGTTTCCGGTTCTAGGATTCAAGATCACATAAATATCAAGCTAGGGCAATGCGGTAGGCCTCTTCTTTATGGGATGTTATAAATTGAATTAAATGGAAAGATGACACAACTTTAAGCCTGAAAATATTGCCTTACTACTGTAAAGCAGAATAATCCTGTTGTGGGTAATACATCATCACACGTATTAAATTAGATTTCATAAATTATTTACATTTAATATTTTGGTGCCAGGAATTTTTTAGAAATTAAAACTAGTTCATTATTAAACTTTGAAAGAAAATAGAATACCACTTAAAAGTTTTGAACAATTAGTAGCTAATGCGATTAACTAAACAATATTATTTTAATGTTTTACTTTCCGATATTTAGATGAATTCCACAAATTAATCTCTCCAGAGATGTATTGTTGTCGAGGACTCATACTTCATCAGCTTGGCAGGGTTAAAGACATGTCCGAATGAGACCTCCCAATTACAGGAACCACAATTAACTCATTATTGTAATTTAATTAATATTATAGTAATTGGAACCAACTGACGCATATATCATATTGATTAGGGTGGATCCATATATAACATATTATATTAAGCACGTGATAAACATCAGAAGAACATTAGTTTCACACAACACAGTTGTTTTACAGCACCAGGTGGAAGGTAATATACCAATAACAATAATGGCGTCAACAGTTACCAAAGTAATAGTTACATTCTTAAATGAATTTCTCCCCTAAAAGCAGGGAGTTTACATACGAGTGTTGGGGAAAACATTGTATGATTATATTTTCCCTTTAGGATGAACTAGATTTAACCCCCCCTAGCGCATCACAAGCCACACACACATTATCTAATAAGTAATAACGGTGTTTTTTATGAACGAAAAAAATCATGGAAGAGATCTGAGTGTGATAAGATATGAACACTACGGATTTGTAAAGCACATTTATCTTGATGTTTGACCTTCCGTGACAGATGCATTCTAATATGCTGCACCAAAAAGAGGGGCGTACCAGGGATGATTGCGTTTTACCCCACCATTTTAATAATATATATCCATTTCATGTATTTTTTTACGCTTTTTTATTACAAAATTGCTAAGTTATCAGGAATCCGCATTAGTACAGAAAGAAGTAATATCGACGGAGAATGTGTAGGGTAGGGGGGGATGCGCACAGACAGTCCCAGATGGCGCATAAATTTCACTTATCATGGATGCCACATCGCCATCTAAATGTCGGCAGAAATGATGCAGCGAGTTTCTGCAAAATCTTTCGTTCATTGAGGTCTTAGAAGACAATGGAGATACACCAACACTTTTTTTCTCGAAAGATGGCCAAAATGCTTTTAGTTTTAGAATATGTTTTGAAAATGTTACTTGTAGGCCTATGTTACAAGACACATTTTTAGTTTTATAAGCAAAAAACGACAAACTAAATAAGTACAATAATATAATTGCAACATTGTATTAAACTCTTTAATTCAAATTTCCCCTCCCATCGGAAATAAGCTATCTCTCCCACCACATAAATTACAATATTGGGAGAAAACGAGGGTCTTAAAAATGCTAATACATTTATTTCGAGGCTGTACTTACAGAAGAAGCTGATAAATGGTAATTAAACGCACAAGGCTGTTTGTCAGTCGATGGGACGTTGTGGCACTCTGAAGAAGTTGGGTAACTTGTATGACCAGTGAAGCAGAGTATAATAATGTAATCACTTACCCGTTATCAAAAATATTGTCCAATGATATCAGCATTCAGTACTTGTTACTCGTGTCCAATATACTGTCTATAGAGACAATCTCCTAATTGCATGACTTGTATAACTACTCAATATTCAATAAACAATTACTCATTTTCCAATAATTCATTCACAAATATATCCCACACAAAAAAAGAAAAATCGGATATGTAAGATAATCTATGACAGAGGTTGGTGCATCTTCTATGCCCGGTGCAGTAGAGTATAATATCTCGGAATGAGCAGCCTGCTGCATGGACACCGATGAATGGTGGATGGAAGAAGGAGTCGGCCATTGAAACACAATAGGCTGTTGTGACTTGTGGTAAGAAGCCCGGCCGAATAAAGCCCATTTGATTGCACAGACTGAAGTGAAGAAGTGAAAACATATCTACGAACGGCCCACCTAGGAATACCCTTAGAATCAACAAGAGAAATGTTCGCCCTTTAGAAGTTTTATTTTGTGAATGGGTATATTGGAATTTTTCCAAGTTCTGTTTAAATATTTACTATAACGCTCGATTCAAATTCACTTGCGTGGAAAATTTATTTGGAATGTGCGAAAACTGTATTGAATATATATTTTGATTCGTTGCGGATATTGGGGGACAAAAATATAGGACATTTCCCAACAAAATGATTTTCCACAACAATTGACTATTGTGAATTTATTTAGCACCCTTCGATGGTCGTACGTTGTTCATAAATATATTTTTGTTCTATCACATCCTAAAGACGGGAGAAGCAAATTATTTCCCGAAAAGATAGATTTATCCCGCTTTTAATGCAAAATATGATATAATAAAGAATTTGCACGCATAGTTAAAGTAAAGTAAAATAAATAAAATCGTAACTTACCTGTACACAATATAGTTGAGGACGGAATAAAGTGAGAAACAAAGGTTGTATACACCTGGTATTTCCCATATATGTGCAATATTTATTTAACAAAGCCACAGGGCACGTGCATCCCGGGGACAAGAGAAAATCAGGGGTATAATTGAAACAGTATTTTTATTGGACACTAACAACAACAAACAGATACAACATATCAAATTATCAAACAACAACTTGTGCACACAACATGTTATTATACAATATGGATGCTGAATGTTTCAACTCATCTTACGCATGTAACATTATTGATATGTCGAATTGATTGCGACTAGAAAATAGCAAGGTGATTTCATAATAAATTGTAGGGTAAAGAGGAAAGATGTTTTCTGTCCGATGCTTGATTTACTTCTGTCCGTTTGTTACATTATTACTCTTTTTAATATGGGTAATTCGCAAAAAGGCACCTCAAACACTTTTTGCGTGCTTATACTTTTGTAACGTCAATATTTTTATTAAGTAGTGCAGTATATTTTCTCAGGTGCAATTTATTTACAAGGATGATCTTTGTGTAAATACCACTAATCATCCAGGTTGATTTTAAGTGGGGAAATTACGTTAATTATTGCTTCATCAAGTGTAATAATTCACCATTCAGATTGATATATGGAACTAAATCGTATGAAACTGAAAGAAACGTGCTTATAGTCATTCAATCATAACTCTATAAAAAGTAAATAACCATTATCCATTTATTAAATTAGAATAGGAGGGTAATTATTTCCTAATGAATTTGCAATTCTTGGATTTTGTATTTATTTTATAATTGTGTTCTTCATGTAGAAAGATACTATTGTAATATTTCACTGAAGCTTATTAAATTAGAATTATTGATAGGATAATCATTTTCTATTGTATTAATGATGTGAAATAAATTTGAAATTATCGAAATTGAGAGTTATCGATTATAAGTAATATTTGATAAAAAAGTGAAAGCCATGCCAAGAGAAAACAGGTTATTTAAGTATAAAGATGGTGAAAATTTATTTTTAAAGCGAGGATTATTGGTCGTAGAATAGTCCAGGCGAACCATTTATTGGGCGACAAAAATAATACTTGAGATGACTTCATGTATTCTTCAATCATCGGTGCAGTATTTTTTGGAGACATCAATCAATTCTTCCGACTACAAGATGTTTGACGTTTTGCGCCCGAGTTTATCTGAAGTAGTTTAGACTTTAGAGTAAATCTAATAAGGTGTCGACTCAAGCAAGTACAAAAGCGGAACCTAGTTCTTTAGGCCTAGAGAATCGTAAGTGTCATCTATCGCACCGTATCGGATCTCTCAAGTGCAGATGACACTTTCAACGCACTCAGTCTACAGCTTGTTTATATTTAAAAACGCGTGAAGAATATAATATAAAGAATGTGGTAGCAGGTGTTGAGTAGTGAGTACTGTTAGGAAATGCGCAAACAAAATCCAAACATTAGTCAATCCTTAAAGATTCAGTGTCTAACCTATTATCTGTTATCCAAACATTAGTCAATCCTTAAAGATTCAGTGTCTAACTCTAAATACTTCGTTTTTCTAAGTATAGACGATGTCCTTATAGTTAACTGACTGACTTCTGAGCGACAAACGGCATGGTTATACTTTTATTTATTTTATTTATTTATTTAACATCTATCCTATTCAGTTATAAAAACTGATTTACAAAGGAGGACAACTAAATAAATCTAATTACATAGATGCAGACACAACAATGAACTACATTTAAGTAAATATTTGAAATAGTAATATTACAACAATGCATTAAAAACTCAACAAATTTGATAAAAAAATAAAAAGGATATTAAATCCAAATTAATAAATGAATCAAATAAAAAAAGGGTGGGGAATGAAAAGAAAAAAAAAGAAAAGAAAAAGGAAAGGAAAAAAGTAAGAAAAAAAAGAAAGAAAAAAAAACATTAAAAAAGAAAAACGAAACGAAAAAACTGATTTATTAGACGATCCCACTCAAACGAATATGAGGTTTGCCAAAAATCAGGAACAGCAAATCAGGGAGTAGTCAATCTTTCGCGGAAGAAACCACCGAACGCGAATCTTCATTCTTGTGACTTCTAACGTGACGAATAATAAAATAAATATATAATAATAAAATATGAATAAAAAATAAAAGGCATATATTTTGTCCTAAATTGGTTTAAACATGGAGGTGCTATAATGTTTGGCAACATTTAATGTGGACAGAGTAATGTTTTATAATTCGAATGACTAAACACTGGAGTATTTGTGTCAAACAAACTTTACGATTACCTTAGGCCGTTTATGAATGATCCATAATTTAAATTATCTCTATCCCCAAATAAAATATGCCAAAATAACACATTATTATGAATTTATGAAGTCGCAAAAAAAAACAATTATTTTTTAATTGGTATTCGACACTGTTTTACACAACCACACTGTATTATTGATACATTTTTAATGTTGAATTGTGTGAATCAACGAATGTTATTTATTTATTGAATGAATAAATATCTTCGTACGAATTGGTAATTTCTACAGGACGTCCCATCAGTTAAGGTCGCACTGGTACTTGTATACAAATAACAATAACATGATACTAAGGAAGGGTGTAAATTGTCACCGTTGGCATGAATTACATGCTGTAGTGACTAGCGAGTGCCTCCTAAAAAGGTATAGCATTTAAATAATAATTTGAATATGTTTAGTTAATACAAATATAGTATGTTCATTAAGAGATAAGGTATAACTGGATGTATCATGCATGTAGTAAATACACAATCAATAAATCAATCACTCTGAAATCACAGATCAACGTGACGTCATACGAGGCTCGGCGTCTACAGTTATGCCCCTAAGTGACGCTCTGCAGCTCCAGTGATCGATGAGTGACGCCCGGCCACATGTATTCCGCGCACTCGGATGTAATGAGAGCACAGCGTGCGACCGATTTAACCAGACTAGGTGAACAAGTTAAATGGAGCTGAAAGTATCCACAACTGCGGGAGACCTAGGAGGTCTAACAATGGATGGACACCTTGACTCGACGGTAGGTCCAAGTCGGCACCCATCTTACCTAGGTTGCAAATGATGGTGCCGTTCACAGTGGAGCTAGCTAGACGGTGGGGATGGTATAGTCGACACCCATCTTGCAAATGATGGTGCCGTTCACTGTGGAGCTAGACGGTTCGGTGGGAAGGTGGTTGGTAATTATACATATTTTAGCGTTTTAGGTAAAGTGATAAATTAGCAAACACATTTTTGTAAACGCTCGAAATGCTAATTTACTAAGGACAAGTTTTTCCTAAGTCTATTGACACATAGTAAAGAATTTTATTATAGCCTCATAAGTGGGAAAAATTAAATAGTATTGATTTTAAATAATATACTTATAATTTGACATATATTCCCATTAGAAGTGCAGAGACTCTACATATTTAGAGTTTTTATGAGAAGAGTATTTATTAATCCTGTCAAATAAGAATTTTTGGAGGAAAAAATTGCGATGTCGCTGAATTTTTGCAGAGACCTTCCTTAAATGATACTTATCAACATACCAAAACTCCCCTACAATCGGACTGGAGCTTCGGCCGCCATATTGGAAAATGGCGGCCAAAAAGTGTTTGTTATCGAATATCTCCAAATTCGTTTGAGATAGACAAAATATCTCAATGGCAGAAATATTTCCCATTTAATTTCCTACAAAACAGGTGTCTTCTAGAGTTTTGGTAGGGGCAACGGTTACGTCACAAAATCGTGATTTATATGTTGCTTATTGGAGTACCAGCTTAGGGGTATTTCCTAATTTTCACGCCCAGCATCAAACAATGCCCGGTAAATCCGTAAGAAATTGATTTAAATACAAAAGGACTTTTGTACGGGGTTCATGAAAGCTTCCATTAGTATTTTAAAAAAATCAGTTCTGCGAAATCGGATTTTGCATTTACCCGGAATTTGGGTTTTTCCATTGTTGGCATTTCCTAAAAAAATGCCATATTTTACTGTCCATTATTAAGCACTAAATAGCATTGGAGGAAAAATTCTTTCTACGCACATTGAAATTACTTAAATAATGATCCGATTACAACCAAAGTTTAAATCCAATATGGCTGCTAATTCCTAATATTCACAATATGAATACTGTTTTCGTGCTGTTTTTACACTCTTTTTGTTACATAATTCACTTTGATGTTGTGGATATTAGGAATTAGCAGCCATATTGGATTTAAACTTTGGTTGTAATCGAATCATTACTTGAGTCATTTCAATGTGCGTAGAAAGAATTTTTCCTCCAATGCTATTTAGTGCTTAATAATGGACAGTCAAAAAGGGCATTTTTGAAGAAATGCCAACAATGGAAAAACCCAAATTCCAAGTAAATGCAAAATTCGATTTCGCAGACCTGATTTTTAAAATACTATTGGAAGCTTTCATGAACCCCGTACAAAATTACTTTTGTATTTAAATCGATTTCTTACGGATTTACCGGGCATTGTTTGATGCTGGGCGTGAAAATTTGGAAATAAGCTGGTACTCCAATGAGCAACATTTAAACCACGAATTTGTGACGTAACCGTTGCCCCTACCAAAACTATAAAGGACACCTGTTTTGTAGGGAATTAAATGGGGAATATTTTTGCCATTGAGATATTTTGTCTATCTCAAACCAATTTGGAGATATTCGATAACAAACACCTTTTGGCCGCCATTTTCCAATATGGCGGCCGAAGCTCCAGTCGGATTGTAGGGGAGTTTTAGTATGTTGATTAGTATTATATAAGGAAGGTCTCTGCAAAAATTCAGCGACATCGCAATTTTTTCCTCCAAACGTCAATATACGATCTTATTTGACAGGATTATATAGTTGAAGCTACAGAATGTTAAATTTACTCAAAATCCAGAATGTAGTTCTAAATATTAAGTTTTAAAATGATATTTGAAAACTAGGCATCAGAAGTAAATCAAGGGGTCTGGAAGATACCTACCATTATCGACGTCGCTCGTGAATATTCGGTTCGCACTCGCTGACGTCATCTAACAGACCGACCGTGAGGAAACATGGCGGCCCTATTTTACTTTAGCTTATGGGAAATTGGGACTTTTAAACACTGGGCGTAGTAAATGTTTGAACAAGGTTTATATATATTAATGGATTCACCAAACACTGCATTACCTTAGCTCAGGCTTATTTCTAGTGTTGAAATCAATTAGGGCCAGTTTTTCTAGTTACATAAATAGGGCAAGCCGTCAAATCCTTGCCCGTGCTAGCTTTGTGTATTAATTTAGTGGTGTGCCTTTTAGAACAAATTCGAGATTTGCCGAGTGGGTGTCGGTGGTGTCGATAAAAGATATCGTCGATTTACTTCTAAAGCCGATCGTACGTATACCTCCAATAATGATCTTCCTTAATTCCAATACAGCTTAGACCATTTTGTGAGTTTTAAACCTCGTCAAAGGAACACGTTTAGGTGTATTAGATTACATTGGAACTATACTCCACAGAAAAACAAATCTAACGCCAATGTTTCCTAACACTACTAGATGGGTAAATTTTCTTACGTTGTTTCAGAACCACAACCATAAGTTATGTTTGGATACACTTAAGGCTCGTTATAAATGCATTATACGCTATTACGCTATTATTATATGTATTATAACGCTTCTGGTAAAACTTCTAATACTCAATCACAGTCACATGGTCATTACATTGGCATACATTACGTATTTGAAATCAATAAAAACAATCAGGGCATTTACGAATTACACACAATAATTTGTGGGTTGTCAACTTGTCATCTAAATTTGTCCTGACTGGGGCTCGAAGCTTCGTACCCAGAAATAAATTCCATCGAGTCTGGAGTCCCAGTTGGGTTATTTTAAAAATAATTGTACCAACTAAATCCTTGGTAGGGGTTCGTGCAAGCTTCGTTATAAACCCTGTAAATCCCACAATTATTGTATTTGCAGTAAATTTGTAAGTTGGTTTTTAGAAGCAACGCAAACTACACATAAAAGTTGAAAATTGTCCATGCAACTTGTATGACAAAGTTTCATTTCACAATGATTTCTCCATCTCCTCAACGACGTTGACATGCTTAGTGTGGCGAGGCGGCGACTTTTCAGACCACCATCCAGATCGATACATCAATCCAATCGACCTCAAAGCGTCGATACAACCATCGACACTCACACTCACGCATTCAATCACTGCTCGCATCGGCGCGTGTCCACGCCGCTAGACTTTCTTCCGAAGAATGTTCCGTTGGACGAGGCAACATTCAAGTGATGATGTCAAGATTATAATTCTCACTAACTATGATGATGACAAGACAAAAATTAATTTTACAAGAATCATTCAGAAATCGTTAACCTCATAATTACGCTTTCTCTCTAAGCGGTTCCTTGACTTTAATAATAGAACACTTGTGTGATGTTTGTTTGAACTTGATTGACTAATGGTCAAACCATATACGGATTAATTTTGAATGTGTGTTACATTCTCTTTGAAAGTACCGATTTATTTCACCTGCACGTCCACAAGTATAAATGATGAGAAATTAAAAAATTCTTATTTTTTGTGTTTTGATACTTTATGTGATTATTGCATTACAAGTTTACTATGAATTACTGATTTGTAGAATGAGTTTACTATATAGCAACATTCTACCAAAGCAATTAGACAAATGAATCGAAAGAAAGGCAAGTCAAAAGTTTGTACAGGACGTAAACAAACTAAAACAATGAAATTCTGTAGTAGAAATTAAAAGTCGTGCCCTTGGAAACTACCCAAGAAATTAAATTTGCGAATCTAGAGTTTGAATTGTTGGTTACATTTTGCAAATTTACAATTTAATTTGCAATGTTTTAGTTTTTCGTTTACGTCCTAAACAACCATTGATTGAGGCTTGTCCTTCGTTTCGTTTGATTTGTTTTATTGCTGTAGTATAGTTTTGCTAGTAGCCTGTAAAAAAATACAAAATTAATAATATTTCGATATCTGATCATTTATTTGTATATACATCAAAATATTGTGAATTGTGTTTTGGAATCCAAAAACAGTGTTAAGGTAAGTGTGATATGTTTCATCACTGTAATAGTAGGAATTTTACGTTTGGACATAAGTAATTTAAATTAAAGATACATTTAATAGCATGTTGACAAATATTTCGCCAACGACCTCGATAGCATAGCATAGCAAGTAACCTAGCCATCAATTCCAATTTTCAAAGAACCACACATCTCTCTATAGTGGTTGCATGTAAATAGCCTCATGTAAGAGTTCTTGTAAACCGCTCCAGTGGTCCCGTCTAAGAATGTCCTGAACTTAGCTTCAGACCACCTATCAGTAGCTTCCCTGAACCCGGCTTCAGACCACCTATCAGTGGCTTCCCTGAACCTGGCTTCAGACCACATCAGTGCTTCCCCGAACCCGCCTTCAGACCACCTATAGCTGGCGCCCCGTGTTATCCCCAGTTCTGCTATGTCACTGAGCCTCGTGTGATGGATGGGTATCGGGGATGATTGAGCTCGGCAGAACAAGATCCGAGAAGAGTCACAACAACACAGATCATTGGTCACCCAGGGCGCAGCCACGGCACTCTTTGTAGACTCTCCGAGCAGACGGCCAGCCTCAGAGCTGGACGCCTCTCGAGAAGAATTTGTCGCCATTTGTCAGGATTAGGTGTGATGCGTAAGGGAATCAAGTCTACCTATTCAACGCAGCGTCTTAGGGATTGGATAAATGTGGAGATACATTTAACAGGTCATTACTGGTATAGGTGGGGTAGCTTATCGTCATCTTGAGAGACTTGAATTTGGTATGTTGTGGGTTCGATTCCCACTACCATCAAACCAATGACCAGCTTATTTATTGTATAGTCGGGAGTATTGGAAATGGCACATTGGGGAATCCAAAACAAAATGTACACAATATTATATAATATTTACATCCGCATTGCTAGATAATAGTTTAATTGCGTACTACATAACAGTTGCTTTCTGCACGATACTATATCTCTACCCACACAATTTAAAAGGTAAAAGAGTCTAAAAAAATAGAATTTTACCAACTCTGTTACAAAAGTTTATCAGTGGAACATAGTTTAAATACCATTATTATTTGTGACATTTAAAGTGTTTGTTTACATAATACACAAACAATGTACAAACAGTACAATTATGCATTTCGAGTTTAAAGTATTTTTCAGAATCAAAAACAGCATTTAAAAAAATTGGATTTAATACTGGTCCTGCACTGGGAGTAATCGAAATTTTTACTGTAATGCAAACTTTAATCGGAGAATGAAACATTTTGCACTTATAGATTGAAATAAGTTGCAAAAGTTTCAGTGGATGTATGTATTGTTTAGTTATTTGTAATAGTATTTTCATATTATGGAGTCTGAAAAGTGTAATCAAGTTAACAAAGCTGATTCATAGCAATCAGTGTAAGTTATTTGATATTGAAAACACTATGATGAAATTTAAAGATATATAAAGGAATCATTGTATTTGAAAACACGTGGGTGGCTTGCAAGGCTTTACGTACTGGGTCACCCCTCGAATTATTAACTCCGACAAAAAGTATCCGATTCAAAAGTGAAATCAAACATCATGGTCTTGCATTCACACTTCATTAATAGACACCAAACACGGTATCACTCAATGCAATACCATTCATAGTCGCAGACCCACTCCTAAATAATTCTCCTTCTATTCATAACCCTTTGAAATGTGCCTCCCGCGAACTTTCGCTCTCATCGAAACTGACTTCTGTGTGCTTATTATCTTCGATATGAATGACCCATTCTGCGATATGACAGATGATTCCAAGGGTCTGATGTTTACTCGTGTGGCCATCAAGTAAAGAGTTCAACTCTATACTTAACCGTTTCATTACATGACAAGGAGTTACTTACATATGATGGATTACAGCTGCGAATGATGTGCCCTGATTCTGTGAGTGTGTGTGTATACGGGCAGTTAAATGCAGGCAGATGGTATGGGTGGTCAATAAGCATACAACGGATACCCTTGTTTGCCTGCTATCATATGGGTAGCTTGCTTATGCTAATTTCGTGTGGGATTAATATTATTGACCTCTTGAAAGAACGATAAGTGACAATGTTAAAATGCAGATGTGATGGGTGACCTAAACCTTGAACGATGATTCATCACTATAAAAGTAAACTTTAGTAGGCCCAGTGAAATAGATATAACCATACGAAATTTATGTATGTAATATGTAGTGCACGTGTATGTATGGAGTTTTATAAATAAGCTAAAATGGCACTGAAAAAAACATATATTATTGTATGACTATGGATACAGAATCGACGTATATATTTTGAACAACCGCAAATTGTTATGGTCAGATATATTTTTATGTAGACTAGTTCAAATTTGTCTCTAATTATAAGACATTGTGAAACTGAGGCATAATCTGGCAGATGCATGCGTCTACGATCGTGAGCTCAATGAAACCAAAAAAGCTGTTCCAAGTAATCGAAATTTAAACTTCTCATCTAAGTTATCCAAATTTTTTACATGGGCGTCGATACTCAGGAGTAGAGTAGACTGAAATCCGTTCCAATTTTGATTTAGGGAAAGTGTCAATCATTCTTGTCTTCATAGCTATTCTGAAGTCTGAACCAAGTTAGTTACCAAGAAATTGGACAAATCACCGGGTTTGGAAGGGAATGTAACCTCGAATGTAACCCTAAAATCTGATTCATGTAAACATTTCGGATTGAAGACCGCCATCTGCGAGAAATAAACTGTTTTGGGTCGGTTTCAATAGTAAACTGTCGTTGTTTTTGGGAGATTCCGAGATCCCCGAACGTCAAAACACAACACAAGCTAATTGAACTAATGATTTCGAAGGAAATTGGAAAGATTATCCTAATCCCGCCTCCCTCCCTCTCAGTCAAAGCCAGACGACGCTGCACAATTTGCCCACCCCTCGTGATCAACATCTTGTCGGCACGTGGGCGATATCGCCTTTCCCATGCAGTCGCCGCGACGCTCTACCGTCCATTCACCAGCGCCAGCGTCCCCGTGGCTTTCATTAGCACACATGGAAATAACAGCGTTTTCACTAATTTTAGTCAATTTGATGAGAATCACATTCCTTCCTTGGGAAACGATTGAATTACTTTTGTTTGTAAACACAATGGCCGAATTAATGTACACGCTCATAGACCCAAGTAAACATTTTACTTATTAATAAAACCTGGTCATATAATCAGTGTTGTGACATCAGATCAAATTATCTTGATAAAGTCTGTTATCTATTATCTTATCTAGATAAGTTTTTGGTTGTTTTCTTTTTCAATTATCTAGATAAAAAAGTTTATCTTATCTAAGCGTTTAAAGCTTTTAGCTAATCTATTTTAGATAATATAGCTATAGGTAACAATTCTTTAGAAAAAAAATAATGAATCACTTTTTAAAATAAAAGTTACTTCTATAGTTTACTACATTTTGTTTTTCATAGTATCCGCATATTTGAAAATAGTGGCAAAAGTTGGTAACTATAAATTACCATTTTCTGCGATAATTATTATCGTTTAATCTTTTATCTAAGCAAAATTATCCACATAATTATTTTTATCTATTATCTTTTATCTAGATAATGTTTTAACCGTTTATATTTTATCTTATCCAGATAAAATTAAAATTATCTAGTCACAACAATGCATATATTAATACAACGAGAAGTGAGTATAAAAATTAAAAACAAATCATCATAACAGACATTATATTATTGTTATCACACTAGAATTGACACGCATATATTATTATGATGATAATTGGTGATGATGATATTGAAGTTGCGTGAAGGGTAAAAATTTATCAAAAATTGAGTTCGTTTTAAAATTCGAAAAAAGAAACGACTCCCAAGTTTCAAGTTTTGCACCTTGCGGGCGATGAAGAGGGCCACAAGTTTTTGAATTTTTAGAAGAAACACCTTCTTTAGCATCCATTAATAATTTATAATGGTCTCTTTGGGAGTTACCTTGGCAAAATCCCACCGGTAAACGATTGGTTCCAGTACCTGATTCTTTACACTTTTCTCTGGTTTTGGTGAGAGCCAAATGGATGATATTTTGGACCCTTCAAAGAACCTCTTTGAACAATTTTGTTTGCGTTGTGTGTGGTACCATTCCTATGTTCACAAACACAACTACTTTTTTAAATTTTTAACTTCGAAGCGAAAGAGATAAAATGAGTCAAAATGCGACAAAAACAGGCAAGTGTACACAATTTTTTTCAATGTCAACATAATCACAAAATCAAGGAAGCAATTTATGATCAGTGTGCCTCTAATGAGGTTACATAGAATGAGCCTATTTATCTCTGAAGACTAACTTTAACGGTGAGAGAAAAATGAGTGATGGGGGGGGGGGGGGTACTCTCAAGAACCATTATTTTTTTATTTTGCTATATATTATTGTGTGCTTTTGGTTTAACTTCTCAAATATTGTCACAAAATATACCACATTTTGCTCCATCTCCAAATAAATATACAAATACATTTCGGATTGCTGGCTAGTTGGAATACCTAAGTGTATCATGTACTATATATATTACCAAAAACCGTTGAAGAGTGGCAACGTTAAATTTCGCAATCTGGTGCCACAACTGCGCGCAAATCCACCCAGCTCGCGTCTCGCTAAACCGTCTCCCCTAAAGTCTAGTCTAGGGTATATACCTCTCATCATATGGCTACAAATTGGTTCAAAAAGATCACCACCCCAACTTCTTCCGCTAATTAGTGCGACGTGGAGCACATCCCCGCATCTGCCGATGTGCTATGCATAGTTTGATCACATAACGAGTCTATAGACCATTAGTTCTCGCAAATTGATTGCAATATTTCATTACGAGTTTCCGGCCTATATGTTAGTTTGTGCTCGATTAGTCCGCACGTCGTTACTGAGTGGGCGGCCCTTCATACTTCATGGCATGATGACAGTCAAAGGGCACCGGGTATCAGCTGTAGAAAACCAAGTTCTGATCCATTTGCTCACATTTTGCAAAAATACGAAAATATAAACTTTTATGTGTATTTCTTTCACAGTTAAAACACTAATCATAAAAATCATTAAAAATAGACTAAATATTTATCTGAACCTCTTGTTTTTAGTGTTTTTAATAATTAAAAACATTACATAATTCGTAATGAGTAAGACATATATTATTAGTTTTGAAAAGTCAAGGAATTTATTAAAGGGGTATTTAACCGCTGAACTCAAAAAATATATTTCATTCAGGCTAACTAGTAATGAATTTAGCAACTAACAGAAAAATTATTGGGGCCACCATGACATCCCAAAAAATTGTCAAACATGACATTTTTCGAGCTAGGTCCCATCGGCAAAAATCTCCCATAAGAAATAACATGGGGACGATCTTTATGCCCCGTGACCTTGGAGGATTTTGATCAAAAAAAATATTGGCCATTATTGACGTACTCGACAGCCTTTTCTGTAAATTCTCTTTATTTTGTTTTGTAATTTGGGCAAGTAGTTCGGTCAAAATATGCTGATTACCAAGGTGGGGTGTGATTTTGGAATCCATATTTTTGCGTGTTTGAGGGTATATTTGGGCACAGTTTCAAGACACGATGTTATAAATGGGCATTTTAGATTGGTACTATGCTCTAGTATCTATGTGGACCAAAAAAAAGCAGGTTAAAGCCGATTTAGGAAATTTTCCAAAACACCAATTTTTGCCAATTTCTGGATCAAAAAAATTAAAAAATTCGTGTGTAATCACAGTTTCAAGATATAATTTTTTAAACGGTCATTTAAGTGTAGTATTGTGCTATAGATCACGTGGTAAAAAATAATTTTTGGGGTTTTTAGCCCCTTTAATTGTATAAAAAAGGTGTGTAACTTTTTCTTCAAGTATTGATGTTAATTACGTACCATAAATATGCTATTCACAAAAATAATAATTACATTCGTGCAGTTAAAACTTAGAAATGAGTAAAAACAAGATAGTTAAGGAAAATAATTACTAAAAAAATAATCTGTTGAATTGAGAGCATTTTCAAAATGTCCATCTAAGTCAGAAACGTCAAACACACAAGTTTTATGGAACTATTTTATTTATTTCCGTTGTGGGATTGTATCCACGTTGCCATACCTCTATCCTAAATTTTACCGAAAATTAAAATCCTTCCCCATAAACTAATTTATGATTTTTTAATACATTTTATTTCCTTCGTGAATCAAAGCAACCCCTACCCCCTACCATAATTTTAAGATACATTAGCACACATTATCATGTATCCATAATGTGGGTTTTATTCCCGATTCCAGCATACGAGTTTAATTTAATTATACATGACTTTTAGTTTTCGTTTTCCAAAACTATGATGATCCAGAACAGGGAAGGAAACCAGGTCAGAGTTCATGAACTTCCTTTTAGCTTCTTCTTCCGTCATCGCGGTGGGTCTTGCACAGAGAGAGGAGAGAGAGAGAGAGAATCGGTGACAGAGAGAGGAGAGAGAGAGAGAGAATCGGTGACCCAGCAGTCGCCTTCCTCGGGAGCGGGTGTGTGGGCACCCAGGTGTCAACACATCAACCGCAAAACCGAAATGTGGAAATTAATTCCACCGTGGGAAATTTATTTTCTTTGTGTCTCGACGTCTCTAGTTGAATTTCCGAAACTTTTTCCATGAATAAATTTCTTCAAATGCGACTATATAGTAGAACATTTAAATATTTTCTTTCATATGGTAATTACAGCATAGGAGTTGAAAATAGTATCCTAAAAAGGTATTTCAACAAGTCAAAAGAATAGGGTAAACAATACAATAGAAATCCGAGAAATTATTCGAAGTATAGATAAAGAATTGAGGTTGCTTTCCAGGATAGAAAGATTTGCTTCAGAGAGAAGAGTCTCATATTACTTGACGCTGCATCCTTTAGGTACCTATACTTACTTTGGCCACCAATCGTGTATCAAATAGTGTTTATTTTGTAATTTTTACTGTCGACTTTTGAACAGTTTGTTTAAATGATAATCTGTGATTATTGAGGTTCGTTGATGTGTGGGTGTACCGTCTATTCCTGCTTCCAATGCAGGAGGTCCTAGGCTCGAATCTCTATTCGGACTCTAAACCGGTATTTTTAACTTACAACATGTACTAAAATGTACTTACTTATAAAATGGCAACATAAATGAAGATCGTACAATTAATATATTTATTTATTAATTGCGATAAATAAAATTGTCAACTCCAATATATGATTTATCAATATTGCATTATTTTCAACTTTGTGTAAAAAAAAATAAACGTTGGTATGCACCTAAGATAAAATACAAAAATTACAGTGTTAAATATGTGAACTCTAAAGCCTCTTTCGATTGGATTATAGCATTAGTTATGTCGGTGCCATGTACCTTACAGATTACCCCCGTGCAGCCCTCCTCTGACTGCTGCTCAGACATGAGACTTAGAACACAAAGCCTTGATTTAGGCTCTCACACGCATGACGAACCAAAGAGCCTGACTTATATGCTGAATCACTTCTCGGTTGTCTGTCTGACTACCCTGAAGTATCAAAGACGGGGCTAGCTCCTTCCGGTTGTGACCGGACCAACTGGGACTCAATTTCCGGCTAGTTCAGAAACAGGGAAGCCCGGGAGATACGGATACAAGACACATCCTTTCTATTTTGGACGTCATAACATTTCTGGTGTTCATTGTTTATATAATAATAACAATTATTATTATTATTATCTTGATTTAAAGCGAAAGCGACAAGACGAAAGTTTCCCCGGCAAGGAATAGAATCGCGAGTCTGTTATTTGAGATATTTTTTACTTCACGCATTTGATTGGTCCAGCCACCAGTGACAGTAACAGTAACACCATAACGAACACAATGTAACTCAGTCGCCTTTTAGTAACACCATAACGAACACAATGTAACTCAGTCGCCTTTTTATTTATATTATATTATATTGAAAAGAGCATGTTAATATGTTTTCTTAACGTCTGCATCTGGTCATAAGCAACATAATAATGTTTTAAATAAGTTTAGGCTTACCCATTCCAATTTCTTTATACTTTAAAGTCTTCTTCCAATTGCCTATATCAACCTTCCAAAATATATTTTTCGTGTTTCATGGTTGTCAGAAATATATAATTACAAATACGTTTTTGACGTTGCTTTGTAGGGCCGGCCACTAGTACAATTTATGTGTATTGTATTGTCACTATTATGTACATTATATATTTTTTTTTAATTTCTCTTATATGAACCCAATATTTGTGAAAATCCTGCAACAAAAAAAAGAAAAAGCAAAACATAACACAATATAAAATTGCACTGGATTACATTAACTTGTGTAACAATACAATACAGAAACAAAAATATATCAGACACCATAATTGCGTAAGATAAAGCAAATATTTTGTTACGAATGAAAATAATTCTATACCGAAGTTGCTGTTTTTAGTTGTCTTGGAACACGTCTAAAACCCACAACCACAATACACCCTACACTGATGCAATATTTTCCCTTAGAATCCATTTCAATCATCCACACGTCACGATAACCCTCATAGCCAGGATAACGAAACGTCAAGGCAGGCTACTTCCTCTTGTGGATTTGATAATAGCATACCTGCGTATATTTGTGGCGAACACGCTCACTCGTGACTGTGCTCGGACGGACAATGTCAGACAATGTACGTCAGACAACAAGGGAAACATCTAGCAGCGGTAATTTGGAAATCATTAGTAATAATCTTAATAACACGGTTCGTGCAGCTTTTGAATTCCTCTTGTTCAAAAATGATGATTTAATTATGTTGCTCGAAACCAATTTTCGGCTGATGTTGGGATGTTTTGCCGTCAACACTTGAAGTGTACATAAATTAAATGAAATGCGAACATAGCAGCGAATTTGCATAACACGTGTACAGTGGCCTCCAAAGGAATATTTTTACGAAAACATTAGAGAAAAAAACTTGCACGTAATAATAAAATGGTTCCATAAACTTGTTTTCAGAAAATACATGAAGATCAAATCAAGTGGGGATAGAAAACGTGTTGCACTTTTTTGTTTTTATATAATTCCGCTTTAAACTTGGAAGGTTGAACCGGGGCACATTATTAATTATTTCAGTTGGGAGGTAAGTGGAAGAGATGGAAAGGGGAGGGAGGTAGGAGAGAAAGAAAGAATGAATGCTTCATTTCTTGATTCCAGTTTAGGTCTAATAACATACGTTGCAAATTGATATATTTGATCACACAACAATTATAACATATCGCCCCGCCCACTTTCTGCCACAAATCCCAACAAAAATTTCGGGAAGGTTAAAAAGTTGTTATTCACCCTTAGGGTAAAATTAGGATGATACACGCACGATACACCTGAACGTTAAAAATAAGAACAGCTATAGGCCGTACCTGACTATACTTTACGTATTGAATCTACAATCGGCCTACTTTTCATCTTATAGCCATCATTGGTTTATTTTAATTTAATACACGTTTTATTTACCTTGGCCCCTTGGCTTTATACTATGAATAACAACAAGGAAAGAGGATATGCAACATTAAGATTCAGTTCATTATGAGACATGAAATAGTAAGCGTCTTTACAAGATGGCTCAATTACATATCCGCATTATGTTATTAATCATTTTTAATTCTTCCCACTTTTTGACAGGTATATATTATTTTTGACCTTTTCTTCAAACAGAAATGATTCTCAAGATTTATAATTGTCTGTCAACGTCAGATTAGACCTCGTATGAGAGGCTGCTCGGGATGAACCGTTATATCAGCTCGTGCACAAGGAACATTTAGCAGCTTTCAAATCTCGTCGAAAATAAAAATAAAATACTTCTTTACAAAGGATGACCAACATAACACGAACAATGTGTTGAAATTCAATAATGGTTCTGGATTGGCCTAAGAATTAAAAAAAGATTTATTTGTAAATTAATTTCGAGACGTTATTGATTCAATGTAAACGTTTCGCCACCCACGCATTTTCATGTTTTTGTTTTGGCTATTACAAAATATATTAACATATTACAAAGCACTCTCTAAAATCCGCAAGTATGATTAATGGTCTAGCTACACAGATAGTAAAACACTCACCAAATCTAAAGCTATCAAAATTGTAATATGAATCAAATAATAATATGAGAAATGTAGGCACTTAGCTCACGCACTCATAATATCCACACTCAGTGAACCGAACATCGACGCACATTACACCATGTAGGCCTGCACCATGTCCACTGACATTCAACTTTTGCCGTGTATGAATTAAGAAATGATCACATCTGTAGAGCGGATGCCCTGTAGTGATTTAGTGAACTATTTAATGCATAAACACAACGAGTCTTGAGGATGTTGCGAATATTTGGACAGTAAAATGTATAACGAGTTGTATACATCATTATATAATAACCATTGTCCATTTTGGTATACATTTCTTTTATTGACGTATTTTTTTTCGTTTTAAAATTTTATTTGGATTAAGGGCGCGTCAACCGTTAGGTCATAATGCACAACTCTAGTCGAGAAGATATGGGGAGGAAAATCCCATGCTAGTCACTATATAGTCAGAATCATCCACGGATAGCGGGAGGAAATAGGGGTTTTCACTTCGTGGTCGTCATCGTCATATTTTTCGTGTAATTGCTGTCAGTGTCAGGCAAAGGCAGTCCTCAAATATTAGAATTCCAATAAAAAGTATCGACACTAGACAGGTAACAAAACATCCTAGTTTCACTGACATCACGATAAACCTCCTGCTTCAGAGCAATAAAACGTCTCGCGAGTCGATTAGTGATGGATGGAATTCGTCGCCAATCTAGATGTCCGCACAAGATTAGCCACGATACGATCGTGTCAACTGTCAACATATTGGAAGTAACCTGTTGGGCGTGGAGAGGATAAATTAATTCTGACAGTGGTAGCAAATCACGTTGCTTCGATCGAGATCTAGCAAAAAGCGAGCGCGAGAACGCGAAATTACGTGGGCGCTGGTTACGATCTACAGGTGGCATTTACATATCGTATTGTTGGTTGGTTGGTTTGTGTGCGTCGTCAAGTAACTATAACAACCCTGCCCAACCCTTAACACAATATTATCACAATATCGTGATGGTAGAGAAAATTAATGAAGATTCGTGGTTTGATGTTTTGGTAGGTTGGTGTCGATAATGAAGACGGCTGTAGTCGCTCTGCAAAGTCTAGATGCTTGTGCTAAGAAAGAATCACCTTGACAAAGACAACATATAACATAAAAGAAATTAGTTTATAAAGGAAATAAATATCGATTGACAATTCAACAAATTAACCAATTCGAAACAGTTATTACAATTAAAGAACTTTCCTTGTAAAGTCAGTCAAAGAATAATGTTGCCTGACTTGCCTCCATGTGTAGAATAGCCAATTAGAGTGATCCTATTTCTAATCTATACTCGTCGTTTGACTAAGGCTTTCCAACATTGTTGAAACTGTTAGTGGCGTTATGGGCCTGGTGCCAACTGCCAATACTATAAACATTTTGTGACATGAACACTACAAGGTTCTCTTGAATTGGAATTATATTGAAATGTGGATATGGTGACGCTTTCCCAGTCCTCAGACCCGAGTCCGCGAGTCGACTTGGGGGTCCGATAGTTGAGGAGGGTGTTCGGTTATGCACTGATCCAAACAATCAAATATTGAATTTAATTTAATTTGTACCCGTCACAAATTATCATAAATGTACCGTGTACAAGCCACTTTTGATCTCGATTGTAAGAGAACTTTTTACAAATAAGTAATGTTTAAGGCTCCAATTAGCTAATTATTGTTTACAGTTATTCGAATAATATTTTATGACTTTATTCATAATATATTTAACGATTATCAAGCTAGTAACTAACAGCGAAGGTTATAAGCTTCTGGTGTGGAGTGGCCTAGCTAACCTGCCCACTCGCTCATTCACTATATCGTGCTGAGAACAATAAGCTCCACGAAGGGACATAAATTAGAACTTCTCAACACATTTGCGTGATATGGGTTAAAAGTTATATTTATAAGCTTGCATGCGTCAAGTTGATTTAATTCCAAGTGTTATCTCATATGGCTGCCCATTTTTATGTCCCTAGAATTTATAAGATAACCTGACGCAATTGAACGAAAAACTGAAAATAAATTCTCTTCTGGCCAGAAGCACACGCTATACCGACCGCCAAACCACGCACGTGGTTCATTTGTTTTCCCGCCTTCCCTTGTCCAAAGAAGACGGTGGAGGAAGCAAAATCCTTGCAGATTGTATCAGGGCTGCAGGGAATTACGGGAGGTGCACTGGAAGTTTCAATGCGGAACGAAGGCGACTGCCATCTAGCAGGAGTTCGGTGAAGCTTATCCTTTCGCCTGTTGCCGCTTCCATACCGAGCGCCTATGACTGGGTGAACATTTGCTACAGGTCGTTCCAAAAGTAGCACACTATTTCAGAAAGAAACACGATTTTAATAAACGCCTCTCATTTTACGACTTTGTTAGTCTTCATTATACAAAATAAAATATCATATTTTTAGCAAGCTAACGTTTACATTGTTGCGTTTATTTGGCTGAAGATTTTAAAGACTACCTTGGCATTAATATTTGATTTATTGATTTAAAAAATCAGACCAGCAATCGGGAGACCTGGGTTCGATACCCGGCTGAGATGGGATTTTAGATTCCCAAGTATATTTCCGTATTATATGTTTCTATACACACACATTGGCTTGCACTACTACAACAAATTGCATTCACATTAAAACGTCAAAATTTAACTGACAAAACATTGAACGTGCAAACACTGTTTGAAAAGTGTAATTTTATATTAACATAGGAAAATAACATTTTAAAAAAAATTGACAAAACTAAAATAAATGAGCAATCACAGTCACACTCAAATATTAAGAATCGTTAAAATTAATAGGTACACGGTACACCATAACTTGTCATCACCTAATGTAATTTCGTTGGTATCTAATGTTTCAATTTATTGTTTATTGTTATACTTATCATATATTTATAATATAACAAAACATTTTACACATATTTAATAAAAATATAATTTCTATTCACGATTGTAAAAATATCTTCGCTTTATAAAGATAAAGATTATAAGGGCTTTAGAGCCTACCATTCTAGCCTACATGAAATATTGTAATGTACGATATCAGAGGTCATCTATCACCTGTATTGACTATTGACTTTTTCTTGTACTGTATTCAATTCAAAGTGTATGCTAAGTATAAATGTGGCTTTCTAGACCACGCAGCCGCTGTGTAGTAAGGTACGATGTTCGAAATAGATAGAACAATTCAAATAGCAACCGTCCCCACACGAAGTTCCGACCCCGTTCCCGGCCACTCCATCTTTCTCTTTATATATTGCATTTTTGAACAGACCTCTTGACATCTTGTAGGATTTTACTACTTGTCTACAACCGTACGTTGCCCCACGCAGAATTGTGTCCTCTCTCACTCGCTCTCACGTAGCGACGCCCGGCGACGCTGCCAGCCGTCGCCTCTGACGGACGGGAACCGATGGAAAACACACATTTCTGAAAACAAGAGAAGAATGGATCGTAAGGAATTGAAGGAATTGTAGAAATATCGTGTGTAAATACCTGGATTACGAGTTATTTTCTAAACATTTAGGAGATTTACTATTTGGCACGTAAACTTGTGCTAAGCCGCAACCAAGCTATTAGCAACGTCAGGAGAGTGGAAATAGGTCACGATTTATGCGTATTCCCCCCCCCCCCCCCCCGTATCTTTTACCGTATCTGAGATAATTTTCTCACTGCTCGACGAATACATATTGTGGGAGTTGTGTGTGTTGTCGTATGACGAGCAAGATTTGGCTATTGAATCGTCTCGCTGCAAGGAGGATATAAGTTATGCATGGATGGAATACACCTTGTCAGAAATGTTGAGACGACTGTTCATGTATAGCGCAAACGAACACCATTTCAACAACAATACGTCGTTATTGCACAGAGTTTATAAATTGAAACTAATAGAACAGGTATATTGATTGCAAATTGAAATTATTTGGAAAAAAATATTTGGAAATTATTTGATAAAGACACTAGACTTTGTGCCGAAATATTACAAATAAAATATTTATTTTAAGAACAGTGTACGTCCAAATAATTCCGATTTGCACAGAGTTTGTTCAGAACTCGGATAATGGTATCAAAGATTAGTCATGTGATGGTATGAAGGAAAATGAGCATTATTTCCTTTAAATTTTACATTGAATTTCCTTTGTTCATAAATGCTGATTGTGTAATCGAAAAAAACGTATCACCTAAAGCAATAACTATTTTAAATGTAAACTAATGCATGATTTTTTAAAAATATATTAGTAAATAAAGAATTAAAAAACTGATTTTACAAGTAGGCCTATACACCAGATAAATGTTTTAAGTTTTTAATTTTTATTAATTTATATTATGTAATGACGAAATAGATTATAAACATCTATTAACATGTTTCATACCTCAAAACGAGGTAACTTATTTTCAACCGTTTCAAATAATTTGAAATCACAAATCCTAATGTTAGTGTCACATATGTTATCGATCATTCAAATAAAACCAATGTATTGTAAATCAGTGATTTCAATATTATTGAAATGTTACTTTTCCACGTGTGCGTACATGTGGCAGTGTACATTTTTCTTCCATTCCGCACTCCAGAAAGGATACAAGTTAAAATTCATAATGATAAAATTTTCCCCCACCTTCAAAAAACACCTTATTAATGAAGTTTTGTTGCGCTTTTAATTGTAAGGTGAGTGCTTTTACACAATTTCAGTACAATTAAAATGAATATTACATGTAAAAGAAGAAAATGACTGTTGCAATGATAACGATACTATGTTTTCTTAATCTCATGTTTAAACCTTCTGCAAGAACAAAGGTTTAAACAGTATGTTTATTGTTTACTGACAACATCTCTCTCTACTAACTAACTCGGTAACGATCCCTCTTGGAAGCGTCACACACAGGGACACTGATGAGGGACGCTAGCTCCGTGTGACATACAGACGAGAGCTGAGCTGAACCACAGCTCGGGTGGATTATCGGCTCGACCGAGTGAGTGACAAGGTCAGGTTGCTGCTGACTGGAGCAGCTGACAACAACCCTTCATGTCCTACCCCAATGGTAAATAAATTAACTCGAGTCATCTGTGTTGGCGACGTAATGGATACGATCATGCACACTCGTGGTGGGGGATGCGACGTTTACCTTTGTGTTCCACTGGGGATCTGGGTCGATCCCAAAGTTTTCAGGATTATTTATGAAAAGTAAAACAAGAAACTATTTCAATATTGACATTATGTATTAGTTAGTTTTGTTACAACTGAAACCGGCATACTATAAAGCATCACATAGGAAAAATATGTTCGACAATATACTATACAGTGTTCGACAAAGTAAGAAAATACAATACAAAGATAATTTCATAGTTACTTTTAAGACCACTTATTTTGAAATGTTTACTAATCATGACAAAGAAGTTAAATGTGATACACTGTTGAATTATTTCTAGGACGTACAGAATTTTCATTTTTTAAAGACAGTTGATATTGTATTTTACAAAATTAACACCTTCACCTTGCATTTAATGACATTGCAACAACGCGAATATCATCTATTGGTGGAGGTGCCGGGTATTATTTACAAAATTAAGGTTTACGTGTTGCAATTCTCTTAGTGGCGGTGCCAAGCACAAAATGTCACACTTTTAATAGGCCAGCCCCTCTGACACCAAGGTTGACCTAAAACATTCTAAATGATATTATCTCCTTGTTGAAGGCTAAATGTGTCACACACAAGGAACTCGCATATGAATCGGAGGTCGTATTCGGTTTGTATCGTGACACGGAACAGACATCGTACAAGTTATGAATATAGAGGAACTTCGCTTTCTTATAGAAATTATAACATGTTCACGACAAAGAAAAAAATGTCGAAAAAATACAAAAATCTAAAAATCCAATGTAAACTTTCGTCATTTAATTGATAACGTAAGTCAACTTGCAAATATATCCTTCGTAATTCTCGGTATATTTTTTTTATGGAGCACAAGTTATAGCCAACTATAGTCTTCCGTTGATTACGACAGCGTGGCAAGAAATGCCAACAAGATGTTTGGCAAGCGTAGCTGTAGTGAGGTGATCAGTTGCGCTATGAAGTTGTTGCCAAGTTGGTGTCGAATCAACCACAACGTGATAATTACGGTTTAACAAGAACGCATTTAGGAACATAAAGATAGATTTATACCCACCGATATACGTCATACGACGACGAGATGCCTCGTTTACTCTTCACGACTAGCGGATGATATATATTATTACGGTAATACCCATGGAGATTCGGATACATTTGCTTCAGGGCGATACTACCGCCCCCGCACTCCCGCGATGCGGGGGGGCCCTGGCCTGACAGGGGCCCTCGGGGCCTGTCAGGCTACAGAGGTCCTTTATCTTTCGAAATGAATTTTGAAGTCAAAAATCTCTCGCAGAACTTACCCCTAAAATTACATCTTTTGTAAAAAAATACGCATTAGTTCAAGTTGAACAAAGAGAAGAATGAACCGCGATAACCAATTTTACAATATTAACTTCAAAAATGCACACCTCTTAACAATTTGCACAATTTTGTCAAATCACTGAGTTGAACATGGCCAATCATCTGTGACTTGACTACTGTCAGTTCTGTAAAACTTTTTTTTAATTATAAAGAAAACTGAGTACGTATTATAGTAAGATTCCCAATTCCAGATTTTTTGAACGGGGATATTTACACATTTATGCCATTTTCAGAGAGATCTCATTTCACATAGTATATAACGGTTTTTACATACACTAATAAATCATGACAACCCTTCTGTTGTCGAAGAGGATGTTTCGATGATGGCATGCAATATTAGTTCATGACATTTCAATTCACACTTCAAGTGATCCTATGACAATGACTTCACACCTATGTTAATCAACATCATCAACATCATCAGTAATCATTAGAGGTAAGTGATTAATTTTTATATTGTTATTTAAAAGTGATCGCAAGTAATCCATCCCTACTAATTTTTGTCGTTAGTTGTTGATTGGTGTGTTGTACGTAAATGAATGCAAGTTAAAAATGTGTATTTTCTGGGGTGTTTTCATTTATCCCATTATGGTGTTGATATTATTAATGATAACAAATGTGTTTAAGTAATTAAATGTATTGGAATCATGAAATCGCGTTTTTAGGCCATCAACCATAATGTAAAAGGCCAAAAATTTTTCAACCTACGGTGAAAATGCCTCCGGCGGCTGCATTTCGCCCCAGACCCCAGCTATTCCGCGCAAGTCGCGGGGGACCAGGAAATGTTTCTTATTGATGCATTGCTTGTTGTCAAATCCACGTTTTTCATAATTGTAAATAGATGTAAATGGGTGCTGAATAGCATTTTCAAGGGAAGGGACACATTTGTGCGTTAGCAAATAGCTATTTCGCTCGGCCAATGCATCCGACGTATATGAAACTTTGGCAAAGTTTGTCAATGAAGCATACATGGACGGCCCTGTGGTCATAAGATTTTCAAAATTTTGCCTTATCAGCCAGAAAAAAATCACGAATAATGTCAATTTAGAATTTTAAAAATAAATTCATGAAATAATTTTTTTTTAAAAATTTTAAAACAAAATTTGGTAATGTGTTACTGCAGCGCCCTATATTTCCACATACGTGACATATGTTCAAAATTTCAGACACCTGTGGTGTCAGTCGGCCAAGCGAACAGCAATTTGCCTAAAACGCATGTCCTATACTCTCTTAATTGCGTTTTGTGGCATCTATTTTTTGGCAAATTATTGTGTATAAACTTTTTTCGGATTTTTAATTTGAAATTTGGTCATCAAGGTTAAATTAATATCGACTGAATAATAAAGAATAGTATAAACAAATTATAGATACTATGGAAAATAAAATAGGACGCGAAAATCTTAGTTTTAAGCAAAAAATAGGGCTTTGTAGGATCTATTCACAAAACGCCATTTTCACATATCTCTAGTAATAAGCACACAAAAATTACAAATGTATAAAACACAGATACAAACAAAGTAACAAACAACATTAAATTCAGTGTTTCCCCTATCCATCTTTGTATATTTCCCATTGTTACACTTGATGTTTTTCTGTAATTAAATGCCAAGCAGGGTTTTATGTTTAGACATGATAAAGTATGGATTTTTTAAGAAGAAGAAGAAGAAGAAGAAGAAGAAGAAGAAGAAGAAGAAGAAGAAGAAGAAGAAGAAGAAGCTTGTTGCTCAGAAAAAGAAAACAATATAGAAATTGTATTTTACTTTCTACCGCCACCGGCAATCCTGACATTTTCCGAAGTGATCATCAGTCGTGCCCGGGCATTTTCCTCACAAATAGTTGTCCAAACTCCAAAATACCATTATATAGATTAGAAGTCACCTGCACCCTGATATAAATATATATCATGGTGTGGAGATATTATCCATGTAACAGCCCTAAAAGTCTTTCGCTTTTTTGTAAGAGAGAGAACATTTTATTTTGAAAACAAACATTAGTAAGCTTACATAAAATTGCCACATGGAAAGTGAATAATATAAAACATGTTTGGCAAAGGGAAATTCATAGTTGTCAAGTTTGTTCCGGCCCAGTTTGCCAGACACACCCTCGCAATGATTGGCACCCCAGAGTAGAACAAGCTAACAACAAACACCACATTACGTAATAATCGATGAGAATTATGCATATAATCCCAAGAGGATCATTCACACGGCTGGCGCTAAGTGGGTCTCTCTGTTTCATGCTCTGGCGACGAGATAAAGAGTGCTAATTTATCAGCTCGCTATCTGACCTGATAGGGGTGTGTGTCACGCATCGCGCCAGTTCACTCGCTGGGCGCAATCAGTTACATCGCGGGAACCGGTGAGTGCTTTTTTTAGTTGACCATTTTTATGGCTGTGATTTTCATCTGTATATTCATGAGAAAGATTTATGTGGCTTAACGTTGCCTAATAATTAAGTAGGAAATAAAAATATTTAGTGTCAATAACATTTTTTGGTGTTTTCAAAGTGCCATGAATAATGAGTAGGACTGTATTTTTTTTCCCCCTTTGGGGCCTTCTAAAAACTTTTAAAGTTTTTAAACGGAAATTAAATTGAAAAACCCGAAAAAAAATTTTAAAAAACCCCCTTAAAAAAATTTAAATATAAGTTGTTTACGGTAAATAATACAATTGACAAAAACAAAGAAACAAACAACAATCACCTACAATGCGTAGCAGCAAAACAAAGCACTTGCAAAAGTAAAGATATCCCACGCAAACTAAAACTTTAAAAGCTCATCCATAAACGCGGCGGGACTTTAGCGTTTTTCTAGCAAAGAAATAATATTCGATTGCGCTCAAATTTAACACGAATATATTTATTCATGAAATTAGGTTCTGTGAAAAAATAATTACAATATGATAAAGCATGTAGGTGTAATAAGTCAAAGAATTGTTTTAAAAAGAAAAAACCCGTAAAATTTCGATTTTCATGAGAAATAATTTTTCGATTACGCTCAAATTTCGCACGAATATCTTAATTCATGAAATTAAGGTTCTGTGAAAAAATCATTACAAGCGGTTAAAGCATGTAGGTGTTATAAGTCGAAGAAAGTTTTTATAAATCGAAAAAATCGTAAAATTGCGTTTTTTATGAGAAAAAATTTCCCGATTGCGCTCAAAAACGTGGCATGTTCTAAGTTTAGAGATTTCGAAGGCCTCCATGAAATTTCATCGCAATCAGAGTATCGGTTTTGCCGGAATCGTGCTAACAAACAGACAAAAATACAGAAAGAAAGAAAAAAAAACATTCCGGATTTTTTTCTCCAGTGTAGTGAAATGGAATCTTCGCTCCGCTCATCCAAATAATTATCATCGTTAACACATACCGATATTAACAGGTAACTTTAACTACGCGTAACATGTTAACAATTGATGTATTTTCACCTCGTTTCCAACATGAAGTCAAATTTAAAACAAGCAAAGAACTTTATTTACGACTAGGAAAACGCTTAAGTCCCCGCCGCGTTGTTGGATGAGCGTAATTGGTGAATTGAGCTGCCATGTGTTTTTGAGGATTTTCTGTTGTACTGTGAAAAATCAGAACTTTGTTGAAATTTTTTTTAAAATTAAAGTAAATTAAATAAAAAATTAACTTTTTTAAAAAAATTAATCGTAATTTTAAAAATGGAAAAAATCGTAATATTGAAATTTTCATAAGAAATAATTATTCGATTACGCACAAATTTTACACGAATATATTAATTCTTAAATTAAGGTTCTGTGAAAAAATCATTATAATCGGATAAAGCATGTAGGAGTTTATAAGTCGAAGAAATGTTTAAAAAAATCGAAAAAATTCTAAAATTGCAATTTCAAAGAGAAATAATTTTTTGATTGCGCTAAAAAACGTGGCAGTTCTAAGCTCAGAGATTGCGAAGGCCTCCAGAAAATTTCATCGCAATAGAGTATCGATTTAGCCGGAATCGTGTTAACAAACACACAAAAATACAGAACGAAGGAAAGAAAAAAAAAAACATTCCGGATTTTTTTCTCCAGTGTAGTGAAATGGAATCTTCGCTTCGCTCGCTACGCTCATCCAATTAGAATTCACCTGCACCCTGATATAAATATATATCATGGTGTGGAGATATTATCCATGTAACAGCCCTAAAGTCTTTCGCTTTTTTGTAAGAGAGAGAACATTTTTTTTTGAAAACAAACATTAGTAAGCTTACATAAAATTGCCACATGGAAAGTGAATAATATAAAACATGTTTGGCAAAGGGAAATCCATAGTTGCCAAGTTTTTTCCGGTCCGGTTTGCCAGACACACCCTCGCAATGATTGACACCCCAGAGTAGAACAAGCTAACAACAAACACCACATTACGTAATAATCGATGAGAATTATGCATATAATCCCAAGAGGATCATTCTCACGGCTGGCGCTAAGTGGGTCTCTCTGTTTCATGCTCTCGCGACGAGATAAAGAGTGCTAATTTATCAGCTCGCCTATCAGACCTGATAGGGGTGTGTGTCACGCATCGCGCCAGTTCACTCGCCGGGCGCAATCAGCCACATCGCGGGAACCGGTGAGTGCTTTTTTTAGTTGACCATTTTTATGGCTGTGATTTTCATCTGTATATTCATGAGAAAGATTTATGTGGCATAACGTTGCCTAATAATTAAGTAGGAAATAAAAATATTTAGTGTCAATAATATTTTTGGTGTTTTCAAAGTGCCATGAATAATGAGTAGGACTATAACAATAATATTGTATACAAATGTTTTAAAAATCCATTTCAATAACACCATATTGCGTTAAGGCTATTCGACCACGTTTTTCTATTTTCCAAAATATGCTACCAAGTCAAAATATAGTGAATGGCTTTGAAACCCGTCTATTTTAGAAAATCAAAACTATTTTTTTCAAATTTTATGATCTGGTACACGGCCAATATCGCCACCTCAAAATAATTTCAAACTTCAATTCGCCAGAGCAAACCATTCAACGTACGGTGTTGTGCTTTTGTGACATTAATTTTCAAATAATTTTCTATAGGCTGACTGAGAGAAAAAATATTTTTTTAAACAATTTTCGTTCCTGCGAATTTTTAGTTGGCGGTACAAATCGGTACAAAATATCGCCAGATGAAAAATTCGCAGGGAAAGACAATTGATTAAAAAAATATTATTCTCTCTCAGTCAGCCTATAGAAAATTATTTGAAAATTAATGTCACAAAAGCACAACACCGTACGTTGAATGGTGTGCCCTGGCGAATTGAAGTTTGAAATTATTTTGAGGTGGCGATATTGGCCGTGTACCGGATCAGAAAAATTTGAAAAAAATAGTTTAGATTTTCTAAAATAGCCAGGTTTCAAAGCCATTCACTATATTTTGACTTGGTAGCATATTAGAAAATAGAAAAACGCGTTCGAATAGCCTTAAAGAAGTTAACTCATTTGCTTCTTCAAAATGCTTCACTGTGAAAATAATAATAATAATTATTACATTAGTCTTTTTCTTCGTATTTCCATGTTATACATTATCATGAAGACAAAAATATTAAGTTGACCTTAATTTTAATTTACTATAAACCGTTTTTGAACGTTTTAAAGCGGAGAATAGAAAACACAACCAAACAATTTATAAGAATATAATAAAGATTATAATTTAAACTTTAGAAATACTTCATATTAAATAACTCCAACCATATTTCTTTATATACCTAAAATAAAATGTTTGACTTGTTAGAGAGTTTATATGTCATACGTTAAATGTTGATAGTATGCATAATGGGTGTTAGCAGAGGAACACACATTTGAAGAAGGAGAGGGAAAATGAAGTACAATAAGAAACGTCAAGTTACATGAATCTGAAAAAGGACAGAGCAGGAAAGGAAAGAAACCAAACAAATCATTTATAAAAGTTATTATCAATACAAATAATTTATAATACTAGATTCAGACGCATCTAGCACAAAGGAACATGTCGCTTACAAACTATCCTAAACTGCACTTCGGTGGCAATTACTTCTTCTTGAAATTGTTGTGGTTATTGTGGCCTCAACGCCTACAAACAAGGGAGAACGAATTAAACCCATGCTGAGAGAGATATTTCTTAAATTATTTATTGTTGTTATCCTTGTTGTTATTACATTTTTAAACAAGAAAGGCGTCGACGCTAGCAAATATTTTGCTAAAACACTTGATATCTTTGTGGAAGTCTCGTGCCGCGAAAAACGCTATAATGTTTAAGATAATGAATAAACCAAAATTTGGAAATCAAATACGACCAATAACTGAACAAAGGATCACCATCTCAAAGCTACTCTCAATCGTTATTAAACTTGCTGAATAAACATTTCTTGATAATATGTATCGGGTATCAAAATGTTAATATGTGTTTTATATTAAATTTGGCAGTGAATGACCTCTTCAAAGCATTCTTCTCGTATCAATATGAAATTTTCAAGACATTATAATATAATAGATTGGGATTGCTTGCATTTGTGGAATGTTATCCATTATCGGTCAATAAAATAACCCCTATATTTTAAATATATTAAACGCTCTCATATCTTACAACCCTGAGGCATACTTTATATTTAAGCGATATTAATATCAACAAACTTCTTACAAAGTATATTTTCTGACCACACTCCATCTCCTAAGACATTCCCAAAATTCCTTTGTGTTTTCGTTTATTAATATCTAGCTCAATGAATTGAATAGTCTCGCGTTTGAAACGTTAACCCCAGCCCCTTGTTTTAATATTTCACTTAAGAAAGCTTCAAGGCATGAGCGAATATTAATTTTGAATACTGAAGCGATATTTTAAACGGTCTTGGCCACGGCATGATAACGTGTACAATGAACGGCTTACATCCTACGCATATTTTCTCTCTTTATTACCATCATAGGCCTACAACCCAACGCGACAGTAAACCGTCATAATATACAAACAATATATAATAAAATAATAAAGATAAAATAAAGAGATTGGACGATAAATCGAAACAAAACAATGTGTGAACATGAATTTATTAATGGATTGTCCACAAAGGACCTGTTTGTTTATTTAGGACTTCTGGACATGTTAATTATGTTTAAAGTGGAACTCTTAATGTACACACAAGTTTCAAAACAAACGGCTGTTCTGTTTATTTATACATTCATGGAAACACGCACTTAAGAAATTGTCAGGGAAGTATAGGGTTCAATTGAATGCATGTCTGTGACTTTGGTGTTGAATGTGGCGTTTTAGTGGATTTCACTAACAAGGTGTTGTTTTTAGAAAAGCTAATAATAGGTCAAACGTCGTTTTTGTGACCTGCGAGCTTACAATATCGAGTTCCAAATGGCCTCCTATTTCATTTTCATTTACATATCGTGAATCCACGATATGCTTCGGTCAACCCTCGTTAGGTGGGGGGGGGGGGGGGGGGGCTTACAAGGGTGAAAGGTTTCTAAACTGATAGTGCATTGTTGGTTTAGCCTGTGCGTGTGTGCGTGCGCAGCGCTTGCGTGACATTACGTGTCGTGACCACAGGGGCCTGATAGATAGGTTTATGATAAGCTCGTGCCAATCCAGTTCATGACAAAAATTATGGCCCCGAATGAGAGCCAGGCGTTGACAGGTTTAAGAGAGCTGTTTGGTGTTGAGGGGACGTTCGATCGAGTAATTGTTAGGGACAGCGATCACACGTTACCTTCGCGGTAAACAATCACTCACTTTAAGGAAGCAATTGAGACGAAGACGATGACCACGACCACGACCACGACCACGACCACGACCACGACCACGACCACGACCACGACCATACGACAAACTTTAGTTAACGTTAGCCTACTAATTGTGATATTACCAAAATAACGTTTACCCATGGACGCAATTGGGCCATCAAAGTCCAACTCGCAACCTTCTCGTGGTTTGGCCCGTGAGTAAGGGAGTTTTACTCCCTGACTAATGGCGAGCTCTGGGTCGTCGTCGGGGAACTTTCCCCTTCCCTTTGACTACCTCCCCGACGGCGACGACAATGACAACACGGACTGATGATGACACAGACGAAGACGACCACGACGTGGGGGAACCCCTGCCCTCCCCATACGCTTGTGGCTGGTTCTGACCAGCACAGGCCTGTCCACCCCTTGTCCCCCCGCGTCTCCCCTTACGTTCCTTCCCTTGGAAAGAAATATACATGGTGGTAACTCACACTTATAGAAATTGTTTTATCTTGGAGGCGCGAATAATCTTAGCTGTTAAAGCGCTCTAAAACTACTAATACTAATACTATTGGTCGCAATTATTTCACTTTAGGTGCATTGTTTTAATAATTTTTCTTTTTCTTTTTTTCATATTAACTCAAATTCAATCCTAATTACATTTAAACACCCTGAGAAACTGTTTTTGATATAAGTGACTGAAAAAAAGTAAAAAGTCGATTCGAGAAATTTGATTTTACAGTTGACCAGAAGAGTAGAACCAGCCCCCCCCCCCCTCCACCCTCCAAACACCAACCCGCAGATCGGCGCATCAGTTCGTTCCTTCACCATGTTCGACCTGTGTCCTCACTGTCCTCTGCAGTCCATCAATTACTGTGATCAATGATCTAACGACAGTTTCAACTGATTTACTACGGCATTATCTCTAATGATGGATTGCACTAAAGAAAATCACGTCATTTATTTGCCACAGTCATTCGTGTGTGGTGAAATTTATTAGTGGGCATGATGACACATAAGCGTAATTGCTTTTAAATAAATAAACGAGCCTGTATTGTACAGCCGTTCAGTTACAAAAATAGATTTTCCGTTGTGGGAATTATTATAGAGTTGACTATATGCCGCATTGCTAGGACGACTAAACCACACTCAATGACAGAATTCTATGACGGGTAGTGAAATAGCATTCTGTCATTAAAATGTTTGTGCGATGTTTGTAATTTATTTAACCATGATGTTGTGCAAATGTTACCACACAAAATAATTGACGTGAAAACCACGATATATAGGCCTACATACATTACATAATTAAATCAAATTTGGGCTCTTACATTTTGAAGAAAAGGGTGGATAACATTTATGATAGACAATAAAGGAAATGAAAATTAACACTTGTAAAGTCTATTAGCTGTTATAAAGGAATAGAGCCGCGCTCTTGGTAGCTCATACGATTGAAGCGTAGGTCTGAAGCCTGACAGTATAGGAGGACGCGGGTTCGAATACCGCAAATAAGGGTTGGGTTCTTTGTAATTGCCCTTCATATTCATCTATCACCACTGATCGCGTCGAATAGCAATATTGCAAAACAAAATGCAAAAAATCAACATTAAAAGTAATGGAACGATTTTCAGGGAACAGAACTTTTTTTTCCTGAGCAATGCTTCTATTTCTTTAAATCATTTGTGATGGTGAAGAGGAGGAATGGTGAGAAAAGTGTGAAAAGTATAAGACAATGTCTTGTAGCCCTTTCACATTCGTATAAATTAGTGAAGGAAAGAGAGTATAACACTCAATGCGATATCCCTATACGGGATATTCATTACGTCATAAAGCTTTGAGGTTAATGGTTCATTTAAACTCGGGCTGACCTTTGAATGATCAATATTTTATATTCGTGCAATCCAAATTGTAAACTTATAAAACACAATAAAAAAATAATTGTATCAAAACTAAAGAGTTGTCCTGTGTGGCTTCAAGATATCGTTTAATGACCCGGCACCTCCACCAAAATAAGGTTGTTAATAAGTAAGTTCAAATAATTCCAGGTTTTTAACCAAATTCGGAATACTTATGTTGAAATTTCGATATTTCGATATGGTATTCAAATATCGATGTCGAAAATATCACCACATATCGATATCTATACCGTACCGAAATAAATATTTATTTGCTCAGCCTTGCTTAAAATATACATTAATCTATTTAGGGTAAATTCAATGAACCAAAATATTAATATTTATCTATGTTTTTAGACTGAAATAACACGATACCCTTGGAATATTATTATCGTCAAGTATTTTTAGACCACCCACCCCATCTAATCGGCTAAATTTAGTGCTGAAATCTAAGACTCGTTTGAAGTTTGTTTCAAAATGAAACGGAATCTAACAACGACGCCACATTTAGCTAATTTTATTAAGTTATTACCTCCACAAAGCATTCTTCGTTGCGATAACTTTCCGTTTCGTTGCGTGCCAACAATTTAATAAATAAGTAACGTAAAGTGAAACGATATAATAATTACTAAATATACTTCGTGCACGGACATCAAAGATATGGAATAAACGGAGAAACGTCTAAACCGTGTTGTTGTAGTTGTCATTGATTATTATTATTATTATGTTATTGAACAAATATTACATACAATTAAAAAGGATTTGAACGCATACTGTATTCAGAAACAAATTGTCCAAATGTTATGTTATTTTTTTTGTGGAAAATTAGACTGTGAAACGAATACATACGACATATAACTTTAACGTAATGTGGAGATTTAAAAATATTGTGTTCCCATTTGTGCATCACAATAATTTATCATAAGTATAAAACATAATTTAAAAACAAACTTACATTTCTCTTCAAATGACCAATTATTTGTGGCTCGTTGGTCCATTGGTTTGAGTCTTTTGGTTAAAGAAAGAAAATTTTAAACCTCTGATATGGACAAGTCCATCAATTTATGTCAGAGGAATGTGTGAACGGTTTCTTTGGAGCTGTCCGAGCAACGATGGCACATACATTCTTTCTAATTCTAATTCTTTCTATCTTTGGTTTGTTATCGCTCACTCGTCGATTGCGTCGGGCCTACAGGGTTGGTTTGGTCACTTTGAATTTCTGTCCCCCACTGAAAATCAGTTATATAACTGAGTGGGTAGACTCTAAATACAATTTATTTCTTCTTTAAGGTGGTTCCGAATTGGGTTTGTTGATTTTGACGCCGCCTGCGAGTGGAATCGTTTCCAACTTGTTAGGTCGGTGTTTCATAATACCGGTTTCAAGTTGGCCATTTTTCTCTCTTCGATGGCGTTGGCGCCGACAGGGTCTGCCTGACTTGGTCTGCTTTAAATAAAACAAAAGTCCCCCCCCCCCCCCTGAAAATCAGTAATGTAACTGAGTGGGTATAGACTCGAAATATGAAATTATGTTTTAATTTAAATTTATATCTTTTCATTACAGCTATCAATATGAATTAAACTATGCTCAAACAGTTCTGCATTTTACATATTTTGGTATATGTAATTGTTTATCGCAATTGAAATCTCCATATCAAAATGTGCCATTAATACCTCAAAGATGACGTACAGATTACGCAATTATATACATTATAATCACGAGATAATTAAACGAAGTGGCGAAATGCGACCATTTAGCTTATTAATAATTGAAACTAATGTGTGATGTGGATGGGCTTTGCATCAGCGCGTGTCAAAGAGAACATCTCTCATAATTATACCAGGATGAGCCCCAAGGCTGGAATTATGGCCGCGCTCGCATCGCACACTGATTTACCAACACCGTGAGAGGGACAACATCAATCTGTGGCTCAATTATGTACTGCACGGGTCAAGTTGAATGCGACAGTTACTAAGCAGCATCGGCAGGTGGCAGATAAACTAATAATTCAATAAATTCCTTAATAGATTTAACCAGGTTTGAGTGTTAGGGACATAAATTGTTATTGTTCGTAAAGACAAGAAATATATTTGCCATCAGTGTCCACAGTTAATATAAAAGTGGCATCTGATTTAATTTAAAATTCTAAGAAAAAAAGAAAATGATAAATCTTGTTTGCAAAATTTAAAATTATAATTTAGTATTTTGTGTGAATTAGTGTTATTCTATTTTCCACCTCCTGTTTATAAATATGTATAGAACAGCTAGATGGAATGATAAATAATAATAAATAAATGGAAATATATGTTACATCTAAAGTTATTATGTCCCTAAGACATAAATGTATCAGATTTGGGTAAGATTAGATGTCAACTAGTAAAATTAGTAACCCATTGCAATGTATGTATTATTTTATTTACTTGCGCTAAATCAATAAGACTGTCGTGAATAATCTAAACGATTAAACTTTATTGACAAATTTATTATATTTAGAAAAATGATTCACTCACAAAATTTGTTTTTGGTATGTTGTTAATGTTGTTGTTGTTGTTGTTGTTGTTGTTGTTGTTGTTGTTGTTGTTGTTGTTGTTGTAGTTGTTTTGTTGTTTTGTTATGCTCCAAAAAAGTCGTAGAAGATATTTTAAACAATATGCATATGAAGTTGGTTGAATTATTTTCACCACATTAAAATATTGCAGGTGTATGTTATTTTCACAGAAAATATCGTTAACATACTTAAATAAAAATATTTTCTAACAACAAAAATTAATACAGTAGTATCATTACTTCTATAACATCTACAAAACAAACATACTTTCATTGTTTTGAATATTATTGCTTATTTATTTACTCACTTTAAAACTCATATATTAAATTAACTAGGAAAACGCTTAAGTCCCGCCGCGTTGTTGGATGAGCGTAATTGGTGCATTGAGCTGCCATGTGTTACGCAGATTTTCTGTTGTTCTGTGAAAAAATTATTACTTAGTCGAAGATTTTTTTAAATTAAACTAAATAAAATAAAAAATTAACTTAATTTTTTAATAAATCGTAATTTAAAAAAAATAAAAAATCGTAAAATTGCAATTTTCATAAGAAATAATTATTCATTGCGCTCAAATTTAACACGAATATATAAGTTCATGAAATTAAGGTTCTGTAAAAAAATCATTACAATCGGATAAAGCATGTAGGTGTTATAAGTCAAAGAATTGTTTTAAAAAAGAAAAAACCCGTAAAATTTCGATTTTCATGAGAAATAATTTTTCGATTACGCTCAAATTTCACACGAATATCTTAATTCATAAAATTAAGGTTCTGTGAAAAAATCATTACAATCGGATAAAGCGTGTAGGTGTTATAAGTCGAAGAAATTTTTAAAAAATCGAAAAAAATCGTAAAATTGCGTTTTTTATAAGAAAAAATTTCCCGATTGCGCTCAAAAACGTGGCAGTTCTAAGTTCAGAGATTTCGAAGGCCTCCATAAATTTTCATCGCAATCAGAGTATCGGTTTAGCCGGAATCGTGTTAACAAACACACAAAAATACAAAAAAAAAAAAAGAAAAAAAAACATTCCGGATTTTTTTCTCCAGTGTAGTGAAATGGAATCTTCGCTTCGCTCGCTACGCTCGCTACGCTCATCCAATTATCATTTAAAAATTAATTATTCACTTTGAGGAAGCATAACATTTCACTGAGTATTTTTACAATTAACTGACTACATTCTACAAAAAGAAACAATAAAAATGATAACAATATGAAAAAATATATAATTATGTTGGGAATATAAAGTAAATATTTCTGAATGACGCCCAATTCAACACGACCTAAATAGACACATCGATTTATTAATTGAATACTTAAAATCCCCTAACCGGCCCTTCACCGGTCTCCGTACGCATCACGTGACCACCGAACCCGTGCGACCATCCAGTCACGTGACACCTTTGAAATGTCGCTCGCCCTCGGATAATTGGTCGTCGGGCATGGTGGGTACTCCACTATCTCGAATCACGGCGTATTTGTCCCCGCGCGTTATCTGTTGGTTTCAACTGTTATCTGGTAATAGCGGAGTAAGTGTCAACATCACCATTACATCAACACCTTGAATAATTGTCGAGTCGCTATGTAATCCATCATGTTTTAGGTTGGAGTCCTGATTAATCAAGAGATATTATTCGATGTTTTCATTAATGTGTTTAGTGGGTTTAAAGTAAACTACTGAAAATGTCACAGGTGTAAAATTTATCAAATTAATTGAGGATACTTTTTAAAAATACAAAACAATTAATCATGCTTAAATACCTTCACAAAACAATGAAATGTGACATATTATAACAATATAATATATTTTTTTAATTATGAAGTCATAATCTATTTTTTGTACGTTTTTGTAAATTTGAAAATTTGCAATGAGGATACTCACCAAATAAGTGCTTTCAGTTTAAGTTGTGTATCAGGTTAAAAAATATGTTTTATAATTTTGTATTTTACCACAGCCAAAGCGTATAGATACCGGACAAATGCCAGACCGAAATGGTTCATATTCGTAATGTACATGACTAACATGACGGCATGTAAGGGTACAGTTTGCATGCACAAAAGTAGCAAAGTGTAATGCATTCGACAGAAGATCAGCTTGCTTATGAACTATTCATCATAATACAGCACATGTAAACAATATTAATAACGTAATGATACAAAAAATGTCCTTATGATAAAATAAGTTTTGGTAATTTTTTGTTTCGAAGTTAATTCCCATATGATATTGTAATGTATATTTCAAGGCAGATATTCGTATATTAATAATCAATAGTGTTTCTGACAAGGAAATTTGCACAAAGGCCTGCTTCTACATTGAACGCACCCTATTAATGTTTGGCAAGCTACCGGCTATGCACACAGAATTGACCACCACTTCACTAATACACACAGTCTGGACACACGGAGCAGTATGGAGTGATGCCTAGGCAAACACCGAAGGCTACGTCAAGGCGAATGCTGTAAGATAATTTGCAATACCATGTGAAGCACCGTGCATTGCATTGATCAAGCATCCTAAAGTACAACGTACTACTATGAATAATTAATTTATAATTGCGTAAGTAATTGGAAATTGTTGTGTATTTAGAAAGGCTGCTGTCCTTTTTCTTGACACATAAACCAATAAGACCAGTAGGAAATAACCCAAGTTTAATCCACCATACACATTAAAAATGAAAAGTGTAATAACTTGGTGTAACAACTTAATGCTTTTATAGTAACATTGCAAATCGAGATCATGAATGGATATTTTTAATGTTCATTATTAAAACTCCCAAGCTCATACTCGAACATCGATTAACAATTAAACTTGACAATTAAACTTTAACGCCTGTAAGTAATGCCTGTAATGCCTAGTAAGCATGATTGTATTAATAAATACTTTTTTGAGATATATACATAATTAGATTTAGATTTTTTAAAATAATTTTGCGTTTTTATACATGAAGCTGTAAAATGTGTTATTACTGTTTTAATATATTATTGCACTATGTTCGTCGTGTATTTTCGGGAATATGTTTTTGATGGAACCGTATAATGAGGAATGCCATGTTAACTGTCCACGCTGGGAAGTTTCTTGCATCATGTCCCTATTTTCTTCTTATATGTTGTGTTTTCATTTAATTCCCGTTGAATTAAATGGGTAATTTTGAGAATTGTGGTTGGCCTTTTTTAAATTGTATAACTTATACATGCCAGATCTCATGTGGATTGACTTTGATGAAAATGGGTTTTGAGAACCCTAGAGTGACTATTAAAAAAAGGATAAAAATACAACTTTAGTTTAATTGAAAAAAAAACAAAAAAAACAATCCGAATGTTTTGTATTTGTATAATATACAACATTTACACAATCTAACAGATGGGACAGTAGTTACCAACCTACGAATAATCTACTTTGAATTAACCTTTCTGTTATATCTGACTGGAGTACGACGAACAATGACGTATCTCACAGAGGTAAAACGCTCGTACAGAGAGCTAGAAACCGAGCTGGATAATCCCATTGTCTGTCGAATGTTTACCCACTTCATAACGCCCCAGTGGAGAAGACACAAAGGGTTCGGATCCACGTCCAGAACTAATCAACCTCAAAACTACAATCAATGAGGAAATTGAACTCCGCCGTCTGGCTCTCGTGGACCCAGGGCAATTGGGAAGCAGAATGAGACATGTAAATTAGATGAGAGGAAGTACAATTCTCTCAATGAAAGAGTGAAAATTCATACGAGGAAACTAATATTTGTGTGTTTCAAAAGAAACTTTAGTAGAACAGGTAAATGTTATTTAAACAATTAATTGAACATTGAACACTGCTCTTAGGTGGGAAAATAAGTTTTTAATATGTAGCAATATTTCGAAAAGTTTCACTTTTCTTCACATAATTATAGCTAGGGAGAGATTGTTTTTAAATGTTCTTCTTTTCACCTTGTTTAAATTAACAAAAAAAAATTATTTGCAATTATTTTTTCCGTTCACAAGCTGTGGTTATTGTTTTGTCACATGTTTGTATTTTTGTAAATAATGTCTTGTCTGTTGAAGAAAAGTGAAACTTTTCGAAATATTGCTACATATTAAAACCTTATTTTCCCACCTAAGAGCAGTGTTAAGTTCAATTAATTGTTAAATAATATGTGTGTGTCACTATAAAGAACATGAATAACGATAGAATATATAATTGAGCGAGCGTAGCGAGCGTCTCCATTTGAAACTTATGGCTCGAATGTCTGTTTTTTTTTGTTTGTTTGTTTGTTTGTTTTTTTTTGTTACTGCTTCGGTACAGGTCGCACCGTTTCTCTGATCGACCTGAAATTTTGCACACATGTACATACCACCTAGGCGGGTTGCTGTATAATTTTTTAACACTAGGGAAACGCCAAAGTCGTTGTTGGACAAGTGAGTGAGCCATGTGTTGAGTACCCGGTAACATTACTTTTCTTCCCCCTACCTTGGGCCTACCTAGCCTATCATAGGCTAGAGAGGCGCATTATGACCTTACAGTTGACGCGCCCGTCCCCGTATACCAACTAAACTTTAAAAACTATTATTTATACGAATATAATTATCAAACTTAAATGCAAATGTTCCCGGGTACTCACCACATGACTCGCTCACTCGTCTCACTACGACTTTGGCGTTTCCCTATAGTCTAGTTGGCTAAGGCGCCTTGTAGCCGAAATGTGAAAGAAGTGAGTTCAATTCCTGGTCGGGAAAGATTATGTAATTTCTAGATTGTATTTCAAAATAATTGAACATGATTTGAAATGCATAATATAACGCAGTGTTGTCCATCATCTGTGGCAATAGGGCCTACTATGGTAAACATAGCCAGTACGAAATACGTGAAAATATTGCAAGGTTTACTCAATCTACGAGCGAATTTTGTGGGTACCTTGACGTGCAACATTCGACAGACCTTGCATGGGCACGGCATTTCACGGCCAGGCGAATAATAAACGAAAAATAGATTTTCAAAATCTAAACATTGTACCCGATTACATTACTTTTCTTCCCCTACCTTAGGTCTACCTAGCCTATCATAGGCTAGAGAGGCGCATTATGACCTTACAGTTGACGCGCCCGTCCCCGTATGCCAACTAAACTTTAAAAAACTATTATTTATACGAATATAATTATCAAACTTAAATGCATATGTTCCCGGGTACTCACCACATGACTCTCTCACTCGTCTAACTACGACTTTGGCGTTTCCCTGGTCTAGTTGGCTAAAGCGCCCTTATAGCCGAAATATGGGAGACGTGAGTTCAATTCCCTGGTCGGGAAAGATTTTGTAATTTCGAGATTGTATTTAAAAAATTATTAAACATGTTTTGAAATGCATATAACGCAGTGAAGTCCATCATCTGTGGCAACAGGCCTACTATGGTAAACATAGCCAGTACGAAATACGTGAAAACATTGCAAGGTTTACTCAATCTACGAGCGGAATTTGGGGGTACTTTGACTTAAAACATTCGACATACCTTGAATGGACACGGCATTTCACTGCCAGGTAAATAAAAAACAAAAAAAATCTTTTCAAATCTAAAACATTGTCGTTAAAATAATTTCATAACATTGGAAGTCTATTTTTCAGTTTATTATTTCTTGTATGTTTAAATCGCAATGAATCTTGCTGATTTTGTTAGCAGTTCTCAATAAACTCGTACCGGATGTCCGTTTAAAATTTCAGCGCAATCTGTTCAGCGATTCGGCTGATTTTTAACGTACACACACACACACACACACGCACGCACGCAGAAAAACAATAAGGGCCGTTTAAGTCGAATGGAAATCACTACGTTCGCTACGCTCACTCGTTCAAAAATCCGATCGTTGGTTATAAAAAAAAATTTAAAAAAATAAATAAAAAAATTAAAATGTTCCGATCGTTATGAAATTTTGCAGGGTCAATAAGTTCTCTCCTATTTTACAAATTTTCAGCTAAATCGGTCAAGACCTTAAGTAGTTAAGATAGAAATAACAAAAGTAACGTTACCATGGCAACGAAAAGTCGCACGAGAATTCTGGTTACTATGCACTGCCAGAAGTAATCAAAATACTTTAGAAGAAGCAGTGTATTATTTGTTATCAAAGAGTTAAAATAGTTTTCCCAAAGAAATGATGTCAAGGTCCTCTAGATGGCGGTGGATTTTATCCATTCTCTCCTATTTTACAATTTTTTTAGCTAAATCGGTCAAGACCTTAAAGATTTATTGGCATGTAACATTATGGGAATGTCGTACTCGGGTCGTGTTGCACGTACCGGTGCTCGTTCAACAACGCGACGGGACTTTAGCGTTTTTCTAGTAATATTTTATGTTTTCCTCGTATGGTTATGGGGTGTATGACTAAAACATGTGAATCCCGCATAGGCATGGATTTAGGTGATGACCTTTTATCTAACATTTAAGATCACTTATACCTATAGGCCTTATATAGTATTTAACTTGATTAATATGGTGTTTCTATAATGTTTGGAAATTATTTTGTGTTTCTCCGTAAGTCCGTATACTGTTACAATCGATTACATAGCAAGTATTATACGATGTAAATATAGGTAGAGCAACACACACCTTACCATAAAATGCAGCGTTGAAATTGTGGGCTATCGGGTTCCGGGTAATAATTGTCCCATGGTATTCATCTGCTGATTATAGAAGGCTAGAAAAGAGGCAAAGTTCATCTCGCAAAAATCAGCTCTAGTATGTAGCACAGTATTTTACTCCCCGAAACTAGAGGCGAGCTCTGACGGTCAACGTAAGAAACTTCCCCTTCCCTCCCGTGCCGGTGGCTGGATCTGTCCTCCCCACATCTCCTAGGCTAGAGTGGTGCACAATGACCCAACGGTTGGCGCGCCCTTAAACCATTTAATTTATTCATTTTAAACAACCTTATTAGCCCATTCGGGCAGATTTAATAATTACAATTTATTTGAGCCACCTGTTTGATGTGAAAGTTAGTAGAGAAGATAATTGTTTGGCGCATAGAGCGTTGGAGATAAGCAACCGATAGATGCAGTAATATCTGTATGTATTTCAGAATTTTAGCGTAGATTCTATAAGTTACGCGATTTCCTAAACAAATTTGGTGGAGGCGCCGGGTATTTTTTATTCCTAACCTGCATATTATTTATTATGACTATAATTTCTTCATTGTTCACACATTAAACAAACCAAACGTATTCAACAAGTAAATAAATAAATTAATAAATATATAATAATTATATTACTTAACAAATCATTGTTTCACTAATACACATAATGATTTCTTCTTTATTTATTTAATATTGTATTTTTAATACAAGTTACATTTTTGCCCTCCAAACCCCACTTATATTATTAAGAATTTCAAACACACGTCTTTCATTTTCATAGAGATAAGAAGTAGTCACCAAATCGTGAGGATCCCATGCATATAAGAGTTGAAATTAAAGGGGGCGTGCATACATGCAAATTACAAAATATATTAGATAAAACGATGTTTTGAAACTTTGACTGTATTTTTAGTAATTTAATGCTACATGTATTGTAAGTTATATTTTATAACTAAACATAATTGTGGGTCTTGTTCCAAGATGACTGTTAAAAGAAATACAACGACTATAAACTATGAAAACTATACATATAAAGCTGAATCCTGAATAAGACTGAAATAGGCTTTTTACCGTGTCGATGTTAGATCAAGTGTTATCTGTTGGATATGCCTGGTGTTATGTATGCCTAGAAGTTATCATTTTGTAGTATTAAATAAATAAATTAAGACTTATTATGCAAATTTGGTGGGGGTGTCGGGTTGGTGTAACTAAAATATCATACAAATAAAAGAAGACCTGTATCGATGCATTACTACATTGCACTACAGTTTTTGTTCTGGCTAAATCACTTCGTTGTCGTAAAATTGTCTATGCTTTTGACTTTTTGAGTACAAAACGTTGTTTTTTAACATCCAGATAGTCGATACGTAGTTTGTCTGACATCTGGCGTAGACTAAAGAGATTCAACCTGTGTGTGTTTGAAAACTCACTATTGTCATAGTCGTCACTAGATGAACCTCTACTCTAATCTAATCGCGATATCCCTCCATTGCTCCAGACGACCAGACTTTCTCTAATCACAGAGTTTAGATGAATGGAACTCAACTTATGCACTTCATAGAGAACGGATTTGTCCACTTCGCTACATTCAAATAAATAATCCCCGCTGTGTTTGGACTCGGTGTATTTATCCAATCCTCTCCCCAGTGGCCACTTCCCCCGGGACGGATCTCATTGGAATATATTATATAACAGGATTTTTTCTATTAAATAGATTAGATCGATGAAGCGTACACTTAATGGCGGTAAAAATGAACCCTAGTTTTAAATCTTATCTTGAAAATTTTGAAGATGGATATACATTGTTATGAGTGTTGCGGTTATAAGAATGGATAAAGTCTTACTTCAATAACTACTTCCAACGTTTGCAATTTTGTTGTGTTACTAGACCTTGGACCATGGAGCAGGGCTTGCCGGTTCACACAAAACCTTAATTTGTATCTTTTAGGTATTAATAAAAATTACCTAGTAATAAATCAAGTTTTTGTTTAAATATGTTTTTTATCATTAGCGGACAAAAGCGACGACTTAAATTAAAATGGTAATTTATTAATTATCGATAAACATATTTTAAAGATCTCTGGCTATTATTCACGAAATTATGAAGAAAGTTTTCTCATGAGGAATATACCCTTAGTTAAAATCAAAACTGCGAATTCCCGTTTAAAGTATTCGCTCACGTTTAGATAAAGGCTAAAAGTTTCAAAGTCCTTTTAATTATTTTATAAAAAATTGAATTTCTATTAATATTTACAATATTCAATTTTATTGCCATTAAAATATGTCTGGATCAATAAATTTTCAACTTGTTACGCCATTGACGGTAACGCCCATCTTGTATTACTTTACAGGTCTATTAGCTCTACCAAAATCAACAAATTATGCTTGATAACAATGTTAACTAGATTTTAAATGGAACAGATTATCTCACTCTACAAATATAGCCGATAACGAATCTTCGTTTTAAAACTTTGTCTATCCCGAATACGTCAGTACTATAAATAACATTAGCCCAGTATTTTTTATCTTCCCCTTGTCACCAGATTACACGCACAAAACCAGAGCGTACCAGCCCAGTAGGCCTACCGCACACAAGAGCGGTACATGACCACACAGCGACCCAATCTGATTATCATAAGAGATTGAGAATAGTAAAAATGATTGTCAACTCTGGGGGCAGAGTGATGTATATGACCTGGTAATATCAACCCCAGTTTGATTAGCCTTAAAGCTTCCTATTCACAACGTCCGCCTATTGTGATTTAAGAGATACGCCACGCATTCAGATTCAGGGGTGCGTTCAATGTTGAATGCTCGGAGCGGGGAAGAGGAACAATGTAACAAATGAACTGTTTTATGAACGTAGCCAATGTTAGTTTAGAACAAGCTTTTGTCTAGGAGTTGAATTTGAAGACGGTGTTCGAATCTATCAGATGCGAGATGTCTTACATATTATATACCTGTTATTGATGTTACCACAATATTCCAATAAGAAGACGACCTTCAGGAATTAAACCTTTGTTCTATTACGATTAACTTAGTTACTTTGCAAACAAGTAGCCTCTTTTTACACTCCCTCACACAATAGCAGGTCATATAATATGGCATTTATAATTGTTCGACCATTAGTAGCTTGCCCTCAATATACTCAGAATAAGCTATATCTATGATCTATTATTGATCATGTAAGTTTCGTTGAATTGATTTGAAGCTATCTCTTCCTTGACCAAACAAGAAAATACATAAATGGGGTGTAGAATATTTCACTAGCATTTTTAGCCATTTTAAAGTTTCTAAAGATTTTCTCATGATGCCATTCGTATAGAATGAGAATAATAAAGTCCACTCCACTCTGTACGTATTTCGAATTCACAAGAAAACTTAAATATCACAAAGGTGAAACAATTTTAGAGTAGGTCTGGTTTAAGATGATGTTTTTTGGACCATACACTACTCAAAAATAAAACAAAGATTACGATATTTCAAAGGTTAATCAACCTCCTTCATCAGGTTTTTAATGACAGTTGAAACAAGACAACAGAATGGGCTTTAAAACAAATAAACAATGGCAACTAAACAAATCAAATTACACCAATCCACCAAAGAATCATAATAATAAATGTGGTTGTAGTTGTTGTTGTAACATAAAAGAACTTATAAAATTTACAAAACAAACAAGACTACGTACGTAACGTAACGTTTGTAACTAATAAGCCATAATGTTTCTTCTTCTTGTTTGTTTTGTAAATTTTATAAGTTCTTTTATGTTACAACAACAACTACAACCACATTTATTATTATGATTCTTTGGTGGATTGGTGTAATTTGATTTGTTTAGTTGCCATTGTTTATTTGTTTTAAAGCCCATTCTGTTGTCTTGTTTCAACTGTCATTAAAAACCTGATGAAGGAGGTTGATTAACCTTTTAAATATCGTAATCTTTGTTTTATTTTTTGAGTAGTGTATAGTCCAAAAAACATCATGATCTTAAACTTAAATATCATTACATAATAATAATAATCACAAGCTTTAGAGTTTCTTCCATTAATGTTATTTGATGAAAACGTGGTTTTAATACGAACTAAAACTAAACGATAGCCTATGTAGGCAATTTCCAATGACGGGTTCTATTTTTAGGGATAGGCCTACCATAGACGAGAGATGAGTGAGTTGATTTGTAATAATATAACAAGCATGCAGGTTTACAATATTTTAGAATTACAGCTTTGCAAACAGTAATTTTAAATTTAAACACTTACACAATGGAAAACATATGGAAATCAAGTGCAGTGTTTGTGCTTCATATTTTCCCTACCCCTGCAAATAACTAGAGCAGTTGGCTTGATATTCCGTTGCAGTGTAGGGTCCGTGACACCCCCCAACTCCCAAGTAGACAACATGAACATGGGGCTGGTTTATACCATTGACAAACACAGCCGGTTTCTATTCTACCCCTTCTCTAATCGCCTTTCCACCCTTAGCCAATGAAAAATATTTGTCAACTGCTTATTTTAATAGCTTTCTATACCAACATTCCCTACTCAATCGATGTCCAGATAAAGTGCTCCTGCTTGTTCAGCCATCTTGTTTTTTGTTTTTCTATTTCGAGACGAAAATCGTGGGCGTGCAAAAACTAAATTTAACCCGTTCAATAAATATTAAACGCTAAACGTAAAAGGTTGATGTAGGCGTTACAGTTTACTTCCTTGCTGATAAGAAATAGCGTGAAAGTGTCGTTTTGAAAGCAGAACAATTTAATCATTTAGACAGTTCATCAGACAAGCATTGGCGAGTGAGTTTCAAGCGCATAGATCGACTGCTACGAGGCTTATGATAAGGTGGTAGAAATTATACAGGCGTCAGTCAGGCTCAGCGATTTCTGAAAGAAAAAATATGCAAATCCTAGTCGGACGAAGTTGGCTGGCCTGAGCCTTAAAACTCGGCCAAATTAACATAAAGTAATTAATGAGTTTTTCGAACAGCCTGGACTCGAGAGGAGTGTGTGAAACAAGATATGTTACAATCACATTTCCTCAAGGTTACGGAACCATCGATCACGGTATCAGTGTGTGTTTCAAGTTTCAACCCTGTGTGCTGTACACACGTACGGTCTAGCTATAGCCAACAACGAAAATATTGAACAAGACGTTGATTTTACTGACGGGTCACGAACATACAAAGTATCGTAGGGCAAGCTCTTCGTAACTCAGTTTTAGTCATTCATCATTTAAACATGTTCACTTCATTATTTATAGAAATTATGTTTGAAAACTCTTCAATTTGGAATTTCACCGTCCATTTATTGGTCATGAATTTGGAGTGTGTCTATGTTGTTGTTAAAACAAATTATTACATTCAACAATGGTATTTTTACAAGGAACGTTTAAATGGTATTAAATGTTTTCGTAAGACCTAACACAAAATTAGATTTAAGAAAAATATTTGGCTTGTATCATAAAATGTACATCTAAAAAAACATTATGCATGTTTTATAAACGGTTCATTGTATACAAATAAACAAGAGAGAAACATTACTTAAAATTTTTAATGCTTTCGAAAACATGCTAAAACGCTTTAAAAGCCACGAGCAATTCAACGTTTATTAGCCAACCCCAGTTCTACCGATATAGTTGGCATGCTCTGTATTTGAATTATTATATTGTGTGAGGGTTTGTAATATGTGTATGTGTTAGTGTGTAACTTTGTATATAATGTTTTTTTAATAATGATTAATAATGGTTTATGTTTACAATTAATGTTTTTACATGTAATAATAATTTTTCGTAGGACACCTTCCCAGGATGCAAATCATGTCCCTCTTCGACTAACCTCGTAAAAAAACCTTCAGTCAGGATTGCCTGTCTCGACGGGATTTGAACCCAGGACTCCCGAACAGAGTCGCGCGCGTAACGCTCGAGACAACAATGTCGGTGTATGGTTACACGTATTATGTTGTATGTTGAGTGAAAATAGCAAGAACGTAGTAATAAATAATTTGATTGATTCGATTAATTGATACGTGTTGGACCTTCAATCAAGACTTTTAAATTCAGAAGCTGGCTTGTATGATAAATTTACATAAATAACTACACTCGCCTAGTCATATTACACCAACCCTTGCTTAACCCTAACTTGCAACTTCTCACACCTACACCTACTTAAGTGGTAACTGGTAACTTATCATTATGTAGGTTTTCTACGGAAATCCTTATTGTGATTCCACAAATGTCCACTTGATTTTCCAAATAACTTCTTTAACCATCGTGGGACTGTTCCGTGAATCACCGATCATGCTTGTTTCGGTATCACGTAGATGCGAGAGAAAATAAATCAAGAGGTTAGTCAGCTGATCGAACCTCCCCTCGCGCTAACAACCGGAGATTCTTCGAATACAAGCTTGGGACAGATGTGGCTCACCCCTAGCACGCGGGTGGTGCTGAGAAGGACGATATTTCATGTAGCTTTGAATTGTTGCGTGATGGTATTTCTGTTGTATTATTCTCACTTTTTTAAGTTTATGTTTCAGTGATATGTAAACTAAACTAAGATTTCATAAATGTACACAAAATACAAAAAAAATCATAATTGGAAATCATTTTATTTATTTAAACACCGAAACTCAGCTAATTAACAAAACATGTAAATTACCCTCATAGATATAAATACAATTCTATTATAGCGTGCACTCATAGGTTGCAATATTTAAAACCGCCATATGTGTGAAAATCAATTATATGACTGAGTAGGTAGACTCTAAACACAACTTTTTTTAATTTAAATTTTAAAGCTTCTTTCTAATGAGTCCCGCTATAGGCTACACATCAATTTTGCCCGCGGTGAGCTCATAAACGCTTGTTTAAAAATGCTACATACTTTCGCGACCCTTCCTTTTAGTCAAGTCTAAATTATCATCAGCAATTTTCTGATGACGTTTTTATAGACGTAGGCCTATATTCAAAATACAGCTTGCTATCGATTTGATTAAAATATAGCCTATTTTAATTTCGGTTAAGTTCAGGATAGCATCAGTTAATAATTTCCAGTAACAATATAATTTTGTAGTTAATAAAATGAGCAAAATACAATATGTAAATGTTATTAGCAAAACAAAACAAACTTCTTACGATGTTTCGATCCCCTTTCCCAATTTGCAGTAATTTGCCCGTTTAGCTTTATCTTCTTCTGTTCTGGAAAACACCTCCATGCATTAATTCGACCAATCGAATTTAATTACATCGGTGCTCTGCTTGCAAAGAAAAACACTTTTCTAAAAGATATTCCAAACACACCCGACATCTTTCGAGTGGCTTCTGGTTTGTTTACAAAGTATACGTTAAGCATTTTAATTAAGAACGGGGTTATCTATTCAGTTCCTAGGCTGAAACTAAAGACAATGAGTTTTCCGAGCCGCTTGCCGTAGTTAGCTTGCTAGCATGCATATGCCGTGCTTCTCAATTCTAGCAGGAGAGCTTTTGGAATTCTTATCAGAGCCCGTAATCACTCGCAAGGAGTTAAATAAACACGCCACACCATTTCAAGCGGCAAACTTCAACTTGCTAATCACATTTATTATAAAATACGCATTAAAACTGTTAAGAGTTTTCTATGGAAGTCCGTGTATATACATTCTTACGTAGGTACGGAAATTTGCATTAAAACGGGTGGGGATTTACAATTCTGATACAATGTGAGAGTGAGGGAGGTTAATATACGACAAGAATAACGTGAACATTTACTGAGGGGGGCCTGCAAAATATATCGGAAGTAGGTAAAATAAAGGGTTGTTTAAAAAAACAGCACGAGCAAAATGTTTTGTAAAGGGTAGAGTCATATATTGCACAAGTATATTTCCTGCAAATAAATGTAAGAAATCTACCTATTATAAAAATTACAATTTTTTGGAAAAGTTGGCGTTGTATTACACTATGATATTCGGCTACGATGCTCTCATACGACTAATAATCGACCAATACTAACAGATGATTATTTTTTCAACGAAAATTTTTAAATGGCTATTCCAGAGCACTTTTACCGATATTTTGAAGTCAAAGGAAAATGGCTGAATGAAAGATGAATTTGAATAAAAAAGAAGAAAAAATTAACTTTTTTGGGGGGCGGGACAAAAGCTCTACTTTGGTCATTATATGCAAATTTTGGGTCAATACGAAAATGAATGTTCTAGATGCAATATTTAATTTTGAGGTATGATTTTTTTAATTGTTTCAACACACCTTTGTCTCTGGACTGAGAAGGGAAAATAATTTTCTGATTTTCATCAAAAGTTATTTCATAAAATTTTCCCTTGTACTCAGTCCAGAGACTAAGGTGTGTTAAAGCAATTTAAAAAAAAATCAAAGTAAAAAATTAAGTATTGCATCTAGGACATTTATTTTCGTATTTACCCAAAATTTGCATACAATGGCCAAAATGGAGCTTTTGTCCCGTCAAAAAAAAAGTGATTTTTTCCCCTTTTTTATTCAAGTTCATCTTTCATCCAACCAACTTTTAGCCATTTTCCGTTGACTTTCAAAATATCGGTAAGAGTGTGGTATGTGAATATCGGTGGTACAAACAATTTATTTCCAAATTAATGCACGAAGTAATGGACAAGATTTATTACACCTATCCTTGAAATATTGTATACTTGTCAAATACAATTGGTGCTTTCATTACACAATAGATTTAAATATATTTTAAAACGTAATCATTAATCACAACTAGCCTAGGAAGTGTATGCGATGACCTTCTCTAAATTAACCACAACGATTTATAAAAATAAAACGTCACGTCAAATCAAAAATTGAAATAAATGACGATACTCAAATCCTGTGATTCAATAATATTACATCATGAAAAGTAAATTAAAACTGTATCAACAACTTACCCGCATCTTTCTTAACAAACCCTTTAATGTAGCACTGTGCCACTTCATATACGGTCAGATTAATTGAATTATGATTAATGCAGCTGTGGATCGATATTACTTAGCGTCCCGCGGAGTGTAATGCTGCCCAGCGATATAAACGTCTTAATTCCTGACGATAACGTACCAGTAATTTACTTAATGCCGGCCGCACCTAATATACTCACTTTATTTACGAGTTCGCATGCATTGCAACGATTAAAACCCGGCGCAATGGCTGCATAGGGGGTATTAATGACAAAAATCATAAAGGCAAATCTAATTTATGAAATATAAATGTTTTTCAAAAGTGTTGGTATGGGTTGGAAAATAACCGATAAGAGTTGACATGTTATTTTTTAAATGTCGCTGTGAACTGAAATTCACGTGCGGGAATCAGATACGAAGCGACGGAGGATTAAGTGGCGGTTTGTATCCTGAAATCTGGGAAATGGAAATATATTAAAATAACATAAAACAAAATTAAACGAAAGAAAGCGATGATCACTTTATTTCAGTTGAATGGTTAATTATGTTTTTACGTAACAGCGTAGAAGGAGTAAATTATATAAAGTTACGAATCCCAATCTATTGTATTTTGTAGGCCATTCTTTTCTACCATTGCAGCACAGGGGCAAAATATATCAGAATGTAAAAAGAAAATAACAAATTGTATAAATACATTTTCTAAATTAATTATTCCGTCTTGTTTAACATATATTAAATAAATGCTTTCAGCACATTGAACAATTTCTTTTTGTGGGAAACTTGGCCAGGGTACAATGCATGTCCCTCATTGTGAGCTACTATAGGATAGGACCCTTGTGAAAGGATGTCCTAACATTCGCATTAACGACTGAATACAACCGCGGGAAAATTTTCAGTCAGGATTGCAAACTTTTAATTATTTCCTGGAAAATTCGAAAACTCTTCATATTAACCCCAAATAGAGAAAATAATTCTGAAATGAAAAATGTGGAAATCTGTAATAACCTCTTTTGACACACAAAATGACATACGAAATCACTAAATATGAGACTAAAGGAAATCGCCAAATAATACATAAGCTTTTGATTAATCAAAGGCATTACAATAGTTATTATTATAAACTTGACATGTTTTTTAGTACAATCAAATAAAATTTTTATTTCCCACTCAAATCGTACTTTTCCTAATGTTTTTAATTTTCTTTCAATGTTTTGTCTTTTTCTACCCTCTGTACCGGACAAACGGGTACTCTAATCTCAATGGAATCTTGAGCTAACTTTGGAAATCTCATAACTTAGACTCACCACGTTATTGTGTTGAATAGAAAAATAATAATATGTATCATTAATTTTGTGATTTGATGAATTTGAGAATTTGTTAAATTTGTAAATTTGGTATTTTGTAAATTTGTATTTTGGTATTTTATACTGTGTTGTATTTTTGTATTGAAATAGTTATATTTGTTAACAAAATAATAATAATAAACATTGCACTGTCACATTTTTTTGAAATGTATGAAATGTTGCCATATCAAATATTCTCATCCATTAACGCAACATTAATATGTGTTCGCAAAGCGACCTCGTTTTAACAACAACTCTTTTCAATATAGGTCAAAAAACAATCGAGGAACGCTTTTGTAGATGGGTTGTCCAACCTAAGGTGTACACTACACCTATATCTTTATACAATCCAACCATGGAGCATATTAACAAATTGCCTCCACATATCGAGGGCTGCAGCGTATCTCTTGACAAAGCACCCTTCACCACTGGCCTTGTAGCGAAGATAAAAGGTACCACCCTGCGTCACGAGACTGGTTGAATAGGACTAATGAGGACGATAATAGGCATTACGGTGACAAAACAACACAACCCCTCTAAGAGACCGACAACAGTCACAAACTAATCGTGCGCTTACGATACACACAAGGTACGTGTGCATGCATTGAAAGATAGTTTGAGGGACCACCTCATATTTGAATTGAAACAAATGTTGTTTATTATTTTTTAATTATATTTATTTACGGTTGACTAGTTCAGTTTTAAACTGATTTTCAAAAGGAGAACAATAAAATATATCAATGAACATTAACACTATGCTAGTTAACTATTTAAAGTGCATAAAATACTAAAAATACGTACTAAAAGTACATTTACATATTCCGGTTAAGTTGTCGAGTTAATTTTTTACATTCTAAATTAACTTTTTATAGACATAAATCACATCATTGTATAAGTTAATTATTATTACAATGATATTGGCTCATCTGATGTCTGCTCCGTCCACACCAGAAATTCATCACTTCAGCTAAAAAACAATACTAAAAATTCAATTACATTTTCCGGTTAAGTTTGCTAGTTAATTTTTTGCAATAATAATTTTCCTTTGTATAGACATATAAATCACATTATTGTATAATTATTATTACAATGATATTGGCTCGTCTGATGTCTGCTCCGTCCATACCAGTAATTCATCACTTTTCAGTCAGTCTAGCTTTGCGAGTGTCACTACTCAGTTCTCACTTCTCTGTCTCACAATGAAGACCTAACATAAGACATGCGTTTTAAGAAGACATTGTTCTTCAATGAGGATGACACAAAACTTTTTTGTTAACCCTGCGGGTCGTTGGTGGGGCATTGTTTTCTAACAACCCGGCACCACCACCAACAATATTAAAAGTAGATGATTTATAGAAAGTATAGTATTTTATATTTAGTATATGTTGTTGTTTTTATAGTAGGCGACTATGACGCTGATATGTAAGTACTTTAGACAGAAATTTAAAAAGTGTCTACACCGGGGATCGAACCGGGGTGTATGCACTTTTTTAATTTCTGTCTAAAGTACTAATTTATATAGATGGTTATCTAGATAACCGTAAGTTTTGTTCATTATTTTGGGTACCAGCAGGCGCGTAGGAACTCCTTTTCGAGTGGGGGGGAACAACAAATCTGCTGCCAAGCACGGGGGGTTCAACAACAGCGGCCGCAGGCGAAAATTTTGAAAATCAGGGTTTTAGAGGTGTTTTGGTGCGTTCTAGAAAAAAATCGTGAGCTGAATGCAATACCAAATTAATGTATTTTTGTACAGTAAAAACTATAAAACTAAAAATAAAGTGGAATAGTTAAGAGATAGACCATGCATGGCTTTTGAGCCAGTTCAAAAGAGCTGAAGGTATTTTCTTCATTATTCTGAGGTTCTCCTTCCTTCCACTGTCAGTGTCAAGTCATAACTTAAACTAACCAGCCACAAACAAGTCTTCGTTAAACACACCCCAGTACCCCAGTATATACGGACTGCAATACCGTGTCACAACATCCCGACGCTACCTATGGGCAATTATAATGTACTTTTTACTCATTTACAAAAAACAAAAGAATCACAGTGGGAAATTCAAAATTGAAAATTCGTTATTCAGAATTGTTTCCGTGCGTATTTACGGCGAGACTGAATTTCTAAGATTCTGAAGTGGGGGGGTCACGGTAAAAAGTGGGGGGAAACTCCCCCCCTCCCCCCCCCCCCCCCTACGCGGCCTGGGTACCAGTGGTTAAACTAAAACTTAATCACTACATTAAATTTTAGTTTCTTAGTCACTACCAACCTAAATTGACAAACTATTGTGAGAATTTTAGCGTCTGATTTTCGGTCATATCTGTTATATTTATGTTAATACAGCTTTAAAAAATCAAGACAAATTTGAATTATTAAAATTGAAAAATGTAAAAATCATAACCTAATATTAAACACTCGAACGAAAAATGCAAACTTTTCTAACATCGTTGTCAAACAATGTCTGATTTTATTAACGGGGGTAAAGAAAATGTAAAAAATAAATATTATCTAATTAGGGTTCTCTTGTCAGTTGGAATAGGGTAACATGCTGTCGTTTGGGGTAGGTCTAACCCCTAACTGTCAAAATATGACGAGCCCCCTCAGCCGTCTGTCATCGCCTGCGCCGTCTGGGATGTCAAGAGGGTGACGAGGGAATAATGAGTCATATTAACAGACAGTGCCCTTCAGATTAAACGCCAAGTAAATCAATCAACGCCCGGGAGTGCGACAGGGTATTACGTAAGAGTGGCCCCGTCTAGTAGGTAGCTTAGATTCACTCGTCTGTGCCTCGGCTAGGCTAATCGAGACGACGGGGAGGGGTTGCAGTTAATGAAGCAGCTAGTGTTGTATTATTTAGATTGATCGAGATATTAATATTGAGACTATGAACAAATATTTAGTTGTAGATTATTCGATGGTCAAGAGGGTCTCAATCGCTTAATTGGCTCTTGAAAAACTCGAAAATGCAAACGATTCCTGCCTATTGTTTTAGCATTTGATTTTCATTTTTAATACAATCAAAAAAAATCTTTCCCGACCGGGGTCATTTTCAATTTTGATTAAAAATATGAAGTAACATAAGGATATGTCACCAAGTCAAACATTTTTCTTTTACGAGGTTTTAAGAATGTAGATTTTTTCACATTTTTTTTTACAAATATGTCTGTCAAAATAGATTTTTTTAAATTGGTCATATTGCAAATGTACCAACTCTTAAGAATAATTAATATTTTATTTTTACATTTTAGGATTGCTAAAACAATATAGAATCTTATTGGCTGCAGCAACCGTAAGACGTAATGCTGTTTTTAGATTATAGATAAAGGGAAATCTAGAGTGGTAATTATCAAACAAGTTCACCAATAACATAACACTACGTAAAATAAGAGAAGTATAACCCTACACACTATTCCACTGGAATAAAGGCGAATTAAAATCCCACCATTCGAAGACCACAATACGTCGGAAACAAAATGTCCAAAATCACGACGCCATATAAAAGTCTCGCGTGCATTGACTGAGCCATTTCATAGTTCACACGAAACCTTCCCACTTCAAACATCGAATTAAAAACCCATCATCATATTACGAAGCTCGTCACTCTCCCCTCCACCACCCACACTCCTGCACATCGGTGTGTGCATGCAAGTGTGTGTTTGTGCGTTGAGTTTTATTTAAATATTGAATAATTGCCATGCAGCCGGGGTTTGTCGCATGTAATTCCGCGTGCAGCCGCCCGCTTTTCTCACCGGAAGCCAGCGTCATAATACTAAAGGCCTCGTTATGACGTCGTGGGGGCTAATGGCGCAATCACACAACGTATTGTTAGGGGGGGAGGGCTATCACGAGATCACGTGCGGAAGAAAACGATTTTTTAAGATAGGGTTCGTTACGTGGCGCATAGATGGCGTTAGTGGTTTGGTGAGCGGTTACTCACAACAGAACAAAACATTTCATCAGCTTTGTAGAATATCAGAATGAGATAGATAAAAGGCACATTTGGGCTATTAGGATTAATTTTAAAGTTATTTAAGGTAAAATATGTGTTATTTATTTGTAATTTTTTTTGTCTACTCTTATATCTTTTTTGGTTCTACAACTTTATAACAAGGCAGTCATGATAATAAATAAATACACAAACATAATTATAGCTCCAATGAATACTAAATTTTAACATCTTTATATAACTGTCATGATATTTTACACAGAAATTTAAAAAAAGTGTTTACACCGGGGTTAGTTATAGCCTGGTACCTCCGATGTCTGGGCCAATGCTCGCCAACCAACTGATCTAACATTAAAAACGTAGATATGCTACTAACCTTAAAAAAGTAACAAGTAATCGATTTATTTGCCCCCTAATTATTTCGAATATATTCTCCAAAATAAATGTATTAATAATCGTCTTTTGTCTAGAGACACACCTTTGCCGAGCCAAACACGCTGTAGCAGCAGTTCAGTCAGCCATGTAGACCCCTAATTAGTTGGGCAAACATCCTGTATTTAGACTGCCACGCCCTTATCAATAATCGCCGAATGTTGCGATGTTCCGTTAGGGGTATAATGTTTGCGTGTCACCGGGGACAGGTGCTTGTTACCCCAATGTACGCTTCAGTTGTGTCGTTTGCAAATTGTACGATGACAAAATAAAAAGCGGTGTCAGTTCAAATATGATAAGAAATAACAGTATTGAACGTTTCAAAATAAACTTTGGTAGAACAGGTAGATAATATTTAACAAATAATTGAACTTAACACTGGTTCCCACCTAAGAACAGTGTTGGGCCTTCAAATTCCAACTCGACACCTTCTCGCGGTTTGGCCCGTGAATAGGGAGTTTCACTCCCTGAAACTAATGGCGAGCTCTGTGTCGTCGTCGGGGAACCCCTTCCCTTTGACTACGTCCCCGACGGCGACGACAATGACAACACGGACGGATGATGACACAGACGGAGACGACCACGACGTGGGGGAACCTCTGCCCTCCCCATACGCTTGTGGCTGGTTCTGACCCTGCAGCACAGGCTTTGTCCACCCCTTGTTCCCCCGCATCATCCCTTACATCCCTCCCTTCGTCTCGATTAGCCAAGTTGCATAAATATGAGACGTGAAGCAATATCCAATCAAATAAGAACAGTGTTAAGTTTAATTAATTGTTAAATATGTATTGAACGTGTTTTGTGACATTTTCCTTTTTACTCCTCTTATTAACATCGCTTCTAATAATGTATTCTGAGAATTTCGTTTCCATCAATCTGATTGGTCAAAACTCTATGTGTAGGATTAATTTTCAATGTTAACTACTAAATAAATAATATGCCAAATGTAAAAACAAAACAGCTGTTTTGTGAATTTGGAGGACCTAGTAGTGATTCTCATGTGGTCATGTGGTGAGAAAGATATGAATTCATTTCATGTGTCATAGTAATACATTGTAGCTTTGGGTTTCTAGATCCAAAGATTGTAGTATTGGAATAATAGTAAACTTGCTATACTTTGTGATATTTGCACATTGAGATAATTGTACGTTTTTCAGTATTAAAAAAATGAATATATACCATAACATGAGAAAAAAGCCATAGGAATTCTATAAACAGCACAAATATAAGATTGTCTCTACGATTTCACAAATACCATAATTTCGTTTCTAAAAATAAAAAAACGAATAATTGTTTTATAAAACCGGGTTCAATCCCCGGTGGAGGCATGTTTTTTATTCCTGTCTAAAACTGTAAACTGTAAATTTACATATTATATAATGCAAAGTAATAAAGGGACAGAGAAGAATAATAAACATCTAAACCAGAACAATACTAGGCCTACATTAAAAATAAAAAACGAATGTGTGTAAACGAAAATATGTAGTAAATACTAATTGCTTTCCACTGCATTCTAAATCTTAATGATTTATTTTAAAAAAATCTGAAAAAATCTAAATTATATATACACATAGGCGTGCACATAGGCACATAGGCGTTTAATATTGTCCTTCTCGCCCCTTGGGTGATAGAAGAATATGACAATTCAATTCGCATTATCCATTTACTTATCATTCACCGAACATCTTACGGAATTGATTACTAATTATTAAGACACCTCATCTTGTTCCAGTCACAGCAATGGTTTGTCTCGGCTACGGTGCACCCCCTGTCACCGATGCAGTCTTCTACTTTACCGTCGTCTGGTGTGTGGTTGATGTCATCGTTCTCTTCCACGTCATCCTCAGCAACTCCCTGGTCGTTGTCAGCGTCCTCTACTATCGCGTCAGACATAAACGGGGGTCGTTCAGCAAGACAAGTAACTGTTCGAAAACTTCAGGAGGTTTGTCATCAATATCCGAAAGCTTTTAATTATTTTAAACTTAAAACCCTGCATTAGTTCAATATATATTACGCCTATTTTAATTATTTTGCCTACATTTACGATAATATATTTATGCAATATGGATGGATGTTTGTATGTTTTAATCAAAGTCTACCTTCGCCTTACAGTTATATTTAAATCAACAACTAAAGTTACAATCAGCTTATAGGCATTTACAAATTTAAACAGTTATGTCATCTTCATCAATCTACCAATATAATTTTCACTATCAACCAGAACGTGCACATTATTTACCATTTCGATGATTTCTTAATTTTTGCATCGTAGAGTCCAATCTTAGACTTATCACAAATGTGTAAAGTTGGTTTTAATTTTTAACCAAGTTAATATTAAAATGTTTACTAAAGAGGCCTAATATAATTTTTTTCACCATGTAAACAAATTTAAAATAAGATGCCCATGTTTGGAATAATGTTTTCTTAGAGGATCAAGTATTAATGCGAATAAGGTTTAAACAGGAGCGAAATGATGAAAAAGATATAGCACAATGTGTACAACATAGGATTTTGGTTAAAATGTTGTTTGAGTTTGAGATATATTTTACAAAGGTTGACAATGTTTACACAAGGGAAATTGACTACAAAGGAACCAACCATGGCCACGTTTATATATTGTTTAGATTTCAGATCATGCTTTAGAGTTTTTGATAATCTCTTCTGATCACCTTCCAGAGCACGGCCCGGCTGCGTCCGACCTGTCCCTCCGTCTCGTCATCAACCTGGCCGTGGCGGACGTACTGTTCGCCGTCGCGACGCTCTACAGCTTCACGTTCTACTACTCGTGCGGCGTCGTGCTGACCCTGGGCAGGTCGCGGACTGCGTGTGTGCTGCGGTACGCGCTGGTACTCTTCACCGTCACGGCGTCGGGATACAGCGTTGCCGCTATCGCCGTCGAGCGCTACGTTGCCATTGTGTACGCGCTCAGGTACCACGAGATCATGACCAGCAGGTGAACATAGTTTCATACACTTATGACTGTTCAATAAGTTCGGGAAAAACAGGTTGAATTTTGTCAAAAACTGCTCTCTTGTGGGGTTGTGATTTCGACCATTGTATCAATAATGAATGTGTATTTGTTTTATTGGGGCATAGTATATGTTTTATTTTTATTTTTTAGAAATGGATCCGTAAATATACAAAATAAAAGAAAATGTGGGCATGTTTTCTAATCTTATGTAGGATATATTTTGGCGAAATGTGAAAATGTTGCAGCCTAAGAGACGTGCTCATACTTTCTAAAAAAAAACATCGAAATGTTTTGAAATATACGTAACTGTAAAGTTTATATGGAGCAATCTCACATTCAAATAGAGAACCCGGTGTTCGAAACTCAATTTGACTATATTAGCCGTTGTAAGCGCCAGTGTTCTTATTAGTTAGTTCTATTTTTTGTATTTTCCGCTTCATTGTCTATGCATCATTCTGTCTTGTTGTTTCACCCTGTGTTTCCCCTCTTTCCCCTACTTAACCAGTTTTCGTTATCTGTTCTTCCCCTGACTTTGCGTCAGTCTGTTGTCGTTGTCTGCCTACCTCCGTAGGACACAGTTCGTCTCTCGCCTGCTCAGAGAGCACCTCAAACCTGTCAGTCTCCAGTCTCAAGTCTCCAAACAGTAAACAGTCTCATTCACAAATTCAAGTTTCAAAGTGTTACGCTCCTGTGCTACAAGCCTTGTTGTTCTCCGTCGCTGCGCTCTTCTACGCCTGTCTTCGAGTTGTTCTCGTCTGTGCTGTCCTGGCTCAACATTTTGCGCAGGCATTTATTCTTATTCTTATTCTTCCTAACTCGAGTTCTTTAATCCTTTTTCTATCTCCTGCGGTGGGCACTCCCAACTTTAGCCCCACTGCGCCGCCCACTTAACTGGCCACGTTTTCTCAAGCCCACACAACATTCTGGGTAAGTTTTGTTTTGATTCACTTTCTAAAATTTTACAGTCCACTATTATTCTACCTCAGGCCTCGGCCTTAACATTTTGGTCCATCCGAGCCGAATATATTCTTATCAGTTGAAGACCTTTCGGTCATCTCGAGCAAGATTTTCAACCATTTCTCTCGGTTATTCGCGTTTGCAACTGAGTTTCTCCCCTCGTATGTCAGTTCATTGCCTCTTGTGTCTCTCTCATGTATTCTCTTCACCTCGTGTATTTTGTCTCCTGTTATTACCATTCGGAATCTGGGTTCGATGCCCATCTCTGGTACTTGTCGATACTTTTCGATCGAGTGCACACTCGTATTGTTTCCTCAATCACTATCGCTGGTTTTATAAATTTTTGTATTTTTGCATTATACCTGTCGTTCGTTGCACTGTCTCGTGTTTACATTCCATGTCACATTCTCTCTCTCGTTCGCTCACGCGTTCGTATAATAAACAGTGTCATACTGTTTAGTCATTTCTCGCTCGATTTTTCTGTACTTCGTATTGTTATTAACTTGTTATTTTTTCCGCAATGGAAGCTCAAATTGCTGAACAAAAAACGTCTCGTATCTAAGCGCCAGAATGTCTACGCCAGTGTACAACGCACCTATGACTCTTTCGTTAATCTATCTCCTGGTGATGTGTATTCTGTCAGGCCTCGTTTTGAAAAGTTATCGACCCTGGAAACGAACTTCCAAGATTATCAATCAGCTCTTCAAGACCTGAACGCAAAACTCATTGCTCCGACGACACCCATAGATACTGAGCAAGCTCAAGCAAGCTTTGAAACTATTCTGTTCGGCGCTCAGTCTCGTTATCTCTCTGCAGAAAAATTAAGTCAGCAACAAGCTAGGGCTGAACCTACGGTCGCCAAAGCTCCTATTACGTTGCCTACGATCGAAATCCCTACTTTCTCAGGTGATATTGCTAATTGGACAGAATATTACTCGCTCTTCACATCTCTCATCGATGAGAACCAATCTCTAAATAATGTTCAAAAGTTTCATTATTTAAGAACCTCGCTGTCTGATACTGCTCTCGCCACGATATCGGGATTTCAAATCTCGAACGATAGTTACCCGCTAGCTTTCAAAGCTCTTGTCTCTCGCTATCAAAACAATCGATTATTAGCTAGCCTCTATGTTCAGAAGATTTTAGAATTTACGCCTCTAAAACCCGCATCTCATGCAAGCCTTCAAACTTTCCTCAGCGTGCATCGTAACTCCGTTGATGCTTTAAAAGCTTTGAATTTGCCCGACTTAGGCGATTTTTTTTGCTCTCTTTGACTTTGTCTAACCTGACCCGTCAACTCGCAAAGCTTTTGAAAAATAAGCACTCATCGCACGCTACACCGACGTACAGCTCTGTCATAGAGTTCATCGAGGAACAGTCTCGAACTACGGAGCTGTGTGCAGTAGGCCTAAGTAAACAAACGACCAGTCTTGTCAAATCTTCTCCTGTGAAGAGGATTAATTCACTGCTCGCGGCTAAAGAAGCCACACCTCCCCGCCTCGTGGCGTGTTCGCGCTGATATCTCACGCTCTAGTGTCAAGCAGCAGTCCTGCTGTCCTGTTTGTAACAAGCTCATTCTATTTATCAGTGCGAAAGTTTTCAGAAGCAATCCCTCGATGACAACTACCACACGCTGCAATGCTTGCGGCGTTGTTTTAACTGCATGGGCTCGCACATGAAGTCTCAGTGCACTTCAAAGAGGACTTGCTCTACATGTGGGAGCAATCGCCATCATTCGTTGTTGCATTCGTCGACAGTCTCCACTTCTCATGGCAACTCTCAAGTCGATACCTCCCTCTCTCAAGAAGTGCATTCCCCTCTCAGGACGCGGGTTTGTCTCGTCCCAAGTTCTCTCATGCCACCTCCGTGATACTCGCCCTAGTCAGCAGACAGTACTGTTGGGTACCGTACGCGCGTTGATACGCGACTCTCATGGACGTTTTTCAACCCTTCCGAGCGGTGGTGGACCCGGCTCGCAGGTTTCGGCCATCACTCGTTCCCTGGTCCAGAAGCTGGGCCTGAAAGTTCAACCTAGCCGCGCCGAACTCTCGGGAATAGGTCTCGCAGCCGCAAAGGTATGCGGCAATGTGCAATGCACCATTGCATCGCGCCTCGTTCCTGAGAAAGGACTTCACGTTCAAGCTCTCGTCTTACCGACCATAGCCAATCACCTCCCGACCTGTCACATTTCTCGCGAAGTTCTCGAACGTTTTCGTGGCATGACCCTTGCTGATACTAATTTTCATGTACCCGATCAAGTCGACTTCTTGATTGGTGCCGACCTCTACCCAGAGATCCTGAATAGGTCAGGTGACCACGTCCGAGGCGGTAGTCCGTCGGCCATCAACACCATGTTCGGGTGGGTAGTCTTAGGACCAAGTCGTTCTGTCGAACCGTCTTCCGATTTTCCTGTATCTCTGTTCGCTTGCTCCTCAACTCTTGAGCGCAACCTGCGCCTCTTTTGGGAGACGGAAGAAGTTTCCCGCCCTCCGGAAGTAGATCCCGACAATCAGCTGTGTGAGCGTCATTTTCTTGATTCCCACACTCGCGACGCTAGTGGACGTTATTCTGTAGCTCTCCCTTTCAAGCCATCATGTTCTCCTCTCGGGCGCAATCGCGAAGCCGCACTACGAAACTATCTTAGTTTGGAGCGACGTTTGCGACGCGATCCCGAGCACGATGAAGCTTATCAAAAGTTCATGCGAGAGTATGAACAACTGCAACATATGCAGCCCGCCTCTACTCCCTCGAGCTACATCATTCCACATCACTGCGTCCACAAGCTCTCTAGCTCCAGTACGAAAACTGCGAGTTGTCTTCAAAAGCCTCTTCTCCTGACGAGAAAGGCGTTTCTCTCAATCAGCTCCTCCTGAGCGGCCCGAAGCTTCAACGTGAGCTCTCCAGTGTCATCATACCTTCCGTACTCACAGCTTCAGGGACCCTCGCGCTTTTTCCCGTGATTGTAATTCTCGGCGCATCGTCGGTTTCGTGACGCCTCAGAGAAACCCTACCCTTCTTCGCTGTATCTGCACACGCAGACCAGCCCCTCTACCTCTCACTTTTGTCTCGTGCTCGCGAAGAGCAAGGTTGCTCCCGTCAAACCCATGACCATTCCTAAACTGGAGCTTTCAGCTGCACTCCTCCTCACTAGGTTGCTTCGCGTTACTCTGCCCTTGCTGGCCCCTCTTAATCTCACCTCGGTACATCTCTTTACTGACTCGCAGACCGTCCTCTCGTGGCTTTCTACTCCTCCTCATCGCCTCAAGACTTTCATCGCGAATCGCGTAGTGGAAGTCCTTAAGAGCACTTCACCTAGCGACTGGGCCCATGTACCTTCCCAGGAAAACCCCGCCGACTGCGCCTCTCGTGACTTTACCCCAGCTCAGCTTCTTGAGCATCCGTTATGGCTCTCTGGGCCCGAGTTCCTACACCATGCTCCTGTTTACTGGCGGAGATCCTCGCCCTCGTTGGACTATAGCTATGAGCTGCCCGAGCTGAAACCGCAGGCAGTCACTCTTACGCTCATGTCGATGCTCCTGACACTCTGTTAGTGAACTTTCAAAGTTTTCTACACTCCTTAAAGCTCAACGGGTGTTTGCCTGGGTGTTTCGTTTCTCTCGACTCCTTTTAGCAAAAAACTTGAAGGTCTCACCTCCCACTGGCACGGTGGGAACCCAGGCAATTAAAAGACTCTCTGGACCTCTTCGTTAAAATCACTCAGCAGCATTATTATGCTAAAGAGATCCGCCAGCTTGCTCAGGATCAACAAGTATCTGCCAGGCTCGCCTCTCTCAAGCCTTTCCTGGACCCCTCTGGGTTTCTCAGGGTGGGCGGACGTTTGCGTCATTCTTCCCTCAATGAAGAAGCGCGCCATCCTCTCCTCCTTCCTAAGGAGGCCCACTTGTCGGCTCTCATTTGTGATTCTTATCACAAGTCCTCGTTGCATTCCGGTCCTAGAACAGTTCAGGCTTTGATACAACAGTTCTATTGGATTGTTTCTCTGCGTGGGTTGCTTCGTCAACGTATTCATCAGTGTCTCACTTGCCACAAGTTTCGCATTAAGCCCCTCCAGCCTCAGATGGCTGATCTTCCTGCATCCCGCGTGCAAAGTTCTCGAGTCTTTTCTCATGTCGGAACAGACTTTGCCGGACCTTTCATGGTAAAATCCAGCATGCGTCGGAACGCACCTCTCACCAAAGGGTATCTCTGCGTTTTCGTATGCATGGCCACGAAAGCAGTCCATCTCGAAATGGTCTCAGAGCTGTCCACGGAAGCTTTCCTGGCTTGTCTTGACCGATTTCTTTCTCGGAGAGGCCTACCCTCAGACATTTATTCTGATTGCGGTCGTAACTACGTAGGAGCAGCTAGGCAGCTCCGTGAACTTTACGATTTTCTTTCGCACTCCGAAATTCCCGTCTCCAGCGCACTTGCCTCTCGTCAAGTCCATTGGCATTTTAACCCCCTTATGCCCCTAATTTCGGCGGCCTCTGGGAGGCAGTAGTTAAATCTGCCAAAGCTCTGCTCTACCGGCTCATTGGAGACACCTCCCTCACTCATGAGGAGTATGCCACTTTATTTGCTCGCATTGAGGCCGTGCTCAATAGCCGTCCTCTATGTGCCCACTCCGGTGACCCTGCTGAAGGTATCAATTATCTTAGTCCTGGTCACTTTCTAATCGGTGCTCCCCTTCTTTCTCCCCCTGAACGTCTCCTGGACGACAACGTCAAGCCCTTGGCTCGTTGGCATCGTGTTCGACAGCTTCACCAGACCCTTTTGGAACCGCTGGTCGAACGAATATCTGCATACGCTAATGCAGCGTAGCAAGTGGGTTCGTGGAAACTCCACGCTGAAGGTAGGAGACGTAGTTTTTTTCTTTTCGCCCTCTACTAGTCCTCTTTCTGGCCGATCGGGCGTGTGGAAAATCTCTTCCCCGGTCGTGATGGTGTTTCCCGCGTCGCCTCAATACGTTCGGCGTCCGGTGTTCATACCAGACCCGTCAATAAACTGGTAACGCTTCCTTCTGCTTAACTGCGAAGAGAGCTTCTCGTATCGTTTCTTTGTTTGTTTTTTGTTTTGGGTTTTCGTATTAGTTTTAGAAAAATGGTTTTCGTTCATTTTTGGTGGGCGGTATGTAAGCGCCAGTGTTCTTATTAGTTAGTTCTAGTTTGTATTTTCCGCTTCATTGTCTATGCATCATTCTGTCCTTGTTGTTTCACCCTGTGTTTCCCCTCTTTCCCCTACTTAACCAGTTTTCGTTATCTGTTCTTGCCCTGACTTGTGCGTCAGTCTGTTGTCGTTGTCTGCCTACCTCCGTAGGACACAGTTCGTCTCTCGCCTGCCCCAGAGAGCACCTCAAACCTGTCAGTCTCCAGTCTCAAGTCTCCAAACAGTAAACAGTCTCATTCACAAATACAAGTTTCAAAGTGTTACGCTCCTGTGCTACAAGCCTTGTTGTTCTCCGTCGCTGCGCTCTTCTACGCCTGTCTTCGAGTTGTTCTCGTCTGTGCTGTCCTGGCTCAACATCTTGCGCAGGCATTTATTTCTTATTCTTATTCTTCCTAACTCGAGTTCTTTAATCCTTTTTCTATCTCCTGCGGTGGGCACTCCCAACTTTAGCCCACTGCGCCGCCCACTTACTGGCCACGTTTTCTCAAGCCCACACAACATTCTGGGTAAGTTTTGTTTTGATTCACTTTCTACAATTTACAGTCCACTATTATTCTACCTCAGGCCTCGGCCTTAACAGCCGTCAATTGGCTTGTTGGTAAACTGCGTGCAAATACTCTAATATAAACGCCTGTGGGGAAGGCTCTAACCTAATTATTAGTTTACGCATGCAAAGTGAGGAATCATAAAAATATGGAAAATGTGGAAAGATGAACCATAAAGTTTAGAATATGTCTATATAACAGAAATAGTTGGCAATACTATTCAGTATAAAATTATACAAAATAACTCTTAATATTTAACAATTTATTACAATTACACTTTAAAAAAAATCGATATCTAAAATATTCTCATAAATAAATTATAAATAAATAAATAAATTGTATTTAGAGTCTACCCATTCAGTTGTATAACTGATTTTCAGTGGGGTACAGTAAATCAATCAGTATATCGATATCGTATCGAAATATCGATACATTTGCCCAGACCTAATTTAAAGAGAATAGCATTTTTCACAGTGGTCATACCCTATCCTATTTCGATGATACTAAGTGCATCTTCCTGTACATATACATCATATTATAATATATCAATCCATAACCATGTACATCATTCTCTAGTTTAACACTCATGTTAATATTTCAGAAGAGTCTGCATCATGATAATATCCGTGTGGCTATTTTCGTTCTGCGCCGGCACAGCCGTCGTGATATGGAACGACTGGCACACCGAGGGCTCGTGTAACGAGAGGGACGTCCTCCCCTTCTACTTCATCGTGTTCACCGTCTGCGTGGACCACGTGGTCATCTGCGCCGTGGTCGTGTTGGTCCACCTGAAGATCCACCTCGCCGCCGTCGCCTCCAACAAGCGGCGCTACAGCATCGACTTCGGGGGCGCCTCCCCGCCATCCTCCGGCATCAACACCAAGTCCGCGCGCCTCCTGATCACGGTCTCCTCCTGCTACGTCGCGCTGTGGATGCCGCTGATGACGACACTCATACTCATGACGTCAGGGGTGGACGGCGTGGCGGCGGATATCAGCTTCCATGTCACGTACACGATAGCGAATCTGAATTTCGTTCTCAACCCGATTTTATATGCGTGGAAGAACAAGAATGTGAGGAATTCTGTCATTAAAATTTTAGAAAATTGTAAACGACATAGGAAAAATATGTCTATTAGAAAATGTGGAAAAGTACAAAATATTTCCAGTATATTACACATGTACCCTTAGATGCTACAGTTTCATACATCTTCAAACTTCGGCTTTACGTCGGTTTATCAACGGAATTTCGATTATTATTCACCGATTTATATGATTAATACTTTTTCTCGGTTTTCCGAACCTAATTAGAGGATAGTATACAGATGGGTAAATTTTGTATTCAGAATGAATTCTCCCAAAAGCCAATTCCCATAGGGTAGGTTCGAAACATTGTATTGTCTTGTTATTTATGTCGATCTCCTGATCTCTTGGCAAGTTATAGATCTAGGTGCCCGTTAGGGCGCCGCAGCCAAGCCGTGGCGCGCTACACACTCAAGCACCTTATACAGCAAGCAGAGTTGGGGTGATTTCGAGGTGTTACCCAGCCGTCATGTAACGTGATGTGAACTTGAAAACTATCAAAGTTGAGAGGATTTAGATACCTGACAACACATGCCAAATTTGGTTGGGATACGAGCATTCCTTCTTGGTGAAAAAATGGCTTGAAACATGCTGCTAACATCTAATTCGTGGGTTTCAATCGGCCCGCGATTCTGACCAGACGGGTGGGGCTACAATGTTCATATTTTACATGGACATTAAGGTTTTAGTAATATAAGGCGCTTTTGAAAAAAAAAGTTGAAACAGTTTGCTGGAAGGCTTCCAAATAAAGGTTTTAAAAATACAGGCATACAATCAACAAGTAACTATAGTTACAAGTAACTATAGTTACTTGACACTTGTTGACGGTACAAGCAGAGTTAGGCGGGAAAGTGCGATACGTAAACAAATAGCGGACATTTTAAATTTTTCTTCTTTGTGTGAAACGAGAAAAGGTGTCATTATACTCTCATAAAACAAATCAGAAACCGTCCCTGGCCTAGGCCCAGATGTAGAAAATTATTTATAATACAACAGTGTAGGTCTAAAGTTCCATTAGGCTATAGGACTAGATAAAATTAATACTAACATTACATGTTTGACAAGCCCTAGGCCTTTCTTAGCCAACCCTAGGCCAGCACAACCTTGTTCTGACACACTTCCCGCACAAGTAACCAGTTTTGATTACTAAAAGCCTAATGCAGATAAACAATAGTATGATTGTCCACCTAGGTTATACAAAAATGTACGGAAATAATACACCTATTCATTTCTTTCAATGATCTAACGCAAAACTCCTGTCACTATATAAAAACGTTAAACAAAAACTGTGCAAATTTTCAATATTCTTTTGATAATCTGTTGATTTACATGGCTGTGGATGCAGTGAAATAGGTGTAAAATAACATTAGTTGTGCGTTTGTTGTTGCATGGGAAAGTTTTAATTGGATGTGAGTTGCCTAGACTTAACAGTCCTTGCAATGGAACTTGAAAAAGTAATGAGATCACACACATAACAAAAACTTGTAGAAATACAGCCAAACCTTACACACTCAAAAGAAATGAGATCTAAAAAAAGGGCCAAGCTCATCTACCCTTCCACATTTGCGCATTCTTAATTCATAAACGTGCAGTGTCCCATAACAGCATCCTCGAAAAGCTTGGCAAAATAAAATTTGCATGTTTACGTTTAAATTAATTAGAAAAAAGAACTTGGATGAACTATTACGTTTAAAATCGCAAATTCTATTTTGCCAAGCTTTTCGAGGATGCTGTTATGGGACACTGTACGTTTATGAATTAAGAATGCGCAAATGTGGAAGGGTAGATGAGCTTGGCCCTTTTTTTAGATCTCATTTCTTTTGAGTGTGTAAGGTTTGGCTGTATTTCTACAAGTTTTTGCTATGTGTGTGTAGAGCTTTACGATTGATTATTTAACTTACGTATTCGTATTCTTCGGGACACAGCTTTACAAGAGGGTTGATTTTCTTCATAAAATATAATATGCAACACGTTTTAAAAATGTAAGTATCATTTTAGTTTTCTTCTCTTTCTTTTTTGTATTTTTATTCAAATAGTGTGAAATTTTATTAGTGATATCGTAAGTGATAGACATGTTAAATTTGTATTGTGAGTGAATGATCTTGTATTCTTACTATCATATTATTTTCTATGACTATATTTATATAATTGTTATCTTGTTATGTTTTGAGTGTTTTATATAAAGTTTATTATTATAATAAAACACCATAACACATTGTGTTTGTGTTTATGGACTTGTTCGTTCTGAAGTGCAAAATTACGTGCCTAACAGATCCTTCACAATAGCAAGTCTGTGATTGGCATAGAAGAAAAACTGGAACTTTTTATGTTGCGTTTACCATGTTCAGAACATACACATTATTAGATAAAGTAAGTAACTGTTGGCATGGGAACAATCAACAAATCCTCTTTATCTCACATGGATAGAGACGCGTGTAAAGTGCACTTTAAAACCAACTATATTGCTATGTTGACTCTAAAATTTGGCATTTTGGTGCATTGAAAACGCAAAGATTAAAATCAACGCTTTGTAGTGGTTTGATAAATTAATTGTCCATCCCTTTAAAATTAACTTCCTGATAGTGGGTAAATGGGCACCTTGGTTTTGTCAAAAATAGCGTTTTGTAGCGGTTTCGAAAATCGGTAAAATGCAAAGAATAAAATAAGCTGTGAAGCTGCTATTAAATAGTAGTTATTAATGTGTGCAAGTGTTTGTGTTCTAAAAGTAATTAAATGATACATCAAACAAAGTTTAACGTAATTTAATCTTACGTGATCAGTGATCACGTACACTTTTTTAATGAAGATTAAAGGAATACAATCGACATTAATTCTTTCAAGTTTATAATATTTAGAATGGTATTGTCGGGAAAATTATTGATCTTTGCTATCTGTATTGAGGGAATTTCTAAAGTACAAGGACACAATTTAAAGTAATACGTTTTGTATCTGCAAGTGGCAGTGTTATCATTGAGCTTACTCAATGGTATTATGTGTTCGGTCAAACAAGTCATATGCCAATGAAAAAAATGTGTAAGACAGGGCATTTCAAAACTGAGACGCAACTGACCATCTATTAAAACTAATTAATAACACAAGAGTACAATTCATTTCCGAGAACATGGGAAATACGCTAATAAAACATCTCCTTATCGCTCATTATCATATCGGTGTGAATTCCCATTCTTTATGTTGTATTTATGTAATAATTTCACATTTTAATTAATTAATTAATCATTTCCTACCACGATTATAATAAGTATTCGCATCTTGTAGTGGAATATGTAAATATAAACAATAGACATTGATAATCATTTGAGAGAAGACGAATGGCTAAGTTTCTTCTCCGATGAATTTATAATGAAATATTTACAAAACAAAGCAAGCACCATTTCATAAATAATTTTTAGCAATAAAGTGCTATGCTTTAGTCTTTATGCTGTTTGGAAACATTGTTGATGAAACATTGTTGAACGAAATAATTAAGAATAAGTCAACAAAATGTACATACAAATTTAGATTACAAACAATTAAATCTATTTATATATGTATTTATTATTTTATTCATATATTCAGAAAAGTTTCATATTCTGTACGATTTTTTTCACCATTTCACCATACTACAGTTATTTCGTCTTGTTTAACTGAAAAATGGCAACTGTAGGGATTACCATTTTGTTTATGAAGGATAAACATTTGGGTTTAAAATAAACACAAATATGTACAGTTTGTTATATTTAATTTGTGATTTTAATGATTTAATTTAGTAATGTTTTAGCCTACAGTGCAAAACAAAACAAAACAAAAATCTCATCTGGGTGGCAAGGACGTGGGCAAAAACATTTTTGGGTGGGCCAGGGCTGAAAAAAAAAAAAAAAAAAACGCAAATAAAACGCTGTATCTCAGTGTGAATTCCCATATATTTTGTATATTATTTTCATAATCCTTTATTCCAATTAACAAAAAATATAAATTTGAGTTTGTTCACTAACTATTGATAGGAGTGTGTAAATTAATACAAGATCACAACATAAGATAGTCAACAAAGAACTCCAGAGAGAAAGAAGGAAAGCTGGCTGGCTGGCTGCGCATGTGGCTCGTTCGATCCCGGTGGTGCCATCTCGCTCACGTTTTGCGAATCCAGCTGTCCAAAGATCTCGGAATACACAGACGCGTCGACGAGATTTGTATCAGGAGCGTAGGAAGTTAGAAGAAGTCGCGCGAGCTCTATCTTGTAACCCCTTCACTCGCCTTACAGGCGCACGATATAATACTCACAATTTCACAACGACGGTAAAATGTTTCTGCTGAGAAAATGTGTTACTTATTTTTTAATTGTAAATAGCCATTGATCAAACATTCACAGAGTGACGTCGCTAGATAACCATTTGAAAATAAATTATATAAAAGTAAATTGTAGAACGTAAATACACTAGCGTACCAAGGTTATTGTAAATATTCACCACTTTTTCTGATTTTGACACTATACCCGTGAATAAAGGAATACAAAAAGTTAACAACAATAATCAAAATAACCAATTCAATTTTACTTTCTTGATACCCGGATCTATACTAAGAGTGCAAATAGAACATAACTAAAATGTGATATTTTACAGATGTAACTTTATTGTGCTCTATACCATCGTCTCAGGTTGTGTGTTTATTTTTGTATTACATACAACTAGGAAAACGCTAAAGTCCCGCCGCGTTGAAGGATGAGCTATTTATAGTTTTTAGTTTGCGTGGCATATCTTTACTTTTGCAAGTGCTTTGTTTTGTTGCCTACGCATTGAAGTGATTGTTGTCAAGTTTCTATTGTTTCTTGTCAATTGGTATTATTTACCTTAAAAAACTTATATTAAAAGCTTTATTTCTATGGATTCTGGCTAACTTTTTCAACTTTTTCTTTCAAAGCGTACTTTATCACCATAACCTTAATGTCCATGTATAATATGAACGTTGTAGCCCCACCGTTTTGGTCAGAGTTGGCCCAAATGGCACGAAAATATCGCACAAAAAATCAAAAAACTTATATTAAAAGCTTTATTTCTATAGATTCTGGCTAACTTTTCAACTTTTTCTTTAAAAAAGCAATACATCACCATTACCTTAATGTCCATGTGAAATATGAACGTTGTAGCCCCACCCGTTTGGTCAGAATCGGCCCAAATGTCACGAAAATATCGCACTAAAAATCGAAAAAAATCGTAAAAGTACGATATTCATGAGAAATATTCTTCGATTGTACCCAAAAACAATACAGCTCTAAGTTCAGAGATTTCGAAGGTCCTGTCAAATTTTCATCAAGATCGCATATGCCGTTTGCCCGGTAGAGAGCGAACAAACAGACAAAAATACAAAAAAAAAAACAAAAAAAAAACACCCGAGCTAAATTTTTTGGGGGGTCAGTGAAATTGAAGTCTTCGCTTCACTCGCTTCGCTCGCTACGCTCATCCAAAAATACCAAGTTGGTTTGTTATTTCGACATCGATTTGCGGCGCATGTATGTTTGCTGTATGATTTTATTTTTATTTTTTATTTATAATTATTACAATCTGGGAACTTAAAAAACAGTGCAAATACGTAATTTCGAGGCTTATGTAATACAATCCAGGATATTTCATTCATTACTACGCACACTAAAAGTTGATCCCTCCCCCACCCCCACCCCCACAGTTCAGCGCAATAGTCTTGATAATATCACACGCACAAATATCTGATAAACTAGATTTTTCTACGCGACCCGCGTACAATACACTAAACGTCAATACAACAATGTTAAATTATATTATTGTATAGTTTCAATATTGATAATTCGTTTTTTTGTTGGTTTGCACTTTTCAATGTGAAAAACATACACGTTATGACGTGCTGTCTAAAAACTTTGAAACCCCCATTCAAGTGTATTTTCCTGTGATTGTAGCCCATGTTGGTTAATTAATACGAGTATTTCCCACGTGAACGTTCGTCATCACATCTCCTACTGCTCTCAAGGTGTCAAGTCGAGGCCACTGCTGCCAGTACAACGCCGAGTGTGTGCGTGATTGTTAGTTGGAGTGAGTATGGAGACGAGACGAGGAAGTGAAGAGGATTATCATGGATTGCGCTGAAGGTGAGCTGTAGAGTTGTTGGATTACGTGTTTTGGACTCAAGAAATGTGTCAAGACGAATCTGACACATGATTCTTGAATGTGTTTGGGAGATTAAACATCGATTTCACGAACGCGCCGTTATTCTACTACTAGGAAAACGCTTAAGAGGGTACCTGAGCTTGGTCCAACTCAAATGCGCGCACCCAGATGTTGAGGATTTCTGCTGAACGGTTAGTAATTTCATTACCAAATTTTGAATGGATGTAAATAAAGTAGTTTTATATTGATTTTCACAATTGGTTGCACAAAATAAGCCTTGAAGATCCATTGCAAGACATAAGTCCAGAACGTGAAAAAATGGGAAATCCAAAACATGGATTACAATTCAGGAACATTCCCGTCAAACCGTTTATCGTACGATAAAACTAAATTAACCTGCGCGTTCACATTGATTTAAATGTTGATATCCAGTATGCAAATTTGAGTTTAAAAAAATCTGTACACTTGGAATAAATTCCCAAAGTTGACCAAAATTGAGTAAATTTCGGTGATTTCACTAATTTTTTAATTCAAAATCAATGAATTAATTTAGGAAAACGCATAACGCATAACATAGATTTATTATTTATTAACGTTGTGTGAAATTTGATAACCGTGCTATAAACCGATTACTCGTAAAAAACAGAAAGCTAAGCGCCTAAACACGTCTCCGCGCCAGCCTCAGCGTCCCGCCGCGTTGTTGGATGAGCGTAATTGGTGCATTGAGCTGCCATGTGTTATGCAGATTTTCTGTTGTTCTGTGAAAAAATCATTACTAAATTGAAGATTTTTTTTTAAATAAAATAAACAAAAAAAAAATTAACTTTTTTTTTTTTAATTAATCGTAATTTTAAAAAAAGGAAAAAATCGATTATTGAAATTTTCATAAGAATTAATTATTTGATTGCGCACAAATTTTACACGAATATATTAATTCATAAAATTAAGGTTCTGTGAAAAAATCATTACAATAGGATAAAGCATGTAGGTGTTATAAGCCGAATAAATTTTAAATATAAAAAAGTCGTAAAATTGCGATTTTCAAAAAAAAATAGTTTTTTGATAACACCAAAATTTTACATGAATATATCAATTTATAAAATTAAAGTTCTGTGAAAAAATCATTACAATCGGACAAAGCATGTAGGTGTATAAGTCGAAGAAATTTTAAAAAAATCGTAAAATTGCGATTTTCATGAGAAATAATTTTTCAATTGTGCTCAAAAACGTGGCAGTTCTAAGTTCAGAGATTTCGAAGGCCTCCATAAAATTTCATCGCAATCGGAGTATTGGTTTAGCCGGAATCGTGCTAACAAACAGACAAAAATACAAAAAGAAAGAAAGAAAGAAAAAAAAGAAAAAAAAACATTCCGGATTTTTTTCTCCAGTGTAGTGAAATGGAATCTTCGCTTCGCTCGCTACGCTCATCCAAAAACTTATTACTATTCCTGCAGACATAAATCATTACACATTATGTGAGAACAACAGTTACTTTGTGTCATACATGATTGACAGATTGTAAATAAATGTAATCCCAGATTTTCAACGTTTATTGCGTTGTTGGATGAGCGTATATGGTGCATTGAGCTGCCATGTGTTACGCGAATTTTCTGTTGTTCTGTGAAAAAAACATTACTTAGTCGAAGATTTATTTTAATTAAATTAAATTTAAAAAAATTAACTAAACTTTTTAAATTAAATTAAATTAAATTAAAATTAAACTTAATTTTTTAATTAATCGTAATTTTTTAAAAAGAAAAAAATCGTAAAATTGCAATTTTCATAAGAAATAATTATTCGATTTCGCTCAAATTTGACACGAATATAAAAGTTCATGAAATAAAGGATCTGTAAAAAAATCATTACAATCGGATAAAACATGTAGGTGTTATAAGTCAAAGAATTGTTTAAAAAAAGAAAAAACCCGTAAAATTACGATTTTCATGAGAAATAATTTTTTGATTACGCTCAAATTTCACATGAATATCTTAATTCAAAAAATTAAGGTTCTGTGAAAAAATCATTACAATCGGATAAAGCATGAGTCGAAGAAATTTTTAAAAAATCGAAAAAAATCGTAAAATTGCGTTTTTTATGAGAAAAAATTTCCCGATTGCGCTCAAAAACGTGGCAATTCTAAGTTCAGAGATTTCGAAGGCCTCCATAAAAATTCATCGTAATCGGAGTATCGGTTTAGCCGGAATCGTGTTAACAAACACACAAAAATACAAAAAAAAAGAAAAAAAAGAAAAAAAAACATTATGGATTTTTTTCTCCAGTGTAGTAAAATGGAATCTTCGCTTCGCTCGCTACGCTCATCCAATAAACCAGTCAGAAAATTCAGACATATTCGGGAAGTTCTTGATCTTTTTGACGGTGTTGTTATAGTACTTGCAAATTGAATTTGTTTTTTATTTATTTCCACGAATCAATTTATGGAGAAGTGCTATGATATGTGCCTTCCTATGTCATTCTACTTAATTATGTAAAGTATCATAAGTTTTTCTGTGATAGAAAATTATTGTCTCTCTCCTGGGAGAATCTCGTATAATGAGCATGTATGAGCATCTTAAAGGAGTATTCACCCGAAAAAAAATCGGGATCTCCATGACCCGGAGAAAAATAGTCAAACTTATGTATTTGTCAATAATGGCGTACTATAGTCCATCTTTCTTGTACATGTACGGTGTTTTATTTTTGTAATTTTACAGTCGGTCAGTTACAATACGCTGCTTAGCAAGAAGATGCGTTTTTTGGTGCATTTTTTTTTAGCGTTTTATAGAATTTGCAGAATCCCCCAAGTAAGGCTCGAGATATCTCATGGTATACACAAAATATATGAATATATTTTCTTAAATTAAACTTTTAAGTTAATGCAAATCGACCATAATAAATATGTGAGATTCAATTGCAACTCCTGCAGGCTAAGCCAAAGTTGACGGCAATCTTCTCTTAAAAAATTCTAAAGAGCACACATACACAAGAAATGGCGTCATCAAGCGAATAGAAAATACTTTCTGCAAACGCAAGCAAGAGATTATGAATACAGTTAACAGGGTAACGATTTTCGCAATTGTGCAAGCCATAGCGATTCAAAAGATGTTATTTGAAAATGGGTGAAGTGTACTAAACGTTTACAAATTAATTTCAGAACATGTTATTCTAATTTGTCTAGCACACTATGAAAATCATGTGTATAAACATTTATAATTTGACTCTTTCGCACAGAGATCTACTTTTTTTTTTTTTAATTTATTTTTTCTTATCACAAAGACTCTTTAACAAAGGATGGTTATATACTCAATGCTATAACACGTTTCGTATCGCACTGATTTGTATCCGTGTGACACAAAATCGATAAGTACATTCATACAATGGAAATTTAAATTCTTTTCGTAGATTATTGGATCAGCGAAGCGAAGACTTCAATTTCACCTACCCCCCAAAAAATTTAGATCGGTTGTTTTTTTTGTTTTTCCGTCTGTTTGTTCGCTCTCTACCGGGCAAACGGCATATGCGATCTTGATGAAAATTTGACACGACCTTCGTTACTTGCCACGTTTTTGGGTACAATCGAAGAAATATTTCTCATCCATATCGTACTTTTACGATTTTTTTCGATTTTTAGTGCGATATTTTCGTGACATTTGGGCCGATTCTGACCAAACGGGGGGGGCTACAACGTTCATATTTCACATGCATAATTAAGGGCATGGTGATGTATTGACGTTTGAAAGAAAAAGTTAAAAAAGTTAGCCAGAATATATAGAAATAAAGGTTTTAATTTGAGTTTTTTGAGGTGTTAAATATTAAAACTTTTATTTCTATAGATTCTGGCTAACTTTTTCAACTTTTTCTTTCAAAAGTCAATACATTACCCTTACCTTCATGTCCATGTGAAATATGAACGTTGTAGCCCCACCCGTTTGGTCAGAATCCGCCCAAATAAAACAGAAAATATAGATTTTAGATCTTTCTCACAGCCTTGTATGGAAACTTCACAGGAGATTGTTTACCTTACTCACAGCCTTGTTACAAACAATCAAAGATCCAACAGACCTAATGATTGCTTTGTATGGGCCGTGTTAATATGTTTTTAATATTTTAAATAAATTAATATTAACATTTTATAATAAAAAAGCTCATCCATCAAAGCGACTAAAAAGAGCGTTTGCGAAGCTTCCTAGTTAATGAAATGTTATCAATGCACCATTATCGTATTTTGGCCTTCATTTATAACTGCTTCTTTGACAGGTTCTTCTTACTGTACATGTACGTTTTTAATTTAATTTTTTATTGGATGAGCGAAGCGAAGACTTCAAAATCACTGACCCCTCACAAAATTTTGCTCCAATGTTGTTTTTTTTCTGTCTGTTTGTTCGCACGATACCGGGCAAACGGCATATGCGATCTTGATGAAAATTGTAGGGGACCTTTGAATTCTCTGAACTTAGACCTGCCGCGTTTTTGGGTACAATCGAAGAAATATTCCTCATGAATATCGTACTTTTACGATTTTTCTCGATTTTTAGTGCGATATTTTCGTGACATTTGGGCCGATTCTGACCAAACGGGTGGGGCTACAACGTTCATATTTTACATGGACATTAAGGTCATGGTGATGTATTGCTTTTTAAAAGAAAAAATGAAAAAGTTAGCCAGAATCCATAGAATAAAGGCTTTAATATGAGTATTTTTTGGATGAGCGAAGCGAAGACTTCAATTTCACCGACCCCCCCAAAAATTTAGCTCGGGTGTTTTTTTTTTTTTTTTTTTTCTGTCTGTTTGTTCGCTCTCTACCGGGCAAACGGCATATGCGATCTTGATAAAAATTTTAGGGGACCTTCGAAATCTCTGAACTTAGACTTGCTACGTTTTTGGGTACAATCGAAGAAATATTTCTCATGAATATATCGTACTTTTACGATTTTTTTCGATTTTTAGTGCGATATTTTCGTGACATTTGGGCCGATTCTGACCAAACGGGTGGGGCTACAACGTTCATATTTCACATGCACATTAAGATAATGGTGATGTATTGACGTTTGAAAGAAAAAGTTGAAAAAGTTAGCCAGAATCTATAGAAAAAAATAAAGGTTTTAATTTGAGTTTTTTGAGGCGTTAGGTATTAAAACCTTTATTTCTATAGATTCTGGCCAACTTTTTAAATTTTTTCTTTCAAAAGTCAATAAATTACCCTTACCTCAATGTCCATGTGAAATATGAACGTTGTAGCCCCACCCGTTTGGTCAGAATCCACCCAAATAGCACGAAAATATAGATTTTAGATCTTTCTCACAGCCTTGTATAAAATTTCACGGGAGATTGTTACCTTACTCACAGCCTTGTTACAAACAATCAAAGATCCAACAGACCTAATGATTGCTTTGTATGGGCCGTGTTAATATGTTTTTATTATTTTAAACTAATATTAACATTTTTGGATGAGCGAAGCGAAGACTTCAATTTCACCGACCCCCCAAAAAATTTAGCTCGTGTTTTTTTTTTTTTTTTTTCTGTCTGTCTGTCTGTCTGTCTGTCTGTTTGTTCGCTCTCTACCGGGCAAACGGCATATGCGATCTTGATGAAAATTTGAGGGGACCTTCGAAATCTCTGAACTTAGACGTGCTACGTTTTTGGGTACGATCGAAGAAATATTTCTCATGAATATCGTACTTTAACGATTTTTTCCGATTTTCAGTGCGATATTTTCGTGACATTTGGGCCGATTTTGACCAAACGGGTGGGGCTACAACGTTCATATTTCACATGGACATTAAGGTAATGGTGATGTATTGCTTTCTGAAAGAAAAATGTGAAAAAGTTACTTAGAACCTATATAAAAAAAGCTATTAAAATAAGTTTTTTGATTTTTTGTGCGATATTTTCGTGACATTCGGGCCAATTCTGACCAAACGGGTGGGCCTACAACGTTCATATTATACATGGACATTAAGGTTATGGTGATGTCGTACCTTTTGAAAGTAAAAGTTGAAAAAGTTAGCCAGAATCCATAGAAATAAAGCTTTTAATATAAGTTTTTTACGTTAAATAATACCAATTGACAGGTAACAAAAGAAATTTGACAACAATCACTTACAATGCATAGGTAGGCAGCAAAACAAAGCACTTGCAAAAGTAAAGATATCCCACGCAAACTAAAAACTTTAAAAAAGCTCATCCATCAACGCGGCGGGACTTTAGCGTTTTCCTAGTAGGTTTATAATAACAATTAACAAGTAACAATAGAAACTTGACAATAATCACCTACAATGCATTCAAAAAGCACTTTCAAAGAAAAAGTGGTCCCACGCAAACTAAAAACATACAAAAAAGCTCATCCATCAACGCGACGGGACTGGGGACTGGGCCGATTCTGACCAAACGGGTGGGGCTACAACGTTCATATTTCACATGCACATTAAGGTAATGGTGATGTGTTGACGTTCGAAAGAAAAAGTTGAAAAAGTTATCCAGAATCTATAGAAATAAAGGTTTTAATTTCAGTTTTTTTAGGTGTAAAATATTAAAACCTTTATTTCTATAGATTCTGGCTAACTTTTTCAACTTTTTCTTTCAAACGTCAATACATCACCCTTACCTTAATGTTCATGTGAAATATGAACGTTGTAGCCCCACCCGTTTTGGTCAGAATCCGCCCAAATAGCACGAAAATATAGATTTTAGATCTTTCTCACAGCCTTGTATGAAAACTTCACAGGAGATTGTATACCTTACTCACAGCCTTGTTACAAACAATCAAAGATCCAACAGACCTAATGATTGCTTTGTATGGGCCGTGTTAATATGTTTTTATTATTTTAAATTAATATTAACATTTCATAATTAAAAAGCTCATCCATCAACGCGACTAAAAAAAGCGTTTGCGAAGCTTCCTAGATACTAGGAAAACGCTAAAGTCCCGCCGCGTTGATGGATGAGCTTTTTATAGTTTTTAGTTTGCGTGGGATATCTTCACTTTTGTAAGTGCTTTGTTTTGTTGCCTACGCATTGTAGGTGATTGTTGTCAAGTTTCTATTGTTTCTTGTCAATTTGGTATTATTTACCGTAAAAAACTTATATTAAAAGCTTTATTTCTATGGATTCTGGCTAACTTTTTCAACTTTTTCTTTCAAAAGGTACTACATCACCATAACCTTAATGCCCATGTATAATATGAACGTTGTAGCCCCACCCGTTTGGTCAGAATTGGCCCAAATAGCACGAAAATATCGCACAAAAAATCGAAAAAAATCGTAAAAGTACGATATTCATGAGAAATATTTCTTCGATGGTAACCAAAAACGTAGCAAGTCTAAGTTCAGAGATTTCGAAGGTCCTGTCAAATTTTCATCCAGATCGCATATGCCGTTTGCCCGGTAGAGAGCAAACAAACAGACAAAAATACAAAAAAAAAAAAAAAAAAAACACCCGAGCTAAATTTTTTTGGGGGGGGGTCAGTGAAATTGAAGTCTTCACTTCACTCGCTTTGCTCGCTACGATCATCCAATAAAATGTTAATACTAGGAAAACGCTTAAGTCCCGCCGCGTTGTTGGATGAGCGTAATTGGTGCATTGAGCTGCCATGTGTTATGCGGATTTTTTGTTGTTTTGTGAAAAAAATCATTACTTAAGTTGAAAGATATTTTTAAAAATTAAATTAAATTAAATAAAAAATTAACTTAAAATTTTAATTTTTTTAAATTAATCGTAATTTAAAAAAGGAAAAAATCGTAATATTGAAATTTTCATAAGAAATAATTATTCGATTGCGCACAAATTTTACACAAATATATTAATTCATAAAATTAAGGTTATGTAAAAAAATCATTACAATCGGATAAAGCAGTGTAGGTGTTTTAAGCTGGACAAATTTTAAAATTGAAAAAAAGTCGTAAAATTGCGATTTTCGTAAAAAATAGTTTTTTGATAACGCTCAAATTTCACATGAATATATCAATTCATGAAATTAAGGTTCTGTGAAAAAATCATTACAATCGGACAAAGCATGTAGGTGTTGTAAGTCGAAGAAATTTTAAAAAAATTGAAAAAAATCGTAAAATTGCGATTTTCATGAGAAATAATTTTTCGATTGTGCTCAAAAACGTGGCAGTTCTAAGTTCAGAGATTTCGAAGACCTCCATAAAATTAAATTCCAATCGGAGTATTGGTTTAGCCGGAATCGTGCTAACAAACAGACAAAAATACAAAAAGAAAAGAAAAAGAAAAAAAAAACATTCCGGATTTTTTTCTCCAGTGTAGTAAAATGGAATCTTCGCTTCGCTCATCCAATTAATTGAAAATAACAAAAACATTAACACGGCCCATACAAAGCAATCATTAGGTCTGTTGAATCTTTGATTGTTTGTTACTAGGAAAACGCTTAAGTCCCGCCGCGTTGTTGGATGAGCGTAATTGGTGCATTGAGCTGCCATGTGTTACGCAGATTTTCTGTTGTTCTGTGAAAAAATTATTACTTAGTCGAAGATTTTTTTTAATTAAATTAAATAAAATAAAAAATTAACTTAATTTTTTTAATAAATCGTAATCAAAAAAAAAAAAAAATCGTAAAATTGCAATTTTCATAAGAAATAATTATTCGATTGCGCTCAAATTTAACACGAATATATAAGTTCATGAAATTAAGGTTCTGTAAAAAAATCATTACAATCGGATAAAGCATGTAGGTGTTATAAGTCAAAGAATTGTTTTAAAAAAGAAAAAACCCGTAAAATTTCGATTTTCATGAGAAATAATTTTTCGATTACGCTCAAATTTTACACGAATATCTTAATTCATAAAATTAAGGTTCTGTGAAAAAATCATTACAATCGGATAAAGCGTGTAGGTGTTATAAGTCGATTTTTTTTTTTAAAAATCGAAAAAAATCGTAAAATTGCGTTTTTTATAAGAAAAAATTTCCCGATTGCGCTCAAAAACGTGGCAGTTCTAAGTTCAGAGATTTCGAAGGCCTCCATAAAATTTCATCGCAATCAGAGTATCGGTTTAGCCGGAATCGTGTTAACAAACACACAAAAATACAAAAAAAAAAAAAAAAAAGAAAGAAAAAAAAAAACATTCCGGATTTTTTTCTCCAGTGTAGTGAAATGGAATCTTCGCTTCGCTCGCTACGCTCGCTACGCTCATCCAACAAGGCTGTGAGTAAGGTATAAAATTTCCTGTGAAGTTTTCATACAAGGCTGTGAGAAAGGTCTAAAATCTATCTAAATTTTCGTGCTATTTAGGCGGATTCTGACCAAACTGGTGGGGCTACAACGTTCATATTTCACATGGACATTAAGGTAAGGGTGATGTATTGACTTTTGAAAGAAAAAGTTGAAAAAGTTAGCCAGAATCTGACTAACTTTTTCAAATTTTTCTTTTAAAAGGTACTACATCACCATAACCGTAATGTATATGTATAATATGAACGTTGAAGGCCCACCCGTTTGGTCAGAATTGGCCCAAATGGTACGAAAATATCGCACTAAAAGTCAAAAAACTTATATTAAAAGCTTTATTTCTATAGATTCTGACTAACTTTTTCAACTTTTTCTTTCAGAAAGAAATACATCATCATTACCTTAATGTCTATGTGAAATATGAACGTTGTAGCCCTACCCGTTTGGTCATAATCGGCCCAAATGTCTCGAAAATATCGCACTAAAAATCGAAAAAAATCGTAAAAGTGCGATATTCATGAGAAATATTTCTTCGATTGTACCCAAAAACGTGGCACGTCTAAGTTCAGAGATTTCGAAGGTCCCCTTCAATTTTCATCAAGATCGCATATGCCGTTTGCCCGGAATCGTGCGAACAAACAGACAAAAAAACAAAAAAACAAAAAAAAAAACAAACAAAAAAAAACAAACAAAAAAACAACCGAGCTAAATTTTTTGGGGGGTCAGTGAAATTGAAGTCTTCGCTTCGCTCATCCAATGATATAATTTGTTAACATTAATGTTCACTTGAACAAAGTAAACTAGATTTATTTGCATAATATGGATATGTAACTACGCTATGCGGTCCTCCAGAAGTCCCGCCATGAACTGCTCGGGAGGTAACAGCCTCCCCGAGATCGCCGGAGGAGCCTACTTCCTCCTTGTCCACGGACTCGTCGACGTCGCCATTATTGCTGTCATCATATCTTGCAACTTGCTCGTCACCATAGCCATCATAAGGTACAACAGACGCAGGAAGACCAAAGGTAAACCTTGCACGAAATTCTTTACCTGTTAATAATATTAATTAAATATTTAAGAAAAGCTCAGCATATTATATGTATCACTTTTCTGTCAGTCCGTCCATCCGTGTGTAACGTCTCACGAATACGATAGAAACAAAACAGGTCTCCGGTTGGCATGCAGGTTTTGACCTTATTTTCGGGTACTGAATAAATATATTTTAGGGAGATAATTGGGAGGTTGGACCTGGAATTTCATAGTTTTTGGTGGAGGTGCCGGTCCAGACCATTTTAAATTTATATCCGAAATAAAATGCAATTCAGTATAGTATGTTTTAAGTGACCATTGGAGTCAGTGCATCTTAAATGGAGCATCCCGCCACCAAAACAAAAGATTTCAATTCTGGAGAACTTTTATTTTCGTATCCTTTGCCAATCTTGATTAAGAGGCTTCACTCCCACTTTGGGTACACCCACCAGTGCTTGTTATAAGTATAACTATTCAGTTAACAATTTAGTAACATTATATTGACCATAGAGTTGTGCGGGTACCCGAAATTTCGGGTAGGGTCGGGTATTTGGGGGCCTGCCCGATAGTCGAATAAATTATTTCATTTTCGGGTACTGGATAAATATAATTTGGGGAGACAGTGGGGAGGTTGGACCAGGAATTACATACATTTTGGTGGAGATGCCGGTCCAGACCATATTAAATTTTTATAAATAAAATGCCATATTTGAAAATATATACAATAGGAAATTAATATCGACCCAACTTTCATCTTCGCAAAGCCCTAATTAAACGAGGGAGCGGAGCGACCGAGTGCCTCCATTCAACTCAAACGGCCCTCATTCTGTGATTCTGTCTGTCTGTCTGTACGTCGAAAATCAGCCGAACCGCTAAACAGATTGCGCTGAAATTTTAAACAGACATCCGGTACAAGTTTACTGAGAACTGTTAACAAAATCAGCTAGATCCATAGCGATTTAAGCCTACAATAAATAAAAATGTGATTTTTAAAAATATCGATAGCATTTGTTTAGTAGCAGTTAGCGGGACGAGATCTACCACGCTGACATGGCCCAGTGGTAAGCATTTAGCCAACCACACGGATGGTTGGGGTTCGACGCCCGTTAGTTAGAACAATTTTTTATATTTTTACACCCACAAATTATTTTTGAGGGGTGTTAAATGGGAAATAAAAATTAGGTGATTTTTGTTTTATCTTGGAAATTTGTTAATGTTTCACGCTAATACGTTTCGAACACGATTCACATTTTGAATGTTCAATTTAAATAACTAGGGAAACGCCAAAGTCGTTGTTAAACGAGTGAATGAGCCAAGTGTTGAGTACCCGGGAACATCCCATTTCCTTCCATATACCCAAGGCTGGATCTAGTTCAGTATGGGGAATGATACCGGGTACTATACACATGGCTCACTCACTCGTTTAACAACGACTTTGGCGTTTCCCTAGTTAAACGAGGGAGCGGAGCGACCGAGTGTCTCCATTCAACTCAAACGGCTCTCATTCTGTGATTCTGTCTGTCTGTCTGTACGTCGAAAATCAGCGAACCGCTGAACAGATTTCGCTTAAATTTTAAACAGACATCCGGTACGAGTTTACTGAGAACTGTTAACAAAATCAGCTAGATTCATTGCGATTTAAGCCTACAATAAATAAAAATGTGATTTTTTAAATTATCGATAGCATTTGTTTAGTAGCAGCTAGCGGGCCATGATATGTGTGGCTGACATGGCATAGTGGTAAGCATTTAGCCTACCGCACGGAGGGTTGGGGTTCGAAGCCCGTTAGCTCGAACTTTTTTATATTTTTACACCCACTTATTATTTTTGAAGGGTGTTAAGGCTATTCCACCGCGTTTTTCTATTTTCCAAAATATGCTACTAAGTCAAAATATAGTGAATGGCTTTGAAACATGGCTATTTTAGAAAATCAAAAATATTTTTTCCAAATTTTTCTGATCCGGTACACGGCCAATAAAGCCACCTCAAAATAATTTTAAACTTCAATTCGCCAGGGCACACCATTCAACGTAGGGTGTTGTGCTTTTGTGACATTAATTTTCAACTGTTTTTCTTTGGACTGACTGAGAGAAAACAGATTTATTTTAACAATTGTCTTTCCTGCGAATTTTTTCGTTTGGCGATACAAATTGGTAAAAAATACCGCCAAACGAAAAAATTCGCTGGAAAGACAATTGTTAAAATAAATCTGTTTTCTCTCAGTCAGTCCATAGAAAAACAGTTAAAAATTAATGTCACAAAAGCACAACACCGTACGTTGAATGGTGTGCCCTGGCGAATTGAAGTTTGAAATTATTTTGAGGTGGCTATATTGGCCGTGTACCGGATCAGAAAAATTTGGAAACAATATTTTTGATTTTCTAAAATAGCCATGTTTCAAAGCCATTCACTATATTTTAACTTAGTAGCATATTTTGGAAAATAGAAAAACGCGGTGGAATAGCCTTAAAAATAAAAATTAGGTTATTTTGTTTGATCTTGGAAATTTGTTATTGTTTTACGCTAATACGTTTTGAACACGATTCGCATTTTAAATGCTCAATTTAAACAACTCGGGAAACGCCAAAGTCGTTGTTAAACGAGTGAGTGAGCCATGTGTTGAGTATTCGGTATCATTCTCCATACTAGGCTTGATCCAGCCTTAGGTATAGGGGAGGAAAGGGGATGTTCCCGGGTACTCAACACTTGGTTCACTCACTCGTTTGACAACGACTTTGGCGTTTCCCTAGTTAAACGAGGGAGCGGAGCGACCGAGTGTCTCCATTCAACTCGAACGGTTCTCATTCTGTGATTCTGTCTGTCTATCTGTCTATCTGTCTGTCTGTCTGTACGTCGAAAATCAGCCGAACCGCTGAACAGATTGGGCTGAAATTTTAAACAGACATCCGGTACGAAATTATTGAGAGCTGCTAACAAAATCAACTAGATCCATTGCGATTTAATCCTACAATAAATAAAAATGTGATTTTTAAAATATCGATAGCATTTGTTTAGTAGCAGCTATCGGGACCACATCTACGTGGCTTGCATGGCCTATTGGTAAGCATTTAGCCTACAACACGGAGGGTTGAGGTTCGATACCCGTTAGCTCGAACTTTTTTTGTATTTTTACACCCACATATTATTTTTGAGGGGTGTTAAATGGGAAATAAAACTTAGGAGATTTTGTTTTATCTTGGAAATTTGTTAATGTTTCACGCTAATACGTTTTGAACACGATTCGCATTTCAAATGTTCAATTTAAATATCTTGGGAAACGCCAAAGTCGTTGTTAAACGAGTGAGTGAGCCATGTGTTGAGTACCCGGTATTATTCCTCATACTGGGCTAGATCCTTAGGTATAGGGGAGGAAAGGGGATGTTCCCGGGTACTCAACACTTGGCTCACTCACTCACTCGTTTAACAACGACTTTGGCGTTTCCCTAGTTATATGTAATATCACCTTTGTGGTGAAACTCAAGGATGTTACTGGTAATTCGTCTAATTTCATTACTATTTATGTATATGTATGTATATATAAATATGGACAATTGCACACGACTTATTACGCTGTGAATACTGTGTACTGTAAATAGTTTTCAAGGAAACTTCTTAATTTACTTTCTAGTGCACTCGAAAAATATACAATTCGTCTTTCTTTCCTTCCATTTACCTTACCTTCCTTTTGTTGAAAACATGTTGTATATTTTTATCCTATTTGATGTATTCACATGATAATGGGCAGTGGGCACCGTAATTGTAACAAGCCCATCACACGTCACTTGAGAATGCATTAAATTCATAAGATTGTAACAATCCCCTATTTCTAACACTCCCTCCGTCCTTCAAATTCTAGGTGGCTAATCAGCCACTTTGCGTCTATAGATGTTCTTCAAACTTTTGTAAAGCCCAGTTGCAATCGTACTTAGGCAGATAGAACTTGTCTAACTCATTGCCACTTTCTATAAATCCCCCCTAGTTAGCAGCACATTGTTCACACTGCACACACGACAATTATCTTCTAAAGAATCATCAGATATAAGATGGTTTCAACCTACAGCCATAACTTCTTGCTATTTTTTATTTCAAAAGAAACTTTAGTAGAACAGGTGATATTTATAAATTAGTTGAACTTAACACTGTTCTTAGTGGAAATAAGTTTTTAATTATGTTGCAATATTTCGAAAAGTTTCACTTTTCTTCGACAGGCAGACATTTACAAAAATACAAACATCTGAACAAACAATAACCACAGCTATGTGGATGAAAAATTAATTGCAAAGAAGTTATATTTTTAAGTAATTTAACAAGGTGAATGAAAAACATTTACAAACGATCTATCCCTAGTTTTAATTTATGACAAAACAACTAGGTATAAAAAATATATAAAACATAAAAACATAATTAAAAACTTATTTCCACCTACGAACAGTGTTAAGTTCAACTAATTTATAACTTTCTTGCTATCTGTTCAAGGTTTTGACATTGTGTCAATCAGAATTACCTTAGTATGTTTTGCAGTATTAGTTTTGCAAAGCTGCCTCTTGCACACTTTTTCTTTCGTTGTGGTAATATTATCACTTCCGTCTTAGTATCCACGTCTTCAAATAAGTTCTACGGTAACATATTTTGTTCAAACAGCTCTCACTCTAATGTTCTCCAACATTGTTCATACCCATCAACATTATCTTTATACTTGTCAATTGTCACACGACTTATACACCATTCCATCAGCTGTTATTATTTTCAGTATTAGCTTTCTTGCACCTGACGGCGACTGATCAACGCACCATTATCGTTTCGATTTTTTTTTAAATATTTACTATTAAGTATTAACCTTTGGAAACGTAAATAAAATAAATAAATAAATAAATAAATAAATTGTTTTTAGAGTCTACCCACTCAATTATATAACTGATTTTCAGTGGGGGACAGTAAATCAAAGCGACTAAGCCTACGCTGTAGGCCCCGACGCAATCGACGAGTGAGCGATAACCAACCAAAGATCGATATTTTTAATAGGAAATATAGCAATCAGTGGTATGGACAGTGCGAAACCCGCAGATCAACGCCAGTATCAACAAGGCCGATTCAGATCAACTCTGAATTCATTATGTGCTTCGTTGCTAGGACGACTCCAAAGTCACTGTTTACAAACTCCTAAGACACGAACTGATGGACTTAAGTCCAAATCAGAAGTTAAAAAACTTCTGACTTTAGCGGGAATCGAACCCTGGACCTTCTGCATTGGAAACAGATACGCTAACCACAAGACCAACGAGCCACACAATGCGTTGCTAGCGTGCCAATATTCAGCAGCTCTTCGTGTATAGTATCCCCAACAAGGCAAACTACTGATACGCCTCTACTTTCAATCAATCAAGCACGGCTAAGAAATGGAAAGCGTTATTTAATTTGACCCATTGGGATGAAGGGGTAGTTGAAGAGTAGTTGCAACTACATGTCTAGGCGATTGGTACACAGCTATAGCAACACCAACAGTTAAAACTATCAATTTTCCTGTTTTGTTTGATAGATAGATAGATATTTTTTATTCATTTAGAGTAGTACAGTGTACAAGTATAACTCTTTGCAGAGAAAGTGAATAGTCTAAAGTAAATTATAATAAAAATTATAATAATAATGAATAATGATATACATAGTAAAGTAGAGTAGATGCAAAATAATAGTAGGCCCTAATAGATTAAGAACTCATATAGAAAAAAGAAAAGTTAGATATAAAGCAATAATTGATATGATGTTGTGATAAGAATAGCTGATGGCACAGAAAACAGCATTTATGTACAGTAGAACGTGTCTAATATACATGCACAATCTTAAGAAGCGTGTAAGCACATATTATGTAGAAGGTTGTTTAATCATTTCGGCTAAGGGAATATTTTAAAAAAGAAAAACCTTTTAACAATTTCAGTGCTTGTTTATGGTTAAACTCTATATAACTTGTAAATATTTCAATGATAAAATAAATTTACTTCAAATATTTACATGGAGAGGTAGTCATTGACGGAGTAAAAACTGTTTGCTGTGAGATGTGATTTCAAACCACGTCTTATCTTACAGCAAAGATTTCAACTTATGTTTGAAGGAAGGCAGTGTGGGAGATGTTTTGATGTGGACAGGGAGCTTATTGAAGAGGGTGGAAGCTAGATATTCAGGGCCTTGTGCAAAAAGGCGTAGGTTGTGGGAGGGCCTGTAAAGTTGTAAAGGTTGGCTCTAGTGTTATGGGAGTGCACAGCAGCATTTAGATAGAAGAGGTTACTGTTGGTGCAAAGAAATAATGCGGCTGATTGGATGAGGGTACATGATAGAGTTTGAATACCAAGTTCCATGAAGAGTTCTCTACATGAGTGTTTTTTGGAGACACCAGCTATACGTATCGCTCTCTTTTGGAGAGTGAATATATTGTTTGCATGGGTGGAAGCTCCCCAAAATAGCAGGCCATATGATAAGTGAGAGTGTGAATGTGTGCAAAGTAAACTAGCAATAGGATGTGGGGGTGAACTATTTGTTTGAGCTTTCGGATTGACTAGCAGCCAGACAGGGTTTTGTTGGCAACGTAGTTTACATGGATGGACCAGTCTAGATTATCAGTTAGTGCAAGGCCTAGGACTTTGACTGTGTGAGCGCGGGGGATAGTATCAGAATCAAGACGAACAAAGGGACTGGCAGTATGGATCTTATAAGGGGTGTGAAAGTAGAGATAAACAGTTTTAGAGCGTGAGATGGTGAGTTGTTTGCCAAGGCAGTATGATGATATTAACGTAACTTGATCGTTAATTATGGAGGAAAGGTCCTGAATCGGTTGGAGCTTGGGTAGTGTCAGCAGTTGGCTGGAGTCATCAGCATATTGGGTGAGAGTGCCCTCATCTAAGTAGGCGTACTGGTCGTTGACATAAAGGATATAGGCTAATGGTCCCAAAATTGATCCCTGGGGAACCCCGCAGACTATTGACAGAGGTTTAGAGCGGGTTGTGGTTACGGATTGACTATTGGATGTTTGGAGTTCCACTACTTGGGTACGGCCGGACAGAAAAGAGGAAATCCAATCAAGAGCTACCCCACAGATACCGTATGTAGTTTGTCGAGAAGGATTTTGTGATCAATGGTGTCGAAAGCCTTGGTCATGTCGTAGAACAATCCTACAGCTTGGTCGCCTTTGTCGAGAGCAGAATAGAGAGGGGAAAGAAAACTGTAGACTGCTGGTCGATTTGTTTTTTAAGAAACCGTGTTGACTAGGGGAGATAATGTTCTGGTGATTTAGAATTAATGATATAAGATTAGATGATCGCGCATGATATATTCAAATATTTTGGAGAAAGAAGAGAGATGGGGAATGGGACGATAGTTGGTCATTTCAGATTTTTTACATTTGTGTTTATAAATAGGTATCATTTTTGCTGCCTTTAGGTTGGAGGGGAAAATGCCTTCAGTCGAGTAAGATCGGTCAATAATGTAGGCTATAGTGGACCTGAGAGAAAGTCCGTACACTTTGTTAGAAGAAAACCCCGGCACTTCATCTAGTCCATATGTATGTCAATCAAACATAATTCTCATCCAGGAGTCCTTCCTCGATTTGAAGGGGAAGCTCAAAATATTAAACACACCTCGTCAGTGATGCCCGCGGTTGACAATCATTCGTCATCTAAATTCTAAACCATGGTGCCTGCGTAACATACTTGACTACCATCCAGTCGTACCAACTATGTTACGCAACCCCAACCGTCCATGCCTCCAGGTTTGTCGTCAATACCAAACACCGCCTCCGTCCGGCTCGTGCTCAGTCTCTCTATAACCGACATCTTGGCTGGCTTGTCCACCATCTACTTGCTGTCGTTCGACTACTCATGCGCAGTGTACATGACCTTGGGAACGCAAGAGTTGCCCTGCGTCGCTCGGTTTGCGATGTTCATGTTCACCGCTGTGACCTCCTGCTATCTTCTCGTCGCTCTCACCATAGACAGATACGTCGCCATCGTACACCCCCTGCGGTACAGGGACATCATGACCAAGAGGTGAGGTGCTACACTGCAATGTACCTGACCCCCTTGACTAGAATATAAAGACGGGATAGGCGAGTATTGTCTGATGCATATGGTAAATTCCTTAGTTTGTATCTTCGAATCAAATGAACTCCCGAGTTTGGTTAGTATTGGTAACAACAGTAGCTACAGAACTATGTGCATTGTGTGTGTGTGATTGTCGACACTCGACAGCGTCCTTTAAGCACGCGGTAGTACATTGTTGTGTCTGCATTTATGTTACTAGATTTATTTAGTTGTCCTCCTTTTTAAGTCAGTTTTTATAACTGAATAGGATAGACGTTAAATAAATAAATAAATAAATAAATAAATAAATAAATAAAGTTAATAAATTACACTCTGCAAGAATCCTGAAACAAGATTTTTGAGATTATCATCATAACTAAAAATTTTGTGTCTCATTGAATGAGGTGTACAATTCTACAAATTGTGGAATTTCTTAAAACCTACAAAAAGAAGTGTTTTCGATTTTATGTAGTTGAACCGAAGATAGTAGATACAAAGTCTCATCAAAGTTAAGAGAATTCAATCAATTCAACTCTTAATAATGAGTAACAAAGAAAAAGCATTACCAAATTTAATATGACCAAATGAAATTGTCAACGGAACTCCCACAATTTGCATCCACGAATTCTTAATTCTATATAGATGATGAATAATGTTTACGGTGCTTGAATGACGGTAAAAGGTTTCTCACTATTTCCAGGGTCGCCAACAGCCTGATCATGCTGATGTGGTTGATAGGCGCCATGTCCGGATTCTCCCTGTTCTTCTGGAACAACTGGACGCCGTCGACGCCATGCCAGGAGTTCCACATCGTTCCTCTCTACTACGTGATCTTCGTGTGTATGTCGAACTTTGTGGTCGTTGCGCCGATTCTACTGGGTCTGCATTGCAGCATCCACCGCAAGGCCCAGGCGGCCACTGAATCGTTCAGGTGAGTGGATGGATTATACATTTTACCACTAAACTAACCACGTGGGATATAGATTTTTTCCATATTCTGATTGCTTGTAAGATTTGCTTGGGTTCGGACCCTCATAACAAATATTTTGTTGATACAAACTTAAAGTTGAATGAAATCTACAAAGTAATAATTCTTTGTTCAAATCACCCGACCTTTCAAAACGACTACTAACCCGCGACACTACTTAGTAGCGTCATCAGGCAGTTTCGAAAATATAAAACCGGTTTCCATAACTGGATCCGGAACACGATAAAACCGGTCCAGAGCCGGATCCCGATCACGATGAAACCGGTTTCCATAACTGGATCCGGATCACGATAAAACCGGTCCAGAACCGGTTTCCGTGTAGGCCAACTCGAATAGGGTTTTCTAAACAAATCACTAGGGTAACACATTTTTTTTAATGATGATAAAATTGAATTTTGTTTTTATTAGTGTATGTGCCCTTGAAGCTAATGTAAAATCAAGTTTACTAATACTAAGATAATGAAAAATCGTCATTATTTAGAAACAAATAACATGTAATAAATTGTAAATAATAATTAATGAAAAGTAATAAGGTTCATTTCAATAATCAGTAACTCAATAATATCAAGTCTCAACGGCAATTTCAGTGACCAATCATTAAGACAATAGTAGGCTTTTAGAATAAAAGTTTGTTTTAATTTATGTTTGAAACGGTCATAGCTTGAAATGTTTTTAATGGAGTCCGGAAGATGGTTATAAAGAGATTTATGTTAGTAGTCTGAGTTTACTTGGCCAAGTTTGGTGTGGTATGAGTTTAGCTGTAGGCGACATTTTTTAGGTGTGTCATGAACATGGTCATTTGCAGTTACTGAGAAGGTATGTATATTTTGTATTACTAATATTGATTTGAGAATATATAACCATGAAATCATACGGATTTTGTGGCGTATAAAAAAAGGTTTACAGTTTTCTGTGGGATTACGAAAAGAAATAGCTCTAATTGCTTTTTTATAGTAAAAAAAAAGAAAAACTTTGGCCTGATGGTCCTTATAGCATAACAAGACTAATAAAGTGTTGGTATTAAAATTAATGTATTGATATGATCGTGCCATGTTAGATGTTGGTCTGTTGTTATTCCTAGAGATACATTTGATGAAACATGTGTAATATTTTAATTATCTGAAAAATAAGTTGGGTGTAGTATTTTATTTAAAGATTTGATCTTATTGAGTAAAATTGGATAGTTTTTTTTTAGTTTAGAATAAGTTTGTTAGCTGTAAACCACCCATTTGAATCATTTAGTCTTTCTTCAGCTTTGCTTTCATCAGCCTTTATGACTGTGGAAATATCGTCAACAAAAAGTTCAGCATCATTTATACTTTCAGTTAGATCATTAATAAAGACATTGACCTAGTGCCGAAGATCACGGTTGTGGGTTATCATTTAGGTGACAAAACACAAAGTATACAAATTAGAATTTTTAATTTGGGTCTAATAACTTAGTTCGTAATACTTTCGCATTTCATTAGCTCTTATAATGTATGGCCAAAGCCACCAAAGTTGAAACATTCTATTGTCTACCAGTCTAATTGAATGCCTGTATAAACAACGACTTGATGCTCTGTTTTTTGGCCGGGTTTTCTTGTACTTTGTTCAACATATCACATTTCAATCTTAAACAGTCTTGTCTTAATTAAGTGTTTGGTAAAACTGTTATAAAAGAAGTGTAAGTATAGCCGCCTATACAATTACATATCTTATACATGTAATGTTTTGAATTTGCTTTCTAATGATTTTGTTCATTATTTTCCCCCATTAGACTTCTTAATGCGTTTCAAAAGTGTTATGCCTCCCAAACACACTCGTATGATACCATATACATGACCAACTGCCAATCGAACTTACATTCATTACTATCATATCATTAAACATTATTTGAATGATACAACCATCGAAGTTACTCTTCTTAAACTTCTCCAAACAACTGATTTCCTCACGACACTCATCTCTTGCTATAACACAACTCAGAACAACCATTCACGTTGTTTCTATTTCATACTCCCTCCAGTTGCTCCATAATGCATTCAATTTATAATCTTGTGTCACTCCTCGCCCACACCATAGCTCCGTACTTCAAGGTAGACAGAACTCTGTTATCATTCACTGTCACCCAAGACGCATCACTCCTCCAGATTCCAGAATAAACAAATAAATCACTGTTTCTTCTGTTCCAAGGTCCCTGAATCTCACTAGCTTGCAACCCTCACAGGAGAGTCCCATGAAGGCCAAGTCAGCGCGCAACGTTTACCTAGTACTTGTATGTGTTGTTCTGCTGTGGACCCCACTGACGGTCATAGTAATAGCCAGGGGGCGAGGGGTCCGGTCAAAATACCTCGAAACTGCCTTCAGGATCGCGATATCCATCTACACTCTAGGATATTTTATCAACACTTTTATTTATTCATGGAAGAATACGACGATTAAAACGGCAGTGCTCCATTTCTTGCATTGTTCCGAAAAGAGAAGAGACTTGTCAAATAGAGAACTAAGGATTATATGATGAACTCGAACAATGATGAAGTGAACAATTTTTCTTTGTTTTTTCTATGGTGTGATGAAACTGTAAAACATTCACGTGTTTAAAAAACGTATCCGTGTTTTGTCCATATGTTTGTGCAGAGCTGATGTAATCCTTACCATTTTGGAACTCACATTGCCAGAACTAATACTTGAGCAAATTCTCCAAAATAGTATGTTAAAAAAATGTAATCACAAACTTAAATAACTTACTTTGTGCAAGCATATGTTACACATACATACTAACAGTAACACTGTGATAGTGTATGATATTGAATTTATAACGCTGAGTGTGAGTTCGCATAAACTACATACTGACACTACAATAAATCCAATTCTTTTCTCTTGGTTTGGCTGATTCATTCCGGGAATGAACATTCACTACAACGATTGTACATTCTTTACCAGCTGACAGCTATGCAAAAAAATTCAATGTATTGAACATTTGTCGCAAGCTAGTCGCCGTAAGCAGACATACAGCAACAAGTGAATAATATTATCCTTGTGTTACTTTTTATGTTTCTAATATGGCTTGTTTTCCATGTAGTAACTCGGTTAATGAGATGCCTTATGTAATTTCAGATAATTCAAACTATGTTGATAGGGCGTTTACACTGACCGTGGCAGTGGCTGCTATGTAAATTCATTGATTAAATAATCATGTATTTCTTAATTAAAGACAATCTTCATTATACTTGCGTGAATCTCACTTTGACGCGTATCATCGAAAATACTTAATGTTTTAGACACAAAGTGACGAATTTTGACGAGTTCCTTCTAACATTGTTGTTTCTCCATTTGGTTGATCGGGAATCACTCCCGTAGGTGTAAATGTTATTATTTAATACAATCCAGAAATTAAAAGAGTCCGCCCCAAACTACAATTCAGAGATTAAAATGTACCCGTCCTGGTAGTCTATGGGTTAAGACGCTCACCTGGAATGTGGGAGATCCGTGGTTCGAGTCCCGGTCGGGGCGGACTTTTTCAATTTCTGGATTGTATTAAATAATTACATTGTTGTGTTATACTAAACATTAACATTGTGATCTATGACCTATGGACATGGAATGTATTAATTTGTTGAAAACCCTAACTTTAGTAGCTAAATATAAATTAAGTAAGGTCACCACTTCCTCACAGATTTTGGTAAATTGCGATTTGTTTTAAATGCTACTAGTTTAAGGAGTGAGTCTTACATGATTTATCACAAACAATCATTTGAATATACAAATAACGCGAGTACTTCCTTGTCAAATATCGTTGGAAGTGATGATGACGTTTCTAATTACAATCACTACTAAGTTACACAATTAAGGGGAAAATCCCCGCCAATAAATTAAAACTAAGTGGAATTCCTACTTGTTTTAATCATCCCAAGAACGCTGCATAACGTTGAATAAGTGATTATAATGACAGTAATGTCGTTATGCTGGAACTATAGCCTACCATGAATGAATTAACCGTGAATAAAATAATTAGTATACACTTTATGATACAAATATTCACTTAAGGCTATTGTACTACCTCTGGCCGATAATTTGAAAGTCGAAGAAACATGTCTGAAAAGTTTGTTGAATGAAAGAAGGCCTTTTAAATAACAGACCAAAAATTTGTGATTTTTTTGGGCGGAAATTGGAAATTATATTTAGATTTTTGGACAAAAGTCAAATATACAAGACTAGTTCAAAATTCAATTTTGAGAATTGGTTTTCTGGACATAGTTTCCAAACACCTTAACTTGACTATAGCTAAAATAGTTTTCTGAAAATAACAGTTGATGTACGAATTTTCTTGTCACACGGTACAAATACGAGTTTTGTACCGTTTGACAAAAAAATTCGTACACCAACTGTTATTTTCAGAAAACTATTTTAGCTATAGTCAAGTTATAGCTAGGGGTGTTTAGAAACTATATCCAGAAAAACGATTCTCAAAATTGAATTTTGAACTAGTCTTGAAAAACACTTTTGTCCAAAAATCTAACTATATTTTCCAAAAGTGAGGTTATGTCCCGCCCAAAAAAATTCACAATTTTTTTTCTGTTATTTTAAAGGCCTTCTTTCATTCAGCAAACTTTTCAGACATGTTTCTTCGACTTTCAAATTATCGGCCAGAGGTGGTACAATAGCCTTAATAATTTTAATTTCAAATTAAAAAAATTACTAGTCATAATAATTTACATAGGAAACCTGCCCAGGGTGCAATGCATGCCCCACTTCGGTGGCTAACTAGGTTTATTGGAGTTAAGACAATTGTGAAGGGATGTCCGAGGGCTGTTTCAGAGGACTAAATCCCTTGCGTACGCATAAACGTCTAAAAACCTCAGAAAATATATTTTCAGGATTCCCGATCTCAACGGGATTTGAACCCGGGGCCTCCCGAATCAGACGCTCGAGCCAACACTGTTAGTATACTTATCACAACATTTAAATCTTGTATCATTCAGGCAATAGTTCTGTCAAAACAACATTACTGTATTTAATTAATCACTTTTTAGGTACTATGCAGCGTTTTAGAGGACCGAATAAAAAATAAAAAATCGCGGTATTTAAATAAATGTGAGAAGTAAATGCATGCAAGGGAGTGTAGTTTTTATACAAAAACATAGTTTCACTTATATTTCATTTTTCAAACATTCTAGCCTGTCGTGGTCGAACACAAAATGGTAGTAGTTTTTTTTAATTTCCTTGCATACATAAGCATCTATCTTATCCAATGCCAGTGTTTATATTAATGCGCAGACTATGGAAAAATTTGCAACGAGCACTAATGCATGTGTGTATAAGTACACAAGTAAATTACTCGTTTAGAAGGTAATAGCTATCTACGTGTACATGCAATAAACGCGCAATGACGTATGACCTTGCGACCATTCAGCATTTAAAATCAGGTATCGTTTCGTTATGTTAACCCAATTATAAAAAAAATTTAATATCTCTATATTTTTGTAGTTTTAAAAATACATATTATTAAATGCGTATCCATCACTAAAATATTAAAAATAAGCTTATATAATATTTTTTGAAAATTATGCAGAAGTTGAGATACGTCGATCACAGTTATGACAGTGTAAAGCTAACTACTAGAACAAACTAGGCATAACGTTTAATCAATAAATGAAATCAACAACAAATTACTTTTTTACTAATAAGGGTCTGGAAAGGAATAAAAAAAAATTAATCTCATTTGTAATTATTATACAGAAAGTAAACAAGAATATAAAATGTAAAATCTCTAAGAACGCAGCTGAACATTTTTTGCAGATGAGAGTTAGGCCTGATGGCATAGTTTGCAAATGTCGACTGTGATTCTCAGAAAACAAACAATCAGACGGCGCCGACCAACAACTACTTAGCAATTGCAGAAATCAACATTAATTGTTGTTGTTTATAAAGTATAAGTATGTGGTTTCGCTTTTCTAATTAGTTTTGCATTCATATAAAGAGTAATTGCAACGGAACTTCTTTCATATGGATCTCATTACGCAAATCATTTGCTTCAAGGTTAAAAGACTGTGTTTTATATACAAATAAGCCTTCATAGGAAAGTGCTTGGAAGGACTACCGCCAATATTAAAACCACGCAAACTAACCATATTTAAGTAATATTTCACATAACGCTATACACAAAAACGAAAAAGTGGATACTAGGTCCCATGTGGTTTAGTTAGAACTATATCTGGCATAAAACTTTTAAAAAAATTGTAACCAGTAATGATTTTAATCAAAGTTTAAATTAAATTAATGTATTCCGTGATTAAAAACGCTACTGATTACAATATTTGAATATTTTTTCATGCATAGTGTAGTTCTATCGAAACTACGTTAGACCTAGAAGACCTTTCGACGTTACAGTTTGAGAGATAATATTACTAAAAAATGTTATTCCCCAGAAGAAGACTATTGGTGGTGATCCTTCCCCATAAGAAGACAAAAAGTTTTGTACTGGAATCTACGCAATTAAAAACTGTTTCTACAAAATATAATTGTTGGTAGAATTTATAATTCATGCGTAACGTGTACGTCTAAAATATTTTGACGGCGTCTGTTTTTTTTTTTTTTTTTAAGACATGTCATTCTAATTGGCAAAACAGACTGTCCCGATGAAGAAAATAAGGAATAATCTGGAGCATGGTCATTAACTCTCTCGTAGTCACGTGTATAGTATATGATCATGATAGAACTCTTCTCATACGATGATAATAACATGTGAGGCAAGTGTTAACATAATACACTATCAAACAACACTGTGTGTGAGATTCTATTTTAATTGAATTCAATTTATTATCCAATAATTCTAATTTAATTAGACACATACGATAGAAAAGGTCCCGTCTTTCCTCATTTTAAAAACGATTTGATGTATTTATTCAAAAAGCATTCTTGTTATTTTGTTCAAATTAACTTATAAATTTACATTGACGTAATTATGTGTTTATAGCTCTCTCAACGAAAAAAAAACGATTGATTTTAAAATAAAGGAAGTATTCTCATCTCGAATTGGGTAATTCTTTAAACACAAAAAATACAATTTAAAAAAAATACAATTCGAATTTTTAACACCCATAGTTGTGCCTAATCCCAATCCCAATTTTATTATTTAATATAATTTTAATGATTCACATTATAATCACTAGGAATAGCATAATGACTTATGAGGAACTATAACCTTAAAATAATAAATAACTGCTTAGATTTATTTATTAGGCTATACATTATATTAATATTACCTTCTCAGAATATATTATCAACAATTTTATAAAGCTAGGCAAACTATTGTGAAACTGCAACTATTCTAAATCTTTAACTTGGCTTCCTTGTGATAAGATAAGATGAGATCTGCAACTATCTAAAAGGTTACTGCTTCAAGAAATAGCCGTCTCAATAAGACATAAGAAAATCCATAAGAGGTTCCCTTGTTCCGATAATGTAAACAGTGTGCACTAACCCCAGTGCTCTTCCTTTTCTCGTCGAATCACCCCTTTTGAATCTTGGACAAACACTTGAGTTGAATCGAAGGGGAGGTAAAAGAAAACTCCTTGATAATAATATCCGAATCCGATGGCCTGTCTTTCGCAGGGAGAAGTATTGTGTTAAAACCAACAGTCGAAAAATTGTTTGTTTTCATAGCTAAAAGCTTGTTTTTATTTGCTTTTAGAGACTTTTAGAAATGTTATATGAAGTGGCGAAAGAATGGAGAGAAATTTGTTTTACAGAGGGAAACGATTTTTAGGAAATGGTGAATGTATATTTTCATTCTTTAGTTAACTTTAGTAATTGAATAACTCGTTTTTGTGAATTTCTTTTCATTTAGGTCGAGAGCAAAGTGATTCTGTTCTAACAATGGACTTTTCTTTGTTCAGTTTAAAAAGAATCTCGTGGAATAAAAGCAGGTGACGTCTTTGATATTTTTCCCACAGCGACAGAATGAGTGACCACTTTGATCAACCCACTACTTTTAGAACTAGGCTGCAACCCTTTATTTTATTTTCTCCGCACAAACAACAAAAACTCGTGTACATAAGTGGTTATAATAATTTGTAATTGACACATTTTCAACTGACACTTCACATTTAAAGTTTTGAGGAAATCGTTACAAAGGCCGATATTGCTTCAATCAATATATATTTTTTTTTTAGCTAACATGCGATTTATATAAGTATGCATTTTGTATGTCGTCTAAGTTATTATAATATCATTCATTTCATGTTATTAGCATTGAGCATACATTTATTGTGTTCAGTTCAATAGAATAGTGAAGAATCATTTAGATTAGGAGCTTAAAAGTTTTTAATATCTATGTCCATGCACACATACAAATTAGTCCTTAAAAGGAATATTTAGGGTAAAAGATGATACGTAGCGATGGCACTTTACCAAAAACTGTCTAAAATAAGTCTTCTAAAAAACTCCTATTGTTCGAGAACAGTTACAAATACGGAAATCGTTGACAATAATAAATTAAGATATCAATATCTTCATTTATTTCAAATCAATTTATAAGCCCTTTCAACATCGTCAATATTTTGGTTCAGACCACCATGACATTTCCAACAAAAGCGAGTTTACCCCCCAAAACGTAGTTGCGAAGAGTTTCCCTATTGTGCCCGACAGAAGGAGATATTTCTCCCCCAAACGAACGAACGATCGCAGTTTGACAAAGAAGTGTCGTCTTCTTGCAATAATGTCCGGGGTGACAATACTGGGGGAGTGGGGAGACGGACCCACATGAATCCATTGACCTATTGTACCCGCGGTCAATTGGCCTCACGCATAACGGACGCAAGAGCTATTAGTTAGGCTCTGCATTGCAGGGACAGTCAATGATATTAATCAACCATTCAGGATATCAGATACGGTGGCTTCGTGCTAAAAGGGGCTACATGCAAGACATTATTGGAAGAATCTTTGATCGGTGTCATGAGATGTGTGTGTCTTAAATTGATATTGATTTATGATTTTTACTCAATTTTAGGAGATAAAAATATGTTGAGTTACGTTTTTAAATAAGATTAAAGTAAACCTTGAAAACTGCAATGTAGAACACATGATTGGACTGCTGCTTTGATAATAATCTCAGACTGTAAGACTATTTTCCTTGGTCGTAAAATTGTTTCTTTTGGCATTTTTTCTTCTTCAAAATGCTTTAGAGTAATATATAAATCCTAATACTTTAATAATTATTTCCTTGTATCTCTAAAAGAGCAAAGGAAATTATGTGTTTTGAAGGTGAGAACTGAAAGTGCAGAATACATGTCTTATATTGACAAAATCAAAACTATAAATGACATTTATTTTGTTCTTCGAATCTGTCATACGAATATTTTTATACTGTATTATTATATACATACAGAGTCGAAATTTATTTTTTCGCACTTTCATCAAAGAACTCTAGAACCACAGATAATATCTTTCTTCTGTACTAAGAACATATAATTTTGCAACCTTACATTTAATTTTTTTTTAAATTTCTTCTTCCTCAATTTTCTTGAAATACTTAGACAATCGAAACCAAAACCTTAAACGCACAATTCACCTAATCTCCTTTGAGTTTTGCAATGCGTCCTTTTAGCACTAAAGTCCCCTCCATCCTCTGATAATTTATTACAACTGTCGTAGTCGTCGCGAGCTTGTAAGGATTGAGGAATACGGGTCAGCTGTTACTAAATGGCCAATTGTCAGCGTCTGGTCATAGCAGGGCAGCCTTTTGGTGATGGAAGGCGTGAAGTTGGCAACAATGAACGTCATTAGGAGCATTGAGGAAACCTCGCCGGATGTACCGTGCGTGCGGCCATGTTTCAGAAATCCCCCACGGGACCATACGACCATTGAAAATAATACCAGAGATAGATATCTATTAACCAAATGGTTCGGGTAAAAACCTGGAGTATTCCCATTGCTGGTTACTAATTAATTATTATTCATTATTCACTATCTTTCCCAAAAAGTAAATCTTGCCAACTGTTAGGAAACTAGACGTGTGACAGTATATGGACACATGCACCACATATGGCGCACACAAATATTTTGAGAACGATTTTGAGCATAGATGCCAAATATGTATAAAATACAATTTAAACGTACATATATTTTTATTTTGTAATTTGGAACATTGAAATAAAAGTAGTAGTTAATAAATTATTTAAATATTTGACAATGTGGAAATATTAATCGCCATCAAAATGACGAAGTATACACGTTGCAACCTAAGGGACATGGAGTTATTATAACTTTCAACAACATCTTATGATCCTCTTCATCAAAACACGTTTCATTATAGTTAAACTTAAAAAATATAGGAAACCACTATCCAAAAATAACAATATATACTACTTCATCAAAGAAAGTTTTATTTTAAACACAATGTTGTTTCGTTCAATATTGGACTAACTAAACCCATATTTTTTAGTTCGGACTTTACCCCTCATTTTGTTCACTTTTTATCAGGAAGTTTGACAACAATACAACTTCCCATTCTCCCTCTCATACTAAATGATTTAGAAATAGATAAAACACTATAAAGAATAGTTGTCAAAACGGAACAAATGCACTAAAAACTCTTGTTATGATAGAGAGCCCCTATTGGAAACGCTGACAAAAACTGTTGTGAAATACTTTTTAACAAATTGGTCACAGTAGAATATAAATCTTCGATCCCCCCCCCCCCACACACACACCCTTCAACACCACACAATACATTATTTAGTAAAAACGACATCCTAAAAAGTATGAGTGTTTCGTTGATTCTTTGGTAAATGTTGCCATACTAGGTTTGGCCATTATATTTTATCTAATTTGGGTCTTTAAGTTAGTAATGGACAGTTATATTGATTGTACTGCCATCAAGACTTATTACGTATTCTCAAGAAAAAGTAACGATTTTCGAAATGACAAACATTCAATACAGCCTAAACGAAGTCATATTACACAAAATATAGGTAATGATTGTTACTAAAGTATTATTTTTCTTAATTTTGAACCAGCCTGTGGTTTTACAAGTAGAAATTATATTCTTATCATTCAAGCTATTTTATTAGAAAATCTCGCACAGTTTATTTGCAAGGAGAATCCTCATATCTCTTTCCTTGTTATGTTAGTATAGAATCATAACTAGTTCTCGCGAACACGGATCCCTTCTATAAACAAGGAATATGTACACCAAATTTAAAGTGCACTATTCACTTTTCATTGCGATTAAAAAAGTTATTTTAAATTTTATGGCCATTCTGTTTTATAGTAACCGCACACGCGACCACGGAGGGTAGTATTACTCACTGTAACGGCATTTCTTCAGTGCCACTTGCCGGATAGCTCATAAAATGCATCCCACATGTTAAATAGCTAACCGTGATGTCTCAACTTTAAAATTGAATGATGAAATATTTGTGAGGGCTAGCACTCAGAGTAGGCGACTAGGCTCGTAAAATTTTCATCGCTTGCCGGGTTTTACACGTGAGGATGTGTGGTGAACAGATATGTGGGGCGGGGCTATCTGGGTGGCGGACGATGTTGTACGTGGAGAGACTGCTTTAAAATATCCATATTCTTTCAGAGAATCTTTCAACTCGAGTAACGGCTTTTACTTGTAGAAGCCGGAAGTAGGAGACAAGGAGACTTTGTGACAGGAGAAATCTTATTTTTAGTGTATTTCAACTCATAAAAAGTCATAATGTTTTAGAATAGTGTTGGAAGAATCTCAATACTATTATCATTGAGTTTAGAATATATTCTAAACTAAATGCTTTTATATAGCTCAGCTGTTTATATAACTGACAATATCAATACAAGAAATGACTAAAGTTTTAATGCCGTGATATCGAGACTGTTAGCTCGACCAACGGAGTTTTGATTTATAAAAGTAGCAAAACTCAAATGAGCCCCAACAGATATTCATCTGCGTTGGATTTACGTTTAACCAAAATGAAAAATGAAATTGTTGAAACCGTGTAAATTAGTTTTATATAAAATTTGAGCCATTATTGCAAACATTTCAATATCGGTGCAATGGAAACCTAACTTTCACAAATTTATTCGAACAGAAACTGAATACTACGATTCGCCGATTCGGTGTTGATAATATAATTATTTTTGCATTTTCTAAGTTGGTTTACGATATGAGAACAGTCACACTGCCATGCAACATCGAAGTGATGTAGAATTTTAAACTGTGTAAAAACATTATTTTACGTAAAATTATTTCAACTTTTAGTCATAATCAAAATTATTGCTGTAAAACCACATTTGTGGTACAAAATTGAAATCTTTTGTAAAATAAAAATAGCATCAAAATTTTAATTTACAAACCACAGAGGATATTATTGTTGTTTACAATAATAAAACTTACGATCGCCTAACTTGACCATGTCATAACGAAAATCCGCGCCCTTGGTTAGCTTTGTAGCCCTGTCTGCGGTCACTACTGCAGTTCGCGTGTTCAAACTATATTGGCGCATCTGCGTGCAAGCAATAACATTGTGTTGTGTGTCGTAGGCCTACAGAGGGAGGGAAATCACAGGCAGGTGGTGGATATAGAGCAATACCTAGCATCCCCGTTGTCATGCATTGTAGTAGCATTCATTGTACGACGCTGTTAATACGTCATTAGTGGATCTAATATTATTGGGCGAATAGATTTTACTTGGTGTACGAATTCAACACTGTCCCATTGGGAAATTTTATTGTTGGAGCTTAATTTATTTTTCACAAACGATTGTAATTTTATTATGCTACATATTGTGACTATTGATAACTGCATATAACTATTGATTTACGTTTACAATGTTGCCAATCACAGAACATTTTCTAGCAGCATTCCCGTATCGAACGAAGTGTTTTTGGACGCCCAAGTTGGGCATGTTGGCTTGTTTTTCTTTTAACATTATACAAATGGGAAACGCATTTTTACATAAAGCGCTGATCTTTGTGTTTTCCGAATTGATAAAGTTAACACACCAAAAACTAAATACTAGAAAAAGTGATTCATATAATTGTACTTTACCATTACTGATTGAAGTATTATGAAGATATTACATTTCACATAAATTTACCATAATAATTGAAGCGTGGGCCGAAAGAACGTTGTATAATAATATAATACACAATATTTCTACCATAACATTTGAAAGTAAAACTAAAAATCATGTTGATGGACCACCCTAAATTTTATTTACAACAATACAATTTTTGCAAGAACGTTGGATTTAATTTTTTAGCAGATACATTTTCTTAATCGTGTAATGTAAATCAGTATTATAACTGAAAAGGATAGACGTTAAATAAATAAATAAAATATTACCTATGAACATTGGTTGAACCTCCAATATTTTCTCAGCGTATATGTTTTAGGTAAAAAATGTATATCCAACGTTATAGAGGCGACACCACACTGACATGGAAGGGTTCAAAAGTAAAATAATACATTTCTTCACAGCGCTCTCGTATTTGGTGGAGGTGCCGGGTTGTCAAGTTTAGGTAACGCTAGCCAGCAGAAGGGCTTTCTGCCCCCAGGGTCAACAAATCATTAAGTATCGTCCGTGTTAAAGTAAATGCCATAAAAATGTATCAATCAGAGGTGGTGTTCGGTTTTATCGTTAGATGTGATACACGCACAGACGGACGGACAGAAAGTGATGAACATGCGAAAGCGTCGCTCCCTGCTTCATAACAAAAAGAATCTGAATAAGTAACATGAGTGTAAAAGAGTTCGACAGATAAACGTGATGTTACTACTACACCCCATGAATCCCGGGGGATACAATACAATTCTTTTTATTATAATGAGGCTACGTTTCGGTTAGTGAACTATTAAACCAACTCAAGCCGCTCTGAATCCAATCAGATAGCTAACGCAAAGTAATTTAGTAACTTAAAAGTTAAATAAAGTGTTTGTATGTTTTTCAATATTTATTAAACGAGGGTGTTTACCAAAACGAAACAACTTTGAAAATAACAAAATTCTAAAATCGTTGCACTCAAGCTGAAAGATTTTAATAATTCAACAGAAAACATAAAAAGAATGCATGCACTTCCTTAATGCATCTTGCAGTTACCGATAACTGCAGAACGTAAGTGGCCGTGGTTTTAATGTCTTCACTATGCTGTGACCTAGATTTAAAACCATAATAACCTTTTATCGTTCAAGTATGTAATATTATCTTTAAATTAATTGGCGTAAAGATTTAATCATCACATAAACCTAAGAAATCATAACACAGATTTAATATCAAGTTTGGTTGAAGCAGAGTTTCCATCCCAAACCTCTGTTCGCCATGGATATTTACACAATAAATTACATGGGTTGCAGGCTAGCACCGATTCGACAACTTCATATGCTCCCATGTCCTCCTGATGTGCACATGAGTGACCAATAGAAGGCTTTTCTAAATAAATAAAAAAAATTGTCTAATCAACGTCTTCAACAAAAATGACCAAATCAATTGCTTTATTACACACAAAAATGAAGATACGTTTTTGTTCATTAGCGGTTGAAGATTCCCTAATCACATCACTTTTCTGACCGGTTGTATCTCTGTCCGTCCATCGGATAATTTTTTATCGTATCATTATATTATCGCTATCGTATTTTTGTACAATTTATTGGAAGTCGGTACCCAAATTGTGTATGATAAGACTGTGTACTATGTTGGGGTTAACAATTTTGTAAATAAATGAGTTCAAGATGACAAATCTGCAGAAAATGTATTTTAATTTGCATTGTTTCTTCATTTAATAGTATCTAGATAGTAGAATGTACATTTTTTTTTTCTTTCACAGTTCTGAATTTAAATCTATTTCTATGCCCTGAGAAGGATGTGATGTGTTGTGCCTACTGCACACATCACACGATTCTCAGACATGTGATGTAAGACATGTGTGTGCCAAATGCGAAGAGCGTCAAAATAGAGTTATACATGCAGCTCGCTATAGTGAAAATTAAAACTGATTTACATTTGCGAAAAAGATACCTTGCTAATATATAATTATACAAGAGCTTGTTTACTCATCTAAATAGTTTTGAATCAGCGGGTTGTCAGCTGCATATCTAGCAACTCACTGCCTTGTAAGGATGTTGCCTTAAAAATATTTCGCGCATCCGTTAAACACAGAGCAAAACAATCGCTAATAAAATTTAAATAATTGGGTGCAATGTTGGCCAGCTGACAACTGCCATTAGTGTGCGTGAGCTAGTCAAGACTTTGAGCAGGTTCAAACACGCCTCCTGTGAATTAAAACATGAATCGTGGGACCGCCATAGATTTGACGTCTTAATTACTGGATAGGAATGCCAGAAATGTTTTACATACGTATCAAGAACATTAAAACAAGAGTTTCAAGGATACCCAAATATTATGTTATTACTTTACGAAACGGAGAATTGAAAAGTAGAACCAATTTGAATTTAGGCTTCATAAATAATAATTTCATCATATCTTAGTATTGTCAAACAAACCTATGACACTGTAGATTGAACCGGGAATCTCCAACTGTTCACATCGATGTTATGATAAATCGGATCCACCAAGACATTTTTTACCTGTCTTATGCAGTTATGCGTTTGATCTTGTAGTTTTGCTCTACATACGTATAGTCTTCATATCAGTTATTATGACATTATGACATTAAAAAAGTTCCGTTTCTTTGAATACGAAAGTAAAATGTATGTCCGAATAATATTGGTACTGTGCATTTAGTGCGACTGGATGAAGTGCGAAATGACAACAAAATTATTACGAGAACGCATAGATGAATATTAATTGTGCGTTCGTACTTTGTACTACTTATCGAACTACTTCTATACGTTTTAATGTATTTCAATATAACAATTCTGGTGCATACTCAGAATGGTGATGCCGATCTTTGTACATAGTTTGTTTATACAAAAATTTGTCCCGTTTAGTAACACGAAATTTGTAAATTTCGACCAAAAATTATAACCTTTGTATAGACTTTGCGGACTCGCGTGGAAAATCTGACTTAAAATAATGAGATAAAGGATTTTTTTAAATGGCTAAATAAGATAAATAGTGCGATCAGTGGGAGGATAGAAACAGAACAATAAAATATTGATTTTCTGCATGTAATTCGAAAATTATGAAAGTACTGTAACGCATGTAAGGTGATCATTATTGACTACTGGTTGGTAATGGTTTATATAAATTAAGGGCGCGACAACCGTTAGGTCATAATGCACCACTCTAACCTAGGGGATATGGTCAGAACCAGCCACGGGTAGGGGGAGGAAAGGTGGGTTCTCACGACGCGGTCGTCATCGTCTTTGTCATTGTCGTCGGGGAGGTAGTCAAGGGAAGGAGGAGGTGTCCAAACAATTTCAGTACTTCTTGAGCTTAGACAACCTGTAAACTACATCTGGATCCCACCAGGCAACCCTTTTCTTGTCAATGTAACGCCGGTTGCCTAGCAATCAGGCGACCTTCATTGACGCCAGGCCCTGTTAACTAGGCATCAAGCACTACTTCTGTGTAGTGCCGGTTGCCTAGCAATCAGTGACCGTCATTGACGCCTGTGGCCTTAGCAACCTTCACTTCTTATGTGTAGTGCCGGTTGCCTAGCAATCAGTGACAAAGTAGACGACCTTCATAGCCGCCTGATCTGTAGACAGCCAGCACTTCTTCTGCGTCTCACCGGTTGCCTACGCAACAGGCGAGCACGGCTACAGGCTGTTCCAGAAGCGGTGCAAGTAACTGTCAAAATCAACTGAAAATATGGATTGGTGCCAAAAGGGCCTTTGTAAACATGACTATGTTTGTTCAGAAATGATTTAATATTGTCAACTTATTCTTAAAACGTAGTTTCAATTGAGTCTCCGCGTCAATATTGTTATTTATATAATTATTTCACCGTGTTATAACATAGTTTTGACCACAAAAACAAATTAATAACTCCTTTGTCCTCCATAGTAAATATAACTGTAGGGGATACATAGAAATAAAATTTAAAAAAATTAGCGAATCCCTTTCTGAAAGTGTTAAACAGCAACTTGTTGCTCGGTGGTGCCAACTTTCTAAATAAAAAACTCATGCCACAATGTTTGTCGATCTACATTGACAACATATGTATTTCATAACATTTTAATATTATTATCATAGATAGATAAAAATTACCAAACACTACAGTGATGGAAAGTCACCTAACTTTAGGAAACAACATGGCTACTCCCCATTAATTCTGCTGTTTTGTCATTCGAGGCACGGGTGCAATGACTGATGGTGGGGAAACAGTTGTTCGTATATTATTTTCACATGAATTGGTTTATAAACGATGAAGTCGAATACCTGTTCATTATAACAGTGGGTGCTAATTGGTGCGAGTCGAACGTGATAGCACCAATCGAGGCATGTGAGGTGCTAATTAAATAGACCACAATACACCCCACATGGCAGACACATATCACAATGACCACAATTACGAGTGCGACTCACCGAACTAATGAGTCAATCGATGTGATGCATTGTCACACTTCATGGGACGGTGAATGTGAGTGTGAGTGTGAGTGTGAGTGTGAGTGTGAGTGTGAGTGTGAGTATGAGTGCAAAAGAGAGAGCACTATGTGTATTGCGTCTGTATTGGATGCACTAGACATTCTACAATACTCAAGTCATGTTGAAGCGACCACGACCACGACCACGACCACGACGGGAAAGACGACACTAATCAACAGTGTGTATGATCTAGTATTTAACACATCTACCACCTTATTGGCCAAGAGACGGACTCAAAATTTTGCTTTCTACCTTAACAATTTGAAATTCTTGATTTAGAAAAATGTTTTCTTTAGATTTTTTCCTTGATTTTTTAGGAATAAAATGGTGATTTTGGACTCCAAGTTGACATCAAAGTTGAAACAAAAAGTCCAAAATTTTATTTACATGTTCAAATTAAATTTACTACAGGTAAACAAAATATCCGAGATGTCTCGGAAATGTGTGTAGTTTTGTGTTTTTATATAGCCTACAATTTTATTTTTGAACCATTTCAATAATCCTTTTTATCATTCAAATTTAATAAAGAAATCTCTACCAATTCAGAACAAAACAAAGTAGTTTTTAACCCGGGTTAAAATAATGAAAAACTGGCAGATTTAATTGTGTAGATTTTGTAAAGTGGTGAAAACTGTATATACCTGTGTATACCCTATAAAGGGCTACAACGTGACACGAACTAATTAGTCGGTTTACTAATAAATATCCATATTGAAAGCTATTTTTTTGAACACGTCATACTTTCATAAATAAAACTGATTTACCTTAAATTCCGTTATATTATCTTCCTCTTTGCTTAACAAACTTCTAGCTTTTTGTGTATTTATTAATAAATTATTTTCAAAGAACATCAGTGCTAATTTATTTCATCTCTAGGTCGGCCATATTATGATGTTGTTATTATTTAGAATCTTCGGTGTGAGCATGTGCACAATTTACAATGGCATACAGCCTAAGTATAATACAACCCTTGAGACCCACTGAAAACACCCTGTAAGATAACATACTATCTCACCATGTTATCTCTGGCATAACAAGTAAATATGAATGAACCACAAACATCTGTATATAATATACGACCTAACATTTCAGAACGGAAATCTGTCCTCGCCATTTAAGAAAATATATGTTCTACCTTCTTATCAGATGTGTGATGAAAGAAATAGGCCTCTTATCACCTGTCCCCCTTACGATTCACTCTCCCCTTTCAAGGAAACCCATTCATACGTTTCGTGAGAGAAAGGAGCCTCTCAATGCCGTAATTTATTTGAAATGAATAAGAGAAAGACCCCGTCGGAAAAGTAGCCCCATTGGCTTGGACAAATCCTTTTCATTCTCAAATACGAATCATAGTCGTCATCTAATCTCGAATCCATCTCGAAGGACTCGCTTTGCTTCTCCATCACCTGGAGTTCTGACAATGTCGCTTCGATTGGAAACATTGATAACCCAGCCTAAAGGGACTTCCTCCTCCTCGTAGTGATGCGATAATGGAAGACTAGGCGCAAGGACGCTTATATTTAAGTTCACATTTGAAATAAATGAAATTGAAGACATTTCAAGAAAGGAAAGGGGTGAATAAGGTATTACCAAGTTGGACTGGGTAAAAACAAGACGAGATGGTATTGAGATTTTCTTTGAATGGATGTTTTTGTATCGGTTCTACCTTCTAACATGGTTACCCACGTCTGTACCGCTGAACAAAAGTAGTCCGATATAATTCACATAATTGAAGCTATCGTTGCTCTACGATTACAGACGTTCCAGCTTTAAATCTATTGGCGACTATAAACATTTTGATTTTTGGTATTATCAAAATTTAAGTCTACTTATGAAATCGAGTTTTAAAATAGTGCATAAGAAATTAAATGTGCAAAAGAGGTAAATATGTTACTAAATATTATTCAGTACATTGCAATGCAGGGTTGGCTTGATCGGCTTTAAATTTAATGTCCCCCACTGAAAATCAGTTCTGTGACTGAGTGGGGACTCTAAATACGAATTTATTTTATTTATTTATTATTTGGTAAACCAAGAGAGAAGTGGGAGGAGGAGGACCAAATAATAAATGATGTTAAAGAGAGAGATGAGTCTTGGGAAGAAGTAGAAGCAGAAAGACTATGGGAGGACAGAAGGAAATGGCGTGAGCTAGTGGTAAGAAACAAGAAAGAAGATGACGATGTTGAAGGAGAACAGAACACGACACGACAGGCCTGACAATGTGCCCTAGAAAATCTGGTGGTTAGCCACCCCCTGACCCGACTTATGTTGGAAGCAGGTGTAAGAAATATTCATTTATTTATCGTTTCGAAATATATCATTTTATAGACAATCATCTGTACGGTGATAAGGGTGACAAGAGACAAAGCAGCTATAGCTGGCAAAACACTATGTCAATTATATGGAATTTAGTAGAACGAGCGAAGTTCTAATTATCTTTCATAATGAGATGATAGTGAGCATAACTTTAAAGCGACAAAACGTTATATCACAGATAACCTGAAGTCAACTTTACAATCTTTTGAACTAGTTTATGTTCTAGCTAGGTCACTGCTAGTTAATTTAGATATCATTAATACATTTCGTTGCTACCGGTAACTTTTAGTATTTATTATATAGTAAAAATATTATATTTTAGTATATTTTTATATTTAGTATTTGTTTAATAATAAGCAATATATTTTTTTTAAGGGAACACACATACATAGTTCAGAATAGTTCATGCCATTTGCGTATTTCACGAGGCTGCCACCTATTTGTACGAAACGGACTTCCCACACAAAACAAGATTCGGTCGGTCTTTGAACACACAAACAGTAACACTAAATAAACTTTTACACAACAGTTGAATAATCTCATTGAGAAGGGAATACGCCGCACACAAGACAAAAGTATTTCCAAAGATAAAAGACTTACTGTAGCAAAAAGCAAAACATCTTCTCCAAAGGGCGGAACTATAAGAGAAAGAGATGGTCTGCGTTCTTTGTGCAACCGAATAAAATACTCCTGTCCACATTTCAAGTGTAGTGAACTGGATGGGTTCAATGGAATACAAGTAGCAATGATAATAATAGTGTAACTGTAGGTTGTCGTTTCGATACTGAAGTGTATTTCCGTTTGGTTTAAAAATACATTCAACTGTGATCACGCTATTATACGACCTTGTTTTGTGTGTCACTGACGAATTCCAGTTTGTTTTGAGAAAGGAAGTAGCGAAGCTTCATTTATAGGCCTAGTTTGTCAACCACAAGGTTAGCGAATTCAAAGTTTAGCCTCGAATCTTGATCGCTCCCTAAACCCGTGGGTGCCTAACCAAAAGTACCATTAGCTGATCAATATCTACGTCCTCTCTGACACTGACACAAGCATGAAACTATTATTTTCAACTTGTCTCAGAAAAAGCGACTCTGATTCGAAAGGTCGCGGGATCGATACCCTCCACTGGCAATCCTAAACGAAAAATTATAATAGGTTTTCTTCAGTCGTTAATGCGAAATAAAAGGGTTGGTGTATGGAATTGTCGTTGGACAAATTTTCAGTGATTTTCTTTGCTTTTCGTTCTCACCGACAAGCAAAATGTCAAACTAGGAGTAGATTTTATCAGTGTGGGCAGGTTTCGTTCGGGATAAAACTTTTTTTCTGGGACAAAGTGAAAAGAAAAGTTATTTGAACATTTTCTTTTTTCCTAGTCCTATTTTTATTTAATTTGACATAGTTTTTTATAGTGTGTTTGCTAACATGGTAGTAAGGCTATGATATTAATTCAAACTTGACGAAATAATTTAAAATAAAAACATGAGAAAATCTCAGACACAAGCTTTTGAGGGTGGGAAAAATAGATGCTACAAAATACTATAAAACGATACTTGAATTCGCTATGTACAGTTGCACTCGTCGTATCTCTACTAATAATCTATACGAATACACATTCCCAAATAATAAACCAAAAACCAATGTCACGTGTTGCGAATTTACAAGCAGATACATGTGGAAGGGCTATGAAGTGTGTCTCGAAAATTCTTTAAAATTATGCCATGTATTTGACCTTGATTATTTTGTTTTCTCAATGTGTATTATTACTTTTGTGGACAAGGTGCTATCTTTACTGTTGTTTGCTTCGTTACACATTCAAATCAACGACCAAAGTAATCATTACTTACGATCTTTACTACTTCTACAAATTTGCGACTTGCCATTTATATTTACGACTCCCTCGTCAATATCCCGCCTCGTAATGCCACCTTATCTTAGTAAAATTTATGCCAACATTTTTGTTATCTTTAATTGAAGTTCTATGTACACATGTGTAATACACACATGACACTCTGCGTCTACCCCCAGGAAATACAATCTTTCATGGCAAATCTTGCCACTAAGACAAACACTAAATACTTTATGACCCTGGATTCCACCCTCTATTTAACAAGACGCGATGGTCTAGTGGGTATCCTTCAATGCTAATGCATTCGCTTTCAATCCCTAGGGCTCAAGATAAGGCCTATCAGTAATTGGTGATGTGATGGATGCGTCGATATACGGCATTGGCTTCTGACTCACGCCCCCCATTAAAGAGACAAGATACTGGATTTGGGGGTAGAGGGGGGACCCAAGAGGGGTGGATGGGAGGTTCAAAGGTTCCTGAAGGGACCCAACCAGCCCATTGATCATCGTTAATGGTCGTTGCACGTAAATGTGGTTAAATCATATTATTTTCCTTCCCCTCGATTTAGGATTTTAGTTAAGGTCGGTTGACACAGTGTGATCAAAATCAGTAAGATTGTTAGTCACTAGAAGACAGGGTGGGTTTATCTTTTTCATTGCCTTAACATGTAAAACATAATTTTGTATGTTATTACGTCCATTGTTGCAATCTGCGGCTGTAAGTCAGTCATGCTAATTGTTTTCAGACAAAATTTGGAAATCAGATTATTGTTGTCACAATCAATGTAGATAGTTGAAAAATCTCAATAATATATTTAATCAGTTTTAAAATAAATGCAGATTTATCGATTCATGAAGAATACAAAATAGGGAAATAAAGACAAATCTGCAAATTAAACTTGATATTTGAAAATTTTGATTGCAAGTCGGTGACCAGGGTTCGAATCCTGGTGAGGCTGGTGGCAGAGACATCCAGTTGTAAGAGACAAGCTCAAAACACAATAATATCACACACCACCCTTGTCAATCGAAAACATTATTGTTCGAAAATAAATATATTGAAATGTATTGTTTTAAAGAATGACCACGTATGACCAACAACACATTGTGTAATGCACAAAATCTGGCTTATTGTCCAGTTCTGGCAGGCATTTCTTGGTTGAATGACAATTTTCAATTGTCAAATCAAGTCGCACTTGTTGAAGAACTATTCCAAGTCTCAATAAGTATTAAATATTGTTTAATATGTGTAATACAATAAGTTGCCTGCTACATCCACAAAATAAAATAATACTAGCAGCTTACGCGCCTTAAAAATTAAAACCTACATTTATTTGTGGAATGTATCTAGGCCAATCAGAAACAATGTTCAAGCTGTCAAGTATTATAATTGTAAAGTAGTGAAGAATATTATGAAAGAGTGTGATTCATTGTGACTTTCCACTTTCCACTTTCCAGGACCACTACAAATAACAATGCTGTAATAATTGTAACAGAGTCTTAGAGTCTTTTAAGTCTTCTTTACAACGTGTAGCGCTTCTTGCGCACCCAGTATTGTTGATATCTCTCTCATCCATTCAAAACACCGTCCACTCTCTCTCTCTTGTCGGTCGCAGCATCCTAATCCAGCGAGCCGCCGACACCGGTACCACGTAGTTCTCTATCTGTGGCGTTGCTCGTCTTAGTTGAGAGAGTTCACCGCTCAAAGGCTAGGTGGCGACACCGATACCGTCGGAGACTCGAGAGGAGCGAGGACGGACAATGCACGCCGGACAATGTTACGCAATTTATGCAATTCATGAACGCGATTCAATACAAAACGAAGCGATATCTTGATCAAGCATTCATATGTTAATAGTTTCATATGAAACACGTTTCAAAATTCTAGCTTTTCTGACGAAAAAATACTATTCTCTCGAAGTTTCAAAAGGTGATCGTAGCACAACTTGAATGTGTAAAGATACTTTTTTTAAAGCAATTAAATGTAGAATATTTAGCATTTTTTTAAATTCTTCATTTTGTAACGTCAATTTTTCCTTATTACCAAAACCAAATAATGAATTACAGGAAGGTTTTAATTTTAATTTAATTAATTTAATTAAATTAAATAATCAAATGCCTGTACATAAATTAGTTCTCAAAAGTTATGGAAAAACATTAAATTTAGTCAAATTAGCGTTTTTGTAGCATTTTACAAAATACGTGTTTAGCATCAAAAACCTAATACACTAAATCATATCTCTAAACATTAGTATATAACTAGGATACATTTTTAATAGTGCCTTTATGTTATTATGTTGGATGCAGTTGTACAATAAAGTATAATATACTCGGTTGACCCTCATTAGTTGAATGCCACTAGGACTGTGTTAAAGTTTTGATACAGATCAGATGCAGATACAGTTTTGTAAATAAAAATCATTGGACTTTCCACTGTTATTAATATTTGTATTTAATAATTTTTATATTTAAATATATTTATTAACTATCAAAAAAATCAGTTTGATAAAGACTCCTGTAAAGGGATTCGAAATATCACATTTTAAATAAAAATATTAATAACAGTGGAAAGTCCAATGATTTTTATTTACAACGTTACTACCTGTTTTTATTTTTAATAATCAGATACAGCTTATTACTTCGATTGTGACACTGTGACATAAATTATTCAACATGTTTTTCTCGATTCAATATAGTTATTTGACAATCTTTTGCATCAATTACATACATCTAGATCTAGTAATTTTTAAATACAACACGATTTTTGACTCAATCAATTCCGTTGATCAATTTTATCGGACCAATACATTTCACCGTTGTTCATCAGCAACTTTGCTAGTCTCTATAATAATATGCTCAAAATGTAGAGAGTAATAGCGTCGGGTGTCTTGGGAACACTAGACACCCAACGGTAATAGCCACACTAAAGCGATGAGGAACGTGTATGTATAGAAATCCAGTTTTTACATAATCTCTGCAATATTTAAATAATTGAAATTACAATAAACTAATAATAGGTACAATATGAGATACTGTATGTAACACCTTTTGTTTATACGATGACTACTATTTGCTACGAATTACGATTACTTAACGTAACGTGTTATATCAAACTTTAAACTTGAAATATATCTCGGTCAATTTAGGTACTTTGTGACGTTTTCCAATAAAACCACCCACATAAACATTAACCCTCTAACCGAATACAACGTACTCTAATCAACACATCTGATCAGAAAAGCAATAACTAAAAGCCATCACGTGTACGATTTCGGTTCGGCTGCAATAAAGGGGCTTTAATTTAATTACCATTCCAACTGGAGCACAGGAAAGAGTTGTTAATTTAAGGGAGGAAATGGGGGAGGAATTTCCTCTGAACGACTATGATGTATCCGGTGTGACCCTTATACTCGTGTCGAATGCGGTGGAGATGAATCAAGTTATCGGAAATCCGTAATTTTTGACAGTTTGACAAACCGCGAGCGTTTGAGAAAATATCGCCACGGAGGTCAATTATACACACTAAATTACAAGAACGGTGATTATTCTATATAAAGTCACAACTACTAATATAATGTGACCTCCTACCTCACCTTGTCACTGAATCACGAATACATTATATTCAATTTCTATAAGTTGTTAAAAATTTTCATGGTGCAGTGTATAGGTGCATATTTTAGTAAATATTTGAGCACAATTAAAGTTGAGAGATGGATCAGAGATGGAAAGATGGATCATTTTAAATTGACGTGACACAAAACATAAACTAAGCTATATTCCTCAAACATTTTACGGGCCAAAATTTGTAAAAGTAAAATTACAGTTTTCACGTATTCGCACCAAAAAGCACACTAGCGCGGCCCTGTTGGCGGAACGTAGAACCCTAGCAGTAGTGATCACTCAGGTAGAGACAGCGGCAAATAACGTGGAAGAACGTGTAGATGTAACTAAAAAGTTGAGTTTTCGGCGTGCTACGTTTTTTTTTACGGATGTTGAACGTTAGAAATAAAATAAAGAAATATTTGTGCTATGGTTATCACAAGAAAACAAATTTTAAATGCACCATAAAGTGGACACCTGACGCAAGGGTTATGTCTCGATTGGCCTACATTTCTCTTTTAAAATACAACTCTTTACACTTAAATAACAACTTTTAAATTATCGTGATCTCAATTTAAATTTCGGTAGGGCCTACTCTTAATAAAAACATTATTCTCACATTTAAGTCCAGGGATAAAGTCCGAAAACATATAGTCAGAAGACAGTATGGTGTCACCCACTGAGTTTTCCCGTTGTGTTTGATAGATTTATTATTTATTTATGTTCATTTTTTAATAATTATACTTATTGTTTTTCGCCCGTCACCGACACTCATATTAAATCGCGTTTTACAATTTCAGACAATAATTTTAATTCATGCTTATGCCAATAGGCTATCACACCGTTCCCAATTGTTACACATACAGGCCTACATGGCACATAGGCCTACATTCAATTTGTTTCGTATGTGATGGGCTACCTCAAAATTACTACACTGTAGTGCGTTTTTATCAACAACAAAAAAGGTAGGCCTATGTATAGTAATAAATTCGGAAAAATCGTTTTCAATGAACATTTTTCATAATAAATACCAATTTCTGCAGCCAAGTATTTTAAGAAGTTTCGTCATGTTCTGAATAAAGCAGAACGTGCTATGTTCTACACCAGTTTTGTTAGACCTATTCTTGAATACTGCGCCCACTATATGTGGAGTAACTACGAAATTCAATCTACGTAAGCTAGAACTGACCCAAAACAAAGCACTACGCATCATAAACAATAGAAAAAAATTAATACAAACTAGAACCGATAACAACATTCCCTCATTTCAGTCCAGACTTCAATATCTTGTTCTGATGAGAATTTATAAAGCATTTCACGAGAAACCTGACAACAGGTATCCAGCCATGTTTCATAAGGTGCAATCAAACAAAAGTCTTCGCTCTGTAGCCAACAACAACATTACAGTACCTAAAGTAAACAAAGAAACTAGAGGAAAAAGATCATTCAATTATGTATCGGCACACAGGTGGAATGCTTTACCTGCTAGCTTAAAAATACAAAACTCAAAAACAAAATTTAAGAACTTTGTAAAAAATGTTGTATATGAATTTCAGACATTACTATGAAGAAGGAAATATGTTGTTATTTTCTATACTCTCATTTTATTGTATTCTAATAGTTCTAGTTATTACTGTTAGCCCTAATATTAGTATCATCTTATTTTAATCAAGGAAAAAAATGTAATTTGTACTTATGTAGGACTACAAAATATAGTATATAGGTATATATTAGCCACGCACACTATATAAGCAATAATATTATGAATGGAATTATGGACTCATTAGGCAATGCAAGAAATATTTATTTCACTTTTAACTGTAGTTTTCTTAGCTCTTAGTATTATTAGTCTTGGGCATCAAGTAGGAGTGATTTATTACATAACCTGTATGAAACATGTATGTAGTTACTACTTTAAAGAAACCCAAATAAATAAATAAAAAATAAATAAATAAATAAATAAATAAATAAAAACACATTTTGTCGATGATTACAAATTGACAACATCCAGATTAAAGCATAGATGTAGGCCTAATTTATTGACATTTTCAGGAAATATGATGAAAATAATACAAGTTACTATTTATTGTTATTACATTATCGCGGGAAAACGTTAAATATTGCACCTTGCACTTCAGCTGTTCAGTGTTATATCAATTTGTTGCAAAATATTTGTTGATACAACAAACAGACTCGTTTCACTTCGCAAACTTTACATTCTAAATTCAAATAATTGGTAATAATTCCTTGGACCAATACCAATTTCGGCGGGCAACTTTACTAATGGTAGTAATTAAATAATAAATAATAATCTGCTTATGAATTATTTTCTGGATATTCTTACGCTCAAACATAATAATATACCCAACTTATTATGATGATATTATGAAAAATATTTTACATTTCATCCCTATCCCATTCAGAAATATAGGAATAGGAAAGTTCAATTTTGGCTACAGTTGGCCTACCTACGCAATTACGCCTACTTGTGGTTGTATAAGAGCATAAAAAATGCAAACCGTAGATGAAAATATACATCTTATTTAATGCGTGTGCGAGAAAGGTAAATGTGAGTGAACAGATCGGAAATAATCCCCGAATTGTCATAACCGGCGCGACTAACACACGTTAGCGCCATATACGCTCCAGCCCGGAATCACAATTACGCCAGCCATGTTGTGACGTAGCGCGCCGCCAGTGCTGCGATCTACATGTCGATTTGGTGCCGAATAGGCCAGTAATTTTGTTATTGTTTTATAATTTGCTGTAATTTTATTTGTTATGATTAGTATTGTGCTATAGACCATGTAAAAAATAAAATTACTGTGTGTTCCATTTCAAAATGTTAATTTTGTTCTAATGTATTCCATTGTGAAAAGGAACATTATTTAATTTGGCCTTCTTCAATTTCTTACTCAACGACCTCAAAAGTCAGGTACCAACTTTAAATAAAATCGTCAACGAATCTGTTCTCACTGTTGCAAATCCGTGATAATGAAGATCAAGCTAAAGTATAGTTTTGTAAGAAGTATAATTACCTAAGTTATTAATTCGAACAATCTGTTTTCTCTGAGCTCGTAATTATAAGCGAAAATAGTGCAAGCTTCTTCCAAGAAGGTAATGCACACCTCGTTAAGCCTCTGCACTAATTAAGACGACAAACTCCTACTTATTAATTAGGTATTAAGAGTTTAACACATCGTCGCATTCATCTTCAGCGTGAAATATTACCACACAGCTGAACCTACTTTGCCCTGCTATTCTACAACACCGCATACTAGATACGTGCATGTTTATTGGTCACATATGGTCTACAAATGAATAATAATGATACATGTTGATGTTGGAAATAGCTATAAATTATTCCAACAAAAAATCATAACACGTTGCATATAAGAAATGTAATAATAATAATAATTATTATTATAAACATTGTATATTATAATACCGTATTTTATTAAACAAGCACAGTTATGGAAGTGCCCAAAATAAGGACATAAGTTAACCACCTATTCTAGGGTTGAAATATTTTGGTGGATGTGCCGAGTTTAGAGATAGCTCTCTTTTGTGTAAATCTGTCCCTGCCTCCTTACCTCGTAGACACCAAAAACATTATGTATTGTTGAAGAGCCGTCTTAGCGAACAAAATGTCATGTCAATCGTTGGTCATGTTCGGTTTTTATCGTGAGATGAGACACCGCACGTGGATGTGGAGCTTCGCTCCCTAAAACGCTTATTAAACACACTGCTGTATTTTCAAGAACAACCCGATAGAGGTAGCTAAGGAGTTACACGAGAGACTCTAAACCGGGAGGTCGTCGGAACGATCCCGGCCACCGTACCTGGCAATCATAACAACAAACCGTCCTAGTCAAAAGATGGATTCATGGATTACGCCCTGTAAAATATCCCTTGCCATTCCCTACCATCTTGCGTAATAATTGTTCATCACATCCTATGCAGTGTTATACTCGTCTGAAAAGTGGCAAGATGTGTAATGGGTAGAATTCCTGTAAACAAAACTTGACAGTATAGGCATACGTTTACTAAAGTTAAAAAGCCCAACACACCATTGAAATAAATAAACGAGAACTATTGTGGAATATTTACAATAGATTTGTAGGTGAAAAGCAGTAAAGTTAATAACATTTATACAATAGGGAGAAATTAATCATAAACAACACAGAAGCACAAAGAAAAGAGAAAAAAAAATACATATATTATTTTTGCAGTCAGTGAAGTCATAGAAACTAGTATATTATGATTGCCCTATCGATATTGTCCTACAATTATATTTTATTTCATTGTATTGAGTTGTTTAAAACAAGAAAATCGACAAAACTAATATTTTTCTCTCAAAACTTGACCTTATTTCCCGTTACTCCAAAGGTCTCAGTAGTGCGGAAAACTATTTGATCCGATGCACTGGAATCACGCTTGATAGCGTCGTAAGTGCCTACTTGAGATCAACCAGAAGGAAGGTCCCATGATTAATTTATGAGTTCCGTTGCCCGTGCTCTGTCATTATTATGTTCTAACATACTCGACGCTTTGCGGTCAACCATCAACCAACTGTTGTACGAGAAATATTACTATTATCTATTTGCCGTATTCGAGAAACCTGAAAGGGGTTGGATTCCAAAGAGACGCCCTACTTTTTCAAACGAAAACCACAATTACTATAATTCCCTATACATTTTAAAGAATGTTTAATTTAATACAAGGTTGGGTAGAGTGTATCTATGGAAATAACCGGCCGGTATTTTGATTGGTAGACCATCTGTAGAGTTAGCACGATCCACCTCACACGGAACTGTTTTCGAAATGCAAGTTTAGCTGAAGGCAAAGAAAATAATAACATCGAAGTATGATCTTAGTTTTTACATCACACGTCCAGAGTACCAACTAACTCTGTGCACCAAGTGTACATGTACCTACTCAATTTGCACATCATTACAAAGTAGCATGGTGAATTGCATCATGTAATCGAGGCTATAGTGCAGACGGAGAGTAGTAACAGAATTCCCATAATTAAGTTCCTGGAACCTTTGAATATCCTAAAGTAAATGATATATTCGTCTCATCTGCATGGTGTCCCTTTAATTGGCGAAATGAAATTAACATCACGCATGCAGTACGAAATGATTGTAAATATGCTGGGAATATTCCGGCTTAGTTTACGAATAATTGCTCTCACTGTTCAAAATTCAAGTCTTCTCAACGTGGGGTGCAGACTTTGGAATATGTTTAAATAGTACAAACCTTTGACCTTGTTAATTATTTGCCAAAACCCTCGTAGGGAAAAAAACACAATTCCCTACGAGATAAACTCTGCAAAAAAAACAACTAAGAATTTATTTATGAATAATTGTACGTTTTTTTCTAAATATATCGTCAAAACTTGAATGTAAAATTCAAATTTGTTTTGGGACCCATGAAGCGAACTATTTTCAGCGCATACATAGCATATGCATTTTCTAAAATCAACTGGGCCAAAACATATAAAATTACCAATGATATATCCAACAAAGACATTAATATTGATGATCGTTCCCGCATTTATATATTATAATTCGTTTGAATAAAATTTGTAACCATAAGAAGAAATAATATTCGAAACTTGGCCCTTTGCATGTGCACTTTTGAATTCGGCAGTTCTACTAGCCACGCAAAAGCCTCAAACGTCTCATTATTTCGAAAATCTTCCATCATTGGTCTCTAGAATATCAAATTTTCCAATTCCATCCATACCATTTCCTCGCTGACTTGCTGGCAGCAAGATAACAAGCCAAGTGATGATCTGTCGCATGGCCCACGCAGTTTGCTCGAGTCCCAGAGGAGCTGGTTACCAAGGTTACCATGCGCCCCCGCAGTCGCAGAGGACACCACTGGTCAGCTAGATGGTTGGTTTCACCCTTGACTTAATGTCCTTGAGAGGAGAAAGATTCCATATAAACCGAGGGGACGACAAGTGGACAGCAATAAGAAGAAATTGACTGTACCCTCCGCTCCGCACAAACATCATTTGCCTTGGGAGATAACTCTCCTCGTATCAATCATGTTGAGGGAAATAGACTCTACATTTTTTCATCAACGCGGAAAATACACAATTATTTTAAATAAAAAATACGACATCAATACATTTTTGTAAAAATAGCATGCTAGTAGCAACAAAACTGTGTAACAGTACAATATTCGAAATGAAAGAATGGTTTACCATGTCGATTGTGAATAATTTTTGTACAACGACCGTTATTTTAACAAAATGGTTATTTTACATTACTGTTGATGTCACTGAGTGTTAGAGACTTTATAATTCCCTAAATTAATTATAAACTGAGATGGTTTGGGCAATTGTGCGCATTCTCAGGTGGCGGGGCTAAATTTACTCAAATAAGGAATCGATTTTAACCCAACACCTCCTGAAAAATGATTTCTAAGTTCCATAATAACGGTATGCAACGCACCCAAATTTTGGAACGTGCTTGTACGCAATAAGATCACATTTTGAATTCAAATGTGATTTTGTTTGTGTTAACTTTTAATAAATTGATATATGACGCTGTTATAGGCAACAATAGCCAGAATTAAAAGTGCCATCCACCGTGGGATTTTTAACCGGAACCTTGCTGTCCGGTGGGTCGCGGTTCAATCCCCGGGATTGAACAACTTGAAATTCTTTAGTTTCTGTTTATAGTCACCGTCACACACTCACAAATGGACCAAACTTTTGCATGGATTAAATGAGTTAAAACTTGCTGAAGCGGGTAATACGAACGTGAATCCCGACTCAGTGAGTCCATTATGTCCAACGTGACCTATGAGTTATGTGTACACTTATAACAATAAAGACAGTCATATTAACAGAATTTAGCTTCCCTGAGACCAAATACCTCATCCTCACCATCAGAGTGTTTCCCTCTTAGACTTGGTTCATGTTAGTGACCTATATGTTCGATCATGTATTACATCAGGTCTATTGACTTGTCAAGTCATACTGATCTATTACGATTCGTCACGACTGATCTAACAACTTACTTAAATTCATCTTCCTACAATTCACTATATTAGAGTGTAAACTCCGTACGATAAATTACACTAATCAGCTTCCGTAACACATAATTACGCCATTTAAGCAAATATTGTAATCAGTCCAAGAGGTAGATCACGATCCATTCAAAATTATTTATGAATAAGGCAGCTAGCACGGATCTTGTGGTCTTCCAAATAACAGGTTCGTCAGATTCACGTGTAAGAAGAGGCGATCCGAATCACAGACGCCACGCCCACTTACAAATTTACCCTTGGTTTCATAAAAATCTATAGAAATGTTATAATAGCGAATTATGTCCATTGTCTGGTTGAGTTTGCGTGCAGACTTGTGTCGGTAATTACAATTAAAATAAATAATAAGGAGTAATAACAGGTATGGATAATGAGAGTGTTCCGCCATATGTTGGGTGACGGGTGAGGTACAAAGCAAGCGGCTGCCTGCAGGACGGGTTTTTGTCAAGGTAAATAGTTCAGACTGCGACCAAGTCTGCATGTGCTTTGTCTGCGCGCAATGTGATGGTGACAGGCGCAGATTGATTGGTATTGGGAATTGACGCTGGGGCGAACGCAATGAGTTGAGGTGGCATACCGAATTACATGCGGTGGGTACTAATGGCAGAAATTGCGGAAACTTTGTATTTGTTAAAACCACGTGATAATGGCATAGCTGCACTATCAGATTGAAGCATCTTTAGTACAAAACACTACTTTTACGCACGCCTCTAAAACACGCTAACTAAGTCCATAAATGAACAATTTGAAATAATAGAATAATAACTTTTAAATTATTTGACATAAACATAAATGCACGTGTGACAGCACACGAGATAAAATCCCCACACTATCAACCGGGAGTTTTCACTTATCACAACCTAATAGGCAGAAATTACATAGTTTCTCTGTATTAGATTTTTTGTTACGAACGGCAGATTATGTAGAAGTAGAACTTAGTTATCACATGTGTCTAGCACGCAAAAATACATAAATCAAGTGGCAGACTCAAACGTTATTAACTTGTTATCCGCTGTTTTACTCGTCTTCGTATTGGACGGGATTGAGATCAGAACATTACAAGTTCTACGACATGTGTGCACTGTGCAGGAGGAGAGTGGTTTGGGTTAATTAAATAAGTGTTTTATCTGTCCCTTGATTTGTATTTATTATGTCGCTTGTACAAGGTTTTCTTGTTATAAGAAGCAAACATAGGTTTTCATACACGACGCTGTGCGTCTCATGTGCAGTGCTTCGTATTTCTTGAAGAAGAAGCTAAAACTCAACACATTTTAATCGCTTCACCTTCCGATAGGCAACCTATAATCCTAGTTTGGAACCATTTTTTTTATGTCGAAGAAGATACGCTTAACTTTTCTTAGTAGCCAATATACTAAACACCAAATTAATAACTTGCCTAAGATAAAAGGAACAATGTGGACGTACCTTGAAAAATACGAACACACAATTATGCTCAATTAGTGACGCCCTCCTGCTAATTTGGATGTGATTTCGAACTTGGTCCAGACGTACGGAATGATGTTGAATGAACGGACAAATCGCAAAGATTCTCCACTCGCACATAAACTGTTCATCATTTCATAGCCACATTGCAAATTCGTTGTGTTACGAAAGTTTAGAGCAATTTTCTTATATTTTAAATTTTGGTAAAATACAAACTTTCATCACAGAATATATCCTTACCAAAGAATAAGATTTCGAAATAGAATAATTCCTATAAGCACTTTCGTGACCTCAAAAGTGAGAAAATGTGTCAAAAGGTCAAATTCGGGTCATTTATTGGTGTGTGAAAGTTATTGGAAATCATAACCTTCAAGGTAACAGTTGTAACCGCAAAACCAATCACACAATTTCAATTGTTTAATAATTTAATATCGCCAACCAATATGCATTGGTCACAAATTAAACTCATGACCTAACACATTAATTTTCTTGCACAATTCAAGCCATGCTTTTCAATTGATGTCACGTCTTCTACTCTCTAAAATTAATTTAATCATAAACTGTTTCGTGAAATTTAAACTCAGGTAGGAGCGTGTGCTCAAAGGAAGCGTCTTATAACTATAATTAGCTACACGAACAAATGAAGTTGTCAAAGTTTACGCGAAAACAAGCAAAGAGAAGTTTAGCAAGATTAGTAATTTCAGTAGGCCTACACAGACACCGCACTTAGTAATTTCATATCAAGTTTAGAGGTAGCAATGTTAAACTTTCTATTGTTGATTACACTCTTTATCTTTGAAATAAATTTCAATACCTTTGGGTGGAATGTTTCCCATGAGACTACAAAGTGCTAGATGCTCTCGCCCAAACTACGGTTATTTGAATAGTATCAAGAGATGTAATCAGAATGTGAGGAAGTTTAGTTCGAAATACGGTAATATTTAATACACAGTGTGCGCGCGCGTCAATGATGGCGACATAGATAAGTGATTGTTGGTGTGAAGATTGAAGAGTGAAGAGTGAAGATTGAAGATTAACTGCATGTGTGGCTCGTTGATCTTGTGATGGTGAGCGTCTCTGCTTCCAATGTCAGAAGGTCCCGGGATCGATTCCCACTAGAGGCAGAAGTTTTTCAACTTCTGATTTGGACTTGAGTTCTGAATTGTCCTTGTTGATTCTGGAGTTGATCCGCGGGTGTTCGTACTGTCAATACCACCACCTTTTTTTAATTTTTTTTTTATAAAATCTTTATTCATTTATAATTTACAGCTTTTTGTACAATTTCCATACACATATAATCAAGGACACGTTGTAGACATATCAAAATAAATAAAGCTAAATTATCTAAAAATAAAAATAGAACAGTTTATAAGGAATTAAAAACAAAGCGATAACAATTGAGTATTTTGCCAGTCTTCCTTCTGCCTGTAGAAGTCCGCTCTTGCCTCAAGGTGGAGGGAAACACTGATTGCATTATTTCCTATTAAAAAATATCGATATTTGGTTATTATCTCTCACTCGTCGATTGCGTCAGGGCCTACAGGGTTGGTTTGGTCGCTTTGGTTTAATGTCCCCCACTGAATATCAGTTGTATGACTGAGTGGGTAGGTTTCTAAATACGAATTTATTTTGTTTAATTTACAACCATTGAGCATAACCAAAGGTTCCATACTCAAAGTTACAACCGTTCAAACGACAACAAAACACGAAAGGTAACACCCAGCACTGTCATGTCAGTTATCAGTATCACTATGGATAACAAGTTGCGAATCAGTTAGCCCGGCCTCTCTTATCCTAACAATTACTATACATAGACTTATTTAAACATGGCCCCATCAGGCAGTTGGCACTTAGTTATTTTAGTCAACATTCCAATCTGATTACTCAAAGAGTTTCTACAACTATATTTTTGCACTGTTAATTTTTATTATTTTTCATAAAATATCAATTATGAATTTAATACAAATTACTCATTTAGCATTTTAGAAAAATAACATTGAAACTCAATAACTTTATACTAACTAAATAAAATGCTTGCGTACTAAACCCATGTTCTTGATGTTTATTTATCACACATTATAACTATAAGACTAATTAGAAAACTAATAAATTTTTAAAGTTAAAACTTAATTTTGAATCTAGTACCAACCAACCTTTAGGTTTTGTCTGCGTATTTATTTTATTTGTTACTGTAATATAACCTGTACTAAATATTGTTGTAATTTTGCAAATAAGGACAACGAACAAACAAATACAAACACAATTATATGCCTACAGCCTAACCATGTGATAAGCTTATAATAATAATAATAATTACTAAATTATTATTATTAACATAAAATTGACCTACTTTTCAATAAAATTTGTTTGCAACTGACACATAAAATCCACTAATATAAATAATGTACGTTTTCAAAATAGTATTAATTATTCCATACCGCGTTGATTCTTGTTATATTTAGGGCTGGCAATAAAGAGGAACTATCGAATTATTTAATTAAAGCCATTAATATACTTTACTACATTATCCCCCTGTGCATAGGAAAATAATAGTCCAAAAACAAAATTTATGACATTATTATCACGTAAGTTCCGTTGTAATTCATAGAGATCGGCCACACTTTCCCTTAGTAATCGTATCAATTTCATGGCGAAACGTATCTCCTATCTTCGCTAATTCTGCTGAATACAAATGAAGGTGACCCGGCTGGCCCCCAGGGATCGGCGGCTTGTGCCCCCCCCCCCCCCCCCCCCGATAGTAATGGCTGCTGCGTGTAATCATGACGCATCTTATTAGTCTTATTAGAAGTCCACAGCTCAAGTCAGATACAGGGGAACACAAATAGAGAACCATGTTAATAATGTTAGTGGCGATTTCACTGAACAGTATTTAAAAGCGAAAGTAAAACTTATAAATATGCTGAGCTTATGCTAATAAGGTCTGATAATATCTTTATTAATGCTAAACATGGGATCTGCACGACCCATCTTACCTAACGTTGGAATCTTTTGGTGGAGGTGCCGAGTTCACATAATGCCTCGTTAAAACAAAGATGACCACGCTACCACGACTCCAAGGGTCACCAAAAATGTTGTGTATCATCTTTTTTGAAGGACAAGTCAATAAAAAACTCATGCCAATCAGCGGTCATGTTCGGTTTTATCATGAGACGGACCACTCTTACAGACGGACGGCCGGACGAACATATAAGTGATCCATATAAGGGAGCTTATATCTAAATATCATAATCATATATGAAAATATCAAGTGTCCTAAATTATTTTCAAATGCTAATTTTTTAAAGGTGATTGACTTTATTTCATAGATTATTTTGTTGTAATGACATGGTGCATACATGAGTAAGCTTGTGGAACGACACAATCAGTTTGTTACGATAATCATAATTTGTTGTAGTAAGCCGCGTAAAGAAAATGTTTTTTGGGAGCATTTAATAATTTCTCTTAGCAAATTGATGACTTTTACAGAACATTCGACAAAATTGCAATTTTGTGTCAAATAAGACTTATTTTTCTCAATATGCGAAAGGTTTTAGTTGGGAGATTTCAAAGTTGTCCTGAAGATTTCGTGAAGATCAGATAGATTGCAAAGATAGCACTTTAAAACGCTGTTAAAAATTATAAAAGTTACGCTTTTTATCAGAAATATTGATTCAATAATCTATTAAAAATAAATATTGAAAAATAAATATTGAATGCGACTTTTGAATGACCACATACACAAAACTACACCCGAGCAATTTATCTCAAGAAGTTAAACTGATATGTCGTCGGCTCTTCGCTTCTCCCATCCAATTAGTTATTTTGTTATTAGGCCTAAGTCGAGTGCTGTAATGACACGTTCTTTACCAATATCATTGATCAACTCCAATGATGACGTGCCTGAAGTAAGATCGTTGAGATGATGGGTAACATTGACGAACTTTATAAAGTTACTTTTATAGTGTTCTTAGCAACGAAATATTTTGTCACTGCTTTCATGTTAACTTTTCGTGAAAATTATCCAGAAGTAAACTTTTTATGTAGTTTCACAAAACATCCCGTCTTGCGGATGAAACTGATAATGTAACCTAATTATCATCGTATTTCCGAAGATTTATGTCTCCGCCGCGGCTGCGGCTTCATGTTTTTGCTCTGGATGACGCACGGCAACCTACATCATGATTCAAACAGCTAGCTAAAAAAATATCCCTATATGCTCATCTTCCTTACCGTGTTTTAGAAAAATACATATGGTGGATGTACATTATACATAATATTGTGTAATAAGAAACAAAAGTACACATGAACAGTGAAATAAACCTATACTCAATGAGAACAGCTACAGTTTGTCTCACCATATCCTGAGCCCGGCGTTTTAGGGTTCAAAGAAACTAGGATGTCGCCTGCTCTAATATGAAAGGTTGTAAACCCGTCCAAATTTGACGGGAAGGATGGACCTCTCCGTAATAACAAAGTATAATCACATCCTATGAAAGTTGGTTGCAACCTCCCGAGTATCGAAAACCACTTGTAAGTAGGCCTGGCTTTAGTGGTTTACTCTTCTTGCTGCGCCTACACTACTAGAATGCCGCGCAAGATCAACGTTTCAATTACACTCGCTCCATCAATATCATCCCCATACAGGATATAGGGCCAAGGTCGCACTGGATGTGACTGTACTTTACTGCTCTGCGGAGTCCACTTCAGCTGTCAAACTGTGATACGTTTACAATGTGACCACCACGGCCTTGCGCTCTTTGAACCCACAAAAACGCCGGCTCGGGATATGATGAGACAAACTGTAGTCCATGCTGGACAGATGCAGCCAAAGACAATTGCTGAATGCATTGTAACAAGTAACAACCGGGCACTAACGTTGCTTTGTACTTATGATAGGAGGATTTCAGGTTTCAAAGATGGCCAGCATGTATGAGGTAATATTTATGGGAATGTCGTAAATAATGATTATAATTTTTTAAATAAATACATAATAAATAAATAAAATATACATAGCTGTTTGCGGGCACCAGTCACTGCACGAAGAAACTTCGAAAGAAACGCAAAGCTGCGATGCGTATTAATGTTTTTCGTGCCAATTCTAAGACTGTATAAGACATGGCTCACATAAGAGATAAAGACCCAATACATTAAAGTTAATCCAATTCAAACATTGGTTGACTCATTTTCGATCAATGCCTCGTATCACATTACAAATCTCTAATTTGCATAGATTGTGATTATGCCTCCTAGTTTAGTATAGAGGCTATAAGTTTAGTTCGATTATCTCCTCCCCGTGTTATCAACTTCCCTAGCTTATTCAGCAGTCCATTATTACGCAACTATTGCGAATTCACGCTCAACTCCCCGGAGATGTGATCGGCTTTAGGACCCCTGGGCAACCTTTAGTATCGGGTTACGCCGCGTGATCGTTATTCTGATTAAGTATTGATGAAGGTTAACTGAAGCTTGCCGTAAGTTATTCGATGTCGCACTAGAACTCGATCGTAAGGCATCATTGTTCCCAGCTGGCTGACCACGCTCCACGGCGAATTATCCCGTGCGGCTACTCGTTTTTCTCCTCGGCTTTTGTCGTGTGGTCGCCCTTATGTCCCGAGGCTGGACGATTAATCCGATCTTTTGTTCGGATACGATACGATACGAGGCTAACCCTAAGGTATCAATGGATTCGGAATTGTTTGGGGATTCAATAAGGAAGTATTGGCGTTTTCACTTCAAACCCGCGCGCGTTTATGAAGTTTTTTATCGACAATCTGGTAGTAGAACAGATAGTTAACTAGGGATTTTAATATTCATTAGGGTAAATTATGCTCTACTCGGCTCTACTGAATCTGGATTTCTTTACATCAATATGTTGATACGTGACGTGAGTATGGCCAGGTAAAAAAAACAAAAAACATCGTAGCACGTTCCCAGCACAATTACTGCGAAGACGTATGGGCCATGGCTAAGGTTCTAAATAGTTTGTATAGTTCTTTGTGCAGTTACATTAACTGTAGGTGGGTCAAGGTAGTTATGGACATTATTACATTTAATACAATAATTACATAAGATTACCTAAAAACCGTCATACTGCTACATATATACTGCATCCACTCCATCCACATTCTCCCAACGTCATATTCCCATTCCCGTTACCAAAACTGGTTTCGGTGCATTTCACTTTCATTTTATTAATGGTAAAAGTTCGAATTTTATAACGAGTCAAGTAACTGACTCCGAGTTTCTGCTTCTCAAACCTGCTAAATTTAGTTTTTCACGCAATTCTCAGGTAGACTTTTATGTAGGCCTACAAACCGTTAATTTTCAATAAATTTAATAATTTATTGAGAGTTTTTGGCTTCCGCGCTCTGCCCTCGTGAAACGTAAGGTCATTTATCTATATAGTGGCTGTTCGACTCTCTCCCTTACGCCCGTTCAATACAACCAATACGCAACAAAACAAAGAGTTTAATAGTATCATATTAAGTCTTATTGCAGTTGCGTTGTTGTTGTAGTTGTCTCGTTGATAAGGCAATCACCCAAGGGGGTCAAAGTGTAAACTCCTGAAATCCAGATTCCCGAAAGTGCAATTACCCCAAGTGTAAATCCTCGAATATGCAAAATCCCGTAGTAAGTTTTGCAGAATTTCTTGGATTTGCATTTCTCGGCTTTTATAGTCTCGAATTGATAGCAATTGGTTTTATCAAAACTACTTCCATATCCACAATATTAAGTATAAAAACGTTTGTTACGTAATGTTAATTTGTTATGGAAATTTTCGACACAAAAATACTAATTGGAATCTAGTAATGTATTAGTAAAATACACTATATAAAGTGCAATTTCCAAGTTCTATAATGAAAATAGACATTGATATTGCAGTGACTATCCGTAGTGTTTTCCTTGTGCACTTTAGCCACTTTTATAACACCACCATTCGCTCCACTCACACCCTGTCTCTAGTTACCACCATTATTCCAGTCAGAGTGACACTCAGCCACACCCCTCGCCTAACTAACGCCAAGGCACACACAGACACAGATCTAAAAATAAAGTGTTAATAATTAGTTGTAAATGATTCATCGTTGTCTTGAATGCTTCAAGATGTCTAGCGCGCTTGTCCCCTAACAGCTGACGACAACAATGACGGATCGGTGACAAATGGTGGTACAGAAAGAACACAGATTCGAAGACAAGTGAGACGAGATAAAAACAATCGTTTTTACGGCACGCCATGGTGTGTGGTGTGATGCAGAGGAGGAACGAGACAGGAGCTTCAAGGAGGGTGGGTTGCTTATCTACCGACAGACATATTAATGATCTGACATGTTGTCAACGCTGTTGTCGTATTGTCACTATTGTAATTAATTATGATGAAAGCGAAGCTAAAAGGTAAAAAATTACAAACGCAAAATGGTGTTGTATATTATTCAATAATAAGATATCAGTTTGAAAATGTTTTAGTATTGTAACAAAGTACACAAAGGTATTGGATATTTCGCGACTGTAACGCGTGGATTACCATGATTAAAATTGAAGACCTCCATCGTGACATTGTTCAGATTTTCGTCTAATGAATGAGATTTAAAAAAATGTAGCATGTTGTAAATAGGACCAAATTTATTGTTTATGTTTAAAAACGAAAATCACATTCTTTGCTATTTTGTGAATTTTCATTTTTTCTATTCCGCCCATAACTTATACGATTTTTAAAATCAGTGAAACTGTTTTCTAAAATCTAGTCATGTGTGGTGATTTGATTCATTTATTACTTATTAATCTTCTTTTAGCTAGATTATTTCAATTCTATGTATGTTATGTATGTTAGCACACATTACACAATGTCAATGCTTCTTAAATATAAAAGCGTACAACCGTACATCAAAGACATAAGCCTAAATGTTTTATTCTTTTGTTTTTGTATGTTGTTTTGTTGTTTGGATGTTAATTATTAAAAATATGATAATATTTCATTTTTCTGCCGAGTAAAGTACTATGTATACGTCATCAATGACAAAAAAAGTTTCAAAGTAAATGCTTTAAACTTAAATGTGTTGTTTAATCGATTACAACGTGCAAGTGCTAGTATTGACAAGTATAAAAATTCCCTATTCCCATTTGAGATAATTCGTTTCACAACACAATTTGACTAGGTTGCTATAATACTTAAAATCGAATTGAAAAATTAATTTTCCTGGTAAACTTAAAATATTTTTATATCCCACACTGCTTTGTGTATAATGTATCAATTTGATACATTTGCATCATAAGAACATAAAAATTAAGCAAGTATGTAGCCTATAAAATTGATATTTTATTCAATTCAGTTTCTTAAACGTGAATTTACATCAAACTGGATTTACAAACATCTAGTACTCGACTCGTTTCCTTTAACTTCATTTCGTTTGGAGACAAAACACATAGAAAACCAGCAATTACTTGTCCTGACAAGGTATTCGTTTCTACATACACATTCACGGTACATAACCCAGCAATTACTTGTCCTGACAAGGTATTCGTTTCTACATACACATTCACGGTACATAACCAAGCAGCCTTTACGAATCTAAGAGTCTTACTATAAATATTCAGTTATCCCAAAATCTTTGATAAACGGTCAGTCCAAGCTCAGTCAGTTCGGTCCAACTAAATTAGCATTAAATCCTACACTCAACTTGTCAGAAATATTTAGCAATCTGTAGCAGATGGTGTTCACGGATTCTTTCCACATGTCGAAAACAAAATATAAAAATAATTAAGCTACAAACTCAAATGCAGAACCGGAAATCGTACACTCCTCAAAGATACGAGTGTGAAATTCCGCTTAATATGCAGCATCAGCTGAGCACATGTGAAATAACTTCCATTCATATAAGGCTGGAATTAATGTTTTATTAAAAGATAACAAATTTTATTACACCACTTTGGCTTCTGGTGTTGGCGAGTAACGACGTAAGCTATGCGGTTCTATTGTTTTTCCGGTATACAAGTGTTTCTTCTTCGAAAAAAGGGTTGACTGCTTTTCGACCTTATGTTTAGAACCATGTGTGAATGTAACACACAGTCGCTATGAACGCCACAAAGGGTATCACATTTCCAGCTGGCAAATTGGGGACTCGAGACAAAAATACATCACAAGCAGTTTTACTTTTTTCTTATTTATTTCGTCAAAAAGAAACATCTAAATACGATTTTTATATTCACTTTCTTTGAAGGGGGGGGCCACGAAATCTTCTTCTTTGACATGTTAAATCGTAACCACATCCACGAGATGTCTGCTACGAAGATCAAAATGGTGGCACCAACGTTGGGGTAATAAAAATATACGGTTATAAAAGTGAGTTATTACAGGAACTGGATGATTTAAGATCGAGGCTGACGCCGTAATCATTTGTGATGTGTGTTTTAGTAATCGTGAGATGTGGGATTCGCTTCTAAGGCGATATATAGTGTTTCACAGATACTTTAGGCAAATTAGGAGTGGTTATTGTTTCGTAGGTTGGGCGTTAAGATGGCCCCACCCCCACCCCCTCCCATCTTACATCAGATCTAATGACATTAGTTGATTCTGTGGGCTGGTATACTGTTACAGTCCAGGACAAGAATGTGAATTAAGGAAATTCACACAATCACTGATGAAATTGGGTATAGCTGTTCATATTAAGTATAGATCGATTTCAGGGGCATTGCAAGTGACAAAAGTTAATATTGTATTTGTACTATCATAGTTATGGCCAATAAAGAAGTTAATAATGGCATCTGTCTTGCCCTAAAAATGGCATTCAGGAAAGCACTGTCTTAAATTTAAACTTGAATTTTCTATGGGTATAAACGTTGCAGATGTAATTTTTAATTACAATTTATGAATATTGATATGACGAATAATTTCAAACAAAATGCTTATATAATAATACAGAAAAGATAAGTATTTGTACTAGGAAGCTTCGCAAACGCTTTTTCAGGCGCGTTGTTGGATGAGCGTATGTTTTTTTAAACGGAAAAAAGCGTAAAATTGCGATTTTCATAAGAAATAATCTTTCGACTGCGCTCAAATTTCACACGAATATATTAATTCATAAAATTAAGGTTCTGTGAAAAATCATTACAATTGGATAAAGAATGAAGGTGTTATAAGTCAAAGAATTTTTTTTTAAATCCAAAAATATCGTAAAATTGCAATTTTAATTAGATGAGCGAAGCGAAGACTTCAATTTCACTGACCCCCAAAAAAATTTAGCTCGGTTGTTTTTTTGTTTGTTTGTTTTTGTTTTGTTTTTTGTTTGTTTTTTTGTCTGTTTGTTCGCACGATTCCGGGCAAACGGCATATGCGATCTTGATGAAAATTGAAGGGGACCTTCGAAATTTCTGAACTTAGACGTGCCACGTTTTTGAGTACAATCGAAGAAATATTTCTCATGAATATCGATTTTTTTCGATTTTTAGTGCGACATTTTCGTGACATTTGGGCCGATTCTGACCAAACGGGTGGGGCTACAACGTTTATATTTCACAAGGACATTAAGGTAATGGTGATGTATTGCTTTCTGAAAGAAAAAGGTAAAAAAATTAGCCAGAAACTATAGAAATAAAGCTTTTAATATAAGTTTTTTTACTTTTAGTGCGATATTTTCGTGCTATTTGGGCCAATTCTGACCAAACGGGTGGGGCTACAACGTTCATATTATACATGGACATTAAGGTTATTGTGATGTAGTACCTTTTGAAAGAAAAAGTTCAAAACGTTAGCCAGAATCCATAGAAATAAAGCTTTTATATAAGTTTTTACGGTAAATAATACCAATTGACAGGTAACAAAAGAAATTTGACAACAATCACTTACAATGCGTAGGTAGCAAAACAAAGCACTTGCAAAAGTAAAGATATCCCACGCAAACTAAAAACTTTAAAAAGCTCATCCATCAACGCGGCGGGACTTTAGCGTTTTCCTAGTGATAAATAATTTTTCGATTGCGCTCAAAAACGTGGCAATTCTAAGTTCAGAAATTTCGAAGGGCACCAGAAAATTTCATCGCAATTGGAGTATCGGTTTAGCCGAATCGTGTTTATAACACAGTAAAATACTAACAGAAAAAACAAGAAAAACGAAAAAAATCGTAAAATTGCAATTTTCATGAGAAATAATTTTTCGATTGATTTTTAGCACGTGGCAGTTCTAAGTTCAGAGATTTCAAAGGTCTCCAGAAAATTTCATCGCAATTGGAGTATCGGTTTAGCCGGAATCGTGCTAACAAACAGACAAAAATACAAAAAAAAGAAAGAAAAAAAACATTCCGGATTTTTTTCTCCAGTGTAGTGAAATGGAATCTTTGCTTCGCTCATCCAATAAATAAATTAAATTAAATAATTGCCAAAATAAAATGTATGAATCCTAATGGCAAAATTCACCAATGTCACAAAAGTTTGAAAATATTTTTTATAACTAGGACACATTTGGTAGTTGGCACATAGCTATTCGCTCGGCCAGGAAGTATCCGACGTATATGAAACTTTACATAGTTGTCAATAAAGCATACATGGACAGCCCTGCAGTCATAGATTTTCAATATTTTATGTTTATCAGCCAGGATCAATCTACGAATGTGGTCAATTTTAAAATCCAAATTCCAAAAATAAAAAATTTAAAAATATTTAAAAATAATCTCTTGAAAAGTGTTTTTGTAGAACCCATTTTCCGCTTCCTTGACAACTACCCAAAATTGTAAACAACCTGGTGTCAGTCGCTCTAAAGTAAATAAGTCAATATAGAATACCACGTACGAACATGTGTGCTGCAAATTAGAGCAACGGTAATTCCCGAAGGAAAAAAACACACTGTTATAAATTGGGAACTGTAAAAGAAACAATCCATGCCCTTTAAAAAACAGTTCCACGATTATTTTCCCCCCAGAGACCGTGAAATAAGCCATTGCTTTTCTTGACAAGTGTGCAATTGCGTGACAGTACTTGCATGGCGGGCAGCTTAGTAAGATTCCACGCCACCACCTCAGTCGTGTTACAGGCCTACTGATCATCTCGGAGATTACTACTCCGCACATTATTGTCTCACGCTGAACTAAACTATCTCTCTGGAAGGAGATGAACCAGAGCCGAAGCAGGAGCTCAGGCAAACCTGCAGGCTTGGACGCAGAATGCAGAGGTTTAGTCTGGATCGCTTGGAAGCTATCGTTTGTCCTATATCGGGTTGTGGTTACTGGTTTGCACCAAAATGTTAAGTGAGAATGTGTGAATTGCGCGATAAGAGCATATTTTTTTAAATAATGTTACTTTTTTTCAGTAACTGAGACGGACAGTATAGTGCCATCAAATGGGTAATTTGTAGTTATTTTTAGACTACAATAATTATTTAAAATACTTAAATGTGCTCTGATCGCGCATTGCTCGTATCCTGTATAAACAACATTATCCCAAAAATTTTGAAATTGAAGAAGAATTGAAAAAAGAGAGGTCGAAATTGGTTCAGAATGCTGGATTTGCGACCACAAAGCGAATTTTTATATGAACATTTAACATTGTAACAAAAGTTGGCCCTAGCTCAAACAACCGTCGTAAATCATTCGACACTAAAGATCGAGAATTAAACTATCGCATCGTTACAATTACCGACTTTTTACTACAGTTAAAAAATATAAAATTGAGAATCATTCATTTATGACATAAAAATATGTTTTCTACTACAATGCTTAATAAATTCTAGAATCCTACACTTAGTTTTGTTATCTGTATGTTATTCATATTTTTACTTCTTATAAGTTTGTGTATTTGTTATTAGTTTTTGTTGTAACTGCTATGTATTATGTATAGTTATCCTATGTGTGTTCTATGTATACATGCCAATGTACTGAACCAAAAATTCTGTTCATATTTTACTTTTTCTTGTTATCAAAATTAATACCGTCGTATTGTTTATTAATCTCCAGCATTCATATTAACTTTTCGTAAAAATGATACAGAAGTATTTTTCTCTGTACAGTCACAAGAACATCCCTCCATGTGGATGCAACGGATAGGGTAACTTAATTATAATCATATTTCCGAAGATTTATGTCTCCCGGCGACACGTTCTTGTTCGGGGTGCAGCATGACACTCCCAACTTCAATATTTCTTATACTTATATGAAGTCAAACAGCTCGCTTAAAAAGTCCACTATGTTCTTAAAAAAAACTGTTTAATTATGTGTCGACAAGTTGAGTATAATCATTAATAATAGTTATGATATACTATAGACACATCTATTTAAAAACAATTGATATTGCTACTGTTAGGTGAATGTATCTTCCAAAACGAAGATAGCTTTTGTATAACAGAAAAATCATAGAATGCAATTCAAAATATGTTTTGGTAAAGACCAGAGTATGCGCAACAAAACGAAAAACTCTGGCATCCAAACCACATATTGTTAGCATAATAATGTATCCCTTCAACCCAAAACTGTATTTAAAAAATAGTTTAGGTCTTGTCAGACTATTTTGTCCCACAACTTTGTTTTATTCTAATGTACAAAACTTTATTCGACCGAAACCTATTTGATTGTTCGTCTTCGTATGAAATTTCCGCTGAAGAGTACGCCTACACATCAGATTTCTTTCTGAAGAAATAATATACAAGGGTTGTTAATTAGGCCTCAATCTCAGCATTTGCATGTATGACTGAGGGTAACCTTAGAAAACTTTCAGTTAAGATTGCCAGTGGCAGGTACCTACCGATTTAAAGACCCGTGCCTGAACGACATTCTATACCTCTGTCACCTGTCACATGAAGATCACTCTGGTTACACTGACAAATAATTATCAATTGCATTGATCATTTCTCCCGTAGGTGATTTGATCATTTTAAATACAATTTAGAAATTACAAAATGTACCCCGGCCGGGATACATTTTTCAATTTTTCAATAATTATATTGAAATTGGACAAATAACCCACACAACATTCCCGCGAAATACTGAAGAAGAATTGGGAGTTAATTCGATTCTTCATCAATTTTTGTTGGGCAGTATCCCTTTCCTGCTTTCTTGGAGAATGAAATTTGCATATAACTTGCCAGTTAAATGTTTGTTCATGGTAACTTTTCCAATATTTTGTGTGTGACCTATTTGGTAGAAACAAAACATATGAAAGTCGAAATGTTATAAAATGATTCTTCTATAAAATGCTTTTAAAAACAACACCGAAGATGTGTTCGTATCTATTTATTTTATATCCATGTACAGTTTGAGACATATTTAACGTGGGTGGTCAAGAAAAATAACTCCACTCACTACTCCAGCACATTCTTCTTGGGCTATTCTCGTCCAGTTATCGAGTTCAGTGCAGTCGTTCTGCCAGCTGTTCTCACATATCAGACCGAGTGACATTAATTAGACATGACAAGACAAATTAACCAGCTTCATATTCTATTCTTGACGGTTTTATTTTTTCATTTTTTCAAAGCTTCTTGCATAAGGAACCGTTGGCTGGAATCTTTCTAAAGATGGCGAGAAGAATGCTGCTGGATGCGCGCTTAATTAAACCAAGTGCAGAGGTTGGGGAGTAATTATTATTTCACGAGCTATGGATTCAGTGCATGCATCAAGTGACGGGGACAGATTTTACTAAGATTCGTTAATAGGCTATTCCAGAGCACTGTTACCGATGGATTGAAAGTCAAAGGAAAATGGCTGAAAGTTGGCTGGATGAAAGATGAACTCAAATAAAAAAGAAGAAAAATAATTTTTTTTTTTTACGGGACAAAAGCTCTATTTTGGCCATTATATGCAAATTTTGAGTCAATACGAAAATGAATGTTTTGGATGAAATATTTAGTTTAGAGCTATGATTTTTTTTACTGTTTCAACACACCATTGTCTCTGGACTGAGTATAAGGAAAAATAATTTTCTGAAATAATGTTCGATGTACGATTTTTTTTGTTCACATGGTACAAAAATGAGTTTTGAACCGGAACACGAAAAAAATCGTTCATCAAAAGTTATTTCATAAAATTATTTTCCCTTGTATTTAGTCCAGACACAAAGGTGTGTTGAAGCAATAAAAAAAATGCATAGCTAAAAATTAAATATTGCATCTAAAACATTCATTTTCGTATTGACCCAAAATTTGCATATAATGGCCAAAATAGAGCTTTTGTCCCGTCCAAAAAAAGTTTTTTTCCCTTTTTTATTCAAGTTCATCTTTCATCCAACCAACTTTTAGCCATTTTCCGTTGACTTTTCAAAATATCGGTAAGAGTGCTCTGGAATAGCCTTAACTTATATATTTGATCCGCAGAACGAAAATCTTTGATTGGTGATATTCTGTGCGTATTTCGTTAATATTATACTAATTTTAATAAATAAATAAACACAACATTTATAATTTAATTTGTGTCGAGAGTCTAGCATACCCTGTTACCCACAACCTCGACCACTCAAATAAATTTGAGCGGTGCTTTTAATATATTTTGTAGTTTAAAGCAAATAAGTGTGAATACATTTACGTGAAGAAATTCTACTATAGTATCCGGTAGGGATTATTGCACTAGGATTTAAAAAACTATACAAACGCACTCTTGGGCTACCAGAGAAACCTATGGACGGAAAAAACGTTCAGAATTACGTTCATATTATGTTAAATTATATATTGTTACATTAATATTGCTATGTGTATTTGGATTTAAACATTATTTTAAAATACATTTTGACTGGCTAATGATTTATTTATTTAAAACTATTTTACTGTACTAATATAGTAGTGTTGTTATATTTTATTTATTTATTGAACGTATAATATCCTATTCTTGTATATAAACTGATTTACAAGAGGACATAAATACATACAAAAACATGTACAGTTTTAACATAATTCTCATAATAACACTATTTGAACAACAATGTATACAATAAGAAAAATTTGACTATAATACAATGAAGAGTTTATTTATTTATTAAATGTTCTAAACTGATTTACAATGGGGGACAATAAATTAATCTAATTGCATTAATTTATTCAAGAATACACTATTGCTATAAATTGTTTTATTCGCATTAATACTCCTGAATAAAATCTGGTATGTGCGCCGCGATAGTTCATCCAACATTATTTTCAAATATCTCTACATTAGAATTCCTCGTGTTTACGGCGTGTTAATACTCCTATCAATCTCATCAACACTTAGTTCGCCAATTTTAGGCACACAATTTGATTAAGTCATAGAAAAAAACTAATTTATTACCATGTGATTACTTTTTCCACACCTAAACGATTTCCCCAGGAATTTCCACGTGCGTGCCCCTTGGCAACACATGGGCAAGCCTGCTTTGTTTTAGTAGCTCTATCTGTCTGTATGTAACGACTCAATTTGTTGCTTGTTTTATTGCCGTTTCTTCTGCACTTGATTATAAGTTATTTAGTGTTGGGCCAAGACCTTTGCATCGTTAAAGCTTGTAAAATATGTCGGAATATTCGTAAATGCGTCTCCACTGATGAAATATCTTCGCATCTATAAAGATTCTTGAGATGTTTCGATGACAAGAACTACTGGAAATGTAATTTGACAGCGAAATAATCCTACATCAACCTCAAGAAACATTTTGTTGAGATATTTATTGCGCGGCGTTTTGTAGATGTTTATGTGATTTCTTGCTTGGCATCGTTGTAACAAATGTGACTATTATCGAACGCAGTGAATCATAAATTTAAACTTAGATAGTTATAAATATCACCCGAGTTGTATATTAGGTAGTTGCACACAAAATTTAGTAAATACATATGTTTAGGTACACAAAATAGGTATTTATTTTATTGTACAATATTTACGATAAACAACGCTAAGCAGAATTATTTTATTGCCAATGTCAATGATACTAACACGGATTTTGGTACAGTTATTTCTGTAATGCCAATAATGACAGTAAGTATTATTCCTGGAATTTAATTTGGTTCATGAGAATGATTTATTTTTATAGTCGCGTTGTTGGATGAGCGTCGTTGGCCTCTTTCACTGAAATCCTAAATTAAATTAAATTCATTTAAATTTAAAGTTAGAAAAATATCGAAAACATTGTTGAAATGCGATTTTCCAAAAAATATTTTCTTATTGTTCTCAAAATCGTAGGTATAGAGATATCGAAGGTATAAGACTGGCCGTTTTAAGGTAGAGAGGGAATAAACAGACAAAATATAGTTCGGAAAATTGAAAATAAGAAATATTTCTTAGTGTACCAACAAACGTAGCAGGTCTAGCTCGAGATTTCGAAGATTCCCTGAAATTTAATCAAGATATCGGAGTGCAAAAGAGAGTGAACATGCACATAGCAAAAAGGCACCAAAGCTATTTTTCGCACGGAAGTCAAGCTGAATTTTTCGCTTCTTTCGCAACGCTCATCCAATTATTAAGAAGGCGCTTCCCAATCCCACTACACTTTAGTCCAGTCTCACCGATATGAGTATTTACGAACAACAGTTTCACAGAAATAAAGAGACTCCGAAATAATTAAATAAAGGCTATGCAATAAGATTATAATTTAAATAATAATTTAAACCTAGGCTATAATTATGTATAAGGCTGATGATGTACGTCTACGTATAATCTTTAGTCATAGGATTGTTATTTATTAAATTACTTCGAAGATGTATGAAAAAGCAGCATAGTAATGAATTATGGTGAATAAAATATTAGCATACTATTAAAATTTAAAACAATATAACTTCTCTCTGTTATTTACAATTTAAAAAAATACTCATTTGACCCTTTTGACAATCACTATAAGATAATATTCCGATAAGCAGTAACTGATTGCTATTAATGAATGAATCAAAACTACATCATCATTTAAAAAGTCATTAACGTTGGTAGATATGAAAATTACCAGCAGGAGCTCGAACCAAGGCCTCCCACAACCAGCGTGGGCACAAAAACAAGGAATTCCAGTCCACCTCATGTAAGAAGTTGGCTTTAGCCTAGTACAACAGATTTGTTCCGACACCTTCTCTCCATAACAAAATAATTAATTAGGGAGAGGTCGAATAAAAATCCAATTATGCTCCTGATTGCTCAGCCATTTTAGGTTCATTGACTTTGGCCATCATTTTTATTAAATCCAATACCCATTTGTTTTTTATACCCCTTCACGATCAACTAGTTATCTTTGTGTTTTATTTTTATGTTCAAACTTTGAACGTTTTTACCACCTACTCCTAATTAAGCTACCAGGTTCCGCATCCAATTAAATAACATTTCACACAGTTCGTAAGCCAATAAAATCACTGCTAGAACGGTAAAAAAGCGCGAGCGTCATAATAGAAAAGTGCTAGATCGGATGAAAATTTTATGAAATTACGAAAGTTTTTTTACATACGGTTGAAATAAGCAATCAGAACCATCGAAGAATCAATTAAGAATTGCAAACTAATTTTGAGACCGATTTTATAAATGTAAAAAAATAGCTCCAGTTTTATACGTCGCGTCATCTCATATTAATTTACTAGAACGATTTTCAGATAACTCATTTAGGAAAAGCAATAAATTACTTTTTTCTTTATTAGTTCTTATCTTGTTATTAGTATTTTCAGCATTATCGCTACTTCTTTAAAACGAGCTTAGTTTCTATCCAATCTTAGGATTATCTTTAGGAATAGCTGACACTAATTTTCAAAGTATCACTTTCCAGCATAAGACAATACAAATTTGTATGCAGCTTGTTCTGTAAGGATATGAAGCCCTACTTGTTTTAACATGCCAGTGCATATGCTCGGGAAGCTAATCCAAATAACCTGCTTTGCCGTCGCTAATGTAGTCAGCTAGTCGTTTTATTTTTATTTTCATTAAATCATTCAGGAAATCATATTATTTATTTCTATAATGCACCTTCTTTATTCTCGAGAATCGGACGAACGCAATTAAATTATATTTCCTTTATTCCCAAGGTCTGTAAACACATTTTCTCCTAAACGCACATTTAGTAAAATTATGTTTGCGTAATTGTAAACAAAAATATATATACTAGCAAATAAATTACGCAAGCTATAAAACATTACACTTCAGAATAACGGCAATACAAAAAATGTGTTCCATATTTTATTTCTGCATTCTATAAGCAGAAAATACTGGGTTCAATTTCTCACTACAGCTAAGGCTTTTTACCATCTGATGTGAACAAAATTTGGTATATTATGCTTATGGTTAATATGGAGCCGTCTTAGCAAAACGAAGGACGATTATTCTGTTTATATTTTATGTCAATTGTGACATATTTGTCTGTTTTTCACCTGTATTTGTATAATATTTTTGTATATACAAGTATTCAGATTTTGTATTGATCACCTGAAGAATGATCCTGTTCAAAGAATGAACTTCATAATTTATTTTGTTCATATTATATATTATTCTGTAAAGTAATGTGTTACAACAAAATAAAACAACTTACTTCCTAACTATAAAACAGCCAAAGTTCCGCCATTCGGTGGAACTTTTTGCAACTCAGTGGATCATCAAAAATATTAATTTTAATTGACCGTAAAAGAGAATTTCTCATCATCATATTCTGATTATCAATACAGCAAATTCATAGCTAAATTTCTAAAACACAACAAGGACTAAAATTCCATACTCTTCCCTGTGTGAGGGGTACGTATCAATGAAACAACACATCCGGTTGGTTGATCTTGCATTTCCGGTTATCCGGATATATTATGTGGCTCACAATAAGTTGCAATGGAAATTAAATTACGCGACCGATAGGCATTTGCAAAAGTGTTAATGCTGGTAGTTTTGTTTAATAATTCAAATACGATCCGATTTACATAAATGATTAAACAACAATATCTAACAGAAGACAATACCTAACTCAAAGTAGTCCCGTGTAGCCTAAGGAATTCTAGCCCACGCAACAACAAGGTTCTGCGCAGATCTTGTTTTTATCCAACTCTTTAAAACAGTGCAAACTGAATTGATTTGCATAAGTTAACTTGTAGTGTGTGAGTAGCAATCACTGTTTGTATAATTGAAATTATGATTTATGGCGTTTGAGATGGTTATCGCTAGAATTTATTGGAATCTAATCTACGTGTCACACAGGTATATGCGGTATATTGTAACCGCAGGTGACCGGAGGTAATTTACATGATCTTGTCACCTCACAGTGCATGTCAAAGGGGGCCGGATGGGTTGTGGGTGTCGGGAGAGTGAAGGGGGGGGGGGAGACGGGACGTTTTCCACATGATATAGCTGACTCAAATTAAATTGTTCAGTGGCAATCGCTAACACGTTTGAGCCCCAGACACGTTACAAGAGCAGCAAATAGATAACATAGTTCCATGCAAGTTACTAGTCATCTTTTGCAGCAGATGTTATTTAAGCGATACGGCAATAATTTGTTAACAATCCATTACATTGTGTTGAATGAACGTTCCTTTAAATAACTTCTGCTTATCAAAAACAAAATTTCATTTCCATCCCACCGAAGAACGTAATAACTCGAATGTAAAAAGTTTCCACCACCGGGTCATAAAATAGGTAACGATTTCCTAACTGAACTCTTTCCTGAACCAAACGTAACACCTGCCGCGGCAGAGTGCACACGCCACACACACGCACACGCACACGCACACGCACACGCACACGCACACGCACACTGCACGCACACGCACACGCACACACGCACACGCACACACGCACACGCACACGCACACGCCGACCGGAAGGATGTTGCATGAGTGAAGATTGAAGAATGAAGACCACCGGAGGAAGCTTCTTCGGAACACGAAGAAAGTCAACTCATTTCACGCCTTCGTCAGTCACGCGAGAATAATTAGCTTGTCAATGACTCGTGGGCCTTATTGTTATACGCTGTGACATTTTCTCAATTACACTTCGTTCATGCTTGTTAGTAGCAATGTTAATCCCTTTTTTATGTTAACCTATTTTCCATTATAATTATAATCTTGTTACATAAATTGATTGGTTTGAATTAGCCTTTCAAACTCTCCTATTTTCCATGTTGTATTTACTCTTTTGTGAAATCTTAAAAAAAATTCTAAAAAGTTTGATAAACTGTTAAGTTAATAAGGCACCTCCCACCGACATATGACCTATATCTTGTCCATGCTGACTAATATCATACTCGGTCAAAAAAGATCAGACTGACGAATGGTTAGGATTATGCGTTATACTATGCACGTGGTCTTTACTAAGATTAGATCTACTTTTACATAAACAATTAATTCATAAGAAATACACCAAACATGCGTAATATATGGTTAAATGAACTTTTGTAAAAATCCGCATGAAAACAGATTCAAAGGTACTGAAAATTGAATAGAAAAAAATCAGCAATACTTTGAGAACATACATCAATGACAGCATCCTATAGCTTATACAAACAACGCTAAGAAAAATGCTAAAAGAGTGTAAGTGAGTTGGAATGTTTAATTGAAGCTGGTAATTTATTAAATATTGTACTACAAACGTGAGTCGGGCTTTTGTCAAAGAATTGTGGCAAGATTTTGGTATGAAAATGTTAGTATTATATCTAGTAAAATGGGAATGGTGGGCTTTCTTCAATGGAAAATGGTCAGGATTGGAATATACAAAATTTGCTGCAGAGATAATTAGCGTACATGTTAGTGGGAGGGTATATAAAATTTGTGAAATGTGCTTTGCATGATTGCCTTCTGGATATTCCAGCAATTATCCTAACAGCACGTTTTTGAATAATAAAAATACGTTTAGCGTGAGGTGATGTACCCCAAAAAAATGATGTCATAGGAAAGAAGAGAATGAATAAACGCATGATATACCATCGAAAGTATGGGAGGGTTAACAATTAATTTCAGTTTGCGGAGCATGAAACATCCACTCAGGAGGCGAGGAACAATTGATTGAATATGGGGGCCCCAGTCTAACGAATCACTTATGGTAAGCCCAAGGACTTTGGTGGTTACTACTCTTGGTATACTGTTTTTGCTATGTTTTTGCTTTGTTGCTATGTTTTGCTTTGTTGATTGCTTGAATTGCTATGTTGATGACGTTTTTAGTTGCAAAATATGACGATACTTTTCTAATTTCTACCCTTCGGCCAATATATTCACAAATTTTCCCCGAGACACCATTTAAAGTTTACCCACCATCGACCCTTTATTTTTATATTTACCACACAGACACTAAACAATAATAATAATTTGAAATGGAACTTAAAACCTGTACCCACTCAAATCTCTCATCACCTCTCCTACGAATGAAAACTCTGAAACAAGTCCTGGTCCTATATGGCTCCTCTGACTCTCACCTGCTCAGCAGCCGGTAACTCTCGCAGACGCCGATGTCGCGGATATCACCCAGACTCGTGTTCAAACACTCGGTGGGCGAGAGATGGGCTCCATATCACACAGGGCTGGCTCGCATGGCTAGCTAGGATATTATAACTTTTTCACACATTAACAATTGTACCAAAACCACGAATGTAGATCATATCAATCAGGTAAGACATCAAAAACCATTTTGTGGATAAGAAATTTTTAACAATAAACAGCATTTTATCCACTAAATGGATTTCATATAATTTGTTACTAGGATCTGTACTTTCTACTTAATGAAAATAAGGTAAGACTCAAGCATAAACAAATAATATTATTTATAAGGGTAGGTTGGAAACTTAGCTAAGAAGACGAAGACGAAGACGAAGACGAAGACGACGAAGACGAAGACGAAGACGAAGATGAAGACGAAGACGAAGACGAAGAGACCTTTACTTTATTGATCCCAAGTTAATCAACTTCCGCGGGTCCCTGTAACCGCTCGACGGTCCCAGCTCTGGCTCCCGTGGAAGTCAGAGCAAACTCTCTTGGGTATTTCTTATTCCCCCTTCAGCTCACTCGAGTTGTGACTAATTGGCAACTACTGGGGAGTCATAGATTGCAACTCAGCTCATACCAACTGCTAATTGGTTCGACCACGCATTCAATCGCCGGCCTCAGGGGACGAGAAGACAAAGAGTTTAAACACCCCTAACTTCTTTGGAATCGTCACAAAGCTGCATGAAACTTGTAACTGAGGATAACTGCGGTTGTTGGATGAGCGAAGCGAAGATTCCATCTCACTACACTGGAGAAAAAAATCCGGAATGTTGTTATTTTTTTTTTTTTTAATTGTCTGTTTGTTAGCACGATTCCGGCTAAACCGATACTCCAATTGCAATGAAATTTTCTGGAGGCCTTCGAAATCTCTAAACTAAAAACTGCCACGTTTTGAGCGCAATTAAAAAATTATTTCTCATTAAAATCGCAATTTTACGATTTTTTTCGATTTAAAAAAAAATTTGACTTTAACCCTACAGCTTTATCCGATTGTAATGATTTTTTCACAGAACCTTAATTTTATGCACTTATATATTGGTGTGAAATTTGAGCGCAATCGACAAATAATTTCTCATGAAAATAGCAATTTTGCGCTTTTTTCGTTAAAAAAAAAATCTTCGACTTATAACACCAACATGCTTTATCCGATTGTAATGATATTTTCACAGAACCTTAATTTTATGAATTTATATATTTGTGTGATATTTGAGCGCAATCGACAAATAATTTCTCATGAAAATCGCAAATTTTACGCTTTTTTTCGTTTAAAAAAACATACGCTCATCCAACAACGTGCCTGAAAAAGCGTTTTCGAAGCTTCCTAGTCATGAAACCACAAATACTAGGCGGTAGTTGACAGTCTTTGTGAAGGGAAAACTGCTGAAAGGCCCAGACAAGAAAACTGTCTTATAACATTTCATAAAAACCACGAACCTCCACCAACACACTGAACTGAATACGGTGTAATCACATATCACTACCACTCGGACCCTTCACCAAAACAATTTGTGAAACGTGCACTATGTAGTACGCCATTAGGACTGGTACCACAGTCAAAACACTAAAAAGTGCAGTGTAATAAAAACTGGCTCCTTCACCAAAACACTGTGAAAAGTGCAATGTCGTAAAAACTGGTGCCTCCACCAAAACCCTGCAAAAAGTGCAGGGTCGTAAAAACTGGCGCCTCCACCAAAACACTGTGAAAAGTGCAGGGTCGTAAAAACTAATGCCTCCACCAAAACTCTTGTGAAAGGTGGTAATTTAAGACTGTCGCTTCCACATACACACTGTGAAAAGTGCAGTATGTCATTGAGATTGGCACCTCCACCAATACACTGTAAAAAGTGTTGTGTGTCATTAAGATTGGCACCTTGACCAAAACACTGAATGCGTTCTTAACACAATTTATTACAATATAAATTGTGAAACGTGCAAGTAATGGCACCTCCACCAAAACCGTAAAAATAAAAATATTGTTAACGGTTAATCGTAACGTAAAAATGGTTGGAGTCTGGAATCTCATAATATGGTATAATTTAAAAATGTATTTGTACTTCATTGTGCCTAAAAATTGTGCCTAGAAATCTATAAAGTGTATCAATTCTACTGCACTGCAATTAAAACGTCTTCAAAATATTTGTTTTTTTTCTTGCTGGAATAAAGTTATTGATAAGGAAGAAAGTACGTTTAAACAACGTCAAATCAAGAATGAGCAGTGGTTATGAATTATTTGTTGTCTAGTAGTTACTTTCATGAAATAAATACACTTTTTATCTCCATCCACACACTTACACCATTAGGACTTACAGATGCTATATGCTATATCATGAAGTTATTGAATACACAAATATCAGAGAAATTATTTTCTTAATAATATCATTAATATTGTCATAAAATTTTACAACAGCGATAAAAAAAATTTGGTCAGTTTGTTGACGCGTTATTGTTATTTTTGTTTTCTGCTAACATTAAGCCCACACAGGTAAAACAATTACTGTTGTTCAACAGTGCAATATTTGTCTACTACAATGAAAAACAGTTTCATTAGTGACATTATCGCGCTCCGTAACTACACGTTTACCGTCAGTTTGCCCAAAGCTTACATTACAATCCATCCTGTAAGTGTACACTTGTGCCCGGTATAGTAGTCGCGTCGCCCGCATGGGGCGCTAATTAGCTCGCTCATGCATCGGAACGAGCGCTGGCTATGAGGGTCGTACTTCAGGGACGCCTCAAGGGTAACATACACTCGTCACGTACCCGTCACGGAAAATAATGTTTGCACACCGTTAAATATAAAAACCCTCGTTGTACGGGGGAGGGGAAGCAGCTTAGTATATTCCCAACGCAAGTTTGCAGTTGATGTGGGTGGTGAGGGGGGGATTTTTTAAACTCAAGAGTTATGTGGTATATTGTAAAGCGAGAGGTTTTCAATTTAAAACATTGTTTGAACATTTCTGCATATTATACTAAATTTTTCAACACGGCATACATAAAAATTGTATACTTATTTTGTAATCAGCGTAACCATATTGTTTAGTGTTATTTTTAATAACTAATTATTTTTACTTAATCTGTTATTGATAATGGAAATTAAGAGATGTTTGACTATTCTATATGATATGTTATCTATGTTAATACATCAATCTTGTTCAATAAACAATAATTCGATTACTTTTACTTCCGTGACATCTTCATCTTAGATTAAACGTCCTTGCTGGTCTTTTGATTTGATCAGTTTCATTCTTTACAGAAGCCTGACAACAAAATATAGTGCTGTCAGTCAAGATCTTACAGAATTTTGAACAAAATCGTTAAATGATATAATTATATAGATCTTTTATTATTTAAGCAAAACAAAACTGTTGTACGGATGCAATTGCCGCAAGGACACAGAATAATAAAAAATACATTCATTGATTAACAACGTTTTAAAAATAGGCTTAAAATTATTATACAAATACAACAAATGAGAAATAATAATACAATAAAAAATAAGATATTTATTATTTATACCATAAAGGTGATTTCTAAGAATAGAAATGGAACCTTTTAATGACACCGTCGAAACGTGTTGAATGAGTGTTATGCCTAATTTAAAACGATTGCAAAAATCAGTGAAAAACTTTGGGATTGTCCCCCTTGCACCAACAAACAATCCAATGACATGTATTGAGTTTGCATGGTATATTTGTCTGCATAGTATGGTATGTATAGACTGTATGTTCTTGTTTGTAAATTAAACAAAAAAAATATTTATAATAAATGCACACGTATAGCTTGCGATAATAATTATAGCCTATATGAATGTCACCGTTTCCATAACAAATAAATAATTCTCAATGGAGTTTACTGCACGTTTTATACCGGCTTTTGAAAGAATGGTGTGTGTTAAATGTTGCATGGGATATACGATAAGGTATTATCGGTTACCATGTGTCCCAAAAGCCCCTATACCTTGTTCCATTTAGATAGGCAGTGTTTCCCATTTCGTTTAATTCTCCGTGCACTTCATGTCGTGTATTGCCATTAGCCTTGAGTGGTACACCTAGGCCCCGGGGTGAGGTTAGAGTTTTAGCACGGATGGCTCCTAATACTGGCAGAGGCGATTTAATGATATAGTTCATTGGATGGACAAAATAATACATTGCACGCCAAAAACAGAAATACACAGATCAACTATAGAGCAATGTTCGAATGGGCAACGAGTTGATTGATTTGATTGAATATTGCTTAACGTCTCATATTTATGCACTTTGGCTAATCGAGACGATGAGTGGTGATAGATGAGGGTGAAGTATGAACAGAAGGGAGGAGGGGAAACCCGGTACCGGCACGTAGCCTACTCCTTTCGAAAAGTACCAAGGGGACCAACGGCTTAACTACCCATCCGAAAGGACGGTGTAACTTTGACAGTCATGTAGGTTTCTCCACTAACCCGGACTGCCGAGCAGACGTCGAGGAGAACGAAGCCCTTACACTAGATTTCGAACCCTCCATCTGCTCTAACCAGCAGTATACGCGAGTTTTCAGGGCAGAGCGGTCACCCACTCTACCCATGACCACGCCCGATTCTGCTTAACTTCGGTGTTCGAGTGGGAACCGGTTAAACGAGCTCGGCTAAATCGCTGGCTGGCAACGAGTTGTTTATAGGACTGTAAATAAATGTTGGTCAAATATAGGATTCAGTTTTTAGGGTTTACACAAGTTATTTAAATGTGTATGAAGGATAGACAGCAAGACTAGGAAAATAATATTGAAAATCTATAAAATGAATAAAACACAAAACACGATTTTCTGTTATTAATCCGTGATTGTGAAAAGGAACATTTTCGAGCTGATGAACGAAAATTAAAATTAATAAAGAAACTAGTAGTTTTTGTCAACGAAAAGGTCAACAATAACAGATAAATCCAACCTTATTGGCAAGCCATGTTGATTGAAAGAATTACCTGAAACCTATCAATGTGAGTGCGTTTCACTCTAATAAGACAATATATATTAATTTATTTATAAGTTTTCGAACGAAATCTAGTTTGAAGTCTGTCTTATTTATAAGAAACTTGTCGACTGGCAAAGGCTTATCTACTCAAGAGTCTGCAGACTTTAGGACTATCGCAAATAGGATTTCACAGAATTCCCTGTCGCTGTAACAGTGTGTACATTTCACAATTGGGAATAGGCTTATATATACAGAGGACCAAAGCGAATAGCATAATTAATTATTCAAACCTATGACAAAGGATGATTGCTTAGAGAAGGTTCTTTCGAAGGGAGTCGTCAGTACCCTCTTGCTGGGGTTGAAGGGAATAGGGGAGGGGGGGGGGGGGAGTAGGGGGATGAACTCAAGTGCGTGGTCATATATGAACAATACCTATACACACTCCCAAGATCAACAAATAACTAATTCATGAATTCAGATCCAAGGAATGCTATTTATAACATTACATCCCCTCCCTTTTCATCATTACGTAATATTCGAATGGATTTATGATGTCTTGTTTCATAAAGTGGATCCGCTTTATAGCTTTGATAAATTGGCAATCATGCTTTGAGGCTATTGTGAGTTTGCGTTGCCACACACAACAAGTGCCAGAGAGAAATTTCATTTAATTCCATATTAAATCTCGAACAATGGCATAATGGAAAGGAAACAGTTTGATTGTAGCGAGTGTAGTTTGATTGTTAATGTATCCTTGCAGACTAGTGTTCATGTTTTAGGATAACGTTCATTTCAACAAAGCGTTAGGACAAAATCTATCGAGGGAGAATAAATATGTTTTTTTAACGACTATTTTGTGATTATTGATAACTTATTTTTAAACTGTTTCAGCAAAATAAATTATTCGTAATTCAAATACTCTGCCCTGAAACTCACGTATACCGCTGGTTAGAGCAGATGAAGGGTTCGAGAGCTAGTTTAACGGCTTCGTTCTCCTCGAAGTCTGCTCGGCAGTCCGGGTTAGTGAGGAACCAATATGACTGTCAAGGTTTCACCATCCTTTCGGATGGGACGTTGCCGTTGGTCCCCTTGGAACTTTTCGAAAGGAGTAGGCTACGTGCCGATACCGTGTTTCCCCTCCTCCCTTCTGTTCATACTTCATCCTCATCCATCACCACTCATCGTCTCGAATAGCCAAAGTGCATTAATATGAGACGTTAAGCAATATCCAATCCAATCTGACTATTCAAAATGCTAACCGTTCTCAAATACCAAAAACTATATACACGTGTGTTTTTTTTCCTGTGTAAATCTCATGTTTTCTATCTCGTGTTTGTGTCGTTTTGAACCGTTGTCAAAATAAGCGACTTTACCTAAATAGAATTAACAACATTATTATCAGTTGTGACTTCGATGATAAGATTCCATAACTCTAGCAGCTGACGAACAACACAATCTTTTTCTTTGTGATTATAGTTCAGTTTGCGAACACGTTTTTACTCAAACAAATAAATGCAATTACAGAGAAAAACATTTTCAAAAATATTTGTATAAGATACAATAAATTAAAACTTAAAATGCATTATTTTGGGTACTTTCAGTACCCACATTATGACAAACTTTTTCATACTACTGAAAGTACTGATATAAATTATTTTTTAATATAAATCCTATAATAAAATACAGAGAATAGTCCTAAAATTGTTCACCACATGTAATCTACACTAAAAGTCCCATCATTAAGATAGGTTTGTTTGAATTGTATTGTATTCACTAGCAAGAATAAACAACGTATGAGCTAATCTGATGGGGTTTCATAAACATCCCATGAGATCCCCCACATATATTCTTGATGTTATACTCGAGAGTTCTCGCCCTCAACCACTAGCCCAGGAGTGGAAGACTTTTACCCGGACAAAATTCCGAACAAGCTGAAAATTTGCACACAGGCTCAAATTAGCCTACTAAGCAATAATTGAAAAGTCCCCTAAGCTCCGCCACGTGCGTCTTGAGATATAGTGGCAAAAGGGCGTAAGTGCCAAAAATGTTTTCTTTTCAATTTCAACCATTTTTTTACACTAATATGTACAAATTATCAAATATTTCTACGTCAGTAAAGTTAAAATCAGTCATAAGCTTCAACCCGTGCGTGGCAAAAGGGCGTAAGTGCCAAAAGTATGATATTTTCAATTTCAATCATTTTGACATATGTGCAAATTATTATGTATTCATACGACGGAAACGTGAAATTGTTCCCTTTTCTTCGACCAGTGTGTCTTGACACATGGTGGCATAAGGGCGTAAGTGACAAAGATATGTTATTTTCAGCTTCAACAAACACTTATTGACATTCGTGTACATGCAAATTATTTTGTATTTGTACGAGACAAAAGTAACATATTCCCGAGCTTCGTTGCTGGTGTCTTGTTTAATGGTGGCAAAAGGGCGTAACTGACATCATAATTCTATATTATATATAAAAAGAGTTTTTGACATTCAACTACGTTTATTGTATCATATGAATACCAAACAATGGACACTCAATGTAAAATCCATGCATGCTTGACTGACTTGCTATGGCCAGCTTGTATGTGAAGAACCATTACAAAATTGTTGTAAGTAGCAGATTGGACATTACCAAATCTATTAAATAATATTCTCCAGCATTCTCAAGCGGCTTGCATAGACGGATTTTGAAAGGGATTCGAGCACGAGCTGTGGACAACCTATCTTGGGCTTGACTATAGTATCACATCACGATAGATAGAGAGCATGAGCAAAGAAAGAATAAACATATTTCAATACCGATTTGATTTTTTAAATGTCCGAGTGGGAAATGAACGCTTACATAGCGGACTGAATTGCATGTGTGCCCGACTGGCATTGAACGCTACAAACTATGATACATCCCCTATGTTTGCCATCAAGCCTAGAGGGGATGGAAGGATAGATCCTGGTGAACTGGCTGCATATCAAATCTAGAGCTCACAGTACGCAGTTGCAAATGAAGCGCTACTGCTCAATGAAGTAAATGGAATGTACCACAGAAAAATCTATTGTGATAAAACGGTAGAAAAACATAAGCCAACTTATATCTTAAAAACTTGTGCATATATTTCATTAACTAATTTACTTTTGGTAACTGCAGCTTAGTTATTCCTACCAGCTTGGTACAAGACGGTCTCCTGTGTCCGTCAAACACAACTGAACACACTGAGCCGCATGTATTCACAATCACAACATGAAACATGTATTTAGTATAGACTTCCTAGTATGGAAACAGGACGAGGTGGCTGCATCACTACACTTCATGCAAAGTTTGACCACTATACAGGAAAATATATGTTTCGGCATGGTAGTTTAATGTAAATGGGAGATTGAGCCCCCAACTCTGTGACAATAATAATATGTGATTTTGTCGTGGTTTACAAAAGAATACTTCGTCGCACGTGAAGTCGTCTTGTGCAAAAGCGTCCTACAGATCACCATTATCCAATAATGCTTTAATAGGTTGATGTTGCGATAACTTCAATGTGAGTATGCGCAGTTATGCTTTTTGTCATGAATAAATATGGGACATGTACTCTATTTTAGCTTCACTATCGGTTTCATAGTGCATTAAAAAATCCTAATGATTGAGCATTTTCAGCCATTTTTACCAAGAGAATTAATTTCGTCTGGTCAGAATCGCGGGCCGACGTATTAGATGTTAGCAGTAGTAGGCAGTAGTAGGCAGTAGCAGTAGCTAACATCCTTAAAGTGATTTGAGCATGTTTCAAGCCATTTTGTTCACCAAGAAGGAATAATCGTACCCCAATAAAATTTGGATGTGTTGTCAGGTACCTAAATCCCTCGATTGTGATAGTTTTCAAGTTCACATCACGTTACATGACGGCTGGGTAACACCTCGAAATCACCCCAACTCTGCTTGGTGTATAAGGTGCTTGAGTGTGTAGCGCACCGCGGCTTGGCTGCGGCGCCCTAACGGGCACCTAGATCTATGTTAATACATCAATCCTGTTCAATAAACAATAATTCGATTACCTTCACTTCCGTGACATCTTTATCTTAGATTAAACGTCCTTGCTGGTCTTTTGATTTGAACAGTTTTATTCTTTAACAGAAGCCTGACAACAAAATATAGTGCTGTCAGTCAAGATCTTACAGAATTTTGAACAAAATCGTTGAATGATATAATTATATAGATTTTTTTTAAGCAATACAAAACTGTTGCACAAATGCAATTGCCACAAGGAACACAGAATAAAAAAAACATTCATTGATTAACAACATATAAAAAATAGGTTTAAAATTATAATACAAATACAACAAATGAGAAATAATAATACAATTAAAAAATAAGATATTTATACCATAGAGGGGATTTCCAAGAATAGAAATGGAACCTTTTAATGACACCGTCGAAACGTGTTGAATGAGTGTTTTACCTAATTTAAAAACGATTGCAAAAATCAGTGAAAAACTTTGGGATTGTCCCCCTTGCACCAACAAACAATCCAATTACATGTATTGGGTTTGCATGGTATATTTGTCTGCATAGTATGGTATGTATATTGTATAGACTGTATGTTCGTGTTTGTAAATTAAACAAAAAATGTTATTTTTATAATAAATGCACACGTATAGCTTGCGATAATAATTATAGCCTATATGAATGTCACCGTTTTCATAACAAATAAATTATTCTCAATGGAGTTTACTGTACGTTTTATACCGGCTTTTGAAAGAATGGTGTGTGTTAAATGTTGCATGGGATATACGATAAGGTATTATCGGTTACCATGTGTCCCAAAAGCCCCTATACCTTGTTCCATTTAGATAGGCAGTGTTTCCCATTTCGTTTAATTCTCCGTGCACTTCATGTCGTGTATTGCCATTAGCCTTGAGTGGTACACCTAGGCCCCGGGGTGAGGTTAGAGTTTTAACACGGGTGGCTCCTAATACTGGCAGAGGCGATTTAATGATATAGTTCATTGGATGGACAAAATAATACATTGCACGCCAAAAACAGAAATACACAGATCAACTATAGAGCAATGATCGAATGGGCAACGAGTTGATTGATTTGATTGAATATTGCTTAACGTCTCATATTTATGCACTTTGGCTAATCGAGACGATGAGTGGTGATAGATGAGGATGAAGTATGAACAGAAGAGATGAGGGGAAACCCGGTACCGGTACGTAGCCTACTCCTTTCTAAAAGTACCAAGGGGACCAACGGCTTAACGTCCCATCCGAAAGGACGTTGTAACCTTAAAAGTCATAAGTTCCTCCACTAACCCGGACTGCCGAGCAGACGTCGAGGATAACGAAGCCATTACACTAGCTCTCGAACCCTCCATCTGCTCTAACCAGCGATGTACGTGAGTTTCAGAGCTGAGCGGTCACCCACTCTACCCATCACCACGCCCGATGCTGCTTAACTTCGGTGATCGAGTGGGAACCGGTTAAACGAGCTCGGCTAAACCGCTGGCCGGCAACGAGTTGTTTATAGGACTGTAAATAAATGTTGGTCAAATATAGGATTCAGTTTTTAGGGTTTACACAAGTTATTTAAATGTGTATGAAGGATAGACAGCAAGACTAGGAAAATAATATTGAAAATCCATAAAATGATAAACATTAAAATAAAACACAAAACACGATTTTCTGTTATTAATCCGTGATTGTGAAAAGGAACATTTTCGAGCTGATGAACGAAAATTAAAATTAATAAAGAAACATGTAGTTTTTGTCAACGAAAAGGTCAACAATAACAGATAAATCCAACCTTATTGGCAAGCCATGTTGTTTGAAAGAATTACCTGAGACCTATCAATGTGTGTGCGTTTCTCTCTAATAAGACAATATATATTAATTTATTTATTAGTTTTCGAACGAAATCTAGTTTGAAGTCTGTCTTATTTATAAGAAACTTGTCGACTGGCAAAGGCTTATCTACTCAAGAGTCTGCAGACTTTAGGACTATCGCAAATAGGATTTCACAGAATTCCCTGTCGCTGTAACAGTGTGTACATTTCACAATTGGGAATAGGCTTATATATACAGAGGACCAAAGCGAATAGCATAATTAATTATTCAAACCTATGACAAAGGATGATTGCTTAGAGAAGGTTCTTTCGAAGGGAGTCGTCAGTACCCTCTTGCTGGGGTTGAAGGGAATAGGGGAGGGGGTAGGGGTAGGGGGGAGTAGGGGGATGAACTCAAGTGCGTGGTCATATATGAACAATACCTATACACACTCCCAAGATCAACAAATAACTAATTCATGAATTCAGATCCAAGGAATGCTATTTATAACATTACATCCCCTCCCTTTTCATCATTACGTAATATTCGAATGGATTTATGATGTCTTGTTTCATAAAGTGGATCCGCTTTATTGCTTTGATAAATTGGCAATCATGCTTTGAGGCTATTGTGAGTTTGCGTTGCCACACACAACAAGTGCCAGAGAGAAATTTCATTTAATTCCATATTAAATCTCGAACAATGGCATAATGGAAAGGAAACAGTTTGATTGTAGCGAGTGTAGTTTGATTGTTAATGTGTGGGCCCAAGTATCCTTGCAGACTAGTGTTCATGTTTTAGGATAACGTTCATTTCAACAAAGCGTTAGGACAAAATCTATCGAGGGAGAATAAATATGTTTTTTTAACGACTATTTTGTGATTATTGATAACTTATTTTTAAACTGTTTCAGCAAAATAAATTATTCGTAATTCAAATACTCTGCCCTGAAACTCACGTATACCGCTGGTTAGAGCAGATGAAGGGTTCGAGAGCTAGTTTAACGGCTTCGTTCTCCTCGACGTCTGCTCGGCAGTCCGGGTTAGTGGAGGAACCTATATGACTGTCAAGGTTACACCGTCCTTTCGGATGGGACGTTAAGCCGTTGGTCCCCTTGGAACTTTTCGAAAGGAGTAGGCTACATGACGGTACCGTGTTTCCCCTCCTTCCTTCTGTTCATACTTCATCCTCATCCATCACCACTCATCGTCTCGAATAGCCAAAGTGCATTAATATGAGACGTTAAGCAATATCCAATCCAATCTGACTATTCAAAATGCTAACCGTTCTCAAATACCAAAAACTATATACACGTGTGTTATTTTTCCTGTGTAAATCTCATGTTTTCTATCTCGTGTTTGTGTCGTTTTGAACCGTTGTCAAAATAAGCGACTTTACCTAAATAGAATTAACAACATTATTATCAGTTGTGACTTCGATGATAAGATTACATAACTCTAGCAGCTGACGAACAACACAATCTTTTTCGTTGTGATTATAGTTCAGTTTGCGAACACGTTTTTACTCAAACAAATAAATGCAATTACAGAGAAAAACATTTTCAAAAATATTTGTATAAGATACAATAAATTAAAACTTAAAATGCATTATTTTGGGTACTTTCAGTACCCACATTATGACAAACTTTTTCATACTACTGAAAGTACTGATATAAATGATTTTTTAATGTAAATCCTATAATAAAATACAGAGAATAGTCCTAAAATTGTTCACCACATGTAATCTACACTAAAAGTCCCATCATTAAGATAGGTTTGTTTGAATTGTATTGTATTCACTAGCAAGAATAAACAACGTATGAGCTAATCTGATGGGGTTTCATAAACATCCCATGAGATCCCCCACATATATTCTTGATGTTATACTCGAGAGTTCTCGCCCTCAACCACATGTCTATTACCTTGTTCAAATAATACTTATGCATCGCCATTGATGCATCTTGGTTTGAATTGTCTCAGGAATTCTATGCGACCCTCTTCCGGGTTGTATGTTATGTATTTGAATAATGGAAGGAAGTGCCCAATGGAAACTCAACCCTCGCTCTTATCTTATTACCTAGGGAGGACAAAGAGGGAAGATATGAAAGTGATGGTGGTGAGAATCGAACCAGGATCCTTACAAAACAAAACATGATGCACTCAAGCCTTAATGTCGGATCTGTATGCAAGTGCGTCGTTCTTATTTGTCTTAGCAAGTGCCGAGTAACTAATTGCGCAGTTGCTATGGTTACGGTTATGAGGAACTACCAGCTACCTGCTTATCTCATTCATCCATACCATTACTAATCTTTCACAGTTAGCAATCAAGAGTATGAGGAACCACAATATCAACTCATATTCATTTTATTAAAGGTAACATTTCAATTTCATTCAACTACATGTATCTACCGTTTCACATCGTTGGCCAATATTGCATAACTTTGAAATCGTCGTATTCTTTATTGAAATATTTACGTGGCTTGTCCCTATGCTAAAGCATGTCCTTATCTAGGTGTCCGTTATGGCGCCGCAGCCGAGCAGCGTTGCACTAACACACTCGGGCACCTTACACAACACAGCAAGGTGAGTTGGATAGAAGATGCATATCTTAAAGTTGCGGCAGTAGTGTGTTGTGTGTTGGGGAGGACCACTATTCCTTTGTTGCCTTTACACACATAAAAAAGGTAACTATCGTATGTACCCGAACAAGAGACTACTTATAATAAATTTTGAAAGTTTATGCTTTCACAGCTGGAAATATTAGCTAAATCATATAATTATATTGCACAAATTTCACTGTGCTTAGGTTTTTTGAATTAAAAAAGTACGTTTCAGTACGACCGCAATTATTGTTCTCAATTTATAAAATATTGTTGAATTAAATTGAATGTTGTTGATGATGAACGTTTCAGTGTTAGTGCCTTAAGAACTTGAGACCGCTTGATTTGCTTATTGTTTTAGTCGTTGAGTGGAAAAATAAACGTGTTTTTATTATTGCATTTCACACGAGTTTGAACGAATAGTATCCACAAAAAATACATTTTTAAGCTACCATAAAATTGTATTTGTTTCGAAAAATTATACTGAAGTATTACATATAATGTCTCATTTCGAGTAATCCATAGATATAGAATTGAAGAAATTATAACTCAAAATCGTTAGAACTTGACTCATTCATCAAGATAGAAGCTAACTTATTAGGGATTGCTTATAATAGAAACTAAACATAGGCTATATTGTCGCACAATCACAGCCGATTCTTGGTTAAAAGATGCGCTTATACTTTTTGAGTCATTGAGATAAAAATCACTATCCCCCTCTATTATACACCCAATGTTAATCGCAATTAGCTCCGCTCTACTTGATCGCTGCTGCTTTTGTCAGAAAACTCGTGGACGTTACATTTTAGTGTGTGTGTTCTTTAATAATAATTGTAAACTAAAATAAACTCCCTGTTTCGGAGACTGTGAGTGTATGTTTGCAAACGATTTCGTAAACATCGTACACTAATTCCGAGCACAAATTGTCAATTGAAATATAACCTGCAAACCACGATTTCGGAATTCTACCATCGTCTTAGCATTTAAACCGGAGGGGTTGTATTTCCCACCTCAAGAATTCTCCCTTCCCCTCCTCACAGTTCAAACAAATTCAAATTACCTTTTAATTAAACTACTTTAATTAGTTTTAACTCGGAATTGCATAAGTCGGGAGTAATTTTATTTTATCCACGTTTTTTTCCCTCTTCTGTGAGTACACTTCAAATACAGCCGTGTAGCCGGGTGATGAGAAAACTTGCAATGCGCGCGCGCGCGTAGTAGGACTACACGGATTAAGATGGTAAATATATTCTGATGTTGACTCATCACATGTACACTTAATCCAGTTGCGCTTGGTAAAACTTCAACCGTATTATACACGCTAATTAAGTTTCATTCTTTAAAATGGAAATTTCGACTCCGAGTATCCGATTCCGAAAGGCATTTAAGTGGGCAGGACGAATTGGCTAAGCCAGGGGGCCAAAACGTGGGGGATGAAAGGGGGAGGGAGTGTAGAGGGGTGGTTTGCTCATTGTACAGGGAAGTTTTGGCACTTGTAATGGTTAATCGAGTATTAAAAAGCTTTTTTTTTTTTTTACAGTAACCGAAGAAAATTGGTCTGCGTGTTTGATTACTTCTCAGTTTGAACCGGAGTTTTCGGGTGTATTCGTCAATCCTTATTGTGCATTGACGGATATAAATATAGATTTCCAACATAACTAAATGTTGTTTAATTTCATACAGAGTATTACACATATTTATTCGGAACTTTGGGTTTATTTGATAATTCGATAGATACATAAAATGCAACTCAAACTGGGATGCTTAGAAAATAAATAACCAATTGTCTACAAATCACAAACAATTATTTGTTAATTTTTAATGGTCGGACTGGGTCACATACTACACTGCACTATAATTTACCGAGTACACTCAAGTCAACTTGGCCGAAGTCAATATTTCTCAGATAATGCATCAACATATTACACTAAAAAATTGTTTTGTTGTTTATGAAAATTGTACATATACCCTTATAAATTGTTTTGATTTGATTTATAAATAATCGTTACTTTGTTGTCCGCCCCTCCGTCTGTGCGAGCTGGTATAGGTAACGTTACTTTGTATAATATTATATAAGCTATTTAGGCAATTTGTAATTCTAAAAATAATATTGCAATCAAATCGAAAAAATGTCGTGTTAGAGATATACCCACAGGATTTGTCTTTGGCGATGTACAAGAAGATAGGATAGAAAATTAGTAGATGTTCAATATATCAAGAAGTACACCGCCTATATTTTGTGGGGGGATAGAAATCTGTCTAAAAGCATGTAGGCCGATAACCTTAATGGACCAGGGTCACTTTAATTTGTTTTATCCCTTGCAATGTTATCCTGCTAGGCCGTATCAATGAATCTACCTTTTAATGTATTTGAAAAGACCCTTGAAAAAAAATACCTGTTGATTTATTTTTCCAATAATAGGCATGCCATTAGACTGATACGCGAGCTGTATTGACAGAGCCCGTTTGAAAGCACGCATGTATGCCCACCCCTATCTCTCCACCCCCACCCCCTTCACCCCTTGAGGTTTAATTAAAGTAAGTAACAAACGGATACCCATCAACGCTTCTTCAATCGCCGCAACATCAAACGACCAAATACTTTTAATTCCTCCATATATCGAGGTAGAGTAGAGACGATAACGAGTGGTGGCGGTGACGTCATCATAGTTGCCGACCGAGCTACCGGGGCTGTAATCACCACCCCGGAGACGACGGGAGCGCCCTCGGAGCACATGTGCTGTTTGTACGGTTGATCAACTTCGCAATTCGGAAATAATTACTGAAGACTCGTCGGTCCTCTTTCATCTCACGTTCTGCATATACGGCATGGATGCGCACGCATCTCATGGCTTGTTGGACGCGCGACAGGCACCGCCTTCTGATGCTCGACAGGCAGAAGGCGGGGAGTCACAGCAACTACGCGCTCGAAAAACCTCACTAATTACTCTAAACGCAAACATACGCCAATTATATAAATTGTTTGCATACGTGAGGTTTTATTCCGAGAATCGGTCGGTCTACTGGCGGCTGCATAAAATGGGAATTTTACTTTAAAAATTGTGTTTCAAAATTGAACGAAAAATATTATGGTCTGAGTGAACAGATATCGATAATCAAGATTTTGAGAGGTGAGCGAGACACGAGAAATATGTTAGTAACATTTTTCGTTACAACACAATTACAATTGCGCCACACAGAAGTTTTCCTAGTAGACACACTGAAAACATATTTTCAAAATAAACCATATGTGTGCAGTGCGTCATCAACTTGGAACTTCCATAAGGCTAATGTAACAAAAAAATGTTTTCAAAACTAGTTTTGGAATCATGTTGCTCGTAGTCGTGTCGTAGGCTTTATACTAAAAACAGTCGAAATTTTACCTTCCAGTTCGATCTCTCTGCCTTTATTTAATTAACTTAAATCCTATTCAGTAACAAAAACTGATTAACGGAGAACATTGTTGTGAAAATGTTATTTACATTCAAAATTAGCACAACATATTTAATAGAAGTACATGAATACCTTTTGTTATCATGCTACATTTATGAAAACTCAGTGACCGCTTCTCATGCTTCATTCTTATGTTCTAGACATGGGGTGAGCAGTAGCAATAATTTACAATGTTCTACTCATTCACTTTTGACAGTGGAAAACCTGGAAGTATATATTAAGTCAGGATTGCCGCGGTGTCTCTAAAGCTACCTATCCTTCTCCCTTTTTGTCCAAATGTAAAGAACAAAACTTTCTGTAGAAGAAATTTGAGTAAGTCAAAGATCTTTATTGAAATTCTTGTCCATCTTCTGTGGCAAGCGACATAGGGGGTGAGAGGGGAAGACCGATGTCCTACCCTACCCTCTCCCTAGTTACGACAGGCTGTGACTGATCTCTACGCAATACAAAGAAAGTCATCGTTTAGATCTAGCAGCTTGCAAGTGCGTGCTCTTCCAGCTCACTAGGATCTAACTATATGATCCCTACACTGCCTTAGCTACTAAATAAGAATGCCATAACTACATTTTCTTGTTTAGTTAGCACTGTTACTCATATTGTTGGGGTCACATCTACATCTTCACTAAGTAAGAAGATCGTATCTGCATGCAAAAAGGGTCAAATCGAGTATGAAATATATACCTTATCTACAACTTTTTAAGCTTGTTTTCACTTTTCATCACGTTTTCAAGAATAACTCAAAATCTGCTTGGGCGTAGTTAATCCCCTCTTGTTTAGTAGAGTAGTAAAATATCGGCGATGCAGTCTTCCTGCATTTTAACATAGAACTCGGCCGACAATTAACATAATTATCTGCACATTTTTCCCTAGTGTATGTGTGCCAAAATCCAATCATAATTTTAATCACCAACAGTGTGTGTCAAGCGCTAGGCGCGCGACTCGATTGTTTCGGGAGATCCTGGGCTCAAATCCCGTCGAGATCGGCAATCCTGACTGAATGTTTTTTCGAGGTTTTCCACAGTCCTCTTAAACAATCCTCGGACATCCCTTCACACGTGTCCAAACTCCAATATACCAGGTTAGACACATGAAGAGGGGCATGCGTTGCATCCTGGGACAGGTGTCTACGAAAAAATATTAAATATAATTTGAATAGGAAATTAGTTGTTGAATTTGTAACAGTGCTAATATGTAGCTCTATCACATACAATGGTTTATGAGTTATTTAAATGTATTTTTAAGGTTTTCTAGTTTGTTCAGTTTTAACATTAAACTCATACCTCTGCTTCTGTTACAACATTATGTGAACCTAGCGAGGCGTTATGATACTGAGCATAGGGAGTAATTCTACAGATGAATTCTTTTTTTATTCGTAGTTGTTTTGTATTTATGTATTATAATAACAATGCCCACCGTGCAACCTGGTAATAATGTGTTTTGCAAGTTTACATACGACCTATAAAACGACCATAAGCTCTAAATGTAACGTGTGTAATGTTACTGAACAGTGTGTAATTCCCTCGTTGAGTTCGAGTCATTTCACAGTAGACACAGCCGTAACAGTTTGTGTTAAACGGAGTGACAACGACGTGGTTATTTATCGACCAAGAGGACAATAAAGTGTTTACAGTGGGGGATGATGAGTTGACGACCTAGCTATAGAGTGTCAGCATTAAGAGAGATTGGGAATTGTTTAACGGTGCCTATTCCATGTGTCGTTAGATAAAATTATCTATTTTTTAACTCCCTTTAGACAATTTATCATAAACGCACGCTCCTGTTAACACATAATATTTCCAACAAATGTTGGACATAAGAAAATTATGACAATTGTTTTGTGTTTCTAGCTCTTTTGACAGGATTCGAAAACTCGAAAATCAATATTTTTTAACAATTTTTATAAGCAATAATATAATTTAGAAATATTTTGGAATATTGAATATTTTTTTAATAATATTGTACAATTTTTAGACTAGGAAAACGCTTAAGTCCCGCCGCGTTGTTAGATGAGCGTAATTGGTGCATTGAGTAGCCAAGTGTTATGCGGATTTTCTGTTGTTCTGTGAAAAAATCATTACTAAGTTGAAGATTTTTTTTAAATTTATTTAAATTAAATTAAAAATAAACTTTAATTTTAATTTTTTTAATTAATCGTAATTTTAAAAAAGAAAAAAATCGTAAAATTTCGATTTTCATAAGAAATAATTATTCGATTGTACTCAAATTTCAAACGAATATATTAAAATTTAAAAAAATTAAGGTTCTGTGAAAAAATAATTACAATCGGATAAAGCATGTAGGTGTTATAAATCGAAGACATTTTTAAAAATAAAAAAAATCGTAAAAATTGCGATTTTCATGAGAAATAATTTTTCGATTGCACTCAAAAACGTGGCAGTCCTAAGTTCAGAGATTTCGAAGGCCTCCATAAATTACATCGCAATCGGAGTATCGGTTTAGCCTGAATCGTGTGGACTGTGGACAAACAGACAAAAATACAAACAGAAAAAAAGAAAGAAAGAAAGAAAAACATTCCGGAATTTTTTCTCCAGTGTAGTAGAATGTAATCTTCGCTTCGCTCGCTACGCTCATCCAACAAATGTGGCTGATGGAAGCAAAATAATTGTACACGTTTGTTTTAACCATGTTAGCGTCCTATGGTGGTCACGTGACGATTTTATTCTTGAAAAGTGTTTCTAGCTCTATAAATAAAGTAAAGGTAATACTTCTAGTGATGGACTAATATGAATTACATTATTATCTTTCGCAAGCAAGTATGCCAACTTACAAAATAATTAAATATAAGAGTTTAGTTTAGTTCCCTGGCGTCTGAAGAAAAGATTATGAGCTCTCGAAAATGAACGCTCTTTTATGTTTGTTATAATCCTAGTTTCTGTTCGAGTGGTGTTTTTGGATGAGCGAAGCGAAGACTTCAATTTCACTGACCCCAAAAAAATTTAGCTCGGGTGTTTTTTTTTGTTTTTTTTTGTTTGTTTTTTGTTTGTTTGTTTTTCTGTCTGTTTGTTAACTCTCTACCAGGCAAACGGCATATCCGATCTTGATGAAAATTTGAGGGGACCTTCGAAATCTCTGAACTTAGAGGTGTATTGTTTTTGGGTACAATCGAAGAAATATTTCTCATGAATATCGTACTTTTACGATTTTTTTCGATTTTTAGTGCGATATTTTCGTGACATTTGGGCCGATTCTGACCAAACGGGTGGGGTTACAACGTTCATATTATACATGGATTTTAAGGTTATAGAGATGTAGTACTTTTTGAAAGAAAAAGTTGAAAAAGTTAGCCGGAATTCATAGAAATAAAGCTTTTAATATAAGTTTTTTTGATTTGTATGCGATATTTCGTGCCATTTGGGCCAATTCTGACCAAACGGGTGGGGCTACAACGTTCATATTATACATGGACATTAAGGTTATGGTGATAAAGTACCTTTTGAAAGAAAAAGTTGACAAAGTTACCCAGAATCCATAGAAATAAAGCTTTTAATATAAGTTTTTAACGGTAAATAATAACAAATTGACAAGTAACAATAGAAACTTGACAACAATCACCTACAATGCGTGGGAAGCAAAACAAAGCAACAAAGCACTCGCAAAAGTAAAGATATCCCACGCAGACTAAAAATTTAAAAAAAGCTCATCCATCAACGCGGCGGGACTTGAGCGTTTTCCTAGTTATTATATCTCCCAGTCTAACAGTCTTAGTTTTCATCATAAGAGATGAATTCATAAACACCACGCCGATCTGTCCATTTTGTATTTTCCTGAAATATTGATTAACAATGTCAGCATTTCTTATAGCGGTTTTGTTGTTGGTTTGATTCTACTTCAATATAAATACTTATAAATATAATCTAAGTCTAATTTCGAGTTACGACAAACATGTACAATGTACATTTACGAAATTCGTTTCTGTAGGAGTGGTAGAGTTGATAAACATTACTTCTTGTTTCCGATTAATGAAAAGCCGATAAAAAAATTACTTTTGACTTTTGAGAAACTATGGCAGGTGTTTTGGTAATAAACTGGAGGGTGAGCCAAAATATTCTTATTGTCACAAACGTGTTTCTGCTAGTGCCACGAACGACATTAATGTCTGGCATTATATATATGAAATAAATTTATGGCTATTCTTTGATCAAATTATGTTTTAAAATATCTCCCTCCCAACATTGATTTCCTGGTTATTTGGAAGGTGTTTGTTCTCAAGCCCTTGAACTATTCTGGTCATGAATGTGGTATAATCTTTTATTTGTTTGTGTTTGTTATTGTATCATTTTAATGAGACCAAGGTGGTAGTGTTTGTTTTGAAGTGTCAACCTTGGCTTGGAGGCGAAGTTTTATGTTTTAATTGTTGCCATTAGAAGGGAGTTGAAAATTCCTGAAATATTGCACTAATTATATTAATAAATGTCATAAAGAACAAGTAGCATTCCAAAAATGTATTTCACTATAACCTAACTATTCTTACAATCTCAGCTTTTATAATAATATGATTTGTATGTTCTATTTTGTGCTAGTCCATTCAATCTTCCCTTTTTAATTTTATTGCTCCTAAGTAGAAAAACAGTCGTAATGCAGATTGCTATACACAACCATGTCGGTAATTGGTAAATTGCTTTTAATGGCACAACAGTAACTGATGGACACATTTTGAGAGTTATAGTGGTAGTTAACCCTCCGTCACTCGCGCGGAATTTCTTAACACCATCCCTCGCGTGGGGTTTCTCAAACCCCAAATTATTTTGGGCTGTAATTAGTGCAGTAGGATGTTTTGGGTATTTCTTTCTGTGCTCATATGATTTGTGGACTACTATGTAGGTGGTTGTTACTGGGAGGACAGTGTAATAAAATGCCAATCAACCTTTTTGTATGAAATGCTTTTTTATTGTATAACCCTATTTCAGATTTAAAAAATGGACATTTTCAAAATATTCAAAAAAGGTGTCGAAATAATGCAATTTTAAGTTTTGTTTCACTTTTAAGTAATAAACATGAACCAGTTAGTAAATTGCAAGAAGAATTTTTCCAAAATTCAAAAATTTCAAAATTTAAGCCAAAGTAGCATTGAGTTTCCCTATGCAGTTACTGTAACGTGATCACTCGCGTGGGTTTTCAGCAACCCCTGACAAGTTCAGACCGGCAATATAACGACACTTAAAGCCCTAATGGTTAGAGGGTTACAAATTTCGCTAACGGATAGAGTGACTTGAAGGTACTGAGAATCTAGAGTCGGTAAAACAGTCCGATGCAGAGAAACAGAGTCGAATGTAGACCCTGGGGTTTGTAGAACCCCACGCGAGTGACGGAGGGTTAATATCGACACTTCCATGCGTCATCCATCAGTACAGTGCACGGTTGTCATATGTTGTTAGCCAGGTGGACAGGATGAATTAGTATAGACTACGAGATGGAAATCTCCTAACCGAGATCACGACGAACAAACTCTATTCATATAATATCTCTTGCACCAATTAACTTTAAAAAACTAATATGAAAATTAATTTATTGCCACTGCATGGAAATGCAAATGTATTTGTACAATGTAAAACAAATAGATTTTCTTCGAGTTTTATCCCGAGCAGAAATATTTTTTCAGAATTAATTGATTTAATTGGGCGAAGCTTCGATCAAGTGGATAAGGGTAAATTATTATACTGTGGAGGTTTTGGTTGTCTGGCTATATGATGGTTCATGCTCATTAATTGTGGGATGTCCATCTTTGACAAAGATAAGTTGAGGATTTATATTTTGCGTTTATCGATATGTTAATGTAGATTATTCATTATTGAGATGGAGTTCTTAATAAAACAGATATTGACTATTGATCGAGAATGCTTCAGACTTATTATGAAGAGTATAGTCGGATGACGAGGGATTGTATTTGGCATTGCCCTAATCTTATTACCAACAATGTGTACGGCAAAGTGTATACATCCAGTGGTTTAGCCGCGGTCGCTTAGCTGGTTCCCATTCGAACACCTACGTTAAGCAACCGTCGGGCTTGGTGAGGGGTAGAGTGGGTGCAAGCTCTGTCCTGAAGCACACGAATATCGCTGGTTAGAGCGATGGAGGGGACGAGAGCTAGTGTAACGGCTTCGTTCTCCTCGACGTCTGTTTGGCAGTCCAGGTTAGTGGAGGAACCTATATGATTGTCAAGGTTACACACCGTCCTTTCGGATGGGACGGAAAGCCGTTGATCCCCTTGGTACTTTTCGAAAGGAGTAGGCTACGTGCCGGTACTGGGTTTCCCATCCTCCCTTATTTCATCATCATCACGCATTGTTGTTAATCATGGCATAATATGCTGAACGTGACCAATTCATAAATAAATAAATACATAAATAAACAAACCGTTCACTAAAAGATTGGAAATAAATATTCAACGTATAATAGTGGCACCGAATAGCGGCGAATACATAGTATATACTTATCGATATGCTATGTAATTTAAGGGAATCCTTCTTTTACATTTATCTGTGTGTTGTTGATTATCTGTTGTGTCAATTGTTTTCCAATTTATGCCTATTGTTTTCGCTTATTCATTTACTTTTCGGTTTCATCATTGAAAATAGAGTGAATTGAAGTATCAAGTTAGTGTAAAAGGTTTTAAATAAATGTAGTTTATTAATCAACTTTGTTTTGTAATATGTCGGCAGCGTCAGTCAAGAAATAGGTAATTATAATTCGAAAATTTGGGAAACCTGTCCAAGAGCAATGCCCTTCTTCAGGAGTCTAACTATAGGCATTTTGAAGGTTGTAAAATTGTGAAAGGAATGTCTGACATTCGCATTAACGACTGAAAAAAACTCGGAACTATCTTTCAGTCAGGATTGCCGGTGGCGGGGTTCGAGTCCGTGCCCTCCTAACACGTGACACATGAGCCATTACTCTCAGTGCGACACGCAAGATTATAGTGAAATAGAATAATAGCTCCTTATTTGATGTTTGACTCTGACCAAATGCTGTTAACTATTTTCTATGTTTTAAACGGAAGTGTCACTGGTCCAATTAGCTTGATCGTTACACGCAACACAGTGTATATTGTTGGGTTGTCGGGGCTATTCCGGTTACAGGCAATCCTGACTGGGGTCTATATGAAAAGTTTCTTCTGAGAATGTCATTGAGTGTTATAACTTCTATAGTTTCTCGCTCATTCCTCGCAAACTATCCTCAAGGAAGCAGGCATGCTCTTTTTAAATGGTTCAAATTTCTCAACCAATTTTAGTCACATGTATGAAATTAAACATATTTAGGTGAAAGTGAAATATGAAGTCTACTATCACTTCCCCCCATAAATTAACTATCGAGAATAATTAACAAATAACAATAATTTTCTAGTATTATATACAATCTGTCAAAATGGTCAAACACACCCAAAAAAGTCTGCATTTTCTGACTGTTTCAAGATAAATATCGAAAATCTAATAAGCGTACATGTGTCTATTTTTAGCAACTATACTAAGTTTTATTAAGATATATCTACGTATGGCTGCTAAAAAAGAAACGCACCGAGCATCAAATCAGTGTCATTCCCTCTTATATCCTGGATATGTGCAAGTTGCTTCTGGACATTTTATTTTACGAATATATATTAATTATATATCATCCCCCTCGGTTAATGGGTAAAACCAAACCTAACCACAACCATGGCAGTACATAGGCCCTACATAGCAAATATTTTACCCAATTATAATTATAATTTGGCATTCTACGTTTCATACACATTTTTTTAAATATCCCTATAGGGCTATCAACCATTACGAATTAACCTTTGCATGTGTGTGGATCTCATTAAAATAATTCATGCATTCCATAGGACTCATGAGCACACGCAGTAGCTTTTGGCTCTCTGGTCATATTTTGATTGATGCCACTGAGCTCACGGTTCGAATTATTAATAATTAAATCTACAAATTTTGTTTTTTTGATTGAACAAATAAATATTTTTAATGTATTAGAATTATATTTTATTTGTTTGTGTAATGAATTGAATTTAACAACAATTACATTAACTTGGTTCGATTAGTTTTATTTTATATGAATGCGCGTCAATCGTATGGTCATTTGCGCCACTCTAAACTAAGGGATTTAGGGGTTTGCGTCATCACTCATCTTTTGTCAAAAGGTTGTAACTCAATATTGCCAACATTATACACATTGGTCCACATTGTGGAACCTTTGTTCAGTCAGTGCTTTAGCCTGCCACTTGGAAATATTGGCGGAGATGGGTTAGAAAAGTCGCGTAAAAATTCATATTGTCAACGATGAGAACAAAACAAAATATAATATGGATATGTATGCATCATATATCCCACTCCCCCCCTCCCCCATTTCTGCATTTTAGCCTCCATGTTGGAATAGCATGATATGATATTGTTATAACAGTGATATCTGTAGAGCATTTCTAAAAGTAGATAATCATGCAAAAAAATGTAATCAACATCATTTTTTTATTATTCAGTAAGTTTTAAATACAGTAAGCAATTTTAAATTGAAACGTTTAACAATATACAACCGTTAACACACACAATACTCACACAGTACACAAACATGAAAAACAAAAACGCGATAACAAGACATTATAGGGAAAGCATAGCTACTTTGACGTATTTTTTAAAACATTGCACAGAGAGAATATGTCATGCAAGATAACGTTAGTTGTTGTTGAAGGTAGAAGGAAGACGGATGTAACAGCGTGAGTACGATGTGGTTGAGACGAGTATTACAGAAGGAACACGTAACATTTTGCCAATATAATTTTGGATGTTTAAAATCGTGAAAAATCGTATTATTTAGCATTTTTTCAGCATAATAATGAACAGTAACCTTTTGGTAATCCACTTCTATAGAAAATGAACACACCCTTGCTACACACCCATACAAAGTTACATAATATCACAGAGATACTAACTGGCTTCAGCCAATTATGACGGTCAGTCAGTAGTTTCCACTTATAAAATGAAATCTTCTAAAAAACAAAACAAGACAACGTACTCAATTTACAACAAATGTCAAACGAGTATGACAATTTGACAATTTTGTGTAGCCAAGAAAGTGAAAGCAAAGGAAAAAAACAAATGTGACAGCTAGTATAATGAATAAGAAAATAAAAACGTAGCCAACTTTATTTCGTTGATTGTTATCATTCAAGTTCAGTTCAGTTCATTGCATTGATATTTTATTATATAATGGTCCGGTACATGATATGGTTCCTTCCAGCTGTATGTATGGTTGGCTTTATATTATTACCTGCCCAGCATGCGACGTGGTGTGTGTGTGAGATGTTATCTAGGCGGCCGGGTGATGTATGCAGTTGTCAGTCAGTGTCATGTAGGCCGTGACAAGATGGCCGCCGCGAGACACGCACGTCACATGACAGATGACATACGACTGCACAACACCTCAGCTGTCGGGTGCGAGTGCTGGTATTGTTAACAACGAGCTTCTCTATGGCCGTATTATCTTTCCCCCGAACCGCGTGACCAATCAGTTATATGTATACTTCTACTAAGTTGTAATTTATGACACCTACAGCAATCAAGAGATACTGTGATCTAACGAACAACATCCACAACTCATTTAAAGGCCCAACATTTCGGATATATTGACCTGTACTCAACCAACCAACCACCAACCTTTTGATGGCAACGTACCCATACTGCTGGTAATATTGCCTCAAAACAATTGTATGATAGTTACTGTACTAGGCCTATATCAGCTTGTTATAGTCGCGTTGATGATGAGCGAATTTGATCAAGCTCATATTTTCGAAAAATTTAAAAGGATAATTTTCATGAGAAATATTTATTTTATATTGGCCAAAGACGTATAATAATATATAAGTTCACATATTTCGAAGGTCCCCTGAAAATCGGAGTAGTCGTTAGCCCGGTAGAGAGCGAACAAACAGACAAGAAACAAAAAACTAAGACCCACAGTGACTAAAATTGAAAATTGAAGTCTAACACTATGATATTGAAATAAGTTCTGTCACCAATCCAAAACGATAAAACTGAAATTTTTTACTTAGTAGTTATACGATTGTATGACATTACATCTTTTTTTCACAGATGTTGAGGAAACAAAAATGAAAATCTCTGGGGAAAACGTGTTGTAGTAAATTGTACGACATTTTTTAACTGAATAGGATAGATGTTTATTAAATAAATTAATTAAATATATAAAACAAAAAATTAATTTAAAACAATTGCGAAACTTTTGGATTGAAATGTCTAGTAAGTCTGGGTTTTGGGTTTTGATCCAAATATGTGTGCTTACCTTTCAACTGTTGATACAGTAACAAGGAAAACGCTTAAGTCCCGCCGCGTTGTTGGATGAGCGTAATTGGTGCATTAAGCTGCCGTGTTATGCGGATTTTCTGTTGTTCTGTGTAAAAATCATTACTAACTTGAAGATTTTTTAAAAATTAATTTAAATTAAATAAAAAACAAACTTTAATTTTTAATTTTTTTAGTAAATCGTAATTTAAAAATAAAAAAATCGTAAAATTGCGATTTTCATAAGAAATAATTGTTCGATTGCGCTAAAATTTCACATGAATATATTAATTCATAAAATTAAGGTTCTGTGAAAAAATCATTACAATCGGATAAAGCATGTAGGTGTTATAAGTAGAAGAAATTTTTCAAAAATCGAAAAAAAATCGTAAAATTGCGATTTTCATGAGAAATAATTTTTTGATCGATTTTTCCCTCCGTGCAGTTCTTCGTTCAGAGATTTCATAGACCTCCATAAAATTTCATCGCAATTGGATTATTGGTTTAGCCGGAATCGTGTTCACAGACACACAAAAATACAAAAAAAAAAAAAAAAGAAAGAAAAAAAAAAAAACATTCCGGATTTTTTTCTCCAGTGTAGTGAAATGGAATCTTCGCTTCGCTCGCTACGCTCGCTACGCTCATCCAACAAATACAATTTGATAATTTAATTACTATAAATGAGTAGTGTTGTTTTAATTGACAACCTGTCCAAGGAAGACATTATCAAATCCCCGAAGAAAAGGTATAATAAAATATTAATCGTTTTCGAGATTCTTTGCACTTCCGAAATGTTTACTTTCGGAAAAATTAGCATTTTGTGTGTTTGCTTGTTTTGCAGGGTTATTCTGGCTGGAACCAAAGATAAGCGATTGTGTGCTAGGCAGAGGCAGAACAGCAAAACCATCATGTGCAATGTGCTGTGCCAGAAAAAGGTACTTGCAGACAAGAAGGCACGATTTGTCTTTGTCAACACCAACACAACAATAAAGGGCTATAAACTAGGAAAACGCTTAAGTCCCGCCGCGTTGTTGGATGAGCGTAATTGGTGAATTGAGCTGCCATGTGTTTTGCGGATTTTCTGTTGTTCTGTGAAAAAATCAGAACTTTGTTGAAATTTTTTTAATTATAAATTAAATAAAAATTACTTATTTTTTTTAATTAATCGTAATTTAAAAAAGGAAAAAATCGTAATATTGAAATTTTCATAAGAAATATTATTCGATTACGCACAAATTTTACACGAATATTATTTAAAATTCTTAAAATCATTATATGGAAAACTGTAGTTTAAAGCAAAGATTAAAAATGTAAGATCATGGAATAACAGGAACGCTTAAGTCCGCCGCGTTGTTGGATGAGCGTAATTGGTGTATTGAGCTGCCACGTGTTTGCGGATTTTCTGTTGTTCTGTGAAAAATCAATACTTGTTGAAGATTTTTTTTAAAATATTTAAATCAAATAAAATCAATTTATTTTAATTTTTTAATAATCGTAATTTAAAAAATAGGAAAAAATCGTAAATTCGATTTTCATAAGAAATAATTATTCGATTGCGCTACAAATTTACACGAATATATAATTCATAAAATTAAGGTTCTGTGAAAAAATCATTACAATCGGATAAAGCATGTAGGTGTTAAAGCAGAAGAAATAAAAAAAATCGTAAAATTTCGATTTTCATGAAAAATAATTTTTGATTGCGCTCAAATTTCACACGAATATTCAATTCATAAAATTAAGGTTCTGTGAAAAAATCATGACAATCGGATAAAGCATGTAGGGTTATAAGTCGAAGAAATTTTTCAAAATCGAAAAAAATCGTAAAATTGCGATTTTCATGAGAAATAATTTTTTGATCGATCAAAACGTGGGAGTTCTTAGTTCAGAGATTTCAAGCCTCCATAAAATTTAATCGCAATCGGAGTATTTGGTTTAGCCGGAATCGTGTTCACAGACACACAAAAATACAAAAAAAAAGAAGAAAAAAAAAAAAAAACATTCCGGATTTTTTTTCTCCAGTGTAGTGAAATGGAATCTTCGCTTCGTCTTTCGCTTAACGCTCGGGCTAGCTCATAGAAATTATTTGATTACGCTCAAATTCACACGAATATATCAATTCATAGAATTAAGGTTCTGTGAAAAAATCATAACAATAGGAGTTAAAGTCGAAGAAATTTTTTAAAAATCGAAAAAAATCGTAAAATTGCGATTTCCCTGAGAAATTGATTTTTCGATTGCGCTAAAAAACGTGGCAGTTCTTAGTTCAGAGATTTAGAAGGCCTCCATAAAATTTCATCGCAATCGGAGTATCGGTTTAGCCGGAATCGTGTTAACAGACAGACAAAAATACAGAAAAAAAAAAAAAAAACATCCGGATTTTTTTCTCCAGTGTAGTGAAATAAATCTTCGCTACGCTCGCTACGCTCATCCAACAACATAACGATGAGGCTTTTAAGATTAATTTAAACGGCGTGCAATGTGCAATGAGCAATGACATCACATAACAAGGGAATATTGCAATGATAATTATCAGTGTGGAATTTTCGCAACTAAAGAAAGAGAACAAGAAACAAAGAATATGTTGAAGAAAAACTAATGCATGAGTTGCTAAGAATGTTATTTGACCTGAGATATCTATAATATACCAATTTTTAACATGGCATACGGTTTATACGTTTATATGTGTGATATTCATGAAATTTAACAAAATAGTCATGCATTTCGTGTATTAGAATCATTGTGTTAACCGCCTACCCGAAAAATTACTTTGTCCTATTAAAAACTACCAAAAATAAAAAAATAACCCTATGCTTTTGGAAAACACTATATTTTCAAAACTCCCTTTGAAAACACACAATTTGAAAGTCCAGCCAAGTCAGATCCTATCCTCCCAAATATCTGTTGTGCAAGGTATGATTGAATTACAGTTCTAATGAAAATATGTCCACATTTCCCAGCCATACGGTAGTCCTACATTCCTTTCCGGGCAAGAAAAAAGTCCAATCCCCATTCCTTAGAGAGGTAAACAGATAAATAAACATTTCCAGTATATGTCCAATATAATTAATTGTAACAAACTACAGCATCGTTTATTACAGATCACTGAGGAGCTTCAGTCTAGGCCGACCTTTGCATTTTGATCTGTGGCTCTTGATACCGAACTATTTTGTTTGAATCTCCATGGCTATCTTCGAGCTCAGCACAGCACGCACGGTAGCTGCATGACACATGGGTGCTTCAGTACCGGAACCACAATGGCCGCCCAACGGCTTCCGCTTTCGTTCTAAAGCACTCCATTAATTGTTTCCGAACCGCTGGTAGTTTATCTCCCGAGATAAGAGATCAGTTTATGTGACATTTGTTTGTCTTTCAACGGCTACTCAGGTGGGCTAAATCCATGATTGAATGGCTAATTATAATTTCTACTAATGGCACGGGAAGGTGCTTGATTAAAAATTCTAAATTTGGGATTCTACTACGAAGTAGGTACTTAATTTTAGAACCATTTCACATTCATCGTGGACAACACCCCATCTGTTCCGACTTTGTAAAAGTAGTCATTCCATTTCAACAACATGTAGTGAGCATTAGAAAGATTTATAACAATATAATATCGAAAGTTCAATAAGAATTACAGTGAAGAATGTAATTTAAACTACTTTTTAAGTAGAGAAAAAAGGGGAATGCTGAAAAATCGTTCCTCGTTGGAGAAATGTTTTCTTTTTTCAAAGCTTAAATCATTTGACCACAGGACTGGATAATTCCCCGGGGTAGTGCTACTGGCATTCATCTTCGCACCTCAGCATTTGCATTTCTTTCTTCGTTATCGGGGAAATGAGGATTATTTAGATTTAATGTTTAATGCGACATTCTGATATATGCTAAAATAATTTATACAATGGATTGCTAATTAATTTTACAATGGAGGAAGTCATAAAGAATTTACATACGGCAATTATTATTGACGGTGGGAGTGGGTATTGTGACAGTTCAGCCTTGAAAACGAATTATTTTTCTAACAACCCAACAAAAATAACAAAAACAAAAAATAACACAACAAGTAACAAAAATTTGCTATAAAACATTTTGTAGCATGTCATGTTTTTTATAGGGCAAGCGTTTTTAAAGCAAATTCTTATTCGCTCGGTCGACTAACACCACATTATGTTTGATTTTTGTGTAGTTGTCACATAAGTGAAACTAGGGCTCTAAAGTAACATTAAAAAAAAAAAACTTTTAAAATAAATTGATGTTCAGGATTTTGGATTTTGTTACAGTCCAAAATTACCATATTCGTGGATTGATCCTGTCTGAATGCCATGATATATTGATAATCTATTTCAGGGATGTTTGTCCAATGTATGCATTTTTGACAAATATATGTAAAGTTTCATATACATCGGATTCTACCCGGTCGAGCGAATAGCTATTTTCCAACTGTCAACTTGAGCCCTATTCCCTCTAAACACTTCAATATTCTGACATCCAATTGCATTTCGCTGTATTACTGTTAGTATGACAGTTAGACTATCATACTCCCCCCGCAGTGATGCACCGCGTAGTGTGCAGTGTAGACAACATAATGAATGGGCTACATAAACAGAAGACACCACCTATTACAGTCGCAATCATACATAAACATTGCAAATGTACGTCGAGCAAGAAACTCCTTCAGTTAGCACTATGCAGTAAAACTCTTTTCAGCGCAAGAAATTGATTGTTTTATCTGTGATGTCAAACATTTTTGCATGTATCTCGTAGATTTACGCGACTCTATATTACACCAAGCTCACTTTATCGCTCCAACTCGATCTGCCTTTCTCATTTTCAAATTAATATTAAGTAATATATGCCTGCTAGTAGAGAGAAGGAGAATTTATAAGGTTAATAAATTTAGAATGAGACATGAAAGTGGGATGGACTATCTTATGACTTGAGTATTACTGTTACAAAGTACATAGGCTAGGTAGTTTAAGTTTACTGCGTAAGTTGGTTGGACTCTACTCAACTGTAATGCATGTTAAAGGAAGATATATGGAAAGTAAAGTGCATGAAGTAATCAAATGTACGGTGAGTTTATGCCTTCATGAATGTAGTTTATAATTAGCAAACTAATTTATATTTCAACTGATCGAACTGGTTCACAGCAAATAATAATAATCTTAGTCAACCGATAAATACTAAAGTGTCAGAAGAAATAATCAAAGTATGGGTATATCCCATTAGATCCGGATACCGAGGGCGAGAGAGAGAGGGAGAGAGGGCGTCTGCAATGTTGCCAGGCAATTGTTTTTCAACGTGGCGTCTAGTGATTAATGTTTAGGTGGCTGTATAAGCACGGGGCTGTTTATCAATGGGACTCTACCTGTCGCAAAAGTTGTTCACCGAAATTCATTAAACTACAGGTTTATAAAGGACTGGTCAAAAAGTAAACGCTGATAAATTGGCTTGTAACATATGCGTGTAGAAACAATTGAAATGCCTCGTACTTAGTGTGGGTGGGCTAGAAACAAATATTGCGTGGTTCTTGTTTGACGGGAATTAAAATTAATATCAACGTAGACAGATTTGGGGTTGAAAAATGATTACGTCCTGTGAAGTAGTCTTTGTGATGGGCATGGGTAATTGTGATGGAGTGTGGTGGGTTAGCCCCTGAGAGTGAAGTTTACGGTTATAATAATAAGTATAAAATAAAACAATGGACAATGGTTAAGGTTCAGCTTAAAATATATCGAACAATAAATGCAGAATGAGTGATACTAACATTATAATTGTTTTTGTGAAGTATTTCAATCAGCAAGATAAGAAAAATAAATAACTGCATAATCAATCATAAATATATTTGTCTATACACTTCGCAAGTTATTATCAAGAACGTCGTCCGTTGTGAAATTACGAAGGACTAAAATAGTAAATGTATCTTCTTTTGTAAAACATAAGTTGCAGTCGTGGGATTTGAATCCTGATAGTTTGTTTTGACCAATGGTGATCACGTCTGCTGATGAATCTGCTGCTGTGAAGGAACATAATATTACAAGTATGGAAATGTGCATTATGTTGTATTGTTGCGAACGTGAAGCTTTGCAGTGACCTGTAGATTAAACAATAATTAAGAAGTCAACATTAAAATACATGAAGTTTTTTTGGAAATTTGGAAATTAAAAATGTAAATAATTTTATTTATTGTATTTTGTTGTTTATTACATTTTTTATTGTTAGTTATTTTATTATTTAAACTTAATTATTATGAACAAGAGACCAAGCATGAATCATACAAATTTATATGGAAATACCAATGGTTAAACGAGTGAGCGCAGCGAACGAAGTTTATATTCCAAGATAAATGGCGCTTATTTTGTGATGATGTGTTTGTGTGCGCGTGCATGTAAAAAATCAGCCGATTAGCTGAATAGATTGCGCTGAAATTTTAAACAGACATCCGGTACGAGTTTACTGACTACTGCTAACAAAATGAGCAAAATCCGTTGCGATTTAAACCTACAAGAAATAATAAATTGGAAATAGGCTGAAAATGAGTAGGATTGAATAACGACAATGGTTATGTTCTTGAAAGACCGTTTCGTGAGACCATTAATATATTGAAGAACTAATTAAGCGTAATATAATAGGAATCACAATTTTTTAAATAATTATTAGGGAGCGAAGCTTCCTTGTTCGCATCACTTACCTGTCCTTCCATCTGTCCGACCGACAGTATGTGCTTGTGTCACGTTCCACGATAAAAACCGTACACGATATCAGATTGACATGAGTTGTTGACATTGTCCTTCAACCAGGATGATACAAATTGTATTTGGTGGCGGGGGTATCGAGGCTATAGCTTTACCAAAAAACTTAACAAAACACAAACAACACAAAAAAATTGACATATAAATATACCGTACCCCTGCACAAACAACGATATTTGAATAGAAGAATTAAACGTATTATTTAATTTTTTAAATTCATTTCCCGACTGTGTGATGACAAGATTCGCTCCCTCTTTTCAGTATAAATCCGTACTTGTTTTAAACAATATGCTTTTCTGTTTTTGCTACCGATCAAATGAGTTTTTTGTGTTATTGTTTTTTTTACTTTTTTGAAGGCATTAATTTGTAGATCAGCCATTCAAGATCATAAAAACTAAGGTCCAGATTTCATGAAGAACGCTAGGCCTACATTATGTAGTCGATCGGTAATTAGCTGGTAATGATCTGGAAGCAACTTGTTCAAGATAGGACGTTTTACCGGAAAGCAACGAATATACCAGATATATTATATGCATTTATATTATATTCGCTCTGTCCGTCCGTCTGAGCATGTTACAAACATGCATTTTCATTTTGCATTGCCTCCAAACTTTTCAGCATTTAAGTTACACAAATGAACTTGAGATATGTTTTAGTATTATTCAAACCTGAAGGTAAATTTACAATCTTTTCCGAAGTTTGACATTTTTTAGACTAGGGCGACTGAAGTCTACAATTTAAGTCAAACGGCACTTCCTTGATTCTGTGACTGTGTGTGTGCGTGCAAAAATCAGCCGAACGGCCAAACAGATTGAGCTGAAATTTCAAACTGACATACGGTACGAGTTAACTGAGAACTGCTGTTAAAAATATTACATGTAAAAAAATTTTATTTTAAACATCGCTCATATTTAAATGTACTAAAAAGTAAAAAATAAATTTTCACACAACAAATTTTTGTCTTACTCAGAAAATAAAAGCGTTGGGCGTTTGCGGTATTGACATAGACTAGGAAAACGCTAAAGTCCCGCCGCGTTGATGGATGAGCTTTTTTTAAGTTTTTGGTTTGCGTGGGATATCTTTACTTTTGCAAGTGCTTTGCTTTGCTGCCTATGCATTGTAGGTGATTGTTGTCAAGTTTCTATTGTTTCTTGTCACTTGGTATTATTTACCGTAAAAAACTTATATTAAAAGCTTTATTTCTATGGATTCTGACTAACTTTTCAACTTTTTTATTTCAAAAGGTACTACATCACCATAACCTTAATGTCCATGTTTAATATGAACGTTGTAGCCCCACCCGTTTAGTCATAATCGGTCCAAATGGCACGAAAATATCGCACTAAACCGTAAAAAACTTATATTAAGCTTATATTAAGCTTTATTTCTATGGATTCTGGCTAACTTTTTCAACTTTTTGTTTCATAAGGTACTACATCACCATAACCTTAATGTCCATGTTAAATATGAACGTTGTAGCCCCACCCGTTTGGTCACAATCGGCCCAAATGTCACGAAAATATCGCACTAAACCGTAAAAAAACTTATATTAAAAGCTTTATTTCTATAGATTCTGGCTAACTTTTTCAACTTTTTCTTTCAAAAGGTACGACATCACCATATTTTTAATGTCCATGTATAATATGAACGTTGTAGCCCCACCCGTTTGGTCAGAATCGGCCCAAATGGCACGAAAATATCGCACTAAACCGTAAAAAACTTATATTAAAAGCTTTTTTTCTGTGGATTCTGGCTAACTTTTTCAACTTTTTGTTTCATAAGGTACTACATCACCATAACCTTTATGTCCATGTATAATATGACCGTTGTAGCCCCACCCGTTTGGTCAGAATCGACACGAAAATATCGCACTAAAAATCGAAAAAAATCGTAAAAGTACGATATTCATGAGAAAATATTTCTTCGATTGTGCCAAAAACAATACACCTCTAAGTTCAGAGAAAACGAAGGTCGTGTCAAATTTTCATCAAGATCGCATATGCCGTTTGCCCGGTAGAGAGCGAACAAACAGACGGAAAAAAAAAAAACAAACAAACAATGGAGCTAAATTTTTTTGGGGGTCGGTGAAATTGAAGTCTTCGCTTCGCTCATCCAATTACAGAATTTTGTTGTTCATGGAGGGAAAGCGCCCAACGCTTTTATTTTCTGAGTAAGACAAAAATTTGTTGGTTGAAAATTTATTTTTTACTTTTTAGTACATTCAAATATGAGCGTTGTTTTTTAAAAAATATTTTTTTCATGTAATATTATTTTATATTTTTTAGTCTTTACGAATGTTGTAAACGAATATGTGCTCACTGGACGTGTCCGAATTTCTGCATCTGGTTGGCCCATCCTCACAAGCTCTGCATAATTTCCCATATGAAGCTTTGTTTGATTTATATTTTGATAAATTAATTGATTAATTAGTGAATCTGCTAATTGATTCGTCTATTGTCATCAAGAATATACGTCTGTGAGAAAAATTTCAGCTCGATCGGACATTGGAAAGTGGGTGAAATATCGATTCCCATATAAAACTTAAGTAGTATTAATTGCTATAATAATAACAATTAATAGAATGTAAAACATCTAGAGGCCCAAAGATTTGTGTTTTGAACGCATTGTAGGTGATTGTTGTCAAGTTTCTTTAGTTAGTTCAAGCAGTAGTTCAACATAGGAAACCCCATATAAAACTATAATTATTAACTGGGCGAAAGCTTTCGCAAAGCTTTTTTTTAGTTGCGTGGGAATCTAACTTGAAGCTTTGTTTTCAAGATTGTTTTAGTTTGCGTTGGGATATCTTAACTTTTGAAATGTGCCTTTTTATTTTCTGTCTGTAACGCAGTATGTTGAATTGTTGTACCAAGTTTTTGGTAGAATTGCCAAGGGCATAATTACGCACAAATAAAAAACTTAAGTAAAAGCTTATTACTATGGTTCTGGCTAACTTTTTCAACGTTTTCTTTCAAAACGTACTACATCACCATAACCTTAATGTCCATAATTTAAACGTTGTAGCCCCACCCGTTTGGTCAGAATTGGCCCAAAAGGCACGAAAATATCACACAAAAAATAAAAGAACTTATATTAAAAGCTTTATTTCTATGTATTCTGGCTAATTTTTTCAACTTTTTCTTTCAAAAGGTACTACATCACCATAACCTTAATGTCCATGTATAATATGAACGTTGTAGCCCCACCCGTTTGGTCAGAATTGGCCCAAATGGCACGAAAATATCGCACAAAAAATCGAAAAAAAAATCGTAAAAGTACGATATTCATGAGAAATATTTCTTCGATTGTACCCAAAAACAATACACCTCTATAAGTTCAGAGATTTTGAAGGTCCCCTCCAACTTTCATCAAGATCGGATATGCCGTTTGCCCGGTATAGAGCGAACAAACAGACAAAAAAACAAAAAACAAACAAAAAACACCCGAGCTAAATTTTTTGGGGGGTCAGAAATTTGAAGTCTTCGCTTCGCTCATCCAATTATTAATGGATTAATTAGTGAATCTGATAATTAATTAATCTATTGTCATCAAGGATACGTATGCAGGGGCGGATCCAGGACCTCTCAAAGGGGGGGAGGCGACTCAGCATGCACCACAGGGGGGGGTTCTGGGGGGGGGGGGCACAGCCCCCAGGCTTAGCCCCACGGGCCCACAGAAAAAAAAAATTGTGGCCTTTTTTTTAAAAACGAGTTTTAATGGCTTTAGAGAGGGTATATTTCCGAAAAAAAAGGCCCAAGCCCAACATCGAACTGAATTAAATTCCTTTATAATCGCTATCGCTCATTTGTTTCTATAACCTCACATTTTCAAAATCAGTGTTAAAATAATGTTATTGGATGAGCCCCGAGAAAAAAATAGCTGGTGTTTTTTTTCTGTCTGCTCGCGCTCTACCAGTCAAATGGCTACTCTGATCTTGCTGAAATTTTCATGGGACCTTCAAAACCTCTGAGATGTGTTACGATTTTGGGTAAAACCAAAGAAAATAATATCGTAACTGTGAGGAATTGATTAAAAGCAATATACAAAAAAAATCATAATCGCAAGAATACATTGATATTTCCTGATGTTTGAACATATTCATAAAAGAATAAAATTTAGCTGACTAAACAAACAACAAAACACTTCTGCTATTTTTCTCAGGGGAGCGATATAAAAGTCTTAACTACTCTCATCCAATAACATTATTTTAACACTGATTTCGAAAATGTGAGGGTATAGAAACACATGAGCGATAGCGATTATTTGTTTGCGGGAAATATACCCTCTCTAAAGCCATGAAAACTCGTTTTTGAAAAAAGGCCTCAAACATTTTTTCCCTGCGGGGCTAAGCTGGGGGACTGCACCCCCCAGACCCCCCGTGTGGTGCGAGCTGAGGCGCCCCCCCCCCTTGAGAGGTCCTGGATCCGCCCCGGGAGTCTTGTGTTGTCTACCCGGAAACATTTGCATAAGTTGATTGATACACAAGTATAATTGATATGATTTTGAGTTAAGTTTGTATAAGGGCGCGTCAACTGTGAGGCCATAATGCGCCACTCGAGCCTATGAGAGGCTAGGGAGGAAAGACCCATGCTGGCTCCAGCCTTAAGCCTACATTAGACCTTTGTGTTTCTAGTGAAACCTTAAGATTAGACGGTTCAATGGTTCGTTCAAGTTTCCTTGAATTCAAGGACAAAATAGAATCAAAATGTGCAAAGATAATAAAATTCAACAACACATCCTTTTGATTGATTATGTTTTGACCTTGAATTCAAGGAATCTTGAACGGACCATTGAACCGTCTAATGAAGGTTTAAGGTAAGGGGAGGAAAAAATTTTTATAGGGTATTCAATACATGGCTCGTTTACTCGTCTAACAACGACTTTGGCGTTTTCCTAGTATAGACACTTTTTACAAACGATTTCGAACATCTACACCACACACACAAGTCATAGCCAATTTTGTCGCGAGTGTTCTTAAAAATATTTATGATGACATGACAATATGGGATGAGTTCCAGCTGAAATGCGAGACGACTGCATGACACCGATATTATTATAGTGTGAGTGACTGACTAGTGAGTGACTCGAACACTCAACTAAATACGTCTGTTCGGACAAGGCTCTCTAGACACTAGCAATAGATCCCAGATGACTCATTATCCAGCGAGCGAGTGGAGCGATGGGCGCAAGGAGATCTAGAAGACCTCGCACAAGCCGAGAAACTCCGCTTGGAGATGGAGGGCAGCGGCCCCCAGACACGCAAACATTTCGTACAAGTTGCTTGCAAACATCGTGTTTGCAAGCATGCTACTCCCCACACATGAAACCGATGTGCATGGACACAGCGGGGGGGTTACATCTGGCCAACCCATAACACACCCTCATTAGAGGCCATTCCTTGCGTTCGGAAACACGCAAAAAAGAATGTCTCCTTCATTATCCAAGCATAAACTTGTGTGCGCTATTGTTGGTGGCACAAACCTTCTCCCTGAAGACATGACTAATGACCTCTTCTCGTACGAGATGTTTGCGTACCTCCCCACACACGCAAGCATGCTGCCAAGCGCGGTCAAAATATCAAAACGATTTGAAAACTGCAGCTTGCTTGCAAACACGCTGAAACACCCCCCCACACACGCAAGCATGCTGCCAAACACGATGTTTGCAAGCAACTTGTACGAAATGTTTGCGTGTGTGGGGGCCGCTTAATGACCTCTTCTCGTACGAGATGTTTGCGTACCTCCCCACACACGCAAACATGCTGCCAAGCGCGGTCAAAATATCAAAACGATTTGAAAACTGCGACTTGCTTGCAAACACGCTGAAACCCCCCCCCCACACACGCAAACATGCTGCCAAACACGATGTTTGCAAGCAACTTGTACGAAATGTTTGCGTGTGTGGGGGCCGCTTTAGATTGCTGCCCTGGCGCTACCTGTCGGATATTGGTGGAACTTATTGCAGATTTTAGCCAAACAATGACAAGAGACACAATACCATCTAGGGCGACGGTCGTTCGCCCGCAGCCAAGCGCACGCGACTGCTAGAAGGCGATGACTAACTCGACCCTGTTTACTCCTACCCGAGTTGGGGGGTTTTCAGCTATCTGCACACGCCGTCCCGAAAGATTTACAATCTTGAAACTCGGTATATGACCTGATATGTGGTCCATGACATACCAAAAAAAAAATCAGACCGATCCGATAACCCGTTCTGTGTTAAAAAAGTGCGTAAATATCGACGATAATCGTCCGGCTGGCTGGTTGGTTGGTTGGTTGGTTGGTTGGGGGGGGGGGGGGTAGTGGATTCTGCCAGAGAGGAATTAAAAGAGCCTACAGAGAAAACGGTACATCTTAGAACTATAAAAAATTGGACCACACTTAGATATACCTCAGACTCACAAACTTCTGCCAAAAGACAAGCAATATTCCACCCCAACACCCCCTAAATCATCCCCTAAAATTAAAATAATTCATAGCTCTAACCCAAAATTGAATTTTTAGTCAAATTAGTTATTAAAATTATGTTCTTATGTGTTTTAACCCAATCGGTCTATTCTCATTATATAAACCACATTTTGTCAACCCCCATCTCTAATAGTTTATATTATTTTTACCTTGATTTCCAGCATTCACCACGAAGGCACCAAATGAGTTATCGTCATGAAATTTGACATGATGGTACATAATAATATAAAAAATAATCCGCCGAGAGACAATTAAGCGATATTCCACCCCCAACACCCCCTAAAACTGGAATAATTCATAGCTCTAGTCTAAAATTGATGTTTTATTCAAATTAGTTATTAAAATTATGTTTTAATGTGTTTCAACCCAATCGGCCTATTCTCATTTCCTAAACCACATTTTTTCAACCCCCATCCCTTATAGTTTATATTATTTTAACCTTGATTTCCAACATTCACCATGAAGGCACCTAATGAGTTATCAGCATGAAATTTGACATGATGGTACATACTAATATAAAAAATCATTCGCCGAAAGGCAAGCGATATTCCACCCCCAACACCCCCTAACTCATCCCCTAAAATTGGAATAATTGATAACTCTAAACCAAAATTGAATTTTTATTCAAGTTATTAAATTATGATTTAATGTGCTTTAACCCAATCGGCCTATTCTCATTTCCTTTATCACATTTTTTCAACCCCCATCCCAAATAGTTTATATTATTTTTACCTTGATTTCCAGCATTCACCATGAAGGCACCTAATGAGTTATCAGCATGAAATTTGGCATGATGCTACATATGAAAAATCATTCGCCGAGAGGTAAGCGATATTCCACCCCCAACACCCCCTAAATAATCCCCTAAAATTGGAATAATTCATAGCTCTAACCTAAAATTGAATTTTTATTTAAATTAGTTATTAAAATTATGTTTTAATGTGTTTTAACCCAATCGGCATTTTTTCATTATATAAACCACATTTTGTCAGCCCCCCTCCCTAATAGTTTATATTATTTTTATCTTGATTTCCAGCATTCACCACGAAGGCACCTAATGAGTTATAATCATGAAATTTGTCATTATGGTACATAATAATATGAAAAATAATCCGCCGAGAGACAAGCGATATTCCACCCCCAACACCCCCTTAAATTGGAATAATTCGTAGCTCTAATCTAAAATTGATGTTTTATTCAAATAAGGTGGTTATTAAAATTATGTGTTAATGTGTTTTAACCCTATCGGCCTATTCTCATTTCCTAAACCACATTTTTTCAACCCCCATCCCTTATAGTTTATATTATTTTTAACTTGATTTCCAGCATTCACCATAAAGGTACCGAATGAGTAATCAGCATGAAATTTGGCATGGTGGTACATATTAATATGAAACACAATAATCCGCCATGAGACAAGCGATATTAAAGGCACTGTATCCACCTTTACACGTATTTCACGTATTTTACGCCTTGATATGAAACAAACAACAAAAAGATGTGATATCCGGATCCCCCCCCAAATAGAAAAAATTGTAAAAAAAAAACGGCAGCCAAGCTCTCCTTCCAAAGTCTTCGGCTGTGAGTGCTGTGAGATATAGAAGTAGAGCCAAGTATTTCATTCTTTCTCCCTAGTTTCGCATTGAAAAGAAGTAAGATCATTTCGCCTGTTGACGAGCGCCAAGCCAACCATTTTCGTGGTAAAAAAAGTAAAAATTTTAAACTCAAAATCATAAAAAAATTACTTGGCTCTTGATTTTGGTACAAGGACTGTAAAAAGTCAATGGCCAAGTAATTTTTTATGATTTTTAGTTTAAAATTTTAACGTTTTTTTCCACGAAAATGGTTGGCTTGGCGCTCGTCAACAGGCGAAATGATCTTACTTCTTTTCAATGCGAAACTAGGGAGAAAGAATGAAATGCTTGGCTCAACTTCTATATCTCACAGCATTCACAGCCGAAGACTTTGGAAGGAGAGCTTGGCTGCCGTTTTTCTTTCTTTCAAATTTTTGTATTTTGGGTAGATATTAATATAACCCCCCCTTCCCCCCCTCCGCACAATACAGATGCCCTGGCTCGTTTGTTTTTATTAGCATCTTGGAAAATTGGGGTTTTATTCCGTAATTTATACATATTCTCACTATGAATGGTTTCAATAGCTTCTGTCAATGTTGCGAAAGGTCACACAATAGCGTGAAAAATCGTATATACTTATTTTACCGCAGCATTGTTTTAAATATGTGACACATGACAATGAGTGACTTATTATCTTCGAAAGGTTGTAGATCCATGGTGCAGGGTCCAACTAGATACTTAGGCTGAGCTGTTGTAAGCTGGATCTTCTCACGTGATGTAAACAATCGGCCATCTTATATCACAAGTGTGTTTTAAAAATAATCTGGAGCGATCCGAACACGCTCTGTAATATTATCCGTAGCAGAATGTGCTATTTTTTGTTTTGTTTTGACAGAACATAAAGTTGGGCAGTGGGAGTTGGGCAACTTTGTTTATCATTTGTGGTTTGACCATGGAGTTTAAATAGTACCAGAGTCGATAAAGAAGTTATCCCGTTGTGGAGGTCCCCTAACTCAAGTAAAAACGGAATCTAACGTCCTGCGCGCTGAGGGCGGCTCCAATGTGAAACTAATAAAAGCACTGCACGCTAAATACGGTCAGTAGATAATCGACGTGCAGTGACGCTGAAATCAACAAATGACAGACGAAACGTCAAACTTCAATTTTATTTCAATCATATTAGCCCTGGGCCCAAGTCTTTTAAAACGATTTACTTTTGATTTATTATTGTAAGTTATAAAGTGTTGCGCAGGCGTCACTGACATTTTCGTGCGAAATAAATTGAGATAGGCCCTATGCCTTGTTTTAGCCTAACGGACGTAAGTGTAGCCTAGGCCCAAGGCCACAATACAGTTTTCAGACGTAAGTGCGCCCTTGGAATTCAAATCAAAACCTCGAGCAATCCTGATTGTCGGCCTAGGTCCTAGGCTTAGGTCTACTACATCAGAAATATCCTCATCAATAAAGAGAGTTTGCTTTATGCGAAAACATTCGCCAACATTCGATCGTATTTAATATTTTGACGTTTCACGCCATTTGTCGTCAACGATTTTTAACTACTAGTATAAAAGTGACGTAGTTTTATTGAAGTAGTTCCATCAATCGTCACACAGAGTCGCGCGGAACGTTAGATTCCAAACGCCAAAAACCGACTGTTTATTTAACACGGCGGAATAGGGAGTTGGAGGACCTCCCCAACGGGGAAACTTCTTTATCGACTCTGAAAGTACTGTCCATGGTTTGACCATGGAGTTATAAAATAGTACTGGTTTGACATCCACTTTACAGCAGCTGTTAGGTATCTAGTGGACCATGTCATGAGTTCGACGAACCTCCGATAGAGCGGAGATCAAGTAGACCTTGCGATGATCAACCGTCTCATTTCGAAGGCAGTGAATACAACAATAACAATGCCCCAAACACAAAATTATATTCACACAAAAATAACAACAAAAAAATGGCGGATTGCCAACATTTTTAGTTTATTGCTGTTCAAAATTAATAGTTAAGAAAAGAAAAATTGGAAAAAAAATGGAGGAACATTGTGAGAACGAGGTGGTCGTGATGCTAGACAAACTCGATCAGATGCTTGATCAGTCGGACAAGTGTCACAACGACGACCCCACGGTGCGGGCGATGCTGCTGGAACAACACAACCTCATTCGAGAGCTCGGCAAGAAGTTCAGGTCCTGTGTCTACAAGGGCGCAGTCATGGAGAAACCCGACGCCAACCTGCTCAGCGAGAACGAGGTGGTTATGATGCTAGACAAACTCGATCAAAGGCTGGATCAGTCGGACAAGTGTCACACGACGACCCCACGGTGCGGGCGATGCTGCTGGAACAACACAACCTCATCCGAGAGCTCGGCAAGAAGTTCAAGTTCTCCGTCTACAAGGGCGCAGTCATGGAGAAACCCGACGCCAACCTGCTCAGCGAGAACGAGGCCCTACAGTTGGAGTGAGTTCTTGTTCTTGGTTCCCCGTCTGGGCCCTAGTATAGGCCTATAGGGCAGATCAATATTCCCCGAACTAGAGGTGAGCTCTGGCTGTAGTCGTCGGGTTCTCTCCAGCTCTCCCTATCTCTTGACGACTTCCCCGACGCATGACAACACAAACGATGACAAATACGATGACAACCACTACGTAAGAATCTCCCCTTTTCACCCCTTGCTTGTGGTTGGTTCTGACCTCCTACATCCCAGTGACGTACTATGACTTAACGCTTGACGCTCCTTTAATCCAAATCAACTAAAAACTGTCCACTCCACATCTCATAAGTTAGATTGGCGCATAATGACCTACGGTTAGCGCGCACTTAAACCAGATAGGGCTAGACTTACACCACCACATCAACTTCCCCAAAATAGAATGGTTATGGGAGCCAGGCCTACTTTGCTTGTTGTGCGGTGTCAACTACCACAACGTGAGGTATGGGCATTATTGAAACCCATCTGGGACTGCCGTACCGGAGTAGAATTTGACCCATAGCATTAGATTCGAAGCCACCACCTATTCCAATCGCTAGTAGGAGAGGAAATAAGCAATAGAGTCGTACAGGTTGTACCCAAACGACGTGCTGCCGATTGTGTCAAGTGTAGGTGCGAGGAACCGCGAAAGGCGTCGGCGGAGCCTACGATCGTTTTGACACAGTGAGTACAAACATTCATGTATTGACCTACACTACAACCCACCTAGCCTGCAAGGCCTACTTGTGTTGATCTCTTCAATACTACGGACAGTTGTACCCAGACGACGTGGCGCGTTTATGTTGTGGTTGCACGCGCACCCACTTGTCATCATGCCTTGTGGCGCGGGATTCGAAGCCCGAGGCACTTATGTCCTAGTCCTTCTTTTTGTCAAAGGTACCGAGCCTCACAGGGCATGTTGGTTTCATACCTAATCTTATCGGTTACGTCGATGACTTCCTCAATGCACTTTGAAAGTGCCCCCGTCTCCCTTTAAATAGCATCGAGAGTAGTTTTTCAACTAGGTTATTTTTGTGGAACACTGGCAGCCAGGAAGGTGGTACCCGTTGTCCATCGTCTCGTTTGTTTAAACTGTTTGGTCGCCGGTCACAACAAACAGCCAAGCAGTGGCTGGGATTGATAGTCGAAGGAGGAGAACCATTCAGACTCGTCGCTGTGACTCTAGTTGATGGGGGATGTTATTCCCTCGAAACGTCGGTTGACGTGGAGAAGGTGAAAAACTACCTACTCAATTATTATCTTGGACAAAACCCAGAAAAACTTGAATTATAATATATAGATCTATATAAATGATGCAATCAGTCACAAGAAGTAGCAATACGAAAGGTTTGTCAATGTCTTGTGTCCTCGATAGCTCAATTGGTAGAGCTATGGCGCGTTAAGCCAGAGGTTCTTTGTATACCTAGTCGGGGCATACTTTTATGTAAATTGCTATCATTCACTAATGCCTACATATATAATTTTGTTTTAGGCTTTCGCGATTCATGGTTTATGTTAATTTACATTTTACGGAAATAATCACGCAATATATTATGTTTTAAAACAAATATTTAATTAAAACTTCAACGTTTCCAAAGACTGGCGAGTGCTGATGACGTTTCTCCATGTTCTACAGCCAAGTTATGTTCTTGAACACCAACATGAACAACCCCGTCTGGGCCCGGGGTAGAATTGGCCCAGAGCATGGCTCTGCTAATCGTAAAAGGAAAAGTCCACCTCGTGAACATCAGCTAGTATGAAGGGTAGTATTTTACTCCCCGAAAATAGAGGCGAGCTCTGGCAATCGTCGTCGTGGACCTTGCCCCCTTCCCTTGACGACCTCCCCGACGACGATGACAATGACACAACGTACTATGACAAAGACGATGACGACCGCGATGTGAGAAACCCCCCTTCCTCCCCAAACCCGTTGCTGGTTCTGACCAGCATGAGCCCCTCCCCCTAGGTTAGAGTGGTGCATTATGACCTAACGGTTGACGCGTCCTTAATCCAAATAAACAAAAAACAACATGAACACCACCGGATTGACTGCAATAGAACCCGAGCAGTCGAACACCTTGCGCGTCATATTCGAAAGGCAATCGAAATTGAAAAACGCCCAGGAAGTATGAATAAACGTAATGACGGGAAACGACTGCCAGCTAGCTGGAAACCTCTTTTAAAGCATGGCCATGTTACTCCACCTTTACTACCGACTAGTACGGATAGTACATAACAAAATGTTAGTGATATACCAGTAGCTAGTAATGTTGGCCATACTAGGAAAACGCTAAAGTCCCGCCGCGTTGATGGATGAGCTTTTTTAAAGTTTTTAGTTTGCGTGGGATATCTTTACTTTTGCAAGTGCTTTGTTTTTCTGCCGACGCATTGTAGGTGATTATTGTCAAGTTTCTATTGTTTCTTGTTAATTTGTTATTATTTAACGTAAAAATCTTACATTAAAAGCTATATTTCTATGGATTCTGGCTAACTTTTTCAACATTTTCTTTCAAAAGGTACTACATCACCATAACCTTAATGTCCATGTATAATATGAACGTTGTAGCCCCACCCGTTTGGTCAGAATTGGCCCAAATGGCACGAAAATATCGCACAAAAAGTCAAAAAACGTATATTAAAAGCTTTATTTCTCTCGATTCTGGCTAACTTTTTCAACTTTTTCTTTCATAAAGCAATACATCACCATAACCTTAATGTTCATGTGAAATATGAACGTTGTAGCCCCACCCGTTTGGTCAGAATTGGCCCAAATGGCACGAAAATATCGCACTAAAAATCGAAAAAAATCGTAAAAGTACGATATTCATAAGAAATATTTCTTCGATTGTACCCAAAAACGTGGCAAGTCTAAGTTCAGAGAAAACGAAGGTCGTGTCAAATTTTCATCAAGATCGCATATGCCGTTTGCCCGGTAGAGAGCGAACAAACAGACGGAAAAACAAACAAAAAAAACAAAAAAAAACAACCGAGCTAAATTTTTTGGGGGGTCGGTGAAATTGAAGTCTTCGCTTCGCTCATCCAATAACTAAGAGCCAGACAGAGTAGAGCTCTTGTAGACTTAAACGGTACGCCTATTACCAACAACGCTAATTTTGAGGCCGTTTGCAATGGTCCTGACTACTACAAGTCATACATCAAAGTCAAGCAAAAGTACCTATTTTGATTTCATTGTTTTAACTGTTAAGCTCATGTTTTTGTTACACCTTGGAAAGTAGATTGTTATGGTTTTCTTTTGGTATTAGTTTTGTTTTCAAAATGTATTAAAGTTGAAAAAGTGCTATGTAATTAGCCCGAAATGTTGTCGAAATAAATAACTACAATACACGGATGAGCGAAAGATATAATGAACAAATTATAACAAGCCTTCATTTAACTTTATATATATCCCGTCCCGGGTTCGATCCCCGGTGTAGTCACTTTTTTAATTTCTGTCTAAAGTACTAACACATCGACGTCATAGTTGCCTACAATAAAACATAATATATCCTCCCAACTCGGGTTAAAAGAGATGGTTGGTTTTTCTCCAGTTAATTTCGTATGTAATCGAAAAGGCAGTCTAATCTGCCCTACACACGTTAACAATGTACAAAACAGACAAATAATTAGACAGTTTTAATTTGGTGGCTGCATAGCTCAGTTGGTAAGAACATAGCCCGGACAGCTAAGGTCCCGGGTTCGATCCCCGGTGTAGTCACTTTTTTAATTTCTGTCTAAAGTACTAACACATCGACGTCATAGTCGCCTACAATAAAACATAATATATCCTCCCAACTCGGGTTAAAAGAGATGGTTGGTTTTTCTCCAGTTAATTTCGTATGTAATCGAAAAGGCAGTCTAATCTGCCCTACACACGATAACAATGTACAAAACAGACAAATAATTAGACAGTTTTAATTTGGTGGCTGCATAGCTCAGTTGGTAAGAACATAGCCCGGACAGCTAAGGTCCCGGGTTCGATCCCCGGTGTAGTCACTTTTTTAATTTCTGTCTAAAGTACTAACACATCGACGTCATAGTCGCCTACAATAAAACATAATATATCCTCCCAACTCGGGTTAAAAGAGATGGTTGGTTTTTCTCCAGTTAATTTCGTATGTAATCGAAAAGGCAGTCTAATCTGCCCTACACACGTTAACAATGTACAAAACAGACAAATAATTAGACAGTTTTAATTTGGTGGCTGCATAGCTCAGTTGGTAAGAACATAGCCCGGACAGCTAAGGTCCCGGGTTCGATCCCCGGTGTAGTCACTTTTAATTTTTTGTCTAAAGTACTAACATATCAACGTCATAGTCGCCTACTATAAAACCAAAGTTAAACAATATGTTATTTAAACTTGACTTTATATTAGGCGACTTTGACGCTGGATGGTATGTTAGTACTTTTGACAGAAATTGAAATGACAACACCGGGGATCGAACCCGGGTCCTTGGCGTTCCGGGCTATGCCCTTACCAACTATGCATGCGGCCACCATTTTAAAACTGTAATTCTTGGTCTGTTTTGAACATTGTTAATAACGTGTCTAGAGCAGATTGCACTGCCTATTAGAAGACATACGAAATTAACTGGAGAATACAAACCATCTCTGTAACCCTAGAGTCGGTATATCTTTTTTCAATTTCAATAGAGCGCTCCATCTTCTCATGTCCACTCTGGCGGCGAACGCTGGAAACGCGCTAATGAGGATAAAATCTACACTGTCATGCTATCCTCGCGCGTAAGAAATTAACTAATTCAGATAAGTATTGTGATGTTCTATCGCGCACACAACAAACAGCACCTACATGGAATCTAGTCTTCAACATCATATTTTAACAGAAACATATTCATTCCGTGAAAAAATGCATTGGAGACACTGAAAACGTAATCAAACGCCGACTGGTTAACCAACTATACCTACTGTTATTTTGTTAGTTACACATTTCGTACGTTGAATATTATCTGTCCACAATCCACCTACCCACTTGCCATTAGAGTGTATATTTGCTGAAGCCACTTATTGGAAGATAAGTGACTCAACACATGCACTGATTCGTTATTTCGTGTAAGGAATCTACAAGAAATTACGGAAACAAAACACATTCCCTCTCACTTAGGTAATTCAGTGAGATCTTAATAAAGAGTGGTCTTCATATTAATATATTAAATTCATACCTAGTTGATAAGACTAATTCATTTTTGGCTTAAAACAATCAGTAGCCCTAGATTATATCATAATAAATGGGCTAAGTCCAGATTTACAAAACCCAACCTTGGCCGGGGATCGAACCCATGCCTCCCAAAAGACCACCGAGACCGCGGTAGTGTATTTGTTGCTGAATTATTGGTGCATTTTTATATTATAATATAGTGAATATCAAATTCTTATTAAATCACCACTCCCAGTTATATAGTCCGCGCCCGGCCAGAGGGAGACCATGGGTACGTTGTACTCTGGAATAATACTACGGCCACAAAAATAAGCGGTTTATATCAATGTCTACGTTCACCGGCGCCGGACAGACTATATTCTGTAGGTATTTTAATTATAAATGCTGATATAAATCTATATAAATACTAGAAATACTTTTAAATAAATAAATACTAGATTTTGAATTCATAATGAGCTACATGATACCTATTCTATTCCCCCAAAACCTTATATATTTACACTGTGCTTGTGTAGGATCATATGGGTGTTTACAAAGGTATCCTCACTCGGCGGCCATGACGGTGCTACGCCCCCGCGACACTAGCGCATTCTCTAGGTGATTTGAGTCCTCTATAGCGTCTCGTTCGAATGATACGCACTTTGAACTCTCTCTTGTTGGATGAGCGAAGCGAAGACTTCAATTTCACCGACTCCTCAAAAAATTTAGCTCGGGTGTTTTTTTTGTTTTTTTGTTTGTTTGTTTTTCCGTCTGTTTGTTCGCTCTCTACCGGGCAAACGGCATATGCGATCTTCATGAAAATTTGACAGGACCTTCGAAATCTCTGAACTTAGACTTGCTACGTTTTTGGGTACAATCGAAGAAATATTTCTCATGAATATCGTACATTTACGATTTTTTTCGATTTTTAGTGCGATATTTTCGTGACATTTGGGCCGATTTTGACCAAACGGCTGGGGCTACAACGTTCATATTTCACATGGACATTAAGGTAATGGTGATGTATTGCTTTCTGAAAGAAAAAGTTGAAAAAATTTGCCAGAATATATAGAAATAAAGCTTTTAATATAAGTTTTTTGATTTTTTGTACGATATTTTCGTAACATTTGGGCCAATTCTGACCAAACGGGTGGGGCTACAACGTTCATATTATACATGGACATTTAGGTTATGGTGATGTAGTACCTTTTGAAAGAAAAAGTTGAAAAAGCTAGCCAGAATTCATAGAAATAAAGCTTTTAATATAAGTTTTTTACGGTAAATAATACCAATTAACAAGAAACAATAGAAACTTGACAACAATCACCTAAAATGCGTAGGCATCAAAACAAAGCACTTGCAAAAGTAAAGATATCCCACGCAAACTAAAAACTTTAAAAAGCTCATCCATCAACGCGGCGGGACTTTAGCGTTTTCCTAGTTTATTCAAGAGATGATGTAACATTAGGCCACACTTCACGTCTTCACGTCATAACGTTAACACAGAAACTCGTGACCTGCGCCAAACTCTCTTTAACAATGGCTATTCCGAAAACACTGTCACTCCTAAACTACTAGAAACCTAAATCAGACGAACAACCTACAGTATTCGTGCACCTTCTGTACATAAAAGGAACATCCCAAAAAATAGGCGAACTGCTTACAAAACATATCATAAAAACGCTAACTAAAGTTCCTGTCATAGAAGGAAAGTCATCTCGTCAAGTCCCATCACCGGCAATTTGGACTGAAGGTTTTTCCAAGGTCTTGTTCGGTCGTGAAATACCTTTGTAGGGACAACCCATGGTCATTCCCTTCACAACCCTTACCTAATCTTCCCGGCTAGGCTAGGAAAAATGCTTGTCATATAACTTAATGTTCTCGCTTCAGGGTGGCCGAAGAACGGCAGAAGGCGGCACTGATCCAGAAGAAGTTACAGCACTTGGAGGATACCGCGGCAACATTTTCGAAAATCAAAGAAGAGTACGAGGAGCTGACACTCAGCCTCAAAGAGGGTATGTTAATGTGACACATGCCGAACTAGATTCCCTTCAACCGCCAATCCCTGGCTCCAGCTAGCTCCTCTAAATATCCTAGCTAGAGGTTTTATGTCTAACCCAACAAAACCTCAGAATCTGCTAGCCTGAGATTTAGAGGAGATGGTTGACCAAAAAGGAGACCTAAGTTTTGAAGTCGAGACTGAAATCGTCTTCACTGATCTCGGAAATTTAACTCGATGTGTCTTTGGACTGATAAAGTTCCTCAACGGTTCCTATTTGTCAAACTAATACGATTAAATTGGTCCATATCTTAGCGCTGTTTAAAATGTACGCCGACTTAGCGACAACCTAATCGAAACGTAGTTGATAATTTTTGTAGCTACGACATCTTCGCATCCGATGCCCATGTCCGACATTCAACCATTCACCCAACATTCAAGTTTTTGTTACCTACGGAAGCTTATTTTGGGATTTAAAAAAAATAATGTATAACTTGGTGGCAATGGCATGTTATGACATAGGCCCCTACAGTAACTTGTAAATTGTAACACATTAATCACAATGGACAAGGGCTAATAATGTAGGTTTGTACCCTACTGTATTTTACAGGTGTGATGAGTTTCCAGAAAATCAACGTGACAGATAAACCTGAGGTTGAAGAGAAAGCAACTACCTGTGTTGATCTCTTCAATACTACGGACAGTTGTACCCAGACGACGTGGCTGCCAAGTGATAGTGTCAAGTGTAGGTGCGAGGAACAGCAACTGGCGTCGGCGGAGCCTACGATCGTTCTGACACAGTGAGTACAAAGTTCAAACTTTCTTTTCTTTTCTTTTCATTCCCCACCCCCTTTTTTATATATTCGATTCATTCATAAATTGCATTTAATATCCTTTTTATTTGTTATCAAATTTGTTGAATATTTAATGCATTGTTGTAATATTACTATTTCAAATATTTACTTAAATGTAGTTCATTGTTGTGTCTGCATCTATGTAATTAGATTTATTTAGTTGTCCTCCTTTGTAAATCAGTTTTTATAACTGAATAGGATAGACGTTAAATAAATAAATAAATAAATAAATAAAAGCGACTTGATGACACTTGTTTAAAAGTGGATCCAACATGGATGCACTGCAGGCCGCCATAACCTCTTCGTGTTATAATTAATATTATCTCCTACTAGCTTTGACGTCGCAAGGTTGAAAATTTAAAGGTATAGTGAGCGAAAACGGCAAGTCTATACTTCCATTGCTTGAAAAACAAACAACATATCGCAGGGCGGTTGGTGGCGATATGGCGAGATGGACTACAACGTTTATATTGAAAAATATTTATGTATTTATTTTATATACGTTAAGCTTATGGTGATGTTGTACCTTTCGAAAGAAAAAGTTTAAAAAAATGTTCTACCAGAATTCGTAGATATAAAGGTTTTAATATAAGCAGTTTATTATAATTAACAAGTAACTAAAGAAACTTGGTAATAATCACCTACAATGCACACAAAAAGCAAGTCTTTGGGCCTCGAGATATTTTATATTATATTGTTGATTGGTGTTAATTATCATAGCAATAATAAATATATATATTTTTATTTGAATTAAGGATTGCCAGAGCTCGCCTCTATTTTCGGGGAGTAAAATACTACCCTTCATACTAGCTGATGTTAGCGAGGTGGACTTTTTCTCTTGAATCGCCTTTTACGATTAGCAGAGCCATGCTCTGGGCCAATTCTACCCCGGGCCCAGACGGGGTCATAATAATAATAATAAATTCAATCTTTATTGACGGCTGGCTAATTAGTATGGATGACCCCGGGGATCCAGCGTACTAATCAATACAAAAGTACATGTTTACAAAAAGTAATAATCTGAGAAAATATTTAACAATAGTATGAAATTAATGATGAACATTGTTGTAAAGATGATGATGCAAAATGATGATGGAACTCTTTAAAACAGTGGGAACAATTAAGTCAATTAATGAAAGGGGGGTGAAATAGCGCTTAAGAAAAAGGGTGAAAAAAGTAGGAACGGCTGCACGTGCTCCTATTAGAAGACCGATGGTCTCCTATCGTTCAGCAGGAATGTGATATCTTCTTGCTTTGCAGATCAGCTATGCAAGGCTGGTAAATGCTTCTTTTCTTCACTCACATCTTCTGCCTAGTTGTCTCTCAGTTCAAAGCGGATGGTTGGATCAAGAATTAATACTTTCTTCTGTCCTCGCGAATCAAGCTTATATCTACTCTCCGTGTAGAACCATCTGTAGGAATGCACGGGACTTCTTCGTTGAATAACCAATTCCCCATTTCTCGGAATGCATTAATTGCAATGATTGATCGAATGGTGTTATGGCGTTTTATTCTTTGTGTTCCCTTTTTGCAAAACCCCAACACATTAGCAATGGTTTCAATCTCGTTACTACTTTTTTATATTTTATACTTCTTTATAAAAATTATCCTAATTTAACAAAAATAATTTTGCATTGGAACTAGAATGAAATGAGATCCAATGCAAACAAAAAACGTAGTAACATTGGACAGAAATAGTCAACCAGAAAATCTCACCCATCAATGCGACAGGAAAAAGCGTTCGCGAAGCGGCCTAGCGAATACTCCGGTTTGAAACCGTGTAGTAAACGTAGTACTATACATCGGTTTGAATAAACCGGTTTGAAACTGTGTGGTAAACGAAGTAGGTATAAATCGGTTTGAATAAACCGGTTTGAAACTGTGTTGTAAACGTAGTTATGTTGTGCAGGACGGACTTGGCGCGCCTCGACGACGACATGAAGGATCCGAAGAGCAGCCTGAAAGACCGAGATGTTTCGTGGCAGAAGATGGAGAAGAGAGACAAGATGCAGCGCGCGAAGATCTGTCGCCTGGACACGGAGCTAGTCACCTCGAGGGAGACGGCGAACAACCGGAAGCAGGAGCTGGAGCATAAAGCCATCGTTGCATATGTACGTATTGCACCGACATGCAGATACCATGTTAATACGATTTAATACAATCCAGGAAAAAGAAAAACAGACCAACCCGTGGGGTGGGGGGTAATTCCAGACGAACACGAACTCCTTCTTAAGATTTATTTTGATGGTAGGGCCTCGGCCTACCTACTTAAAATATGTTTTAAAAGTAATGACAAAGTAGTGTTCCTGTTAGGACACATTCAGAGAACGCGATTGGTTGCGTACATTTCCAAAATGTTACTCGTAGTTCTTTAGTAAACAGGTGACAGATGATGGTGATACTAACGTAACTTGCAATCTATGGTGTGACAACAATACATTTTTCTTCAAATGCTTCGATAAAATTAAAAAAAAAAAAACATATTTTTGATCCATGAGAATAGCTCATTGCCTCATCATCTAAGTCACGTATTACATCCACACTGTAGTAGCTCGAGACACTATATGAAAGTAAGAGGCAAGGGAGATAGCTGGGAAGATGTGGAGTGGAAGAGAAATGATTGTGAAAGGATAGAAGTAAGTGGACATATTTGGTTCAGGTTGGCAGGTTGTATAACCAAAGTTGACCCTGCCAGAAGCGGAAAACGGTGATGATGAGACTTTTTCTGCCACGGATGTTGCATAACCTTGTGGTTTGTTGCCATTTCTGAGCTGCGTCCTGTGGTGTGTTGTGGCATTGAGCCGAAATCAACGGGACCTGTCACCAACCACCATATATAGCGCAAGGACGCTGTCCATCACACTTCAGATTTATAGTAATGGATGCTTCACACCAGGGACTAAACAGCATACATGGGGAAAGGCTTTGAGCCCCACGACCAATCCCCAAAACTGTCATACGAATAATAATAATAATAATAATAATAAATGGTTTATTGTCATAGTATCTACATTTTGCAAGAAGCATTTTCAGATGTACAGACAAAATACAGAAAATATAGAGAACAGTAAAACTTATAGTTATAAATTATTATATAAATAAATAGACAAGAAATATGTTCATGAATTACACTTTCATAATCTTGAGTCTAAACTAAACTTAATTATACTAGGTTCTCAACTAAATACTCGTTTATGGAGTAATAAGCTTTTGAGATAAGGAACTTTTTTACAGAGTATTTAAAACGATCTAATGAGCCTATGTTTTTTAGTTCAGTCGGTAGTTTATTAAACAATTTTATGTGTGTGTAATCAGAGTTTGTTTGGGTTGAAGATTTTGAAAAATAATTTACATGTATGTCGTTTTTTAGACGTGTGTCGTGGGTGTGGATATTGTTATTTGTCGGAAGTGTTTTTATGTTTTTTTTAACTTTTAGGATTGCCTGTAGAATGAACAAACTATAGAGTGTTAAAATATTTAATTTGATGAAGAGAGGTCTACAGTGTGATCTTCGAGACTTGTTCAGCATTGACCGGATAACCTTCTTTTGAATTATAAAAACTTTCTTGGTACTGGGAGAACAACCCCAGAATTCAATCCCATACCTTATGTGTGACTCAAAGTTAGAGTAATATACTAGTTTGGCTGTTGCAATGTTTGCTACAGACTTGATTGATTTGATTGCAAAGTAGCCAGAGTTAAGTTTTTTAATCAGCACTTTGATGTGTTCGTGCCACTTGAGTTTACTGTCTATTATGAGTCCCACAAAATTTGTTGAGGCCCCTACTTTGATTGAGGTATTATTTGTACTATTGTATACTGTTTTTATTTCTACCCGAGGGTCTTTGTGAAATTCAACAATTATAGATTTGTTTTCATTTAATAGCAGTTCATTATCATAGAACCATTCTGTGGCATTAGCAATTTTTATTTCAGACATTTGTTTTAGAGTTGATATGTTATTGGCTATGGCTATTATGTTTGCATCATCGGCAAACATTTCAGAGTCTAGTATATTAAAAGGAAAGTCGTTGATAAATATTAGAAAGAATAAAGGACCTATTATTGAACCCTGAGGAACTCCAACAGAGATATTCTTATTATCGGAGAGAAACCTTGATTTCAGTCCCAAATTCATTAGTGTGGGTTACCTCGACTTTTTGTTGCCTGTTACTAAGATAGGATTTAATAAGAGCTAGCGGGGTGCCTCTGATGCCGTAGTAACTGCATTTGTCCAGTAGGATGTTATGATTCATGCAGTCGAATGCTTTAGTGAGGTCACAAAAAATTCCTGCTACCGGAGTCTTTTTTTCAATACAATTAACAATTGTTTTAAGAAAACGCTCGATTGTGTTGTGAGTAGATCTATTTGCTCTGAATCCATTCTGGCATTCAGAAATTGAGTTATTCTTTTCGAGAAATGCTACAATACGAGTGTTTAATATAGATTCTAAAATTTTTGAAAATGCGGGTAAAAGAGATATTGGTCTGTAGTTTTCTATTAGGGATTTTTTGCCTTTTTTGTGGAGTGGAATTACTTTGGCCTCCTTTAGTTTTTCTGGAAAGACACCAGTTTCAATGCAATTGTTAAAAACAAAACATAGCGGATTTGCAATGTTGTGGATACATTTTTTAATCAGTGTTATTGGTATGCCGTCTGGCCCACAAGAATTTTTGTTCTTTAAATTTTTAACTACTTCCGATATCTCTTTTTCGGAGGTTGGTGCTAGGAACAATGATTTTTCTGCTTCATTTGACTTAATTAAGTGTTTTTGGTGGCTGTTGTCCTTAGTTTTTAAATTACTACTGAGATTATGGGCAATGTTACAAAAGTAACTATTAAATTCATTAGCAATCGCTAGAGGGTCAGATATTATTTTATGTTGGTTGTTGTGGGTCACTTTCAAGTTCCATGTTTCCACCTGACCTTCCACTCTTTTTTATGTGCTTGTTGATCACATCCCATACAACTTTTGATTTGTTATCTGTATTACTGATTTGAGAGCTTATCTCCAGTCTTTTTGCATTTATTATGATATTTTTAAGAGTTTTTTTGTATTTATCATAAGTGTCTCGAATGAATTTACATTTACTAAAGTGTTGTGATAGTCTATAGAGACAAAGTTTATTTTTACTCGATACTTTTATGCCATGCGTCAGCCAGGATTGTGGTTTGTATTTATTGTTGAGTTTAATATTCTTAATAGGGAAATGATCATTGAAAGCTACATTAAAATTTTTGTAGAAAGCGTTCATCTGTTCATTAGGAGTCTGGGCTTCGTATACGGATGTCCAATCTGTTGTTTCAAGTGTAAGGTTAAATCTGTCAATGTTTTTGTCGTTAAATATTCGTTTTGTTATTGTTTTCTTACCTAATTGCTTTTTGAATCTATTTAAGGGAACTTTTGCTATCAGAGCATGGTGGTCCGATATGCCATTGTCTATAACTTCTGTGTCACAATCTAATTCTATGTTAGTTATGATGTTGTCTATTAATGATGCTGAGTTATGGTACTTGTCTAACCTAGTGGGTACTGTGACTGTATGTGTGAGGTTGAATGAGTCGAGTAGGTTAATGAATTCAATGCTGGTTGCATTATCCTTTAAAAGATTGATATTGAAGTCACCGGTTAGTATAAGTCTTTTTTTGTTAACGTGAATGATTTTTGTTAAGGCAGATTCTAATTTCTTGAAAAATACATCTGTATCGCCGAGTGGTGACCTATAAACACACATTACTATAATGCCAGACTGTTTATCTTTCTGTCCTTCCGGGAAAAACTCGATAGCTGCAAATTCGAAGTGTTTTTCAATACTATCAGAGATATCTTGTCTATCTATTATGCTATTAATATATTTATCGACCACCATTATTGCCACACCGCCCATCGCAAATATTTTCCTGTTAAATGTCGATATCAATTGGTAATTTTGAATGTTTACAACTTCATTCTCTTTCATGTGATGTTCACTTAAGCACATAATGTCAATAGTCTGTCCTGTGTTGTTTTGTTCGTCAAGAAATATTTGTAGTTCTATGGCATTATTTCTTAGGTTTCTGATGTTTTGATGTGCTATAATTATGTCTGTAAGTGAGTCATTGTGTGTTAGTGATGGTGAAATGTGTAGTGCGTTAGTGGATTGGGAGTTATTGATCGTATTAGTGTTAGTGTTATAACTAAATTCGGGTATGGCTAAGGAGTGTTTAGTAGGGGTGATCCTGTCCAAAAAGGGTAAAATGGGTAAGTTAGTTGTCTAATTTCAGACAATGTCATTTCTGGATTTGTGTCGAAACCTAAAAAATCATCATCGGAATCAGTTAAATAGTCTATTTCATTATCTGATGACGATGTTGATGTGTAGTCTAGTTTTAATTTTTCGCTGGCCTTCTCGGACTTGGTGCTTCTTGGGGTCGTGGCCTGACTCGAAGAGCCGATTGATGCCATCGACTGAAACGTACTTGGTGTGGTCTCGGATTCAGTGGAGATCGTAGGATGGCTCGGGGAGATGTCTTCTTCTTGTTGTGATTGGCTCAAATTTGGTGATGTAGGCTTTTGTGGAGGGTTAAACGTATAAACTAGGATTTGAGTATTACAGTTTTCAAAAGTACTTATTAACAGGTCTCTAATAAGAGGCCAGTACATCTTATCCATTCCACTTCGTGGCATGGCTATTTGGGTGATGTTGTATGAGGTAGATAGTTCTTTCATTTTTGTCAGGGTGCGTTTGAGATCGTTTACGTTTGGATTGTGGTGTGATTGGAGTTTTGTTATGAGGTAGAATATGTCTCTACCATTTGCGTTGAGCATAGCTACATCACCGACTCCTTTCATTTGGCTCCTGAGGTTGTTTGCGTTTCCAAATTTATTTTTAAAAATGGCTGCGACACCTCTGTCCATGCCAAAATCAGCGGCAACACAGTGTGCCAAGGGAATATTATTTGGGGTCCTGAATAAGTTCCCTTCGATTTCAATTAGGGTGGGTTTCCTTGTTGTTTTTGTAGGGTTGTTTTTTGCTTCTTTTTCTTGATTCTTGTAGGTTTCATTTTCAGCTAAAGAATTTGTTTTGTTCGGGTCTCCATCAGGGAACAGATTTTTGTCAGCTGTGTTCTCGATGTCACGATTACTTTTGGGTGCATTATTCGATTTTTGATTCTGTTGTTTGTTTGGCCCGAGTTTAGATTCAGTTTGATGCTTCTTTTTACTGTATGCCATTTTAGGCTTGTATAGGCCTAAGCCTAGTAGTTTATTTGGTTGGAAATCAAATACTGTGCATAATTCCAGCAGCATATTGTGGAGCTGCGCGCTTCCTTGTTGGTTCGGGTGTAGGCCCCCTTTTGCGATTCCTGATTTTATTATCCATTTATTAGAGTTGATGAATGTAGTGTCCAGGGACTTACATACCCATTTAATTTCTTCGTTTACTGCATCAATCCTGTTTTTTGTTACGTCTTCACGATAGATAATACCAGTGTAGGCTATTTCAGCAGCTGGGTACGTTTTTCTTGCTGTTCTTATTAATTGGTATATGCTATCTGCTATTTCAGAGTTTGATTTGTATTTGAGCGAATTTGTACCATTATGGATAATTAGTGTTTTTACTGAAGTATCGGATTTCAGTTGGTCGAGTTTTAACCTGAGTGAGTGAGGCTGTGTGCCAGGGTAAGAGTCGAGTTCGTATTTTTTAGCATCATTTAATTGATGGCATCCATTAAACATCGAGTCAGCAACAACTTTCGTTTTGTTAGCGATTTGTGCTATTGGCTTGTATGTGTTCTTTTTTCTCTGTGATGTAGTTGGTGCCAAAGGTCTAGGGTTCCTTTTTGGTGCAGTGAACAGTGGTGGAAAATCTTGCAGTGATGCCAATGGTTCAAAGGGGTTTTTTGATAAAAAGCTGTCTAGGCCTACTTGTTTTGGTGTTTGGTTCTTTGGTGTTTGATACTGCCCGGGTACTGCTCTTTGTTGAGGGCCTGCTGTATTTGATGCATGATGGCCTGATTGTTTGATTGAAGTTTGTACGGTTTGAGACATGGAGGCAGTAGTGTAGAGCTCTCTGGCGGGTGAAGTTTTAGTTTGACTACTGCGCCTACAATAGGTTTCGGCCACCGTAGCCAAGATGTGCGAATCATTACATGGTTGACAATAAAACAAAGAATTTTGCTGCATGCCGTATGCTTTCTTAGTATAATTTGTTGCAGCAATGTAACTGAGAACTTGTGTAGAAAATTAATATTTAGTTCAACAATTCGAAATTATAATTTAAGAAAACACCGAGCTTATTTTTTAGAAAAGGTCAAATAGTACATTTTGGACAAAATTCTATTCATATTAGAAGTGTTCGAATTTTCAATAGATAGTCATCATCATCATTATCCATCGCCGTTTCCTACTTCTAGCAGAGTCAGCTTGGGTTTCGCAAACAAATTCTTCCACTTCTTTCTATGCTCCCACAATCGTGTCTCTGCTACATGCTCCCAGCTCTCTCCTCTATTACGTAGGTATCTTGCTATGGTCTCCTTCCATCTCTTCCTTGGTCTCCCCCTTCTTCTTCGTCCTGCAATCCTTTTCTCATACATTCTCCTGGGCATCCTCTCTTCCGTCATTCGATTCATATGCCCAAACCATCTCAGCCGTGTCCTTCCCATCCTGTCACCTAACTTCTCCACCCCAAGCATCTCTCTGATGTTCGTATTTCTAATTCTATCTATTCTTGTCTTGCCCACTGTGCTCCTCAGGAATCTCATCTCCGCCGCCTGTATTTGACTTTCTTCTCTATCACCCATAGTCCAGGTTTCTGCCGCATATGTGAGGATCAGTATGAAGTAGGTCTTGTATAGTGTCATCTTGCACTGTATGGGAATTTCCCTATCCACACCAGGCCTTTTACACACTGGTTGAAGTTACTGGCCTTTTGTATTATGTTGTTAATTTATTTTTTCATCTTCCCGCTTGCCATTATTTCACTTCCTAGGTATCCAAAACTCTCTACCACTTCCAGGGTTTCTTCTCCAACCTTGATCTCTGCATAATTGAGCGAGCGTAGCGAGCGTCTCCACTTGACTCTTACGGCTCGAATGTCTGTTTTTTTTCTGTTACTGCTTCGATACAGGTCGCACCGTTTCTCTGATCGACCTGAAATTTTTTACACATGTACATACCACCTAGGCGGGTTGCTGTATAGTTTTTGAACAAAATCCGATCGATGGTTATAAAAAATAAAATAAAAAATAAAAATGTTCCTATCGTTATGAAATTTTGCAGGGTCAATAAGTACAACATTCTCTCCTATTTTACAAATTTTCAGCTAAATCGGTCAAGACCTTAAAGACTTATTGGTATGTAACATTATGGGAATGTCGTACTTGGGTCGTTGTTGCACGTATCAGTGCTCGCTCAACAACGCGACGGGACTTTAGCGTTTTCCTAGTATACTTGCCGTCACCTTTAAAAGGAACCAAACCGGAAATCACTTCACTGTGTGGGTGGGGTTTATCTGCCCGGTTCATTTGAAAAGAGCGAGCACATGCCAAAAATCCGTGAAGCACGTGGTCAACTGTGGGCCCTGGCGGGTAGCGGGGGGGGAGAGGGAAGCCAATCCCAGCACGGCCTGCACCCTCGCACCCTCGTTAACGACCCTCTTACCACCCCAATTTTAATCGTTTCTGACCTGAAAAGCAGGTGCATGTTGCCATAGTTTGCGTCGGTCTTCTTTTCAAACACAAACACACCTTCACACACACATCTGATAGAGGTCCGAGCAATATATGGCAGCACTGGGGCTATATTTCAAACTGCCCGCGCTCAAATATGCCCCCTCCAATCTTCAACCATTACGTTCAGTTTGGTTCCTTTAAAAGTTGCAACTAAGACTAAGTATAGTTCCTTACGTCTCCTTCTCCTGGCATAGTAACAACCTTGCTCTTGCTCAAGCTTATCTTATGCCGGCCTCTTCAATGTGCCTCTTCCAGAGGTCTGTGTATCTCTGGAGTACCTCCTCATATTCCGACCATGCCACGAAATCATCGTCAAACAGCATAACCTATACCTCTTCCGTTTCCTTCATATTTACTTTGTTGTGGATGTCATCCATCACTATTATAAATAGCAGTGGTGACAGCACACTTCCCTGCCTCAGCCCTTGTGTTATTTGGAACCACCCTGACTGCCCGAACTGTGTTTTACACAACTTTCACATACTGTGTACATACTTCTAACCCTGTCTATCAGTCCTTTGTCCACTCCCTTTCTCTCCAAGCTTTCCCACACTACACTTCTTGGCACACTATCATACGCATTCTCAATGTAGATTGCCATAAGACATTAAAAGTATCGTTGTAGGACTGAGTGGGTATAGGCTCTAAATATGAATTTATTTGTTTATTTATTTAATTATTTTATTCATTTATTTATTGAGAGAGCGTCTCCACTTGACTCTTATGGCTCGAATGTCTGTATTTTTTTTCTGTTACTGCTTCGATACAGGTCGCACCATTTCTCTGATCGACCTGAAATTTTGCACACATGTGTAATATACCACCTATGCGGGTTGCTGTATAGTTTTTGGACAAAATCCAATCGTTGGTTATAAAAAAATAAAGAAAATAAAATAATAAAAAATGTTCCGATCGTTATGAAATTTTGCAGGGTCAATTCGCGATTAAAAGCAAAGTGGCTGACATCTGGCGGTCAAGTGGAGAACTGCTCCAAGGCAGATACCGTAGGGCTGCATGGTGGCATTCAATGTTAAACCAATGCAATATTGTACCGTCACGGTCAACTCCAGAATGAATTTACTCGATCATGTTTATTATTTAGCAAGCAAGAAAGGTCATAAAATTAGTAATACACATTTGTGTGTTGCGTAATGAAACAAAAAGTATGCATGTGTATATTATTCCGTGCATTACTGTGGGTTAGTTGGGAGCTCTATTCCTATACCTTGAGACACTTTTTTCGCAACTTACTGTCATCCACCAACCGATAAACCTCATACCAATACCATAATGGTAATTAATTTATTACAATGCAATGATGTGCTGTAGCCGTCACAGGGCCAAAGCGGGCTAAGAGCTATGTACCGTCTTTGGGTTCAACATTCTAAACCCAAAGATATTGTGTACCATAGTATATATTATGCAAGTCACATTTGGTATAATTGATCATGGGTATAGGCCTATAGATATAATATGGATTTTTTAAAATTATTATTTATTATTAATAATATATGTCCATAATTATATTTTTTTAATTTGTGCTGCGCATTGAATGTAAACTAGCCTATACCTTGATTTTTTATTCTTATATGCCAAGAGATTTGTACCAACTGCTGCCGTGAACAGCAAATTATGCGTAGGCTAAATTATTTATGGGCTCATATTATTTATAGCTTAAGAGCGTTCACCACCTGCGTTTTAGGCAATTTTCTGTTTGCTCGGCTGAATGACATCACAGTTGTTAGAAATTTTGAACATATCTCAAGAAAGTGGAAATAAAGGTTTCTATGGTAACACATTCCTAAAATTTGTTTTGAAATAATTTATAAAGAATAAATTAGATTTCACGAATTTTAATTTTGTTAAAAAGTCCAAAATTGACTATATTCGTGAATTTTTTCTGGCTAATCAAGTCAAAATTTTGAAAATCTATGACTGTAGAACGTCCATGTATGCTTTATTGACAAGTTTGCAAAATTGTATATACGTAGGATGCTTTTTGGCCGAGCAAACCGCTATTTACTAACTGTCAAAAGGGTGGAAACAACAACAAAACAATTCTAGGACGCGTAATATAATTGGTTATAACTATGCGTATTAATAATAGTAGGCCTATATATATAAAGTTTAGTGAAGGCCGGTGCCATCCATATATAACTTTAAACTTTTAGCCGGGTTGGGGGGGGGGGGGGCTTTTAAAATGTGAGACTGTGTTATAAGAGGTTTCAATGGCGTGACGAAACACAAATTCAATAACAAATCTAGTTTGATAATTTATTCGTGACGAGAAACCCGCAACAAATTACTTCCCGGGGGGGAGAGGGGAGGGATAGAAAAAACAATTTGTGATATAATATTACATATCATATTATTAAAGGCAAATAATCATACAAAATCGCGGTATTGCCATCAAGGTAAAATTACTGCAAACACATTGCCTTTAGGATTTTACATGTCTAGAAATTACGAGATAAATTCATTAATTTGCTAATTATTGTGCAGCTGAGGGTTAAAAAATATAGTGATTGTCCTACCCCATCGTACCCAACCACTGGACGAATGACTAGAACTGACGCTTACAATGAAATATTATGCTTTAAAGCATGAAAAACACACTTGCTCCCTATGCAGCCCGTGTTTTTATCTGCCTTCGGACGGCCATGCTGGCATACGACCGTGCTGCTACCTGGTTAGGCTTTAACCGCGAATAAGTACAACATTTTCTAATATTTTACAAATTCTCAGCTAAATCGGTCAAGACCTTAAGTAGTGTAGATAGAAATAAAATTTGAACAAAAGTAACGTTACCATGGCAACGAAAAGTCGCACGAGAATTCTGGTCACTATGCACTGCCACCTAGAAGTAATCAAAATACTATCGAGGAAGCAGTGTATTATTTGTAATCAAAGAGTTAAAATAGATTTTCCAAAGAAATGATGTCAAGGTCCTCTAGATGGCGATGGATTTTATCCATTCTCTCCTATTTTACAAATTTTCAGCTAAATCGGTCAAAACCTTAAAGACTTATTGGGATGTCACATTATGGGAATGTCGTACTCGGGTCGTGTTGCACGTACCGGTGCTCGCTCAACAACGCGACGGGACTTTAGCGTTTTCCTAGTTTATTTATTTATTTATCGGTGGCTACTCAAAATTTAGAAATTAATGTTTTAATAATAATAAAAAGCAAATTGTCAAGAGTTGATGTCGGCCCAGAATGAACGACCTTCAAAATGGACGTGATAAACTCAGCACAACCAATGCAGAAAAACTTAAAAAAATGCATGCATGCAATAGCCGCCTGATTTTGAAGCACTGTCAGTACATTGCCAGCTGATATATTAGGTCATATTATTGACGTTGTTGTTGAAATTAAAGTGGGATTTTAGATGCCTGCACCTTAACTATACTTCATAAGGATCAAGTAATGTAGAAAGAAAAGTTGAAAATATTTTTAGGATGCAAGGCCTACCTGAAGCAGGAACTCTTAGGCCTAGCTGCATCTAAAACTGTTTGTACATGTCAGTCTGTGTAGTGTTTTTTTCAAGAATTGAATTGAAACGAGCTCGCATTGGTCCATTAAATTTTAAGAATGTTGCCAGTTGTAAAAGTGATTTTTGATGTTCCAAAATGTTTTCATTCGTTAGTTTTAACGTGTATTGCCTAAAAAATTACTTTTAAAATAGTAATTTTTGCCTTGGAGATTGTTAAGCATAATGCTTGTCGTTTATTAGATTAGAAGAAGGCTTTCAATCAAGCTTCCAATTTTTATCATGTGGACCACAAGCGAAATGGCCGCCGAGAAGTATCAAACAGTCGTTCAAACTTGAGTGGAATCAAGTCAAATGTAAACCGAAAATGAAGTATTATTCTTTTGGGACATTATGTCAAACTTAATGGATATATTACTGCATGCATACATCATTGTATACGCCTATTTCATCATAATTATATAGCATTACTTTTCATAGAGATGAGAGTGTTTTGTTTGAAAAAATTGACATGTTGATAAGCTGATTACAATATAAGTGCGTTTATTTTTAAAGTGATGCCAGTGAGTGAAAATGTATTTGTATTGTCCTGACTTTGTGTGGTTGTATATGTTTTTAATTATATCTGTTAATGTTTAATGTGGTGTCAACTTGGATTTCATCCATTGTATCTTGATGTACCATTTTGGTATTAACAATGAAAATAGCATCTTAATTGTGCCAATGAATTATGTAGATTCGTCGATTTCAAAATTTTGAGCGCTCGTTACCGATCTACCCAACTAAACCGTACTCCTTCAACAGATCATTGATCCACTGATCCGTTAGGTGATCAGATCAAGCAAGTGTTCAGACATAAGTGACTGACGTAAGAGAATTTACTGATCGAGTTACTCGGAGCAGGTAAACGTAAGTACCCTGCTTCGTTTTACCTGATCTGGGTCGGGGGCGTTGCGTATAAACTCCTTAGGGTATAATCCTCTCTCCGTATAAAACTAAGTTGGAGAGTTTTTGGGTGGGTCTTTCGGTATAAAACGAAGAAAGGGTACGTAGCACCTAAACCTCTTTGCACATAATACTCCCTCGATATAATTATGATTTTAGGTCGAGAGACCCTACCAGATGGGTCTTAAAGTACAAAAGTTATGTTGAAAGACTCTACTTGAGGGGTCTCAGCACATAACACTTTCGGCCCAAAGACACATCTGGTAGGGTCCTAGTGTATAACATTTTCGATCGAGAGACCTATCGGATGGGTCGTAGCGTATAAATTTTGAGCAAACTGAACCGAAAATCGTTGAAAATGCTTGGAAGTGGCCTGGATGAAGCTGTTATATGAACAACCCATGCAGTAGCACCGTAAGGCATACAAATTTTCGATTGAAAGATACCCCTGGTAGTGTCTTACAGTATAAAATATTTCGTCTTTGAATATTTTCGATCGAAAGGCCCTACAGGTTGGGTCTTACCGTATAACTTTATGTCGTACGACCCATTCAGTTACGTATTAAGATAGAAAAAGTACAGAATTATACGGAGAGACCCTTACAGTAGAACCTTAAGACATAACATTTTCGAACGAAAGATACCCCTGGTAGTGTCGTTCTGTATAAAATATTTCGACTTTGAATATTTTCGATCGAAAGGCCCTACAGGTTGGGTCTTACCGTATAACTTTATATCGTACGACCCATTCAGTTACGTATTAAGATAGAAACAGTACAGAATTATACGGAGAGACCCTTACAGTTGCACCGTAAGACATAACATTTTCGATCGAAAGATACCCCTGGTAGTGTCTTACTGTATAAAATATTTCGACTTAGGATATTTTCGATCGAAAGGCCCTACAGGTTGGGTCTTACCGTATAACTTTATGTCGTACGACCCATTCAGTTACTTATTAAGATAGAAAAAGTACAGAATTATACGGAGGGACCCTTACAGTTGCACCGTAAGACATAACATTTTCGATTGAAAGATACCACTGGTATAGTGTCTTACTGTATAAAATATTTCGACTTAGGATATTTTCGATCGAAAGGCCCTACAGGTTGGGTCTTACCGTATAACTTGTGTCTACAGCACCATAGGCCGTGGATTGAGCTATAGGCAACCATATCTACATATCTAGTTAGTTTTGTGTTTGCTCACTAGATGGAAGCAATGCACGGATATGGAAATGCATGGCGCCAACTTTTCAAAATGACTGTGTTTTGCCCAAAAATGATTGATTGAACATTCCCCACGGGAACACAAACTTCGGTTCTCCATAATATTGGTCGGTGAGGTCGGACACTGACCATTCGTTTTTCAACTAAATACCAACGTTGGCCAAACGTTGGTTGGATGAGCGTAGCGAGCGAAGCGAAGTGAAGTTTCCATTTCACTACACTGGAGAAAAAATCCGGAATGTTTTTTTTCTTTCTTTCTTTCTTTCTTTCTTTTTTTCTGTATTTTTGTGTGTTTGTTAACACGATTCCGGCTAAACCGATACTCCAATTGAGATGAAATTTTCTGGAGGCCTTCGAAATCTCTGAACTTAGAACTGCCACGTTTTTGAGCGCAATCAAAAAAATATTTCTCATGAAAATCGCAATTTTACGATTTTTTTTCGATTTTTTTAAAACAATTCTTCGACTTATAACACCTACATGCTTTATCCGATTGTAATGATTTTTTCACAGAACCTTAATTTTGTGAATTAATATATTCGTGTGAAATTTGAGCGCAATCAAATAATTATTTCTCTTAATAATTGCAATTTTACGATTTTGCTATGATGCTGCGATAATGCTAAGGCTTTTACATTTTTTTAAAGTGAAAGGTGTTTTAGATTAAAAAAGAATACATCTTAAAATTTACCAAACGGATTTTATAATTTTCGTTTTGTTTGATAAATATGATTTTTTCCTTTGCATTGTTGGAAAATGTATGTTTTTTGTAACAAATCTATATTTCCCATATTTTAATTAAAAAACTATAAATCTCATCAAAAAAGTGTCCAGTGAATTCGTCAGAATAAGACTTGTGAGCACATTAAAAAAGAAATTATCCTTTTATCTTAAAAACTGTAGAAGTAGTAGGAAAAAATGTTAGCAAATGTGCTAGAATAAAAGTTTTGAGATAATAGCATTTAATGTTTATTTATGTTGTTTTTTAGTAAATTTGAGTGTAACATAGCCTAAAGGTTCAGTTTATTTATTTTACATGAATTCACTGGGCCTTTAAAACCCGTTAATTCTGGCTTCTTTAAAATTGACTAAAATTGTTATGAATAACACTCTATACAGCCCTAGATTAGGCCTTATATCAGTACCGGTAAGCCATTTTCCCATGCAAAATAGCATGCAGCGCTCAAGAAAAAAAATCATTTAATGCTTTTAGCATTATATCAGCATAAAATAAATTTATGTAGTCAATAAATAAAAAAGTAAACTTAAAAAACAATTAAAACATTAATAATGCAAAGTTGCTGGTTTTTCATACATTTTCAGTGAAACAACCCTTAATTAAACAATTACGCTCATCCAACAACGCGCCTGAAAAAGCGTTTGCGAAGCTTTCTAGTAACATCAACACGGAGGTTATAATTCGAGATCAAGCAATGAAGTCTGCTGGTGCTGGGTCACAAGTTGTGGACATATCCACGCTTTTTTGACAAGAGGACCGGTGTTCAAGGCTTTGAAAAAAAAATGTTCATTTTCGGGCGAATGTTTCGCTGAACCAATTAGGGCACGGAAAAGAGGATTTAATCATTGCGAGGTCTGAACCAAGATGACGATGCAATGACCAACCCTCTTTTCAGCATTAAAATGTGAAGAACCCCTGAGGGCTAGGCTACCCTTTCGACCTCCCTCACCAGCGGGCTAGTACCTGCCATTCGTCCAGGGGTAACGCGCTACATTCACGGTTGGAACGCTAATAAACGGCGTTCGTTGTTATAGCAATACGAAAACGACGAAAACTAAACATCTTGAGGGGGTTAAGTGATTGTGTACTTTGTAATGATCATCTACCGTTTAAATTACTCCTCATGATATTTAGTATACAAAACAAGTACAAAAAGCTACACCCCAATAACTATTTCTTAGGACTGGTGGATACAGACAGAACACTTGGAATAGTTCTGTATTTTTGTGGTTACTTTAAAACCAATTTAGTTTTAAAGATAAGTATTTGAATAGGTCCAAGAAAATAGCGCCGTTTAGACCCACTATAGTGCTTTTGGGGGTACAAGCGTAAAAAATGGTGAGAAGGTACTTTATAAGGCCTACTTATCAAAAACTGATATGGATCCGCTAACGATTTTAGTCTATTTTCTCGCTTGGAATTAAAAAGTTAAAATCTCTATAAAAATCAGTTAATAGTGTAAAACTCATATTTTTTTAATCTGGCTGCTCCTCATTATTAGCGAATTATATATTTTATTCACAAATTTTTTAAAATTTAGAAAATTAAATATATTGAAGACAGTGATGGTTAAATTGGCCTAGGTCAAATCGCATTTTCATCAAAAATCTCCTAACTTTTGATAAAATATTACTATTCCAATCAGAAATTTCATATAATACTAATGGCTGGTAGTAGTTATATTTTCTGTCAAAAATTCTTTAAAAAGTAAAAAAAAATGTATAATTTTTTAATGTCAAAATACAAATAATTGATTGATAAATTGCACAAAAATAAACTTTTTTTTTATTAATCCCACAGACAACGTTTTGGTTTGAACTTGGTTTCACTGGAATTCAAAACACTAAAAATAATGATAATTCAATATAAAATCTAGATTTAATTTTATAAAAATCACATAATTTTTTGTACAAATCAGTTTCTCACTGATATTTGATACACACCGAAATTAATCATTATTATTCATAGTGTTATGGGAAAACTATGAATATGGATATAACTTAATTAATTTAATGAAGGTCACTCACTAAAGCGGTCCTGTTGTTGGCTTCGATCTACGCTGTTCGGAATTTACATAACCTTCAATACAAATTTGGTCCCAGAGGAGACTAGCATGATATGCACCAGTCTTTTTTAAATGTATGTGGTTGGTTGGTGATTTGAACAAGTTACACGCAAGCATGGAGGATGAGAGCTCGACGCAAACTTATTCTACGCCGATGTTGTTCAGCAGAACAAAAGGCCTCATGGCCTTAAGCTGCGCCAAGCTATAAAATAAAGACTCTATTATTATTATTATTATTATTATTATTATTATTATTATTATTATTATTATTATTATTATTATTATTATTATTATATTATTATTATTATTATTAAACCACCTAGATCAGTACGGTCGAAATAAAAACTTTGAACTTGAAAACGTTGCCGTAGTGGACGGCGAAGACGTCGAAGATTTGGTGTTAAAAGTAGGTACTATACTTAACATTGAATTAGATAGAAGTGATATCGACTGCGCCCATCGCCTACCTAATAAAAATACGTCGCGCCCACCTCGTATTATTGTGCAATTAACGACAAGGAAGAAGAGAAATCTTTTTATAGAAAACAGGAGGAACGTGAAGATCACAAGCGAGGGTTTGACTGGTGTAAAAAGTGATAGTAGTAAGGGGGAGATTTTTATCAACGAAAAACTTATCCCCTTTCTACCGCGAGCTTCTGTGGAAGACCAAACAGAGGGCAAAGGAATTCAAGTTCAAGTTTGTTTGGTTCAAACACGGGAGCATCCTAGTGCGGAAGGACGAACAGTCGCGTGCAATACTACGCATAAACTCGTACGACGACCTTGCACAGTTCACCAATCGAGAGTAGGTCAAGTCTCGGTGTTACCGGAATGATCAATGTTGACGAATACGATGATAACACTGACTGTTTGGTTACAAGTGACTTGGACGGTTGGATGGATTCGACGAAAGGGGTAACTGTGCTTCATTTAAATATTCGGTCACTAAAGTTGCACTGGGATGAACTTAAGGTTATTCTTAACAAACAAATAGGAAATTTTGATATTTTAGTTCTAAGTGAAATTTCAATCACAAATGTCGAAACTCAAACATACAATCTAGATGGTTATAATTTGTTTACAAAACCTCGTACTCATAAGCGTGGTGGCGGTCTTTTACTATTTGTTAAATCTAGTATTGATTTTGTAGAAAGTAATTCGACATTTAATTTTTCTGAATGTATATCTGGTAATCTTACGATCACAAATAGTAAAGAGGTATTTGCTATTCTAGCGATCTATAGACCACCTGACAATAATACCAAAGGTCAGTTTTGTGAAGGAGGTGGAAGGTTTTGTATTGCCAAAATGCTAATTATAGAAATGCAATAATTATAGGTGACACAAATTAGATACCCTCAATGACTCGGACACACAACGTACTTGCATACAAAAATGTTATGGCGGCTAACGGTTATATTGATTGTGTGAAAGGTGTGACTAGAGAAGAGTATCGAGGAAATGTTCTCTCGCAGTCGTGTATTGATCACATATTTGTGAGGTGTGACTTTTCACCCATTCGCTCAATGATTTACACAACTAAAATTACCGACCATTATCTTATCGCAGCGGATTTGTATGCACCTGCGTCTGTTAGTCAGATCGAGGGTCCTTCACATAAAAAATACGTTTTAATGAACGAGTGCTAAGGCAAAAATTGGAATGTTGTAAATGGCCAGCTTTAATGGAATTAGATGATTGTAATGATCTTTATGAAGCAGTTGTAAAAAACTTTAAAAGTTGTTATAAGAGTGCTAGCTGTGCCGCCGGCGCAAAAAAGAAAGATGAAAAAAAATGTTGGATGACACCTTGTCTATTAGTGAGCATTAAAGAGAGGGATACTCTATTTAGGAAGTGGAAAAATTGTAAGCACGCCGCTATCAAATCAATGTATAAGATTGAGTACAAATCTGCGCGTAAACATGGTAACTAAACAGATAGGTTTGGCTAAATTAAATTTCTATAAAGACCAAATATATAATTCGAGAAATAATCTGAAAGAAACTTGGCAAACAATTAATGGAATCTTGGGTAAAAAAAAAAAACTTTCTGTAGATGAAGTAATCATAACCATTTAGGGAAACAAAACAGTGACAAGGTGATAGCTGATACTTTTGCGGAATCATTTTGTGAGAGAAGTGAAGGAGATTCAACACGAGTGTGGCATTCGTACTAGCCGTTACGTTAAAAAAAACGTGGAATGCCAATCCTTTTTTATCCCCCCCGTAAGTGAAACACGAATACAATCAATTATAGAGAATATGGATGATAATAAACAGCCAGGCTGGGACGGTATCAGGGTTCAGGATTTAAAATTGAAATATGAGATTAGCCCAGTTTTAGCCAAACTAGTAAATTTATCGATTGAGTCGGGAAAACCGTCCCTCAAACTTAAAGATATCAGTAGTTCGTCCTATCTATAAGAAGGGTGATCATATGTCATAATCCAATTATTATAGACCAATAGCACTCCTCTCTGTTATAGAGAAAAATCTTGGAGCGTGTGTAGCGACAATTTGTCTGCTATCTGGAAAAAATTTAATATCATTGATAAATTGCAATATGGTTTCCAAAAAGGTAAATGCACTAGTGACTTGCTTGTAAAATTCTCAGACTTCGTTAACACTAAATTAAACGATAACATGCATGTAGTTGCCCTATTTGTAGATTTTCGAAAGCATTCGATACATTAAACCACAGTACATTAGTGGATATGCTTGAAAATGTTGGTATTAGAGGTCAAACCTTAAAATGGTTCACTAGTTTTTTAACAGATCGGAAACTCACAGTAAAAATAGGAGAATGCTTCAGTGAATATAGAGAGGTTGCGACTGGAGTACCGCAAGGCTCTATCTTGGGGCCAATTTTGTACCTGATTTATGTTAACAATATGACTAAATGTGTAAAACACTGTACTGTGTTCATGTATGCTGACGATACTGGTTTTGTTATTTGCTCATAAACTTAAAAATGGCCGAATCTACTTTGCAGCGGGATTTTACTCAATTATTAATGTGGACGCACGATTATGATCTCGTTATTAATGCTGACAAAACCAAGATTCTACATATGTGCTCACCTCTGAATCAGAAGAGGCATCAACCTCTTTAAAATAATATTCCATTCTTATAAATGTTTGCATGATATCGTAAATGGAAAAAAACTGTGTACAGTGTAGTGTTTAAATTGAGTCTGTTGACAGCCATGTCTATTTAGGTATCTTAATTGATAGATTCATGTCGTGGAGGCCGCCCTATTATCTCCTTATGCAAGCGTTTAAGATCCTGTGCATTTTCAATTATTCAAATTAAAGTTGGTACTTCCGTTTAAACTTTTAAGGTCAGTTTACACTGCGATCGCCGAATCAATCATCTCTTATGGCCTCTTGGCCTGGGGCTTTGCATCTTTAAGCCACGTAAATTTAATAACCAACCTTCAAAACACAATGATTAGAACTATGACACCATGCTTTTAAAAAGAAATCCAAGATATAACAGCATACAAATGAAATATCACTTTTGCAATGTACTACCTGTATCATACCTATATAAGTTTAGATTTATTTTAAAATTTTATTTCAATAGACAAAATGAAGCAAACGAAAATACGGGGATTACGCGGTCGAAATCAAGAGGGAATTACTTTTTGCCTAAATCAATAACAAATATGGAAAACGAACACTTTTTTATTGACACCTGCTATTTTCAACAGCCTACCTGGTCATCTGCGCAATCTAGAAAAGATCTCAGCCATTAAATCTGAATTAAAGTTTTATTTGCTCGATTTTTTATGTGCAGTCTACAACACCTAATCATTCATCTCAATACCCAATTTGCTTTTAATTTAAATTTTATTGCAGTTGTTCAATTTATTATTCTCATAATGTATCCTGTTTGTTTGCTTTAAGATTTGATTACGAATGACAAGTCTGTTTGTTTTTTGTTTGTTTTTGGAGGAGTCTTTAAATATTTAGATACTTGGTGCAAGTATTTAAATTTATTCATCTAATACTGTGTTGTTTTTGTGTTACCTTAAGTATAATATTTTTATATTCAATATTCAAGTTTTGTTTTTTTTTTAGTTTGTTATACAGGACGGTGTGCCACTGAGTTTGTTCTATTTTTCTTTGTTATTGTTGTAATAACTTCGCACAACACCGTAGTTGTATGAAATGTACACATTGTCGTGGTTTAAACCACAGACAAGCCTTATTTTAAGGCTTTGTGGACCGAAGCATATAAAAAAATGTACACATATGTAATTAATGAATTAATAAAAAAAAAAAAAAAAAAAAAAAATTATTATTATTATTATTATTATTATTTATATTATTATTATTATTATTATTATTATTATTATTATTATTATAATTATTATTATTATTAAATATTATTAAAAAAATGTACACATATGTAATTAATGAATTTAAAAAAAAATATATATATATTATTATTATTATTATTATTATTAATATATGGTTTTTAAGCATAAGCCCGCTTTAAGGACATAGTTATTGATTCATAAACAGTTGTCGAAAAAGTTTGCCCCGACTGGGGTTCTGGGTTCGAACCCCAGTCGGGGCAAACTTTTCGACAACTGCTATGAATCAATTATTATTATTATTATTATTATTTTATTTTTATTATATTATTATTATATTATTATATTATTATTATTATTATATTATTATTATTATTATTATTATTATTATTATGATTATTATTACTATAGTTTTCCAGCTCAAATTGTCAAATTCATGTTGTTGTGAATCATTTTGGACCTGATGTACTGCTGTGATCATCTCATGTGGATACTTGAAGAGCATGGGGCCCAAATAAATTTAAATGTCCTGTTCGTTGAGACTAGGACTTTTGTCTTCTTACCTCTTTCGTGCGTACAAAAGTTCAATATACACTTATAGTGTTGCTTTTTATAACCACAATTTATTACGTGTGATAGACTACAAGCATCTATTTTAAATTACTTGTGGGGAAACCTGCTCAGGGTGCAGTTGCGAGTGAAAAAAAAACTTAATTCTTTTAAACATTCCGAATCCAACATTCGAATACATACATTCAAATCAGTTACTGTTATACAATGCAATTCTGAAATGGAGTGTTGTATACTCACGAGTCACAAGTATACTTATTTAGATTCCGTGATGACTTCTAGTGATGTATGAAACAGTAGTGTTGTTTCTCGATTTGTTTGGTCAGGAAACACTCCCTTAGGTGTAATTGTTATTATTTACTCAATTCAGAAATTAAAAAAGTCAGCCCCAACCGGGAATCGAACCACGGATCTCCCGCATTCCAGACAGGCGTCTTAACCACTAGACCATCAGGACGAGTACATTTTATTCTCTGACAAATTTTATTTTCAAATTTATTATTCTGACAAAGTGTTGTGTTTCTCCTATAAAGTAAAGTAATCCTCTGAGGCTCTGATACATTCCAGCTAGGACCCAACAACTTGTCGAGGTCAAACTTTAATGATTTGGAATATTGAGCTTTGTATGCTTGTAGGAAGAAAAGGTTTAATCAATGTAGTTCGCAGATTACCATCTAGTTCGATGTTTTCCCAAACACATAACAAAAACTTGTAGAAATACAGCCAAACCTTACACACTCAAAAGGAATGAGATCTAAAAAAGGGCCAAGCTCATCTACCCTTCCACATAAACGTACAGTGTCCCATAACAGCATCCTCGAAAAGCTTGACAAAATAGAATTTGCGATTATTAATTTAACGTAATAGTTTATCCAAGTTCTTTTTTCTAATTAATTTAAACGTAATAACATGCAAATTCTATTTTGCCAAGCTTTTCGAGGATGCTGTTATGGGACACTGTACGTTTATGTGGAAGGGTAGATGAGCTTGGCCCTTTTTTAGATCTCATTCCTTTTGAGTGTGTAAGGTTTGGCTGTATTTCTACAAGTTTTTGTTATGTGTGTGATCTCATTACTTTTTCAAGTTCCATTACAAAATTATTTGCTAAAATATAATATTTTATCAAAGTTGATTTTAATTCTATGGTATTAGCAGTAACAATATAGGATGTAAAATATCTAGACCCGGATTCATGTACATCCTGGGTATAGGTGGTATAACCATGGTATAACGACGGTATAAGGACTGGACCCCAATTCTTGAGTTCGTGGGAGATGAGTTGAAAACGCAATTTGAAAACGAAGTCGTTTTCGTTTTCGAAGGAATTGGTATTCTTGAACGGTATCGTGGAAAACGTCATGGGTTGTGAGTTGAAAGCATTGATATTAATTAAACCCCTATAGTAGGCTAGATTAGCAGTCTCCTATACCTCCGCACAGGCGCGAGCGTGGCAAATTGAAGACTCAACCGGCCCATTTCAAGATGGCGATTTGGTGTTTTAATTTATGCTTTTTTAATGCAATAAAGTATTTTACTGGATTGTTTGATATGGTTTTAGCTTGTGCAGCATGGTATTAAACAAAAGAAACAATACGAAGTGATTGCATAAGGGAATTTAGTAATCATTTGGTGTTAAAGGCTAGTATGCTTACCTGTCAACCTGGCGGCAATCTTGAGAACTATTTGACCACAAATCGCTCCCATTTGATTAACATGTAAACTGTCATTTTAAGATGGCTTCTAATTGTACCGGAAGTGGACCACCGACTGCTGGTCTAGCCAATTATATAGGATGTCTATGGTTGAAAGAGTATCACGAAATCCAAAGACTTTAAAAAGATTTGCGTATAGCAAAGAGCTCGAAAAAGTTCTATATTTATTCTAGATGGCAGTGCCTTCATAAACGCGGGCCAATCGAAAGACAAGTTGTATGAAATGATTTGATTGTTGCAATTATGTAAACAAACAGTTGAGCAAGTTCATATCAGAACTATGTTGTGCTGGCCTAGGGTTGGCTAGGCTTGTCAAACATGTAATGTAAGTAATAATTTTATCTAGTCCTATAGCCAAATGGAACTTTAGACCTACACTTTTGCATTATAAATAATTTTCCACATCTGGGCCTAGGCCAGGGACGGTTTCTGATTTGTTTTATGAGAGTATAATGACACCTTTTCTCGTTCCACACAAAGAAGAAAATTTTTAAATGTCCGCCATTTGTTTACGTATCGCACTTTCCCGCCTAACTCTGCTTATACCGTCAACAAGTGTCAAGTAACTATGGTTACTTGTTGATTATATGCCAAGTGTTTAAGGCTTATTTTAAAACCTTTATTTGGAAGCCTTCCAACAAACTTTTTCAACTTTTTTTTCAAAAGAGACTATCATTCTATAACCTTAATGTCCATGTAAAATATGAACATTGTAGCCCCACCCGTCTGGTCAGAATCGCGGGCCGACGTATTAGATGTTAGCAGTAGCTAGCAGTAGCTAGCAGTAGCTAGCAGTAGCTAGCAGTAGCTAGCAGTAGCTAGCAGTAGCTAGCAGTAGCTAACATCCTTAAAGTGATTTTGAGCATGTTTGAAGACATTTTTTCACCAAGAAGGAATGGTCGTACCCCAATAAAATTTGGCATGTGTTGTCAGGTACCTAAATCCCCTCGATTGTGATAGTTTTCAAGTTCACATCACGTTACATGACGGCTGGGTAACACCTCGAAATCACCCCAACTCTGCTTGGTGTATAAGGTGCTTGAGTGTGTAGCGCACCGCGGCTTGGCTGCGGCGCCCTAACGGGCACCTAGATTAAAAGAAACATCACTCGGTGCAATGTATTCATATATTTCCTTGTCCCCCACACCATTTCTCAAGCAAGGAAGGAAGGGGTGGCTAGTGTATTTGAAGACCGATGGCAAAACGCCAGGTCACGAGTTCGAATCCCACCAACAGCAATCCTGACTGAAACTTTCCGGGGTTTTCTTCACTCGTTAAAGTGAATGCTGAGATTGGGTCCTCTAAACTGACCTCGGAAATTCAATCCCGATTCTCCAGGATCCTAATAAGTCACCTGAAGAGGGTCACACACACAGCGGTAATTCCGATGTGTACCCTACTGATTGATTGATTGGATATTGCTTAACATCTCATATTTATGCAACTTGGCTAATCGAGACGAAGGGAGGGACGTAAGGGATAACGGGGGGGGGACAAGGGGTGGACAGGCCTGTGCCTGGTCAGAACCAGCCACAAGCATATGGGGAGGGCAGAGGTTCCCCCACATCGTGGTCGTCTCCGTCTGTGTCATATCCGTCCGTGTAGTCAATGTCGTCGCCGTCGGGAGGTAGTCAAAGGGAAGGGGAAAGTTCCCCGACGACGACCCAGAGCTCGCCATTAGTTTCAGGGTGATAAACTCCCCTAATCACGGGCCAAACCACTACCCTACTGAGGGAATCCATACAACAACAAAAAAGTGTTTTCAAAAAAAAAATACATTTGAACTTTACTAGGTGTAATCCATACAAAAAAGTGTTTTCCAAAAACATTTGAAACTTTACTAGGTGTTGGGTCCAGGACTATGTTCAAAAACGGAAAGTTTTGAGGTTTCGGACGGAATATACTCGGAACATTATAAAAACACATGTTAACCTTTTACATTTTTAAACTGGGATAGTAAGGACAAAATATAAGTTATGACAATGCCATAAAACGTTCTACATTCAGACGAATATCTCTTTTCACCTTGACACACAACGTAATGTAGAAACAAGAGCTCCCCAGCCCCCTCTCTCTCTCTTTTTGCGCACGGTACAGCGAAAATATCCAATACTCTGGTCGCCTATTCACATTTAAATTATTAGGAATGCCATTTCCCATGCCTATTATTTTCGATTCCTTGACTCCCAAGTTATTTATGTAATGAGAATGGCCGTAGGCCTATGAAATAATGTATTGTTTTAAGCTATCGGTATCTATAAAGCGTTCACATAGTTACTTATTCCCTCGATAAATTCCTCCCCCCCCCCCCCCACTTACCCCACTTATACTTTTCTCATGAATGCAGTATTTTATAGTAATAATGACTTTGTATTTCAATTGAAATTTTGAATTATATGTATTTATATTGTTTGTGTTATGTTTATATTGACGAATACTTTCGTGGCTAGACATTATGTTAACTTTTTTAGAAATAATTGTTTTTACGGTTTAAAGGGGTATTTAACCGCTAAACTCAAAAAAAATTTTTCATTCAGGCTAACTAGTAATGAATTTAGAAATTAGCAGAAAAAATTATTGGGGTCACCATGACCTCACAAAAAATTGTCAATCATGACATTTTTCGAGCTAAGTCCCATCGGCAAAAATCAACCAACAGAAATAACATGGGGACGATCTTTATGCCCTGTGACCTTGGAGGATTTGATCCAAAAAAATTATTGGTCATTATTGACGTACTCTACAGCCTTTTCTGTAAATTCTCTATATTTTGTTTTGTAATTTGGTCAAGTAGTTCGGTCAAAATATGCTGATTAGCAAGATAGGGTGTGATTTTGGAATGCATATTTTTGCGTGTTTGAGGGTATATTTGGGCACAGTTTTTAGACACGATGTTATAAAGGGGCGTTTTAGATTGATACTATTAGTCACTCAACGGAGCTATGCTCTAGTATCTATGTAGACCAAAAAAGAAGCAGGTTAAAACCAATTTAAGAAATTCCCAAAAACACCAATTTTCGCAAATTTCTGGGTAAAACAAATTTAAAAACTCGTGTTAAATCACATTTTACAAGATATAATTTTTTAAACTGTCATTTTAGTGTAGTATTGTGTTATAGATCATCAACTTCTGGTTTCGAGACCCAATAGGGGCAAACTTTTACGTGTTACGTCAATTATACTAATTGATTTATATCGATTTAATAATAAAAATTATTTTAAACTTACTACACTTACAATACGTACGCCTTGCCATTAATATTACTTTTAATATTGCATTGCCAGAATGCAATAAAACAATGCAGACGCAATTTATTAGACGAGTGAGTGAAGCGAATGAGGATATATAACGCCACTTGATCGGGTCTTCGTCGTGATTAATGTGATTGTAAAATGTATGTTTGTTCGGTCCCATACGGCCGAACGACCCAACAGATTGAGCTGAAATTTGAAACAGACATCCGTGATCACGTAACTGAGAACTACTAACAAAATGAGCAAAATCCGTTGCGATTTAAACCTACAAGAAATAATAAATTGGAAATTACGCTAAAAATGTGCAGGTTTCATCAACAATGCAATTATTGATATTTAATACAATCCAGAAATTAAAAAATCCATCCCGATCCACCGTCTCGGTGGTCTAGTTGGCTAAGGCGTCCACCCGGAAAGTGGGAGACTCGGGTTCGAACCCCGATCGGGATGGATTTTTTAATTTCAGGATTGTATCAACAATTCCACCTACGGGAGTGTTTCCGACTATCCAAATCGAGAAATGCAATAATTGTTCTTGAAAAAATCATTTTTATCAAAACCATTTTTGTAAGGCTTACAGGTTACATGCATAGCAGTGACCAAGGTGTATCCATCTTGCACGCTCAAGGTCCCCTAATATTCCGCTGGGAGATTGAGTAAACCTTGCAATCGTTACTCGTATTTTGTACTAGCCATGTTTTCCATAGTATTGTATGCATTTCATAACATGTTTTATAATTTTGTAAATACAACCAATAATTAAAAAATCTTTCCCGACCTGGGGTATGAACCTAGGTCTTCCACATTTCGGGTATAAGGGCGTTTAGCCAACTAGACCGACGTTTGGCCAACGTTGGTATTTAGTGAAAAATAAATGACCAGTGTCCGACCTTACATACCAAAATACTATGGAGAACCGAAGTTTGTGTTCCCGTGGGGAATGTTCAATCAATCATTTTTTGCCAAACAAAGTCATTTTGAAAGTTGGCGCCATGCATTTTTATATCCGGGCATTGCTTCCATCTAGTGAGCAAACACGAAACTAACTAGATATGGTAGCCTATAGCTCGATCCACGCCCTATGGTGTTGTAGACAAAAGTTATACGGTAAGACCCAACCTGTAGGGCCTTTCGATCGAAAATATTCTAAGTCGAAATATTTTATACAGTAAGACACTACCAGGGGTATCTTTCAATCGAAAATGTTATGTCTTACGGCTCTTCTGTAAGGGTCCCTCCGTATAATTCTGTACTGTTTCTATCTTAATACGTAACTGAAAGGGTCGTACGACATAAAGTTATACGGTAAGACCCAACCTGTAGGGCCTTTCGATCGAAAATATTCTAATTCGAAATATTTTATACAGTAAGACACTACCAGGGGTATCTTTCGATCGAAAATGTTATGTCTTACGGTGCAACTGTAAGGGTCTCTCCGTATAATTCTTTACTGTTTCTATCTTAATACGTAACTGAATGGGTCGTACGAAATAAAGTTATACGGTAAGACCCAACCTGTAGGGCCTTTCGATCGAAAATATTCCAACTCGAAATATTTTATACAGTAAGACACTACCAGGGGTATCTTTCAATCGAAAATGTTATGTCTTACGGTGCTACTGTAAGGGTCTCTCCGTATAATTCTGTTGTTTTTCTATCTTAATAAGTAACCGAATGGGTCGTACGACATAAAGTTATACGGTAAGACCCAACCTGTAGGGTCTTTCTATCGAAAATATTCAAAGTTGAAATATTTTATACAGTAAGATACTACGAGGGGTATCTTTCGATCGAAAATGCAAATTTTATGCTCGAAAGATGGTTATACGCTAAGACCCATCTAGAAATGTGTTTTCCGATTGGGTCTCTCGATCGAAAAATTTTATACCGAAAGACCCATTCGGAGGGCTCTTTCTGCGTTAAGATCCACCCGAGATGGATCTTTCAGTATAATTATACGCTACGACGCACACATAATGCACCTTAGTGTATAAAACGTTATACGGTACGAGGATTATGTGTAAAGTATACCACTGTCGAAAATAGTTATATGGAAAGACCCATAGAGTTTTATACGGAGAGAGGATTATACCCTGAGGAGTTTATACGCAACGCCCCCGACCCACCTGATCCCATTACGAAAACCTGATCCGAGTTACCAAATAGATCACTTTAGTCTGAATACTTGATCTGATCACTTGACGGATCAACAAATCAGTAATCTCCAGAGGGAGTAGATCGGAGAGTGTAGATCAGTAACAGCGCGCAATATTTTGAAATCGATGAATGTGCAAGAAGGCCCAATGACTGTTTAGTAGACGAGGGTTGTGCATCTGGTCTATTTAAATTATTGGCCTAATGTAGGTTTATTGCGGTAATCATTCGGGTAATACGATTTACATTGGCAGCAACACAAGACAACACGTCGGCCATTTTTGATCAACCATATTTAAAATTATGCGTTCGTAAACCTGTGTGTGCTCCGACTGATCTATCACGTGACAGATCAGTTGAGAAGTGATGTGATCACTCTGATCGTATCAGAAAATGTAAGCACTCATAGACGATCAAGTAGACTCTACCGCACACGCCACATAATCAGGCGTGTATGAATGGGGTGGAAGTGGTATTTCCCTCTAACGTACAGAGAGCAGGCTCTGTTGGTGTAATACTTGTGGCCAATTATTTTTAGATGCACCTAGAAGCAAACAAATCTCCCCCTCCCCCCCCCCCAATATCGAAAAATGAATTTCTACGCGCCTGCATATAATTCTTATATCAATTTTGTAAGATTGTAACAAACGTATAAGGAAATAAAAAAATTGAACTGAACTGAACTAAGTTTGCAAGAGAGTAGTAGTAGAGAGCGATAGGGACATTTGGTGAAGCCTTTGCATGGAACCCATTATTAGACGAGGGAGTGGAGCGACTGAGTAACTCCATTCAACTCAATCGGCGCTTATTCTGTGATTCTGTGTGCGTGTGTGTACATCGAAAATCAGCCGAATCGCTGAACAGATTGCGAAGAAATTTTAAACAGACATCCGGTACGAGTTTACTGAAAACTGCTAACAAAATCAGCTAAATCCATTGCGATTTAAACCTACAAGAAATAATAAATTCAAAAATATGCTTCGAATTTGTAGGAATTTTAACGACAATGGTTGTGTTTTTGAAAAAATATTTTTTGTTTGTTATTTGTCTGGCTTTGCAAATGCAGTGCCCAAGGTGTATCGAATCTTGCACGCTCAAGGAACACCCCCAATTCGGCTAGGATTTGATAGATTGGATATTGCTTTACGTCTCATATTTATGCAACTTGGCTAATCGAGACGAAGAGAGGGACGTAAGAGATGACGCGGGGGAACAAGGGGTGGACAAAGCCTATGCTGGTCAGAACCAGCCACAAGCGTATGAGGAGGGCAGGGGTTCCCCCACGTCGTGGTCGTCTCCGTCTGTGTCATCATCCGTCCGTGTTGTCATTGTCGTCGCCGTCGGGGAGGTAGTCGAAGGGAAGGGAAAAGTTCCCCGACGACGACCCAGAGCTCGCCATTAGTTTGATTCAGTAAATCTTGCAATATTTACACGTATTTCGTACTGGCTAGTGCAGTGGCTATATTTTCCATAGTATTGTCACAGATGATAGACTACACTGCGTTATATGCATTTCAAAACATGTTTAATAACTAGGAAAACGCTTAAGTCCCACCGCGTTGATGGATGAGCTTTTTTAAGTTTTTAGATTGCGTCGGATATCTTTACTTTTGCAAGTGCTTTGTTTTGCTGCCTACGCATTGTAGGTGATTGTTGTCAAGTTTCTATTGTTAATTGTTAATTTGTTATTATTTACCGTAAAAAACTTATATTAAAAGATTTATTTCTATGGATTCTGGCTAACTTTTTCAACTTTTTCTTTCAAAAGGTACTTCATCACCATAACCTTAATGTCCATGTATAATATGAACGTTGTAGCCCTACCCGTTTGGTCATAATTGGATGAGCGAAGCGAAGACTTCAATTTCACTGACCCCCCAAAAAATTTAGCTCGGGTGTTTTTTTTTTTTTTTTTTTCTGTCTGTTTGTTCGCTCGATTCCGGGCAAACGGCATATGCGATCTTGATGAAAATTGAAGGGGACCTTCGTTTTCTCTGAACTTAGAGGTGTATTGTTTTTGGGTACAATCGAAGAAATATTTCTCATAAATATCGTACTTTTACGATTTTTTTCGATTTTTAATGCGATATTTTCGTGACATTTGGTCTAATTCTGATCAAAAAGGGTAGGGCTACAACGTTCATATTATACATGGACATTAAGGTTATGGTGCTGTAGTACCTTTTGAAAGAAAAAGTTGAAAAAGTTAGCCAGAATCTATAGAAATAAAGCTTTTAATATACGTTTTTTGATTTTTTGTGAAATATTTTCGTGCTATTTGGGCCAATTTTGACCAAACGGGTGGTGTTACAACGTTCATATTGTATATGGACATTAAGATTATAGTGATGAAGTACCTTTTGAAAGAAAAAGTTGAAAAAGTTAGCCAGAATCCATAGAAATAAAGCTTTTAATAAAAGTTTTTTGCGGAAAATAATTACAAATTGACAAGAAACAATAGAAACTTGACAACAATCACCTACAATGCGTAGGCAGCAAAACAAAGCAATTGCAAAAGTAAAGATTTCCCACGCAAACTAAAAACTTAAAAAAAAGCTCATCCATTAACGCGGCGGGACCTTAGCGTTTTCCTAGTCGGCCCAAATGGCACGAAAATGTCGCACTAAACCGTAAAAAACTTATATTAAAAGCTTTATTTCTATGAATTCTGGCTAATTGTTTCAACTTTTTCTTTCAAAAGGTACTACATCACCATAACCTTAATGTCCATGTATAAACTGAACTTTGTAGCCCCACTTGTTTGGTCAGAATCGGCCCAAATGGCACGAAAATATCGCACTAAAAATCGAAAAAAATCGTAAAAGTACGATATTCATGAGAAATATTTCTTCGATTGTACCCAAAAACAATACACCTCTAAGTTCAGAGATTTCAAAGGTCCCCTCAAATTTTCATCAAGATCGGATAATATGCCGTTTGCCCGGTAGAGAGCGAACAAACAGACAAAAAACAAACAAACAAAAAAACACCTGAGCTAAATTTTTTCGGGGGTCAGTGAAATTGAAGTCTTCGCTTCGCTCATCCAAATATTAAAATAAAATCCGGAAATTACAAAATCTTTCCCGACCAGGGGATTGAACCTAGGTCTTCCACATTTCGGGTATAAGCCGGTGCCTTAGCCAACTAGACTAGGAAAACGGCAAATAGTTGTTAGACGAGTGAGCGAGTCATGTGTTGAGTACCCGGGAACATTTGCACTTAAGTTTGATACATATATTGGTATAAAGTATAATATGGTATTAAAGTTAATTGGTTTTTGGGCGCGTGAACTGTTACGCCATAATGCTCCACTCTAGCCTATGATAAGCTAGTGAGGCCTTTAGGTAGGGGGAAGAAAAGGAATGTTACGCGGATACTCAACGCATGGCTCACTCACTTGTCTATAACTACTTTGGCGTTTTCCTAGTTTTAGTTTCATCATGCACAATTTTAAAATTGCTTGTACATCTATTATTTCAATCTTAAAACAAAAATATTATATGCTAGGAGGTTAGCAGTCAAACAGACCAGGTACCCTAACAATAATAGATATAATACTAATATAGATTTTTTTTATTCGTTTGCATCCACGGTGCGAGTAACATTGATATGAATATGAATGAGTATATCCATGGATATTATCATGACTGTTGGCAAATTCATTTGATAAATATTAGTTCCAAATAGACTAATGTCATTTCTTAAATAAAAAAAAAAAGCGTTCTAAGAATTATTGACGACCGTAGGGTCAAAATCCTATTGACGCTTAACACGCCGAGTTGGCGCGTGCTTTGTATGAACAACTGCATATTGTGAAGTTGATATCGCGATGTTGAAAGGTCACGATTGCATCTGGGGCGACAGTAGTCGCCCGCAGCCAAGCGCACGCGACTGCTTAGGCAACGACGAACTCGCGGCCCTGTATTATACAGCTACCCGAGTGGTGAGGGGGGGGGAGGTGTTCAGCTATCTGCACACGCCACCCTGAAAAATTTACAATCTTGAAACTCGGTATATGAGCTGATATGTGGTTCATGACCTACCAAAAATTCACCCCGATCCGATAACCTGTTCTGTGTTAAAAAAGTGCCTCAACATCGTTAAAATCCTTCCGTCTGGCTGGCTGGCTAGCTAGCTAACTAGCTCATTCTCCACGGAGAAAAAAGAGCCTACAGAGAAAACGGTGCATCTAAGAACTTTGAAACTTGGACCACACTTAGATGTACCTTAGGCGCAGTGCCTTTTGCTTTAAAACCAGATCGGAAAACAGGGTTTGGAGAAAATAAAAATTTGGATGATAATCAAAACACGTAATTGCTAAGACGTGGTAATTTGTACAAACTTGTCATTAAATATGCTCTTAACCATTAAAAATATATAGCGTCCAAAACACAAGGGGCTAAATTTGGGGGGACCGTGGGCCCAAAAATGTCAAAAACCAACTCTTAACTTAAAAAAATTAATCATTCAAAGAAAACGCTACAAGTGAGAAGTTTCACACGTGGAATACACTTTGATTGGATGAGCGTAGCGAGTGTAGCGAACGAAGCGAAGATTCCATTTCACAACACTGGAGAAAAAAATCAGGAATGTTTTTTATTCTTTTTTTCTTTTTGTCTGTTTGTTAACACGATTCCGGCTAAACCGACACTCCACTTGCGAAGAAATTTTCTGGAGGCCTTTGAAATCTCTGAACTTAGAACTGCACGGTTCGAAAAATCGACCGAAAAATTATTTCTCATGAAAATCGCAATTTTACGATTTTTTTCGATTTTTAAAAATATCTTCGACTTACAACACCTCCTTACTTTATCCAAATGTAATGAGTTTTCACAGTACCTTAATTTTATGAATTAAAATATTCGTGTGAAATTTGAGCGCAATCGAAAAATTATTTCTTACAAAAATTGCAATTTTACGATTTTTTAAATTTTTAAAACATTCTTCGACTTTAACACCTACATGCTTTATCCGATTGTAATGATTTTTCACAGCAACTTAATTTTGTAAATTAATATTATTCGTGTGAAATTTGTGCGCAATCAAACAATTATTTCTCATAATAATTGCAATTTTACGATTTTGCTATGATGCTGCGATAATGCTAAGGCTTTTAAAATTTTCACTTAAAAAAAAAGTGATGGGTGTTTTAGATTAAAAAACAATACATCTAAACATTCTCCAGACGGATTTTATAATTTTCGTTTTGTTTGATAAATATGAATTTTTGCCTTTGCTTTGTTGGAAAATGTATGTTTTTTGTAACAAATCTATATTTCCCATATTTTAATTAAAAGACTATAAATCTCATCAAAAAAGCGTCTCTTGAATTTGTCAGAATAAGACTTGTGAGCATATTAAAAAAGAAATTATCCTTTTATCTTAAAAACTGTAGAAGTAGGAAAAATTGTTAGCAAATGTGCTAGAATAAAAGTTTTGAGATAATAGCTTTTAATGTTTATTTATGTTGTTTTTTGGTAAATTTGAGTATAACATAGCCTGAAGGTTCAGTTTATTTATTTTACATGAATTCACTGGGTTTATATAACCTGTTAATATAGGATTCTTTAAAATTGACTAAAATTGTTATGAATAACACTCTATACAGTCCTAGATTAGGCCTAATATCAGTACTGGTAAGCTATTTTCCCATGTAAAATAGCATGCAGCGCTCAATAAATAAATTCATTTCGGTCTTTTAGCATTAAATAAATTTATGTAGTCAATAAATAAAAAAGTAATCTTAAAAAAAAATTAAAACAATAATAATACAAAATTGCTGGTTTTTCATACATTTTCAGTGAAATACCTCCTTAAACAATTACGCTCATCCAACAACGCGCCTAAAAAGCGTTTGCGAAGCTCCTATAAAGTATCTTATAGTATCTCTCATTCTTTATCACTTTTGAATATGGAAAGCAAAATTGGGTAACGAGTACCGGGGAAAATCAAAATTATCAAAAGCTAGGTAATTCCGTACTCTTATGAATAAGACGCTATACAGAGAAAACTGTAGCCTACATCTTAGAACTTTGAAACTTGGACCACACTTAGATGTCCCTCATGCGCAATCACTTTAGCTTTCAAAACCAAAACCGGGGAATAGGGACAGGGGAAAATCAAAATGAAAATCAAAACGCGTAATTACTCAGGCGTAGTAATTTATACAAACTTGAAATAAAACATGCACTCAAAACACAAGGGGGCAAATTTGGGGGGACCGTGGGCCCAAAAAGTGAAAAAACAACTCTTAACTTAACAAATTTAATCATTCAAAGTCCATCATTCGCACCTTGATAGGAAACAAACAGCAAAAAGATGTAATATCCCCCACAAATACATTTTTTTTAAATAAAAAATACGGCAGCCAAGCTCTCCTTCAAAAGTCTTCGGCTGTGAATGCTGTGAGATAAAGAGCTTTGAGCCAAACTTTACATTCTTTCTTTCAAATTTCGCATTGAAAAGAAGTAAGATCATTTCGCCTGTTGACGAGCGCCAAGCCAACCATTTTCGTGGTAAAAAGTAAAATTATTCAACTCTAAATCATTGGATGAGCGAAGCGAAGACTTCAATTTCACTGACCCCCCAAAAAATTTAACTCGTTTTTTTTTGTGTGTTTGTTTTCTGCCTGTTTGTTCGCACGATTCCGGACAAACGGCATAAGCGATCTTGATGAAAATTGAAGGGGACCTTCGAAATCTCTGAACTTAGACTTTTTGGGTACAATCGAAGAAATATTTCTTATGAATATCGCACTTTCACGATTTTTTTTCGATTTTTAGTACGATATTTTCGTGACATTTGGTCCGATTTTGACCAAACGGGTGGGGCTACAACGTTCATATTTCACATGGACATTAAGGTTATGGTGATGTAGTACCTTTTGAAAGAAAAAGTTGAGAAAGTTAACCAGAATCCATAGAATAAAGGTTTTAATATGAGTTTTTTTAAGGTTAATAATAACAATTAACAAGTAACAATAGAAACTCGACAACAATCACCTACAATGCATTCAAAAAGCACTTGCAAAGGAAAAGTGGTCCTACGCAAACTATAAACTTACAAAAAGCTCATCCATCAACGCGGCGGAACTTTAGCGTTTTCCTAGTGAAAAAAATTGCTTGGCTATTGAATTTGGTTCATTACGAGAACTCTAAAAAGTCAATGGCCAAGCAATTTTTTTATGATTTTGAGTTTTAAATTTTTACTTTTTACCTCGAAAATGGTTGGCTTGGCGCTCGTCAACAGGCGAAATGATCTAACTTCTTTTCAATGCGAAATTAGGGAGAAAGAATGAAAAGCTTGGCTCAACTTCTATATCTCACAGCATTCACAGTCGAAGACTTTTGAAGGAGAGCTTTTCTGCCGTTTTTTTAAAACAAATTTTTGTATTTGTGGGGGTACTATTCTACAGATAAGACTACTTAAGATGAATACAAGTTTTAGTGTAATTTTTCGTCTTATATCTAAATCCATAGTCGTATCATTGCCATTGACATGTATGTTTATGAATTATTTTGCTCCATAATTCTTCTCTCGATCTAAAATATCAACACCCGCCTGAAAGTTTAAAAATTGTTGAACATATAATATGTTATTTTATTTCACAAATCGATATCTTGTTTTGTGGCTTACATTCGTTTCCCACAGTTGCGCATTGAAGTTTGAACAACAACAAACAAGCAATCAGAACCTTTCAATATAAATTTCTATGAAACTAAAAATATACATTCGATCTTGTCAGGGGGTGGGGCGGGGGGCATTTTTTGGCTAGCTTCTTGGGAATTTGGCTGCTTACTACATTGTTTTTTTGACTATTTAACAACTGATTTTCATTTTATCTCAAAGCATTGTTGCTAATTTCTTTATCTTTTTCTAAGGATACTACAATTGATGATTTGCCGGTGGAGATATTGACTGAGATATTTGCGTATCTACCCACAAGTACTTTGGTCGGTATCATACGATACGTATGCATACATTGGGAAGATATAGCTAAACACGCCAGCTTGAACAGACGTCTCATATTTGACAATCCTTCAGTCAGCACAGTTGAGGCGGTGGAATGGATCACCGTAGTAGCTGACCATGTAAGATCAGTGGTGATCCGTAATAGAAACGACAGCAACGCCATCCTTGAAACAGTAAGTACAGATTTGGATAATCCTAGTACCCATACCTTCCTCATGTGGCGCGACCAGAAATATACAATGGGGGGGTCAATATGCCAAACAGGGTAAGGGGTCTCGGGCGAAGCCCCATCCGCCAGAGGCCTTTTCGTCGAAGTAAAAAAAGCAATCACGTATTTGACGTTACTAGGAAGCTTCGCAAACGCTTTTTCAGGCGCGTTGTTGGATGAGCGTAATTTTTTTAAAACGAAAAAAAGCGTAAAATGCGATTTTCATAAGAAATAATGTTTCGATTACCCTCAAGTGTCACACGAATATATTAATTCATAAAATTAAGGTTCTGTGAAAAAATCATTACAATCGGATAAAATCGAAAAAAATCGTAAAATTGCGATTATCATGAGAATTTTTTTCGATTGCGCTCAAATTTAACACGAATATATTAATTCATAAAATTAAGGTTCCATTAAAAAATCATTAAAATCGGATAAAGCATGTAGGTGTTATAAGTCAAAGAAATTTACAAAATCAAAACAAAATCGTAAAATTGCAATTTTCATAAAAAAAATCGATTTCGCTCAAATTTCACACTAATATATTAATTCATAAAATTAAGGTTCTGTGAAATTTTTTTTACAATAGAATGTAGCATGTAGGTGTTATAAGTCGATGAATTTTTTTAAAAATCGAAAAAAATCGTAAAATTGCGATTTTTATAAAAAATAATTTTTATATTGTGCTAAAAAACGTGTCAGATTTAAGTTCAGGGATTTCAAAGGCCTTCATAAAATTTCATTGTAATTGGATTATCGGTTTAGCCGGAATCGTGTTAACAAACCGACAAAAATACAAAAAAAAAGAAAGAAAGAAAAAAAAACATTCCGGATTTTTTTCTCCAGTGTAGTGAAATGGAATCTTCGCTTCGCTCGCTACTCTCATCCAATGAACGCCTGTAGACACGTTTTAGAGTCATATTGGTGACAAACATCTGACTCATTATTTACCTTTTTTGAAAAAATTGTATTTACATGAAGAAAAAACACTCAGTATTACGGAAATATAAAAATATTTTTAGGGTATGGGGAGGGGGTTCAACCCCATACCCCCCTTCCCCTCCTCGGGATACTTCAATGACCTTTCTTGTTTTGACACTGAGGTTGGTTTATATTATAAGAAGGAAGATAAAATACTAATAGAAAAATACTTCTAAAAAAATCTTTTTTGCAAATAAGGAGGGGTTCTTCAGCCATTGGGCACCCACGAAGCCGACGCAGCTGGTCACAGGTGACTTCTCCGGTGACAAGTCCCATGAGTGACATGACTGTCCTATTAGTGTGAAGAGGCCTTTTATGTCTACCCTGTACTTATATGTATATATATGCAATGTCTTAAACTTTCACGGTTGCTAATGTGAGTAGTATTGTACTTACGGGTAAAACCGTGTCTCGATTTTTGGTTCACCGACCAACGTTTCGGCACCAATTCAGGAGCCATATCATCAGGGTCCTTCCTCTTTGGTCTCTCTCTCTCTCTCTCTCTATATATATATTGATTCATAGCAGTTGTCGAAAAAGTTTGCCCCGACTGGGGTTCGAACCCAGAACCTCCGGCTTAACGTGCCATAGCTCTACCAATTAAGCTACCGGGACCACAGAACAAACCTTTAGGAAACTGCTATTTGTTGTGACTGTTGACTTACACTAGGAAACGCTCAGTTGGACGCGTTGATAAGCGAGCACGTGCTATAGCTAGACCCACATTGCACATTTTTTTAAATTTAAAAATTTACGACGTTCGCGTTTCCAGTATTTTTTATTATTGCCAAGGTATTTGGGTAAACCCGTGTTTAAATCTTTACTTTAAAATCCACCGCCATCTAGAGGACCTTGACTCCTTGGGAAAACTATTTTAAACTCTTTGTTGACAAATAATAGACTGCTTCCTCGAAAGTATTTTGATAACTTCTAGGTGGCAGTGCATTAGAAACTTCGCGCGTCTTTTCGTTGCCATGGCAACGTTCCTTTTGTTATAATGTAATTTCCATCTACACTACTTATCGGATCAAAATAAAATTAACATATTCGTGACCGGACGGACATTCTAAATGATTTGGCTATCTCAGATTTTGTCGCCGTTGAGTTTAAAAAAAAACTTTCGATTAACTTTAATGTAACTTTTTAACTTTTTGAACGATTTTGCCACAAAACTAATGGCATTCAATCGAGAACAAAGCTTGCGGATGGTGAAAATTTCAACTCGATCCGAGCCTCCGTTCGACCGCTATCATGAGCCAAAAAAGCTGCACGACTTTCCGTTGCCATGGTAACCGTACTTTGTTATAATGTAATTTCCATCTACACTACTTATCGGATCAAAATAAAATTAACATATTCGTGACCGGACGGACATTCTAAATGATTTGGCCATCTCAGATTTTGTCGCCGTGAAGTTTGAAAAAAAAACTTTCGATTAACTTTAATGTAACTTTTTAACTTTTTGAACGATTTTGCCACAAAACTAATGGCATTCAATCGAGAACAAAGCTTGCGGATGGTGAAAATTTCAACTCGATCCGAGCCTCCGTTCGAACGTTATCGCGAGACATACAAACAAAAAAACAAACAAACAAAAAAAAAAAACCAGTGACTAATTTTTCCGGCAGAGTCAAATGGAAACGCTCGCTTCGCTCGCTTAATGACATAAATCCAACAGAAGATGGCAATGTAGCTGTCAAATCTGAAAGATTGCATGGATAAATTCAATCACATCTCATCTCCCATGAGTTGGGTAATATGAATATATGGTTTTTAAGCATAAGCCCGCTTTAAGGACATAGTTATTGATTCATAGCAGTTGTCGAAAAAGTTTGCCCCGACTGGGGTTCGAACCCAGAACCTCCGGCTTAACGTGCCATAGCTCTACCAATTAAGCTACCGGGACCACAGAACAAACCTTTAGGAAACTGCTATTTGTTGTGTGACTGTTGACTTACATGACATAAATCCAACAGAAGACGGCAATGTAGCTGTCAAATCTGAAAGATTGCATGGATAAATTCAATCACATCTCATCTCCCATGAGTTGGGTAATATGAATATATGGTTTTTAAGCATAAGCCCACTTTAAGCTTTAAATAGCAGTTTCCTAAAGGTTTGTTCTGTGGTCCCGGTAGCTTAATTGGTAGAGCTATGGCACGTTAAGCCGGAGGTTCTGGGTTCGTACCCCAGTCGGTGCAAACTTTTTCGACAACTGTTATGAATCAATAACTATGTCCTTAAAGCGGGCTTATGCTTAAAAAACCATATATGCATATATATATAACCACCCCGTTGGGATTTATTTTTTAATTTCTGGATTGATTTACATTAAAAAATATATAATATCTATACATATGTTTAACCTTGGCTTTATAGTAGGCGACCATGACGCTGTTATGTTAGTACTTTATAGACTGAAATTAAAAAAAGTGACTACATCGGGGATCGAACCTTAACTGTCCGGGCTAAGTTCTTACCAACTGAGCTATGCAGCCACCAATTTAAAACTGTCTAATTTTTGGGTCTGTTTTGTACATTAAACATCATATATCCTAACTCTAGGGTTACAGAGATGGTTTGTATTCTCCAAGTTAATTTCGTATAGTCTAATAGGCAGTGAAATCTGCTCTACACACGTTGTTAACAATGTACAAAACAGATTAGGTAGCGTATATATATATTAGTACTTTAGACAGAAATTAAAAAAGTGACTACACGGGGATCGAACCCAGGACCTTGGCTTTCCGGGCCATGCTCTTACCAACTGAGCTATGCAGGCACCAATTTAACTCTGTCTTTTTCTTGGTCTGTTTATACATTGTTAATAACGTGTGTAGAGCAGATTGCACTGCCTATTAGACTATACATACGAAATTAACTGGAGAAATACAAACCATCTCTGTAACCCTAGAGTTGGAATATTTGATGTTTAACCTTGGTTTTATAGGAGGCGACTATGACGCTGTTATGTTAGTACTTTAGACAGAAATTAAAAAAGTGACTACACCGGGGATCCTATTTTGGGCTAAAATAGTAATTCACGACCTCAGAACATCACAGATTCGCAGGTGATGGACACCTCTCAGTGGGGCACCAACACTATTTCGTATTTTCCTGTATAAAACGCACAAATTTACGCCGTCACGATTGTGATTTTAAATAGAATCTAGGCTCGGGGTCCCCGCATCCTCCGCGGTTCAACTTTTGAGACTGTAAAGTGACTGACCTAGAAATCAAACAAAAAATAATGGTCGTATATAGAAAAATTCATATAAAATTCGTTTTTAATTGGTCCTGAAGAATATCATTAAAAACTGGAAACTTTATTATGAATGTTTAAATTAATTTGACTTTCAATATCAAACTATTTTAATACACAAAGAAAATAATGTAGGTTTACGAATATTTGATATTTTAAGATCTATTGAATATTTCTTGATTTTAGTGATCGGGAATCAGTCCCGTAGGTGAATTGATTAAATCGAAATCAATCCAGAAATTAACAAATCCAAGTCAGCCGGATATGAAACCCGGGTCTCCCAAATGCCGGTCTTGTCGTTACCCAAATTAATTAACTTCTGGCGGAAGAATCGTTGCAGTACTTTACCAATCTACTTAGATCTAGAATGCACCAACAATCCTGATGTTATTAAGTTAACCGTCTCGTTAGTCCACCGGCAATTGGGAGACCCGGTTGGGTTCAATATCCGGGTTAGATGGATTTAAAAAAAATCTAGATTGCTTTTCTTTTAACCTATTGGATAATTATTATTGATTGTAGTACTAAATTGTGTTTTCTTTTCTTACCGGTATGTCCAGATCTGCCAGGAAAACTGCCAGCTGATCGTATCCCTGTCAGTTTTGCATTGCAGTCAAGCAACACCAGGACACCTAGTAAAAAGAATTATAGAAAGAAATCCCCAGCTCCGCAGTTTGTACATGACAGCAATGGACTCTTTTAGCAAATTAGTTGCGGTGTTTTATAGACTCCAAGAATTTACATCAATCCACCTGGGCGCAACTCCACACATCAGTGGCCAAAACATGCGGAGGTTAGCGGTTACATGTAAGCAGTTAAAAGAGTTCAGCGCATTCAATACTCATCGGATTTCACGCGAAGACATCCATTATTTTCTCAGTCATCTTTTCAGTTCGATTACAGTGTTGGGTTTATACGCACACGAGTTAAACGATGATTCGATTCACATCATTTCTACGTGTGTGGCTCTTAAAGATCTTGAGCTGATCTACTTAGTTAACGTTAATAGAATTGAAGCAATAGGAAAGCTAGGAAAGCTTCGTCGTCTGTGTATTTTAATGGCCAGCAATGTAACCAAACAATCGTGGGCTTTACTTTTTGAGCAGCCAAGTAACATGATACATCTGGACGAGTTAGTACTTAACAATTGCGATGAGGTGAACTACCGGGTGGTTGAGCTTATTTTTAGAAACTGTACTGCACTAAAAACCCTGAACCTCAACGGATGCTCTCGATTGAACTCGAATGAAATAATGAAATTGTTTTCCAATTCAACCATAAACAGCATAAGTGTTCGCTCAATTAATTGGATCCTTCAAACGACCTCAGACGAAACTCCGCTTAACAATGTTGCCACATCCAACAAGTATCCCTATGATCCAACAACCTCATATAGAGGTAACTAGACTTCTACCTATGTACAACACCGCCTCATGGACTTCTTCCGATCACTCATCAAGTCAGACAAACTGTGTGAAAACCGATGAAAGGCAAGTGAAATGATTAAATTTGTTAACAAATGCTGGTTTATGTGTCTGCAACACACACATGCATGACAGTATGATTGCAATGGCATAGCCTCATCAATCGTAACTAACCCTATTCTATCTTGTGCACCGCTATGTACACCAACATGTTTTTTTCACCAAGCGCACATTGTTTATCCCATTGGAGTATCCTATACCGTGTATAACATAGGAGTATCCTATACCTGTATGTTCTAATTTTAATATAACAAACTCATTGTTAAAGCATTTAAAAATATTATTTAGTATTATTGGTGAGTTCTCAATCATTATTTCTTATAAGGTATAGCATAGTGCTAATAGTGCTAAATTAAATAAAATATGTATATGGTTTCAGCCATGCACTTTGAGTGAATTTTAGAACACAATGTACTTTAGTTATTTTCATTCCGAGTAAGAGGTACTGCTTTGAATTTTGATGGTGAAGTATGTAATTTGTCTTATTGTGTAATGTGTAATGTAGTAACTAGCTTTGTTACGTTTTTACTCAGAAATGTTGATAGTATCCAGAAGTTGTTTGGAATAAGAAGATATCATTTTATCCGAGAACACCATCTTCTCAGGGGCCAGTGAGTTATCATTACGCATTTTATCATGCAGCTCTTTTGGATATTCTAGATCTACTTATAATATATATCCATTTTCGCCTTCATCTGGTACCGTAGTTACATCTAGCAAGGATATTTCAGATTCATTTAACCATCTAAAAATTTTGACATTGCAATTGCAACCCCATACAAATTATTTAAGTCCCAGTAAACTATATGCTTGGATGGATTTTCAGCGACATAATCTTCCATGTATTGATTATAAGCTTGAGAGAAACGCTTTTCAATCATTAAGACATCCCCTCCTATGTCATTCTCCATAAATTAATACATTTCCGGGTCAGTAAAAAGCTCTAATTCCACGCATGTCATCTTAAGGGGGTACACAATGCACAGTGGTTACTTCTACGGTACAAAATTCATTGAATATCAACCAAATTACAATTTATTGACCAAATATTTTACATAATAAGTGTATTCTTATTCTTGAAAAACAGAAAAAAGTGAAAAAATTGTAAACAGTGCTCTACAAATGTCAGAACCTTATTACGCGCAAATTTTGGGTCAAAACATGGGCTGGCGTTTCCTTCAAAAATCTGTAAAATATTTATCAAAAAATATGATTATTTTGTGTGTTCAGAACAAGTCAACTAACAATGTGACCTAGGATTATAATTTTCAATTTCACCGTTTGAGTTTGACAATTTAAAAACAAAATTGTCTTTCAAAATCTAATTTTTTTTGTGATTTTTTTAGTCAAAATTTTCTAATTTATTTGACATACATCCACAATTGTAGGTCATTTTGTTTTCTTTGCCATATGAAGTTGTGTTCAAAATTTGGTACAAATCGGTTGAACGGTATAGAATTAATTTGTGAAATGGTTTAAAAAAAGTTGGTTTCCGGCAATTGCGCGCCAAAGTTTGTCATTTTAGGGGGTAAAGTCAAGGGAATACAGATTCTTCAAAAAGAAAGGTAGTTGAACATCAATACTGATTCATTTGAATGTGTTTTCATTTCTATAAGAGATAATTGAATAATTTTTTAAGCTACAAAAACATAACAAAATTTGCAATATGACTCACTCACTCGTCTAACAACGACTTTGGCGCTTTCCTAGTTATAATACATGTTTTTCTGATGTGTTCATAGTCGTCGTAGTGCAACCTAGGAGGATTAAGTAATATTACCTCTGGAGGGGCCCGGCCGGCAGTAGTAGCACGCAAGGCTTGAAGCAACCCCCACTCTCTACCCCCCTCACGCGCCACTCGCTCGCTGCCAGACTCCAGGCAAGAGAGGCAAAATTTACACGCGCGCTATGGGGAGAAACTATTACAATCGAGGCTGGAACAGTTTCTAATTGAACTACGTCAAAATCTTTAGTCAGAACAAATAACTATGTTCGTCTTATTGCACTGTACAAAAATTACATTCCAATTGCAATGATACCGAAGGTTCACCGGTTCTAAATGTTGGCGCGGGTGTACGAAATCATAACCTATGCATTAACATCATCACCGTAGTTTTAAACTGTCTTAAGTAAATAATTTATATCCTACAGAAATACAAAGTTTTACGTTTATGACTGCTTTTTTTCGCGCTATTATTTTAAAATCACATGGGTAGTAATAACCATATATAAATGACAATAATTTCTAACTTCTAGGGTGTTGAATGTAGTTTTTGACAGACTGTCTGACTGACAGACATCTTTGGTCTTGACCGTTTGTAAAGGTTTCTGCTCCGATATATATTTTTGGAGACGTATGGTTATTGGTCATATGTTAATTACGACGATCAACGTCATAGAGATGCACGGGGGTTCCTCTGAAGATATTGTTTGGTGAAGCTCAAGATTCTTAGTCTCACACGTGTCCAAGACAAATGACCTCGATAATTGGTCTGGGAATGTTTAGATAAGATTAAACCCATTACACTCACTCTCACTCAGTGTGAGAAATTGATCTGATTATCCCTGGCGTTAACGCGTATTTATTTATTTCTTTATATTTGCACTCTGTTATAAATTACAGATCTAGATCAAATTTCACTGGTTCATTATTATATGAAAAACTTGCTACAATATATTCATGACTACTTTTTCGAGTAGACCGAGTAAGTGTAGGCAAATTAATACTAAATTTATCTTAAAACACCAACGTTTCGTGGCCGCTGTGGACCACATTGTAAAACTATGTGAAGAAAGTCGCAAGATAAAATCAAATGGCACGATGAAGCAATTATTGTTGTATTTATTTTCACATGAATATACAATCATGCACAATTAAAATGTGACACCTTAGAGTTTTATTCACCTAAACCTACCTTGAGATAAAAAATGTGGTATCTACTATCTAGTGATATTTTTTAAGTATTTCTAACTAACGAATCATAACACAGAACACATTTATCTTAGCAATCTGTACTCGAAACAATGCAACCATGTTCACAACACATTTTCCCGACAACATAACGTACAAATAAGTTATAAGATGGAAAACATAAATCCTTTCCTACGTGCAGTGAAGTAAGAAATTAAGCCAAATTGTTATTTCAACGATTAAACAATTCATAACGATTTCACTTTTACAGTTTTCATGTATTTCTTTTTATTCTAAGTTCTCCCTTAATTTATCCGTAGTATTATTTTGTGTCACGATGCAGAATAAAGGACGATGCAAGGACATTCGGCGAGTTTGTTATTGTAACACAACTGTAAACCATTGCACTTGTAAACATACATATCGCGAGCTACTGAATACGCCGGCTCAGTCTCGTTGCCTGCTCTCTGCGGGAAGGCAGGCGCGCGAGGGGAAATCCCGGCCGTCGAAACGTGCGTCAGCGGCGATGCACTAAGGGCCCCTCCAGAGGTAATATAGTAAATCCTCCTAGAGTGCAACCGACGTAATTTTCTTCTACAAAACTTATTCATAACTTGATCGACGCGATATAAACTTTCACATCACTACCAGATTTACAAGATATCACTTCCCCTTCGAAATTCCATGCACTCGTATTAATAATTTTAAGTATTACCCCATTAATCGAATTCAGGACACCTAAAACATTATTAGCCATTGACACAGAAATTGACATCAACCCCATGAACCTCATTCATTAAAACCAGCTGTTTATGACAGTTTACCAATACTACTAAAATCACTCTCATCACCTTTTCACTAGTTTTGTATTTTATAACCAAATTTTTTCTTTTATCTAGGTTTTTCAGTCGTTTTATTTTTGTACTTTTGTTATTCGAGTTTTACATATTGTATTTGTTGCATAATTTTTTGGAGGAGCGAAGCAAAGACTTCAATTTCACGGACCCCCCCCCCCAAAAAAAAAAAAAAAATATTAGAAGGGTGTTTTTTGTTTGTTTTTTGTTCATTTGTACGCACTCTACCGGGCAAACGGCATATGCGAAAAATGAATGAAAATTGGATGGGACCTTGGAAATCAATGAACGTAGACCTGACACGTTTTTAGGTCAAATCGAAGAAATATTTCTCATGAATATCATACTTTTACGATTTTTTAAATTTTTAATGCGATCTTTTAGCGATCTTTTGGCCGATTCTGACCAAACGGGTGTATTGCCTTTTAAAAAAAAGTTGAAACATCTAGCCAGAATCCATAGAAATAAAGATGTTAATATAAGTTTTTAAATGTGTATAATGATTAACAAGTAATAAATTAATAAACCTACGGGACTTGTTAACCGGAGAATGATAATGACACTGATTTACTGATTTACTGAACAACACACGGTTAAAATAACAATGCGTTCAAAAAGCAAATCTTTGGGCCTCCAGATATTTTACATTCTATTAAATTGGTATTACCATAGCAATAACAAATATCCGTATTTAAAAAAAAAAAAAATTGCAATGGGCTTTATTAAAAGTATTGGAAACCATTATTTAGGCCCTACTTGTCATAAAATTTTAATTTTCAGACTCCAAAAGCACTCAATGAATCGAGGGAATTTTCTTCGAAATAAGTTGCAATATTAAGCAATATTATTTCTCTCTCTTTTTTCCTGTGGCTCAATCAAATCCTCTATGGCCTAAAGTGTCACAGTTGGCGCACCCTTACTTCAGTGAATAATTCTGTATGCCATAAATAGCTGTTACCAGTGAAAGTCGAACGTCTTATACACGATCAGCGCGCGGATCCGGCTGGCTCCAAGGCTCCGGAAAAACAGGTGGCAAAGAAACCCCATTTCTACCCTACTACGTTGCAGCTGATCACGTATGACCAGCACGCGGAACTATCAAGTGAGAGGATTGATTTGTAAACGGTGACTTTGGAGCCGTCCTAGCAACGAAGCACATAATAAGTTCAGAGTTGTTCTGAATTGGCCTTGTTGATTCTGGCGTTGATCTGCGGGTGTTCGCACTGTCCATACCATTGATTGATATATTTCCTATTAAAAAATATCGATCTTAAGGTTGGTTGTCGCTCACTCGTCGATTGCGTCGGGGCCTACAGGGTTGGCTTGGTCGATTTGATTTACTGTCCCCCACTGAAAATCAGTTATACAACTGAGTGGCGTGCGGTGAGGTATGCAGGTGGGGAAGCATTCGCTGCCTTATAGTCGGATTTAGGCGGCAACACTGGGGTCTGGGGCGAAGCCCCAGCCGCCGGAGGCGAAAATTTTTTGGAAATTTTTTGGCCCGAAATGCCCGGAAAATGACTCTTAAGAGAATTAAAACTTGAATGTACTATTGTACGAAAATGGATCAATTCTGCCACTTACCCAATGTCTGCATTCTGCAAGTTCTGCTATGCGACGGCTGATGATTGATTGGCATTGAAGCGCGGGTAAATTACTACTAACTTCAATAATGTTTTGTTCAACTATGTTTTAGGAATGTTTTTAACGTTCACTATGCCTATACAACAATTTACAAAGAGTTCTGATTTACAACCTCAATTATGTTTTCCAGGATTCGGTAGTGATTGATAAAAGTACCAACATTATTAAAACATATTATTCACTTTGTACACGCTTAAACTGAAACACCTATTTGTAGTTTAGCTCGATTCTTCTGTTTTTTTTTAGAAAGTGTTCTATTACTTTAGCAACAAAGTTATCTCGCCCAGTTTTCAAAAACTTATGCAACATTTTTTTCTCGATTGACATAAGGCCTAACATCGACATTCGGTCTTGGCCAGTCGAGTTCCTTGCATATGTTTTTATTCTCTTTAGCGCAGAGAATGATCGTTCTACCGCAGCACTTGTTGCAGGAATGGTTAGTATTAGTAGGCAAAGTTTGTTTAACTGTGGCATCGCCTCGTCCAACTCGCTTACTTTAAGGAACTTTGATATCTCGTAGATGTTTTTCGTGTTTAAATCCGGCGATACATATGTTGCCATTAGCTCGCTCCGAAGGCGGGGGAAATCAAAAAACTTGCCGTAACTTGTCTTCAGGGTCTCAAATGCTTTGTCTGGAAATGATTTCGTGTACTCTTTGTGCTTTGACGGATCAATGAGCTCTAAAAACTTGATATTTTTTAGATCGTCAAACCTTTCTTCAAGTTGCTGAACGATGCTATCTATTATCTCGTAGTATAGGCGTCGATAACAAGTTTTTATGTCCCCGACATTATCCAGTCGAAGCCGCTTACGTCCAGGTTGTTGGTCCGTCATGCCAAGGGATTTATCCCAAACTCTTTCAAATTCATCCCTTTTATGTTTAAGAGTTTGCTTGAACCCTGAAACCTTGGACAAACAGTAGGCAATATCACATGATTTCGTCTGAAGTATTTCGTAGAGTGTGTCTGTCAAAGCAAACACTTCAGAGAAAATTATGAGCAAGTATGTGCAGTCAAATGTTTTGAGGTATTTCAGATACCCAACGGATGCATTGTACGTTTCAGCATCCCACTTTTTTGGGTTATTGACAATATCGTTAAAAAGCTGCTTCAGTTCTTCCCTGTATTCGTATAATGTCTCAATCAGTCGCCCATTATAATTCCACCGTGTAGGGGCCACTTTCGGAAAACGCTTTTTCACTTCTTTGTCTAGCTCTTCGGACCTCTTTGTAGACTTCGAAAAAAAAGATGCAAAACCACTTGCTGTTTTAAAAAAAACGTTACATTCGGTTATGTCAGTCAGCGATTGGGACAGTACCAGGTTTAGTCGGTGTGCGCAACAGTGCACGAACAATGCCTCGGGAAACTTTTCTTTCACCCTTGCTTGAAGGCCAGAGAGATGTCCTGCCATGACTGATGCGCCGTCATAAGTCTGCGCCACAATTTTATTTTCGCAGTCGAATTCTTCCAACACCTTAAAAACATGTTCAGCCAAAGCAGGCGCTGAACGATCGGCGCTTACATCTGTAAAATGTACGAATCTCTCCTGTACATCTCCATACGGGTCGATGTAGCGAAGCACTGTTGACAACTGAGACTTGCATCGCACGTCGGTGGTTTCGTCTAAAACTATTGAAATGAAAGAACATGTTTTCAATTCAATTTTAATTTCATTTGTCATGACATTTCCAATTGACTCAATTAGGTCATTTTGAATTCTATTGGACAGTCCCGTAAAAACTTGCGACTCCTCCACAAAGCGGGACAGCAATTCGTCAAAGTTGGCGAGTAGGTACACTAAATCGACGTAATTGCCCCTGTTCGCCGAATCCTCACCCTCATCGTGTCCCCTAAACGAAAGCTCGTGCATACCGAGATAGCACGTGATACATATGAGACGTTCAAGGGCCATTCTGTTCTTTTTGACGGTCTCGTTATGTTTAAGGACATGTTGATGTTGCTGTGCATCAAGTTGACAGTCAATTCTAACTTTGCCAAAAGTTTTAATTTTAATTACTGATGTAATATGGTTTTGAGACATCTCATGTCGTTTTATAGCTTTATGCAAGTTGCTTAAATCACAAAAGCCATTTTTTACCCACACATTCTTTTCAGTTGAAAACAGGAAACAGGGCCAACAAAACAGTTTACTATCTTTTGCGCAACCGGTTAACCATTTCGCTGAGTTGTATAAATCAACGTTAAAATGTCTGATAAAATTATTTTTTAACTTTGTGTTTAAATTAGGAAGATTTGGTGTAGGTCTGTCTGTTTGTAAAACTGATATTTTTTCTTGAAAGTTCCTTACACTAAACGGGCGATCCACAAGGTCCTCTAAAATACAACCACAGTCTTGTGTTTTCGAAGCTCGCGCCACTGCAGCCTGCAACACGTGTTCACACCCCTCCTCACTGGCCATTGAACTGACAGTAGCCGCGGGGAGGACTCGAGGACGCAGCTAGCCGGACCAGCGTCTCCGTTGACTGATTCCTCGCACTTCGCCCACACGATTTCTCACATTTATAACTAAACTACATTTTAACTAAAAATACCTATTGAAAACTAAACGGGTGCCACTGTGCTTCTACGGTAGACGCACACTAGCCTCACACAAAGTTTTTACTGTTTATTACCACGAGTTGAACACGAATTGTTTATTTTTACACCGATTTAAAACCAAAGATCAACACACCGAAGACGCAGCTACCACGATGTGCGTTTCTCACCCTCGGGTAGCCTCGGAGACACTCGGTTCGCTTCAGATCCACTTGTCGTCTTCGGGGGTGTGGGGTAGGTTGGGTTAGAACCGCGTTATTTAAACAGAAAATCCTCAAAGAAACGGTGATTGAAAATGTAGGCCTAACTAAATAAATCCGTTTTTGAATTTAATTCTAGATGAAGAAATTTCACGTGCATAATGTGATAGACCTATAAATATTATCAAATTGAATGTAATATCAATACAGTATCGTTTGCAGCAATTTAGCAGGGGAAGCAGTGCTTCCCCTGCGTCTATGGAGTGCACGCCACTGATACAACTGAGTGGGTAGACTCTAAATACAATTTATTATTTATTTATTTGATATTGCTGAACGTCTCATATTTATGCAACTTGGCTAATCGAGACGAAGGGAGGGGAGACAAGGGGTGGTCAGAACTAGCCTCAAGCGTATGGGGAGGGCAGGGGTTCCCCCACGTCGTGGTCGTCTCCGTCTGTGTCATCATCCGTCCGTGTTGTCATAGGGAACCTAAGTTTTGAAGGCGGGAAGGAAATTGGTTCTCTCTGGTCTCAGCGCCCATAAGAATTAGCATGGTACGAAAATGTAACTCGCCGTATCTTTTGACTCGCGTAAAAGAAATCTAAACCAATAACATCACAAGATGCATTATTTTGTAAAGAAGATGATGGCATTCTACTTTGCTCGATGACCCTTCCTAAATTCAAACTATTATGAGTTAAATGGACCCATGTTTCCGCGCTGTCGCAAATGTACTCTGACTGAGCGGCAACCTAAGCGAGGCGCAGCCACGTTGTGTGCAGCTGTGGCATCCTCGCATACCACGCGCCTGTCCATGGTTGCTAAATGTACTTCGCATTCAAGATTTTGTTGGCACATTAAAGGATATATTTTATTAGTAATGTATAATCTAGTACACCCCAGTGACCTCACAGTAGCCACAAAGCAAGTCCGATACCAAATGTTATGCTGATGCCACGGACAAAATGTTTTTACGTGCATTTTCATGAGCAGTTTGGAAGGTTTGGCAACAGTGTAAATGTAGAGTTCACTTCAACTCAAAACAAATGTCATTAATATTTGTGATAGAGCAGAGTTATGTATATCCACGCAAAGAGGAAAGATTATTAAGCGAGCGAAGCGAGCGTTTCCATTTGACTCTGCCGGAAAAATTAGTCACTGGTTTTGTTTTTTTTTTGTTTGTTTGTTTGTATGTCTCGCCATAACGTTCGAACGGAGGCTCGGATCAAGTTGAAATTTTGACCATCCTCAGGCTTCGTTCTCGATTGAATTCCATTAGTTTTGTGGCAAAATCGTTCAAAAAGTTAAAAAGTTACATTAAAGTTAATCGAAAGTTTTTTTTTCAAACTAAACGGCGACAAAATCTGAGATAGCCAAATCATTTAGAATGTCCGTCCGGTCACGAATATGTTAATTTTATTTTGATCCGATAAGTAGTGTAAATGGAAATTACATTATAACAAAAGTAATGTTGCCATGGCAACGAAAAGACGCGCGAAGTTTCTAATGCACTGCCACCTAGAAGTAATCAAAATACTTTTGAGGAAGCAGCGTATTATTTGTCACCAAAGAGTTTAAATAGTTTTCCCAAGGAGTCAAGGTCCTCTAGACGGCGGTGGATTTTATCCACAAAGTAAAGGTTTACACACGGGTTTACCCAAATACCTTGGCAATAATAAATAATATTGGAAAAATGGCCCTGTGGACAGCAAACGTCGCAAATTTTAAAATTTAAAAAAATGTGCAATGTGGGTCTAGCTATAGCACGTGCTCGCTTATCAACGCGTCCAACTGAGCGTTTCCTAGTATTTCCTTACAGTATGAATATAATTCCGGTCCGTGGTCGGGTTCTCGCGCTATCGCTTACGAAACATTTAGCACTGGTTAATCGCCTATACCACGCTGACCGGAGAGAACCGGACAACGCCCACTTAGGTTCCCTCGTCGCCGTCGGGGAGGTAGTCAAAGGGAAGGGGAAAGTTACCCGACGACGACCCAGAGCTCGCCATTAGTTTCAGGGAGAAGAACTCCCCTAATCACAGGCCACACCACGAGAAGGTTGCGAGTTGGAATTTGATGGCCCTCAAGTGAGAGGAGGAGACAAAACGTATGCCAGATGGGAAGTAGAAATAGACTCGAAAAACTAGTGAAGATTGGGTACGAACGGGAGTATACAAAAGTCTGAACACATTGACATGATTATACTTCTGCTTACCCAGGATTCTGTAACAAGTTTGTTGACAACTCATCACAACCACAATATTATTTCATAGCCATGCTCATGCTCCCCACTCCACTATGACTCATACACCCATGACCATCTCTTCCCTCACATTCCACACTTCCATAATAACCCTACCTTATCACCTGACCTTGTTTATGTATGTATAAATCCATACAACTCAACTCGGAGTTTGACTCATGTACATTGTATAATAGGCTAGTGATTGTGACCTTAGTTGAAGGCATTGAGCTCAGAGTGCATTGAGAGACGATCACTTGTAGCTAGTCACGGTAAAGGGGGACGTCTGGTCCTCTGCTGTAAGCAGGTTCAGTTTTGTGATACCTAACAAAAGTGCATTGTTTAGTGGTTGAACTTTACATGGTAATTTACGCCTCTTATTGGATGAAGACAGTGTCGCGTGTGCGAGCCTTCCTATCCAATTCTTAAAAGCTGGAAATATTAAGAAGTATCTCAACCGAAGGACGAAGCAGGCCCCCCTGGAATTCTGATAGTTACAATTGCCAATCATCAGCTACCCTCACTGTACGCCCTAACCCCCCCCCCCAAGATTTTTGGGGACACCCCCTGTAAACTCAGGACTGCAATTTTGGTATCGTATGAACTGATATACTTTAGGGGTTTTGGTCAAAATTTCTTTGTGCTTCGCGCCTACCTTCGATTTTGCGGCGTGGACACGGAATCATAGTTGATTATAATTGACGTACGTCATAGTCTGGCATGATTTAGGACATTATAGAACAAAATATGGTTCATAAACTCAGACATTTGAGTCTTAATTTAAGGAACGATGAAGTTGTTTTCTATTGTTTTTTCAGTTTGCTAGGTTATGGTTATATTATCATTTTCTTATGCAAGGTATTGCTATAATTAGTCATCAACTATTACAAGAAATTATATTGCACATAAACTAAAGGAAATTAAGACCTAATTAAGGAAACATATGTTTGCTTTTGTGTTAATTTAAGGCTGTAAGGTTATGGAACAATTTCTGTATCCCTGGATATTTGCATGTATTATATTATATCATACCCTTTACTTTAAATATCAAGGTCAATCAGAGGACAACGTGGTGGGTTGCCCCTCTGCTTTCTCATGACTAAACCCTCCGGCTCATCTTTTCTTTTTTTGTATCAGCCGTGAGATGTTGGGTAATGATTTGACTAAACCCAAAGTGGCGCCCTATTTATTTATTTATTTGAATCACATTTATAATTATGAATTTTGTGAACCCCAACCCCAAACGCCCCACTCTACCAAACCCCCCACCTGCCCTGAGCACCGGCAATTAGGCTCGCAAGATCTGGCGCACAACGTGGCGGCCGCAGTTGGTACCCGAAATTACCATTTTACCCTTTTGGGAGGATTCTTAAAATTAACAATGGAGATAAATTGTTTAGCAAGAGATGAAATAGAATATGAATTGACAGTGAGAGGAATCACTGGAATATCTTCTGTAGAGGAGATGCGTAAATGTTTGCGGCGTGCATTAAAGCTAGAGAAAACGGAACCATGATGATTAGATCCTATCATCAACAGACATAGAGACGGAACTTAATATCGAAAACTCATAGATGACCGAAGTAAACACTCTCATTGAAGCTTTTAATGGTGCTAAATTAGACCCAGAATATCGCAAGATTGACACCAAATTATGCCATTTGTTAGGGAGAGTTGAACGTATTTCCAGCGATCAGCCTACTGTTATGACAGAGCGATCCCAACTATTAAAGGACTTATTGTGTGCAATGGAGGAACTAGAGGAGCGAAGTTTGTCCAGTCATCCAATCCCCAATAATGACCTTGTGAACAATTCTGACACAGAACAAGAGTCAGTTACTTCAATGGTAGACGACTTAGCTAGTGACTTCAGAAACAGAGCAAAATTAGGAGAAAATGAATTGTGCCAGAACTCGACACCAGTGGACCCAAAAGAAAAGCCTGATAACCTGCCAGTTATTAATTCGGGCCACACCCTTGCTCAGTATCTACCTAGATTCCAAGTCCCAGTTTTTTAGTGGAATGTTAGCTTTTCTGGAGATGGTAGAGGTCTCAGTGTTAACGCGTTTATTGAGAGAGAGGAGGAACTATGTAGAGCAAGGAATGCAAGTAAAGATGAATTATTTCGATCAGCCATTGATCTGTTCCAAGGTTCAGCCCTTATCTGGTACAGAGCCGTAAGAAATTACACGAAGTCTTGGAATGAACTGGTAGTTAGATTAAGGGAAGAATTCCTACCGTACGATTATGCAGAGGATCTGCTTAGTGAAATTAAAGCGCGAACTCAAGGAGATGACGAACGATTTGGCTTTTATATTGCGGTCATGGAAACCTTTTCCAGCGACTACCACAACCCTTGTCTGAAACAGAAAAGTTACAATTATTGTTAAGAAATATCGCTCCATTTTATAGCGACCGTTTGAGTCTACGCGATATAACTTCTGTTGAAGAGCTTCTTCACCTCGGACGCATGTTAGAACAAAGTAGGTGGAGAATGGATCGATTCCAACCTCCTACTTCAAATCGCTTTCTTCTTGAGCCCGACTTAGGATATCGAGGATCACGACCGAAAAGGATCAGTACCCCGGTGGCTAGTGTAGCACCACCCAGAACTGTGGATGAGGCCGTACCTAGTCGAAATGAGATCAGTAATTTCTACATTTGTTGTTGGAATTGCCATCAACAAGGACATTCATTCCGTTCATGCACGAAACCCGGAGTGGACGATTTTGTTATGGATGTGGAAATCCAATGCAATAAGACGTAACTGCCCAAATTGTAGTAGTTCGGGAAAGAGCTAAGGGGACACCGATAATGCGAGGTAGGTGTTCCAACCCTTTTACCTCGTCCGAATGGAAAAGATGGTTACAGATAGTTAGCCAGGTAACGGAGAAAGTCGCCTTTGATTATGTCTTGGCTAGGAAACCTTAGGTGATGACCGAGCATACCTTACAGTAGAAGTTTATGGTATGTCGTTAAAGGTTTGTTAGATTCTGGAGCGTCCCGGACCATTATAGGGAAAGCAAGGTTGGGACATCCTCTCGACACTAGGATTGAAAACTACCAAGAGTACATTAGAAGTAAGTGTTGCTAACGTGAGAACATTGTAAGGGAGATTTTGTGTAGAGGTACCTTACACGCTTAATGGACATGTGTGTCTACTGTCGACTCTCGTGGTGCTACAAGTGGAAACCCCCCTTGATACTCGGCATAGACTTTTGGAGGAAAATGGGAATTATACCTGATGTTAACGCTAATTCTTTTACGTTTTCACCTAACCCACAAAACCCTTGTATCTCTCAATCAGGTCCTGTTGCGTTACATTTTCTAACCACACTAGATGAAGTTCGATTGAAGGCTGTTACAGAAGAATACCTTGACAAGAGGGGGAGATTCTCTTGGCTGCACGGCTTAGTGGAGCACCGAAAAATACTGGGGATGCCATACCCTTTAAAAACAGCGTTACTACCCAGTATCCCAGTGGTTCTTAAGACAATACACGAGGAAGTAGACGAGATGCTTCGTTTGGGGGTTATAGAAAGGTCCAACAGTCCATGGTTTTCCCCCGATGCTGTTGGTAAAGAAGAAAGATGGAGGACACCGATTCGTGGTCAACTACCGAAAATTGAACCAAGTGACAGTGCGAGACGCCTATCCGTTACCGTACGTGAAAAGTATTCGGACCGGTTAAGAGGAGCCAAGTATCTGTCTTCTATAGATTTAAAAAGTGCTTATTGGCAGGTCCCCCTTGAAAAATCGTCTCGAGAGAAACAGCATTCACTTTTCCCCGGCAAAGGTTTATTCCATTTCTCCAAATGCCGTTTGGATTGCAAAACCCAGCCCGCTACATGGCAACGTTGGTTGATAGTATAATAGACACTGATCTAAAAGCCTTTGTTTTTATCTATCTGATGACATTATCATAGTCACGCCTACCTTCGAAGAACATATGCGATCCTTTCGGAAATTCTATCGCGTTTACTGGCAGCTGGTCTCACTGTTAACCGAGAAAAAATGCAAGTTCTGTCTAAAGGAGCTTCAATACCTAGGATATGTTGTGAATCAATCGGGTCTACACGTCGACCCTGCAAAAGTAAAGCAATAGTGAACTATCCCGCACCAACCAACGTAAAAGGCCGTGAAAGATTTATTGGAATGACTTCGTGGTATCGACGCTTTATCCCAACCTATGCTATTCAGATGCCCCCTTTACATTCGCTGACCAAAAAAAATAAAAGTGGGAGTGGTCGGTAGAGGCGGAGAAAGCTCTCCGTACAGACAAGGAAGCGCTCAATAGTGCGCCTATTCTTACTTGCCCTGATTTTAGTCGACCGTTTATTGTACAGACAGATGCCTCAGCATACGGAATAGGTAGTGTTCGGTCCCAACAATTTGACGATGGTGAGAAAGTTATCGCTTACTACAGCCAATCTCTGACAAAGGCCGAACGGAATTTTACTGTTACTGAGAAGGAGTGTCTCGCAGTTATCTGGTCAATTGAAAAGATGCGACCCTACCTAGAAGGAAGTACCTTTACCGTCATCACCGATCATCACTCATTGTTGTGGCTTCATAACCTACGCGACCCTACTGGAAGGTTAGCTAGATGGGCATTAGACTACAGCAGTACGATTTTACAGTATTTTCACCGTAAAGGATCTGAACATGTTGTTCCCGCGCCTTTGTCCCGGGGCCGTAAACCATTTACCTGAACCAGTTGATCTCATTACCGTAACGGAGAAGAGCACAGATACATGGTATACTGATCTAATGTATCAAGTACAAAAAAAATCCAGAGAAGTATCCTGCCTGGAGAGTGGAGCGCTTTCAACTTTACAAGCTATTTGATAACCGAAAGGTCGACATAAAGCGATGGAAGTACTTGGAAGTTAGTGGTTCCCAAGGAGAAACGGAAGCAAGTACTGAAAGAATGTCATGATTGCCTACCGCAGACACCTGGAAAAGTTTTAAAACATGAAAAAGAGCGTCAAATCAATATTATTGGCCAAAGATGAGGAGTTGATATCAACCAGTATGTGAGCCGATGCCGTATCTGTGCACAACACAAAGTGGAACAGAGGAAACCAGGAGGACTAATGGGAAATGCCATAAGTTTTAGTCAACCTTGGCAAATGATATCTTCAGACTTGATGGGTCCATTCCCGAGATCAACAAAACAAAATCGGTACTTACTAGTCATCTCGGATTACTTACAAAGTTTCCCTTTTGATTTTTCCCCTTACGGCAGGCACAGAAAAAAGCAGTAGTAAAGACACTTAGAAGAAGTAATACTCATGTACGGTGCACCACAATTAGTACGATGCGATAACGGGACCCAGTACACCAGTCCATGAATTTAGAGAGCTCCTGGAAAAGTACGAATAAAAAGCACTCTACAATCCACATTATCATCCACAGGTTAACCCAACCGAAAGAGTTAGTAGAGTTATGAAGACTATGATTGCCAGTTATGTAGCAACCAACCACCGGCACTGGGACAAATATTTAAAATGAGTTAGGTTATGCTCTACGTGCGGCAACTCATGAAGTCACCGGCTTTACACCAAATTACTTGAATTTTGGACGACAAGTTTTCCTCTCTGGACGAACCTTCGGAGTACCCGGTCCAAGGCCAGAGTTAACATTTGAATCGCGAGAGCCCATGGCAGGAAAGTTAAAACAACTTCAGACTGTGTATAACGATGTGAGATCCAGGATCAAGAAGGCTTACGAGTCAAATAAGAAAATTTATGATTTGCGACGAAGGCCTAAGGAGTTTGAAGAAGGCAAAAAGGTTTGGCGAAAAAACTTCTCTCAGTCGGATGCGGTCAACTACTACCATAGTAAACTTGCACCTCAATATATCGGCCCTTTGCTGTCCGCAAAAAGTTATCATCGTTAGTGTACGAATTAGAAAACGAGAATGGGAAGTCTATCGGAAGATGGCACGTTGAGGATTTAAAAGAAGTCGAAGATAATCAACAAGATTCTAATTAGACGAGGTCTAATTCGCCCAAGGAAGGAGGGAGTGTAACAAGTTTGTTGACAACTCATCACAACCACAATATTATTTCATAGCCATGCTCATGCTCCCCTCCACTATGACTCATACACCCATGACCATCTCTTCCCTCACATTCCACACTTCCATAAACCCTACCTTATCACCTGACCTTGTTTATGTATGTATAAATCCATACAACTCAACTCGGATTTTGACTCATGTACATTGTATAATAGGCTAGTGATTGTGACCTTAGTTGAAGCATTGAGCTCAGAGTGCATTGAGAGACGATCACTTGTAGTAGTCAACGGTCTAGGGGACGTCTGGTCCTCTGTTGTAAGCGGGTTCAGTTTTGTGATACCTAACAAAAGTGCATTGTTTAGTGGTTGAACTTTACATGGTAATTTACGCCTCTTATTGGATGAAGACAGTGTCGCGTGTGCGAGCCTTCCTATCCAATTCTTAAAAGCTGGAAATATTAAGAAGTATCTCAACCGAAGGACGAAGCAGGGCCCCCCTGGAATTCTGGCAGTTACAATTGCCAATCATCAGCTACCCTCACTGTACGCCCTACCCCCCCCCCCAAGAGTTTTGGACACCCCTGTCAACTCAGGACTGCAATTTTGGTATCGTATGAACTGATATACTTTAGTGTTTTGGTCATAATTCTTTGTGCTTCGCGCCTACCTTCGATTTTGCGGCGTGGACACGGAATCATAGTTGATTATAAAATGACGTACGGCATAGTCTGGCATGATTTAGGACATTATAGAACAGAATATGGTTCATAAACTCAAGACATTGAGTCTTAATTTAAGGAACGATGAAGTTGTTTTCTATTGATTATCAGTTTGCTAGTTATGGTTATAATTACTCATTTTCTTATGCAAGGTATAGCTAAAAATTGTCATCAACTATTGCAAGGAACTATATTGCACATAACCTTTAAGGCATTTAAGCCCTAATTAAGGAAACATATGTTTGCTTTTGTGTTAATTTAAGGCTGAAAGGTTCTGGAACAATTTCTGATCCCTGGATTTTTTTCATGTATTATATATATCATTACCCTTTAACATTATATCAAGGTCAATCAGAGGACAACGTGGTGGTTGCCCCTCTGCTTTCTCATGACAAAACCCTCCGGCTCATCTTTTTTTGTTTGTATCAGCCGTGAGATGTTGGGTAATGATTGGACTAAACAAAGTGGCGCCCTATTTATTTATTTATTTGAATCACATTTATAATTTATGAATTTTGTGAACCCCAATCCCACGCCCCACTCTACCAACCCCCACCTGCCCTGAGCACCGGCAATTAGGCGTCGCAATTCACAGCAAGCGAAGTATGATTATTCTTTGTTGAATGATATTCAGAGCGAAGACGTTGTGGCATACCAAACTTTCTCCAAAGCACACACCTGAAAAAGAGATTACATGCATACCACTTTATTTAGGTCAACTATAACTAAATAGAAAAAGTAGGTAAATAAATTTAATTATTCACGACGGTCGTTTGCCCGCAGCCAAGCGCACGTGACTGCATGAAAGATTGACAATCTTAAAACTCGGCATATGACCTGATATGTGGTCCATGGTTTTACAAACAAAAAAAATCAGCCTGATCCGATAACGCGTTCTGTGTTAAAACCCAAAAAAAAAAGTGACATAAGTCTTGCACTTTGATTTTAACTCGAAATTTGGTATGCGTGTTGACCTCTGGTTCAAAATGACGATTTTTTTTTTTTTTTTTTAAATTTTGGGGGGGAAATTATTCACCCAATGCCTTTTTAGGACAACGACATTTCTGGGCTTTTAGTAATTTCTTTGGGATAATTATTTTCCACCCTATTTAAAATTAGCATACACTTAAATTACTGATGAAGATACAATGGAAATGTGCTTATTTATTTGTGTTACAAATTGCATGGCCTAAATATAGGGTAGGGCTTAGGTTTATGATAAAAAAAAGGGTAGCTCTTGGTCTATTGCTGTATGGTAACTCTAGAGTGGCCTAGGCCCTACGATAAATGTAGGCCTAAGTCTATGGTGGGCCCATATCTAGGGTAGACCTGAGACTTTACGAGCCCTTAGTCGTATGCCTGCGGTAAGTCTAGGTAGGTCTATGAAGACTATCCCCAAAGTAAATCTAGGAGGACGATCTCTGCGCGAGGGTTTTTGAGGTTATGAAATACCACTTTAATCTCTACTCTCGTCTAACTACGACTTTGGGGTTTCCCTAGTCTAGTTGGCTAAGGCGCCCTTGTAGCCGAAATGTGAAAGAAGTGGGTTCAATCCCTGGTCGGGAAAGATTTTGTAATTTCCCAGATTGTATTTCAAAAATAATTAAACATGTTTTGAAATGCATATACGCAGTGTAGTCCTCATCTGTGGCAATAGGGCCTACTATGGTAAACATAGCCAGTACGAAATACGTGAAAATATTGCAAGGTTTATCAATCTAAGAGCGCAATTTGGGGTACCTTGACGTGCAACATTCGACAGACCTTGCATGGGACGGCATTTCACGGCCCGGCGAATAACAAACAAAAAATATTTTTTCAAAATCTAAACATTGTCGTTAAAATAATTTCTAAAAATTGGAAGTCTATTTTTCAGTTTATTATTTCTTGTAGGTTAAATCGCAATGAATCTTGCTGATTTTGTTAGCAGTTCTCAATAACCTCGTCCGGATGTCTGTTTAAAATTTCAGCGCAATCTGTCTAGCGATTCGGCTGATTTTCAACGTACACACACACACACACACACACGCACAAATATTGGAGCTGTCAAAACTTTTCAAAGTAAACAATCATTTTTAGGATACAACTCAAGAAAATTTTCATCAATTCTTTACAAATGCATTAAATAGATAATAAAATATTAAGTTACATAACTGCATCGAGATGTAACAAACAATTTCCTTATTTTCCACAAAAGCCTTTTCCACCCACGGAACACAAACCCTGCTTTTTGTGGTGTTTTGAAGCGACACTGGGACAATAGTTTCCACCAAGCTGCTTATTGTTGACGTAGTTCCAAAGTAAGCCGATGTCAGCGGCCACCTTATGGTCATCGACCCCACTGCAGGCACCATCTTTATCGAACGCAAGTAGAAATTATTATCAAAATAAATTTCGAGATAAGGGGGGGGGAAACTATATCCCCAAAAAACCTTAAAGAGTTAAAAAAAGTGAGTAAAATCGACAAAAAACCCCCGACTGGCTTTGGGGGGGGGGGGGGGGAGGTTCGACAGAGAGGAATAAGAGCCTACAGAGAAAAAAAGGGTACATCTTTGAAACTATTTAAACTTGGAATACACTTAGATGTACCTCAGACTCATATACTTTCGCCGAGAGGCAAGCATTATTTTAACCCCCCAAAGACCCCTAAATCATCCCCTAAAATTGGAATAATTCATAGCTCTAACCCAAAATTGAATTTTATTCAAATTAGTTATTAAATAATGTTCTAATGCGTTTTAACCCAATCGGCCTATTCTCATTATATAATACACATTTTGTCAACCCCCATCCCTAATAGTTTATATTATTTTTACCTTGATTTCCAGCTTTCACCATGAAGGGACCTAATGAAATTATCATCATGAAATTTGTCATGATGGCACAGATTAATATGAAAAATAATCCGCCGAGAAGCAAGCGATATTCCCCCTCAACACCCCCTTAATCACCCCAAAATTGGAATTATGTTTTAATGGGTTTTAAAACCAATCTCCTATTCTCATTTCCTAAACCACATTTTTTCAAGCGCCATCCCTAATAGTTTTAAAATTATTTTTACCTTGATTTCAAGAATTCACCATGAAGGGAAACCCAATGAGTTATCAGCATGAAAATTTTGGGATGATAGTACATAATAATATGAAAAAAAAAACCACCGAGAGGCAAGCGATATTCCACCCCCAACACTCCTTAAATCTTCCCTTAAAATTCGAATTATTCAAACCTCTAACCCAAAATTGAATTTTTATTCAAATTAGTTATTCGAATTGTGTTTATTCCAATCAGCCTATTCTCGTTCCTAATTGGTATCCCTATTAAAAAATGCTACTTAAAAAACCTACGGCACGGTGTAAATTTCAATTGTGATGTATCAATGATGCCGGGCATGTCAGCAGTACCTACTGTTGATTCTGCTATCTGTATTAAGCCCATGTCCCCTACTATAATCATTAGGACCACCTTCCAAAAATGGACTGGAGACACACCCTCGTATGAATGGCACCGAGGCGATTCAGTAGTGCGCGAACTACCAACTCAAAAAAAGATGCCAAATCCAAACGCAACGTCACATTTACATCACAATGAATTTTACAGCGATCTCAGAACTAAGTGCTATAACGTCTACAAGCACTTCCACAACCAATTTCTTTACAACTCACTAACTCTTTACAACACAACTAATTGGTACCTTCGTATTATTCTTAACCACCTATACCCGTTTTCAAATTCAACAGTGATATACAAACCGAGGAAGACAAGGCGTCTCTAAAGTACTGATGAAACTGTACGGTACCTTCTAAGTCCCCCTTCTAATCATCCAGGACATTTTTATCAGCAAGGTCACAGCGCGCCAAATGTGACGTCCGCCGTACCAACCCCGGAGTATGCTTCTAAAGCTAGATCACTGAGAATATAACAACGATCTACACATTCATACTTAAATTAGACTATATTTAACAAATAAGACAATCCTTTTATGTCCTCCTTCATATCTAGATTTATTATCACAATCCCTTGCTACATCCGTCCCCTTCTACCAGGACTATTGCAAACATTTTATTACCACTAGTGCTCTTAGAACCACTAAGATCACTTCTACCCGGTAGCAACGTCAGCTAGTATGAAGAGTAGTATTTTTCTCCCCGAAAATAGAGGCGAGCTTGGGAAAACGTCGTCGGGGGCCTTGCCCCCTTCCCTTGACGACCCCTCGAACGACGATGACGTCATGTCACGAATTATGACAAATACAAAGACGACAGCGATGTGAGAACCCCCCCTTTCCCGTGGCTGGTTCTGACCAGCTCCTCCCCCTATAACCTAGAGTATTTATTTATTTATTTGTCAATGTATCGTTAACAGGGCAGAGCCCATCAGTAACGTATAATAAAAAAATAGACACATGTACAAACATACATGCAAAAAATAACTCAAAAATGACAAATAATAGGAACATTGTACAAACATATATATATATATATATATATATTTTATATAAAGAAAAGAAACATGACAGTAATAGTCAAAGTCAAACCCTTAAATTAAATTTAAATTTAAATTTACATATAAACACGAATTGCTTTTCTTTAAAGAAGCCAAGTTATTATTATCAGTAAAGAAATTGAGTATTGATCTTGTAAAAAGATACAAGATCAGTGACGTTACGCCTAGACCGTAGAGTAAGAAATCCCCCAGCGGAACACATTTCCACATGTCCACGGTTGACGCGTCTTTAATCCAAATAAACAAAAAAATTCTAGAAACTCTTCTTCAGTACGGTTCTAGCTAACATTGAATATAATATAAAAAAGTGATGTGAGCTACTCAAAAATTGCCCTGAACACTTATTTCTGAAGGTGTGTTGACAAACTGACGGAATGTAGACATCGATAGGTAGTCCGCGATCCTTGTCCTGTCAAAACCCCTGCGCCCAGATAATAATATATTATTCTCTTCTCCAATCTGTTATAGGCACTCCACGCTAAGAAAGGAGATGCCCTCTCTTTCGACGGGCCAATCAGCGATCGTTATTTTAAATTGGAGCCTGCTGAATGGCTACAATTCCCCGTTAAAAACGCGCGCACTCCTTTCTTAGCGTGGAGCGCCTATATCAGTGACTCGAGTTTGAAAATATGTCGCTGAACTTGTTGGTGAATGTATTTCTTCACCGGGTAAAATAATAATGGATGCAAACAATAGAACCAGCGAAAATTTATAGCACCGGGCGATTATCAACAATAGTATTCCACTGCACGCTAAATTTAAACACTTCATTGTTAAGACTGTAAATATTTTTGATTTTTTGGTGTTATTTTTTAGCTTAACTTAAATCTCTATGAGGGTTACCCAATTTTGCGGTCCCGTTTAGTTATTTGTTTTTTTTCAGTCCGCCTGCATTACATAAAATCACATTTATGGGACAAATTAATACATGGTAGTTACATACAATACTATACAACAAAATAATAACGAATACAGAAACAAAATACAAAATACGAATAACAATGCTTATGCATTTGTGATTAAAGAATAATAAATAGATTAATACAAACGAAGTTTAAGTATAACACGAAAATACATTTTTTACAACAAACTTGATTGATATTTAATTTTATTTGATATTTTGTGGGAGATAGTAATGCAAAGGGTTAGTATTTTATATGTATATAGGTTTTTTTTTAAACAAAACCAACGTGAAGGAAAAAAGTGGTGTGAAGAAGTGAGAAAACAAAAAGTTAAATAATTGTGAAATGATCAAATAAGCTCTAATTAGAAGAAAGTGAGTTGGATTTTTTAAATTTAAGCTGGTTTTTAATTAAGGGGAATCCCGAGACCCAAATATAATTTTTTAAAGAATGCAGAAAGAAAGTCTGAAAAGTAAGTAGAATGTAAAAAGGGCTTAAAAAAGAGCGGATTATTTTTGAAATTTTTTTGACGGGACATAACCTCAAAAATCAACAATTATATTCAAATTACTGGAAACAGTTGCCTAAGTTCAAAATTGAATTTTGAGCATCAGTTTTTTGTATATTGTTTCTACACTCCTTTATCTACAACCTTAATAAAAGGATAATTGGTTTAATACGGGTTTTAGGCGTTGCACGATTTTTCCGTTAAACGGTACAAAATTTGAAATTGTGCCGGCAGGCGAAAAATCGTAATTGTGCAACGCAAAAATTATAGAAAACCCTCTTTTAGGTTGTAGATAAAGGAGTGTAGAAACAATATACAAAAAACCGCTGCTAAAAATTAAATTTTTAACTTGAGCAACTGATTCCAGTATTTTGAACATAATTGTTTATTCTGAGGTTATGTCCCGTCAAAAAAAATTCAAAAATATAATCCGCTCTTTTATCAAGCCCCTCTTACATTCTACTTACTTTTCAGACGTCCTTACTGCATTCTTTAGAAATCATATTTGGGTCTAGGGAGCTTCGCAAACGCTTTTTTTGGCGCGTTGTTGGATGAGCCTAATTGGTACATTGAGCTGCCATGTTATGCAGATTTTCTGTTGTTCTGTGAAAAAGTCATTACTAAGTCGAAGACATGTTTAAGAACGAAAAATTTCGTAATTTAAAATATGAAGAAAAAAATCGTTTAAAATTGCTATTTTCATGAGAAATAATTTTTTGATTGCGCCCCAAATTACACACCAATGTAATTATATATATTCATTCTATTAAGGTTCTGTAAAAGAATCAGTACAATCAGATAAAGGGCCCGTTCCGATCTGTAAATCATTTCCCACAAATCCAAGTACTTGGGCTGTAGTAAGTAGTACTTATATCACGACAGAATGTCTGTCATCTCTACATTCTCATGCTCCATTACCACTCTGCCAACATGGCAAAACGCGTTTTTTCTCCCCTGGCAATATAATCATTCTACATTTGAGGGTTTCAGACCCGGTATTGTAAATGTAAGCAAGAACACACCTGAAAAAGAGATTACATGCATACCACTTTATTTAGGTCAACTATAACTAAATAGAAAAAGTAGGTAAATAAATTTAATTATTCACGACGGTCGTTTGCCCGCAGCCAAGCGCACGTGACTGCATGAAAGATTGACAATCTTAAAACTCGGCATATGACCTGATATGTGGTCCATGGTTTGACAAACAAAAAAAATCAGCCTGATCCGATAACGCGTTCTGTGTTAAAACCCTAAAAAAAAGTGACATAAGTCTTGCACTTTGAATTTTAACTCGAAATTTGGTATGCGTGTTGACCTCTGGTTCAAAATGACGATTTTTTTTTTTTTTTTAATTTGGGTGGGAAATTATTCACCCAATGCCTTTTTAGGACAACGACATTTCTGACTTTTAGTACTTTTCTTTGGGATAATTATTTTCCACCCTATTTAAAATTAGCATACACATTAAATTACTGATGAAGATACAATGGAAATGTGCTTATTTTATTTGTGTTACAAATTGCATGGCCTAAATATAGGGTAGGGCTTAGGTTTATGATAAAAATAGGGTAGCTCTTGGTCTATTGCTGTATGGTAACTCTAGAGTGGCCTAGGCCCTACGATAAATGTAGGCCTAAGTCTATGGTGGGCCTATATCTAGGGTAGACCTGAGACTTTACGAGCCCTTAGTCGTATGCCTGCGGTAAGTCTAGGTAGGTCTATGAAGACTATCCAATGTAAATCTAGAGAGGACGATTCTCTGCGCGAGGGTTTTTGAGGTTATGAATGACCACTAATCTCTACTCTCGTCTAACTACGACTTTGGCGTTTCCCTAGTCTAGTTGGCTAAGGCGCCCTTGTAGCCGAAATGTGAAAGAAGTGGGTTCAATCCCCTTGTCGGAAAAGATTTTGTAAATTTCTAGATTGTATTTCAAAAATAATTAAACATGTTTTGAAATGCATATAACGCAGTGTAGTCCATCATCTGTGGCAATAGGGCCTACTATGGTAAACATAGCCAGTACGAAATACGTGAAAATATTGCAAGGTTTACTCAATCTAAGAGCGCAATTTGGGGGTACCTTGACGTGCAACATTCGACAGACCTTGCATGGGCACGGCATTTCACGGCCAGGCGAATAACAAACAAAAAATATTTTTTCAAAATCTAAACATTGTCGTTAAAATAATTTCTAAACATTGGAAGTCTATTTTTCAGTTTATTATTTCTTGTAGGTTTAAATCGCAATGAATCTTGCTGATTTTGTTAGCAGTTCTCAATAACCTCGTACCGGATGTCTGTTTAAAATTTCAGCGCAATCTGTTCAGCGATTCGGCTGATTTTCAACGTACACACACACACACACACACACGCACAAATATTGGAGCTGTCAAAACTTTTCAAAGTAAACAATCATTTTTAGGATACAACTCAAGAAAATTTTCATCAATTCTTTACAAAATGCATTAAATAGATAATAAAATATTAAGTTACATAACTGCATCGAGATGTAACAACAATTTCCTATTTTCCACAACGCCTTTTCCACCCACGGAACACAAACCCTGCTTTTTGTGGGTGTTTGAAGCGACACTGGGACAATAGTTTCCCACCAAGCTGCTTATTGTTGACGTAGTTCCAAAGTAAGCCGATGTCAGCGCCACCTTATGGTCATCGACCTCACTGCAGGCACCATCTTTATCGAACGCAAGTAGGAAATTATTATCAAAAATAAATTTCGAGATAAGGGGGGTGGGAAACTATTATCCCAAAAAGCCTTAAAGAGTTAAAAAAAGTGAGTAAAAATCGACAAAAACCTTCCGGCTGGCTTTGGGGGGGGGGGGGGGAGGTTCGACAGAGAGGAATAAGAGCCTACAGAGAAAAAAAAGGGGACATCTTAGAACTATGAAACTTGGACCACACTTAGATGTACCTCAGACTCATATACTTTCGCCGAGAGGCAAGCATTATTTTACCCCCAACGACCCCTAAATCATCCCCTAAAATTGGAATAATTCATAGCTCTAACCCAAAATTGAATTTTATTCAAATTAGTTATTAAAATAATGTTCTAATGCGTTTTAACCCAATCGGCCTATTCTCATTATATAATACACATTTTGTCAACCCCCATCCCTAATAGTTTATATTATTTTTACCTTGATTTCCAGCTTTCACCATGAAGGTACCTAATGAGTTATCATCATGAAATTTGTCATGATGGCACAGATTAATATGAAAAATAATCCGCCGAGAAGCAAGCGATATTCCACCCTCAACACCCCCTAAATCATCCCCCAAAATTGGAATTATGTTTTAATGTGTTTAAACCAATCTCCTATTCTCATTTCCTAAACCACATTTTTTCAAGCGCCATCCCTAATAGTTAATATTATTTTTACCTTGATTTCAAGAATTCACCATGAAGGCACCTAATGAGTTATCAGCATGAAATTTGGCATGATAGTACATAATAATATGAAAAAAAATCCACCGAGAGGCAAGCGATATTCCACCCCCAACACTCCTTAAATCTTCCCTTAAAATTCGAATAATTCAAACCTCTAACCCAAAATTGAATTTTTATTCAAATTAGTTATTCGAATTGTGTTTTATTCCAATCAGCCTATTCTCGTTCCTAATTGGTATCCCTATTAAAACTGCTACTTAAAACACCTACGGCACGGTGTAAATTTCAATTGTGATGTATCAATGATGCCGGGCATGTCAGCAGTACCTACTGTTGATTCTGCTATCTGTACTAAGCCTATGTCCCCTACTATAATCATTAGGACCACCTTCCAACATGGACTGGAGACACACCCTCGTATGAATGGCACCGAGGCGATTCAGTAGTGCGCGAACTACCAACTCAAAAACGATGCCAAATCCAAACGCAACGTCACATTTACATCACAATGAATTTTACAGCGATCTCAGAACTAAGTGCTATAACGTCTACAAGCACTTCCACAACCTATTTCTTTACAACTAACTAACTCTTTACAACACAACTAATTGGTACCTCTCGTATTATTCTTAACCACCTATACCCGTTGTCAATTACAACAGTGATATACATCCGAGGAAGACAAGGCGTCTCTAAAGTACTGATGAAACTGTACGGTACCTTCTAAGTCCCCTTCTAATCATCCAGGACATTTTCATCAGCAAGGTCACAGCGCGCCAACTGTGACGTCCGCCGTACCAACCCCGGAGTATGCTTCTAAAGCTAGATCACTGAGAATATAACAACGATCTACACATTCATACTTAAATAAGACTATATTTTCACAAATAAGACAATCCTTATATATCCTCCTTCTATATCTAGATTTATTATCACAATCATTGCATACATCCGTCCCCTTCTGCCAGGACTATTGCAAACTTTTTATTACCAATAGTGCTCTTAGAACCACTAAGATCACTTCTACCCGCGTAGCAAACGTCAGCTAGTATGAAGAGTAGTATTTTACTCCCCGAAAATAGAGGCGAGCTCTGGAAATCGTCGTCGGGGACCTTGCCCCCTTCCCTTGACGACCCCTCGACGACGATGACGTCAATGTCACGAATTGTGACAAATACAATGACGACAGCGATGTGAGAACCCCCCCTTCCCGTGGCTGGTTCTGACCAGCTCCTCTTTATATCCCCTAGATTATTTATTTATTTATTTGTCAATATATCGTTAACAGGGCAGAGCCCCACCAGTAACGTATAATAAAAACATAGACACATGTACAAACATACATGCAAAACATAACTCAAAAATGACAAATACATAGGAACATTGTACAAAAAATATATATATATACAATATATATATATATAAAGAAAAGAAACATGACAGTAATAGTCAAAGTCAACCTTAAAATTAAATTTATTAATTTAAATTTACATATATAATCACGAATTGCTTTCTTGAAAGAAGCCAAGTTATTATTATCAGTAAAGAAATAGAGTATTGATCTTGTAAAGAGATACAAGATCAGTGACGTTACGCCTAGACCGTAGAGTAAGAAATCCCCCAGCGGAACACATGTCCACATGTCCACGGTTGACGCGTCTTTAATCCAAATAAACAAAAAACTTCTAGAATTCCTTCTAAAGTACGGTTCTAGCTAACATTGAACAAAATGTGATAATGCTACTCAAAAAGTTGCCCTGAACACTTATTTCTGAAGGTGTGTTGACAAACTGACGGAATGTAGACATCGATAGGTAGTCCGCGATCCTTGTTCTTGTCAAACCTCTGCGCCCAGATAATAATATATTATTCTCTTCTCCAATCTGTTATAGGCACTCCACCCTAAGAAAGGAGATGCGCGCGCTTTCGACGGGCCAATCAGCGATCGTTATTTTAAATTGGAGCCTGCTGAATGGCTACAATTCACCCGTTAAAAGCGCGCGCAACTCCTTTCTTAGCGTGGAGCGCCTATATCAGTGACTCGAGTTTGAAAATATGTCGCTGAACTTGTTGGTGAATGTATTTCTTCACCGGGTAAAATAATAATGGATGCAAACAATAGAACCAGCGAAATTTATAGCACCGTCGATTAACAACAATAGTATTCCCACTGCACGCTAAATTTAATCACTTCATTGTTAAGACTGTAAATACTTTTTTGATATTTTTGGTGTTATTTTATAGCTTAACTTAAAATCTCTATGATGATTACAGAATTTTGAGGTCCCGTTTAGTTATTGTTTTATTTCAGTCCGCCTGCATGTACATATATCACATATATGGGACAAATTAATACATGGTAGTTACATACAATACTATACAACAAAATAATAACGAATACAGAAACAAAATACAAAATACGAATAACAATGCTTATGCATTTGTGATTAAAGAATAATAAATAGATTAATACAAACCAAGTTTAAGTATAACACGAAAATACATTTTTTACAACAAACTTGATTGATATTTAATTTTATTTGATATTTTGTGGGAGATAGTAATTGCAGGCTGTAGTATTTTATATGTATATAGTTTTTTTTTAAACAAAACCAACGTGAATGGAAAAAAGTGGTGTGAAAGAAGTGAGAAAACAAGAAGTTAAATAATTGTGAAATGATCAAATAAGCTCTAATTAGAAGAAAGTGAGTTGGATTTTTTAATTGAAGCTGGTATTAATTAAGGGGAATCCCTAGACCCAAATATAATTTCTAAAGAATGCAGTAAAGACGTCTGAAAAGTAAGTAGAATGTAAGAAGGGCTTTATAAAAGAGCGGATTATTTTTTTGAAATTTTTTTGACGGAACATAACCTCAGAATCAACAATTATATTCAAATTACTGGAATCAGTTGCTTAAATTAAGTTCAAAATTGAATTTTGAGCATCAGGTTTTTGTATATTGTTTCTACACTCCTTTATCTACAACCTTAATATAAGGATAATTGGTTTAATACGGTTTCAGGCGTTGCACGATTTTTTCCGTTAAACGGTACAAAATTTGAAATTGTACCGGCAGGCGAAAAAAATTTGTGCAACGCAACAAATCATACAAAACCAAAAATACTTTTATTTAGGTTGTAGATAAAGGAGTGTAGAAATAATATACAAAAAACCGCTGCTAAAAATTCAATTTTGAACTTGAGCAACTGATTCCAGTATTTTGAATATAATTGTTGATTCTGAGGTTATGTCCCGTCAAAAAAAATTCAAAAATATAATCCGCTTTTTTATCAAGCCCCTCTTACATTCTACTTACTTTTCAGACGTCTTTACTGCATTCTTTAGAAATCATATTTCGGTCAAGGGAGCTTCGCAAACGCTTTTTCTGGCGCGTTGTTGGATGAGCCTAATTGGTACATTGAGCTGCCATGTTATGCAGATTTTCTGTTGTTCTGTGAAAAAGTCATTACTAAGTCGAAGACAATTGTTTAAGAACGAAAAATTTCGTAATTTTAAAATATGAAGAAAAAAATCGTAAACTTGCTATTTTCATGAGAAATAATTTTTTGATTGCGCTCAAATTACACACTAATGTAATTATATATATTCATTCTATTAAGGTTCTGTAAAAGAATCAGTACAATCAGATAAAGGGCCCGTTCCGATCTGTAAATCATGCCCACAAATCCAAGTACTTGACTGTAGTAAGTAGTACTTATATCACGACAGAATGTCTGTCATCTCTACATTCTCAATGCTCCACTACCCACTCTGCCAACATGGCAAAACGCGTTTTACTCCCCTGGTAATATAATTATTCTACATTTTAGGGTTTCAGACCCGGTATTGTTAATTATGTAAGCAAGGACATAAGTCGTTCATTGCATAATTCTAAACTAAACTAAGCATGAAGGTAGCATGTAATAATATTTCAATTGCGCTTAAATTTCACACGAATATATGAATCAATAAAATTAAGGTTCTGTTAAAAAAAAATACAATCAGATAATGCATGTAGGTGTTATAAGTCGAAGAAAGTTTTTACAAATCGGAAAAAAATCGTAAAATCGCGATTTTCATGAGAAATAATACTTCGATGGCGCTAAAAAACGTGGCAGTTCTAAGTATAGAGATTTCGAAGGCCTCCAGAAATTTCATCGTAATTGGAGTATCGGTTAAGTCAAAAAAAAATACAAACAGAAAGAAAAAAAGAAAAAAAACGTTACGGATTTTTTTTCCAGTGTAGTGAAATAGAATCATCGCTTCGCTCGCAACTACGCTCATCCAAATATTGTACTACATAAGGGCTTTCAATCGGTTATAATTAGATATCCCACCAGAGTGTAGAACGATCGACGTTTGGTCACCGCCATGTGTAAGTTCTCCTTTAACCACAATGGAAACAGTCCGGTGATCAAACCCTGATCATGCGATCCTGGCGGAGAATCCTGGCGAACCAGCTTAGCATTGCCCAATTAGTGATGAATCTACCGAGTAAGATATAAATAATCTGGTTCACTATGTGGTACCGACTTTGTCCAGTTTAAGGGTGCATCTGAAATGTATTTATGCCTGCTTGCTTGCTTGCTAACAACTAGTCTGCTCCATGTTAGCCTACTTACAGCTCAACTTATTGCAGGTTTGGTCATCATTCATCAACTACTCGAAGGCGTTTGCTCGAGCGCATCCAGCAGTCATAAATAGCCAATCTAACTCATCCGTCAACGCAACTGAAAAACGCGGTAGCGAACACCTACAATAAAAAATGCAGTTAAAAGTCTTATTAGGGAAAATAAATCTAAGAATAATCGACATCTATCTACATTAAATAAGAGTATTCGAATAGTGTTTATTTTGATGAAATACCAAATTTGGAAAAAGAAAAATTTCGGGAAAACTAGAAAACTTACTTTTACTTTTTAGAAAACAGTTCGCATAATACTGCAGGCTTTCTTAAGAATATATAAAAAAATTGCCAGTAGGAATTTGGTATGTGCATGGCAGTAGACTTTTAACAAAAACCTAATGAGCAAAGCAACAGGTGTCTTTCAATCAAATGATTGTGGAACGAGGAATTATCATTCGTTTGTCGAAAAAACGAAAAGAGCGTAAAATTGCGATTTTCATTAGAACAAAATATTTCGATTGCGCTTAAATTTTTACAAGAATATATTAATTCATAAAATAAAGGTTCTATGAAAAAATCATTACAATCGGATAAAGCATGTAGGTGTTATAAGTCAAAGAATATTTTTTTAAATCGAAAAAATCGTAACATTGCGATTTTCATGAGAATTAATATTTCGATTGCGCTCAAATTTCACACGAATATATTAATTTATAAAATTAAGGTTATGTGAAAAAATCATTACAATCGAATAAAGCATGTAGGTGTTATAAGTCGAAGAATAATTTAAAAAATCGAAAAAAATCGTAAAATTGCGATTTTCAAGAGAATAATTTAATCGATTGCGCTCAAAAACGTGGCAGTTCTAAGTTCAGAGATTTCAAAGGCCTCCAGAAAATTTCATCGCAATTGGATTATCGGTTTAGCCGGATTCGTGTTAACAAACAAACACACAAACACAAAAATACAAACAAGAAAAAAAAAGAAAAAAACATTCCGGATTTTTTTCCTCGGTGTAGTAGAATGGCATCTTCGCTTCGCTCGCTACGCACATCCAAAAACTAAAAAATGTTAAGTTTTTAAGAAAATATTTTTATCAGCAGAATGAATTTCCCACAATTTGATAAAATGTTTAAGAAGTGACTATTTTTCCAAGATGGCAGCACAAATTTTATTTACTTCTTGTTTATTTTATTTAAATTCGGCAATAATTAATTGAATTTTACCTGCCCATAGGGCAGGAAGGCTAATGCAGGGCAAGTGTGGCCCTCTGTAGCCTGACACAGTGATTACAGAGTTACAAGTTTAACATTACATGAAAGACAACAAGAGAACATGACATTTATAAAGTTAGACAAATTGAAAGGCAAAAGGCGGATAAGGATACTTGTAGCGGGGTAGAGGTCTGAAGGCTCGAGGAAGCAAAAAAAAGTTCGGCAATGCGTTTTTAGTAAAATTACAAGTTTCATTCATTTAAAAGAAAAAAATCATATTTTGATTAAAATATTCACAACTCCCTGCACAACTACACAACAAACTCTGCAACGGGTAGAAAGTGACATCCAAAAAACTTTTCAATCGAAAATCTGTTTTTACTACTAGGAATCTTCGCAAACGCTTTTTCAGGCGCGTTGTTGGATGAGCATTTTTTTAAACCCTTTCGTTCCCAGTGTAGCCATATGGCAACGGAAAGTTCAAAAAAACTTTGCGGGTAAATTTTGGTTTTTCAGTTTCACCCATTTTTTTTTTTTTTGCAAATAAAAAATATGTACATTTTTTCCCAATTCAATGGGACGAATAGTGCCTTTTTGAGAGAAGATTGAAAATTCACGGATTCTAAAAGGGCAACAAACAGAAAAATTTTGTTTTTTCCCTGAAAAATAATAAATCTCCAGTACTGGTGTTATTTGAGATACACAAATTCTAAAATATGCAAAAAATTCAGAAAAAATCTAGTTTTAGAAATGTACTTCAAATTAAAATTTTAACCAAAAATAAAGATTTTATTCAAAATCCAAAAATTCCCAAAAATTAAAAAAATTGCTTAAAAATCAAGAAAAAAAAATCTTAGAAAAAAATAGGATTTTTAATTGAATTATTAACTACTTAATTAAGACAAAATTAATTCGGGAATGAAAGGGTTAACGAAAAACTCGTAAAACTGAGATTTTCATGAGAAATAATTTTTAGATTACGCTCAAATTTAATACCAATATATTAATTCATAAAATTAAGGTTCTGTGAAAAAATCATTACAATCGGATAAGCATAGGTGTTATAAGTCAAAGAAACTAAAAAAAAAAAAAAAACGTAAAATTAAGATTTGTCATGATAAATAATTTTTCGATTGCGCTCAAATTTCACATGAACATATAAATTCATAAAATAAAGGTTCTGTGAAAAAATCAGTACAATCGAATAAAACATGTAGAAAACATAAGTCGAAGATTTTTTTTAAAATCGAAGAAATCGTAAAATTGCGATTTTCATAAAAATAATTTTGATTAAGCTCAAATTTCACACGAATATAATAATTCATTAAATTAAGGTTCTGTGAAAAAATCATTACAATCGGATAAAGCATGTAGGTGCTATAAGACGACGAAATTTAAAAAACAAACGACAAAATCGGAAAAATGCAATTTTCATGAGAAATAATTTTTCGATTGCGCTCAAAAACGTGGCAGTTCTATTTTCAGAGATTTCGAAGGCCTCCAGAAAATTTCATCGCAATTGGATTATCGGTTTAGCTGGAATCGTGTTAACAAACAAACACACAATCACAAAAATACAAACACGGAAAAAAAGAAAAAAACATTCCGGGTGTTTTTTTCCGGACAACACGCCTGAAAAAGCGTTTGCAAAGCTTCCTAGTAAATTAATACCAGCTTCAATTAAATACTCCAACTCACTTTCTTCAAATTAGAGCTTATTTGATCATTTCACAATTTAACTTCTTGTTTTCTCACTTCTTTTACACAACTTTTTCCCTTCACGATGGCTTTGTTTTAAAAAAAACTATATACATGTAAAATACTACAGCCTGCAATTACTATCTCCCACGAAATATCAAATAAAATTAAAAATCAATCAAGTTTGATATAAAAAAAATATATTTTCATGTTATACTTGAACTTGGTTTGTATTAATGTATTTATTATTCTTTAATCACAAATACATATAAGCATTGTAAATTTTTTTTTGTATTTTGTATTTTGTTTCTGTATTCGTTATTTTTTTGTTGTATAGTATTGTATGTAACTACTAGGAAAACGCTCAGTTGGACGCGTTGATAAGCGAGCACGTGCTATACAATTTGTTGATGGTCCAAATTTCAACCTGATCTGAATCTTCGTGCAACCGCTATCATGAGCCAAAAAAGCTCCAGCTCCGTGCGACTTTTCGTTGCCATGGTAACGTTACTTTTGTTAAAATGTAATTTCCATCTACACTACTTATCGCATCAAAATAAAATTAACATATTCGTGACCGGACGGACATTCTAAAGGATTTGGCCACCTCAGATTTTGTCGCCGTTTAGTTTGAAAAAAAAACTTTCGATTAACTTTAATGTAACTTTATAACTTTTTGAACGATTTTGCCACAAAGCTAATGACATTCAATCCAGATCGAAGCATGCGGATAGTCCAAATTTCAACTCGATCCGAACTTTCGTTCGACCGCTATCATGAGTCAAAAAAGCTCCACGACTTTCCGTTGCCGTGGTAACGGTACTTTGTTATAATGTAATTTCCATCAACACTAGTAATCGGATCAAAATAAAATTAATATATTCGTGACCGGACAGACATTCTAAATGATTTGGCCACCTCAGATTTTGTCGCTGTTTAGTTTCAAAGAAAAACTTTCGATTAACTTTAATGTAACTTTTTAACTTTTTGAACGATTTTTCCACAAAACTTATGGCATTCAATCGAGAACGAAGCTTGCGGATGGTCAAAATTTCAACTCGATCCGAGCCTCCGTTCGAACGTTATGGCGAGACATACAAAAAAAAAAAATGACTTTTTTTTCCGCCAGAGTCAAATGGAACCGCTTGTCCCGTATATGGGATATATATACATGTAGGCGGACTGAAATAAATCAATAACTAAACAGCACCTCAAAATTGGGTAATCATCATAGAGATTTTAAGTTAAGCTAAGCTATAAAATAACACCAAAAAATCAAAAAGTATTTACAGTCTTAACAATGAAGTGATTAAATTTAGCGTGCAGTGGGAATACTATTGTTGATAATCGACGGTGCTATAAATTTCGCTGGTTCTATTGTTTGCATCCATTATTATATTACCAGGTGACGAAATACATTCACCAACAAGTTCAGCAACATTTTCATACTCGAGTCACAGTTAACAGATTGGAGAAGAGAATAATTATATTTTTATCTGAGATCGAGGATCTATTGGCTGGCTTTATTTTAACAATTTCTCCTGTTTTGTTGTCATTACTCTACTACATCGAACGCTTTTAAAGTCAATGTTATAACTAAGGTCGCATGGGCTATGCCATCTTGGATTTAAAACATACCGTTGCCATATAGTTGCTAGGGAGTGCGACGAAGAACGCTGCCACCTTGGCATAAACAAACCATTGTCATGCGGATGCTATTGAGTGACTTTAACAGCGCAGTCCTAAGGCCTATGCATAAATAATTTTGTGTTAATATTTATGTTTCCAAAAACAGTATCTAGGGCGACGGTCGTTCGTCGTTTATAAAAGTTAGCTGAAAGTAGTACCAATTTGAAAAATATGCCAACTCTGACCATAACACCACTGTTAGCTTCTTGCTATTATCAACCAATAAGGTAAATAAGGTAATGATTAAATAATATAATCAAACTGCTGGTGTGAATGGAGAATTTCATTTATGAGAGATTTTTTGGAGTTTATTATTTCTGTATTTGTTTAAATTTCATATCCGTATAGCTCTCTTCTCTTTTGGCACGTGCAAGAATATCGCTATGCCAGAGTTATGCTCTTTGCATTTATGGTGTACACTCAATAGTCACAAGAATTAATGTGTAGTGCGGGACATTATTGTTGCTCCGGAGACGCTTTCCGAAAATCAGTTGTATTATAATGAGGTACCCTAATTCTGTTCTAGCCTTTAATTCACAGTGATTTTAAGTTGTCCTTGTACAGGTCGCGTAATTCACCACCCCTCCACTCGCTCGCAGAGGTTTCACAAGGACAAGGATCTTCGGACTACCTATAGATGTCTACATTCCGTCAGTTTGTCAACACACCTTCAGAAATAAGTGTTCAGGGCAATTGAGAGTAGCTCACTATCACATTTTTATATAATATTCAATGTTAGCTAGAACCGTACTGAAGAAGAGGTTCTAGAAGTTTCTTGTTTATTTGGCCACCGTTAGGTCATAATGCGCCACGGATGAGGGGCCCATGCAGGTCAGAAACAGACACGGAAAGGGCGGTTCTCACGTCGCGGTCGTCATTGTCTTTGTCATTGTTCGTGATGTCATTGTCGTCATCGTCGAAAAGGGGCCTTCAAGGGAAGGTGGCAAGGTTCCCGACGACGATCGCCAGAGCTCGCCTCTGTTTTCGGGGAGTAAAATACTAACCTTCATACTAGCTGATGTTTGCGAGGGGTAGATGTGCTCTTAGTGGTTCTAATACCACTAGTGGTAGTAAATAGTTTGCAATAGTCCTTGTAGAAGGGACGGGTGTATGCAATGATTGTGATAATAGATCTAGACTGAAGGAGGATATGTAAGGATTGTCTTATTTGTTAAAATAAAGTCTAATTTAAAGTATGAATGTGTAGATCGTTTTTATATTCTAAGTGATCTAGCTTTAGAAGCATACTCCGGGATTGGTACGGCGGAGGGCACAGTTGGCGCGCTGTGACCTCTACTGATGGAAATGTCCTGGATGATTAGAAGGGGACTTAGGATGGTACCGTATAGTTTGATCAGTACTTTAGAGACGCCTTGTCTTCCTCGGATGTATATCGCTGTTGTAATTGACAACGGGTATAGGTTATTTAGTATACGAGAGGTACCAATTAGTTGTGTACTAGAGTTGTAAAGAAATAGGTTGTAAAAGTGCTTCTTGTAGACGTTATAGCACTTAGCTCTGAGATCGCTGTAAAATTCATTGTGATGTAAACGTGACAGTCAAGTTTGGATTTGGCATCGTTTTTGAGTTGGTATTTCGCGCACTACTGAATCGCTTCGGTGCCATTCATACAAGGGTGTGTCTCCAGTCCATGTTGGTAGTTGGTCCTAATGATTATAGTAGGGACATAGGCCTAGTACAGATAGCAGAATCCACATTCGGTACTGTTGACATGCCCGACATCATTGATATATCACAATTGAAATTTACACCGTGCCGTAGGTGTTTTAAGTAGCAGTTTTAATAGGGATACCAAGGTGTAGTAAAAAAAAATACAAAAATTATTAAAAAAAAAAAAAAAAAACGCAATGGTTTAGGAAATGAGAATAGGCCGATTGGGTTAAAACACATTTAAACATAATTCTAATAACTTATTTGAATAAAAATTCAATTTTGTGTTTGGAGCTTTAAATTATTCGAAGTTTAGGGTATGATTTAGGGGGTTATGATTAAAATTATTTGCTCTTGTTTTACCATAATTCCCTATCCTTCATCTTCACACACACAATGCATGTCTTGACACGTCTTCGTATGGCAACGTCACCCAAGCTTGAAACAAGTCTCAACAGGTTTGCATGACATCATCATGCTATAATTCCTTTGTTACAATATTCACTACTAGATCGCGCAGCTCGTAGCGTCCGTGCATGTTGCAGCGTCCAAAATAGATAGTAAACACATATTATCATCTGTGTCCTGGTAGGCAGCAAGTATAGCTTCTTCTGACTTTAAAAATGTATTTACTTTGAAGCATTAAATCGAAATTAACATTTGGCGGTATGTAGAAAAAACTAGGTTCTAGTGTAGCATCTGTCATCTTGAAATAAAAAATAAATAAAACTTGGGTTTAGTTAGGTTAAAGCGGTCACACTCTAGTGTAGCTTCCGCCATCTTGAAATTAATAATAATGATTAAAAAATTAAAAAATTAATAATAAAAAATAAATAATTACAACATTAAAAAATTGTTATAAAAAAAAAATTAAAATATTCATAAATAAAAAATAAAAAATTCATAATAAAAAATTAATAATTAAAAAGATCCTCCATGCTGTGTGTGGGGGATTCTCCATAAGAGCCCATGTTGAATCGAGATCCTCCACTGAGCCAGAACGACCCTTTTCCCCATACTACGGAGCACTTTCATCTTTCATCTTAGCCCGTGGTTTGAAAGCCCAGGAAGACGGCTAGTTGCACTGTTGACCGGCTACACTTGTGCCCGGTAATTATACAGGAGCAGAGAGGGGCCGGCCTCCGTGGCTCAACGGCAAGGACTAGCAACACGGAGCACTTTCACGAGATATTCTCGCACTGCCTGATCAGAGCTAGTATAGTTCCATCTTAGCCCGTGGTTTGAAAGCCTAGGAAGACGGCTAGTTGCACTGTTGACCGGCTACACTTGTGCCCGGTAATTATACAGGAGCAGAGAGGGGCCGGCCTCCGTGGCTCAACGGCAAGGACTAGCAACACGGAGCACTTTCACGAGATATTCTCGCCACTGCCTGATCAGAGCTAGTATCTTCCATCTTAGCCCGTGGTTTGAAAGCCCAGGAAGACGGCTAGTTGCACTGTTGACCGGCTACACTTGTGCCCGGTAATTATACAGGAGCAGAGAGGGGCCGGCCTCCGTGGCTCAACGGCAAGGACTAGCAACACGGAGCACTTTCACGAGATATTCTCGCCACTGCCTGATCAGAGCTAGTAGTTCCATCTTAGCCCGTGGTTTGAAAGCCCAGGAAGACGGCTAGTTGCACTGTTGACCGGCTACACTTGTGCCCGGTAATTATACAGGAGCAAAGAGAAGCCGGCCTCCGTGGCTCAACGGCAAGGACTAGCAACACGGAGCACTTTCACGAGATATTCTCGCCACTGCCTGATCAGAGCTAGTATCTTCCATCTTAGCCCGTGGTTTGAAAGCCCAGGAAGACGGCTAGTTGCACTGTTGACCGGCTACACTTGTGCCCGGTAATTATACAGGAGCAGAGAGGGGCCGGCCTCCGTGGCTCAACGGCAAGGACTAGCAACACGGAGCACTTTCACGAGATATTCTCGCCACTGCCTGATCAGAGCTAGTATCTTCCATCTTAGCCCGTGGTTTGAAAGCCCAGGAAGACGGCTAGTTGCACTGTTGACCGGCTACACTTGTGCCCGGTAATTATACAGGAGCAGAGAGGGGCCGGCCTTCGTGGCTCAACGGCAAGGACTAGCAACACGGAGCACTTTCACGAGATATTCTCGCCATTTCTGCGCCAATGAATGTATTACATGTAGAGATAAGTTTTTTTAGCGTTTTAGGTTTTTGATGCAACAAAATGCTAATTTTGACGATTTAAAATGCTAATTTTACTAAAAATAATGTTTTTAATGCCTATTGAGAACTAGTTTAGTAATGTATTCTAGCGTTTTATGTGACTATATTGAATTAAAATGTTCCTACAATTCATCATTTACCAGAAGAAGTTTAAGAAACACCCTACATTTAGGGTTTTGGTGGAAAAGAAACCAATTGATGCTACAAAATGCTAAATTTGTCAAAATTAATGCTAAATTTTCTAAATTTAAGTGCTAAAAAAACGTATCTCTATGATATAGGGCTACTTACCTAAAAGATTGATTGATTGATTCATTTACTTTATTTACCTATAATTGCTATAGGCTTATGTCACATAATATTTTTCAATTTTGTCTTTTCACATGTACACACCCAGGATATTAAATTTTTTTAAATTATTATTATTATTTATTCTTGACATTTTAATTTGAAACTATGTGTATATCTTGATTCCTTTAAATTTGCTGGCAATTTGTTGTCTTCTCTGATTCCTGCATTGAAAACTGGTATCTGATAATTTTCAATTACTGGTCCCTCTTCCCTGTATTTCTTCCACACTATTTAATTTTTACTCTTAATGGTAAATGATTATTTTTGTGTGGCTCGTTGGTCTTTTGCGTATCTGCTTCCAATGCAGAAGGTACAGTGTTCGATTCCCGCCAAAGTCAGAAGTTTTTTTAACTTCTGATTTTGGACTGAAGCCCATCAGTCTGTGTCTTAGGAGTGTGTCAACGGTGACTTTGGAGCAGCTAGCAACAAGGCACATAATAAATTCATGGTTGTTCTGAATCGGCCTTGTTGATTCTGGCGTTGATCCGCGGGGGTTCGCACTGTTCATACCACTGATTGCTATATATCCTATTAAAAATATCGATCTTTGGTTGGTTATCGCTCACTCGTCGATTGCGTCGGGGCCTACAGGGTAGGCTTAATCGCTTTGATTTACTGTCCCCCACTGAAAATCAGTTATATTACTGAGTGGGTAGACTCTTAATACAATATTTATTTATTTGTTTATTTATTTAATTTTAGAATACAAAATTTAACTTATATATTCTTATATATTCTTAAATTACTGTTAACCACCGTAACTCTTTTATCATATCTGAAATTGGCGTTATTTTCCTACATTGTAATATGCACATCATAAACTTCTTTTGGGTCATTTGAATTTCTATGCTCTTGCAGATATGGTTGCTAGTATTCCAAACTGGTTTATATTTGTTGTAGTATAAATCATTAGTCTTGTCCATTTTGAAAATTTGCTACTTACTCCTCTCATGTATCCCACCTTACGGACAATTTTCTTGATAACATTATTTATGTGTTGCTTAAAGTCAAGTTTTTCATCCAGTGTTATTCCAAGATATATGAAAAAAGTTCCTATTTCAATTTTAGTCAAAATTAAAATCACCAAAAGTTACATTATCTTGTATCACATGTCCGCTGAAGAATCAAATATTTCGTCCATAAAATCCAGAAACTCTGCATGATTTACCATTTGTATATACGGTATTTATTCTGTTTGTTTCTTGTTAATATTAATTTCTATTCCAATCATCCAGTAATTTATAATTAGCCTTTTTGGAATCACCTTGTATTTGTATCCTGTTCCATGAATCCTAGACCATGATTGAAATACTGTCAATGAATATATTTTAAATGGTACACTGTTTATATTTTTGCAGGAAGAAGAAGAATAAGAAGAAACGGTTTTGATGGCAAACAATAATTGGCAAGAAGTATTTTGTTCACAATTTTAGGTAGACATTTCTCAAATAGAATAAAAAATAACATACTAGTTGTAAGGTCCGATAAAAGCCTTATATATTTTTTAATTTAGTGTTGTATTGATTAATATTGTATACGTTGATTTATGCACGATTATTATTTATCCTCATTCGAATACAATTGAAAGTTCCTCCGTCATGGCTGGCTAAATTATTACAGTAGTATGTCATATAAACATATTACATTTATGTCAGCTTTGTTCGAAATGAGTGCTTCGGATTTACATCGTTGGTTATGTCAATGAAGTTCTGTTTGTTTTATAATTTCATGTTCAGTGCGACTTGCAGAATCCACACATCAACAGCACACCAGCTTACATATTGGCATTAATAAATAGACATTATTTTACACAGTTTAACTTGAAATGACATTCCTACGTGTCCTGACATACACACATTAAATATTCCAGAGAGCATCCCTGGAATATTCTCAATGATTAAATCGTAAATTAATTCGCATGCTTAATATTATGTACCGAGTGTATATACTGTATTTATTTTCAATCCAATTCGCACTTAGCGACAAAGTTAAATGGAGATTGGACGACGGCTAAATTAATTCGATGGGCGCAGTGAACATTGAAAACTTGAAATAGACTATCCGGAGAAAAAATAGTTTATAAAGGTGATGTTTTCGTTTCTTTGTAGTTTTAATTTATTTTGTCTGTTTTTTTTGTTTTCTCATTACAGGACAAACGGCTATTTCAATATTGATAACTGCTTGAGAAAAGCTTCGAAATCTCTCAACTAAGACTAAGATGATTGACACAATTGAATTTTGAAAAATATTTTTCGTGAAAATTGAATATGAACGACTTTTTTAATTTTCCTGGTACCCTACGTTTTTGTGTGTTTTGTGCGCTCTTTATTGGAAAAAGTCTGAGACAGAAACGTAAGCTTGAGAGAAAGTTTTGGGGTAAAATCGAAAACAATATACTTTAACCTTTTCTTTCGAAAAAAAGAATATAGAAAAGCTTTGCAAGCAAAAATCGAAGACAATATACTTTAACCTTTTCTTTCGAAGAAAAAGAACGCTATAGAAAAGCATTGCAAGCATTAAAAAGCATTGAGAACATGACTGCGCAAGCCTACAAAGTGGCAAGATATCGCAGGTTGAAAGTCGTCCGTGTATAACCTAGAAAACGAAGATGGTCAAGTTCGACCGCGAAGGTTACGTCATACATACACACAGGCCAATTACTTCATACGTGATACGTGAGACCAATCATTTATCGGCTAATCTCGGTGGCTCGGTGAAATAATTATCTTGGGCAGCGCGTTCGCCTCGAAAGCAAACATCACAGCACCGCGCATGGGATTCTACACATGCACGAACACAAGATGCGACAGATTGCCTTTATGACAGACGTCACGAAACAAATAACTACAATTACTTTACTTCATTAAAATGTGGCTGAATACATTTGCTATTGTTTAGCTAATTTGTTATAGTTTCAATGCCAAGTTGTGACATTACTAAGAATAATTAAAAGGGAAAAATAAAAATTCAATTTGATAATAACTAATGGTTGAGAAATAGTGTTTTTAGAATAGGGCTCAAAATGTACGAAGGTACAAAGAATACTCTTCAACGTTGTATCCTGTACCGACAATCTGATGACCATAGAACATGACACCTTTTAAGTGGTTTTAATTAAAAATAATTGTTGTTTTATTGTTTTAAATTAAATATGATCGAGGGAAAATGATTGTGTTTATTTAATTAATTATCGTATTGTGTACTGTACTCAGTAAAACAATTATTTGGATGAGCGTAGCGAGCGAAGCGAGCGAAGCGAAGATTCCATTTCACTACACTGGAGAAAAAAATCCGGAATGTTTTTTTTTTTCTTTTTTTTTTATTTTGTATTTTTGTGTGTCTGTGAACACGATTCCGGCTAAACCAATACTCCAATTGCGATGAAATTTTATGGAGGTCTATGAAATCTCTGAACGAAGAACTGCACGGGGGGAAAAATCGATCGAAAAATTATTTCTCATGAAAATCGCAATTTTACGATTTTTTTTCGAATTTAAAAAAAAATCTTCGACTTATAACACCTACATGCTTTATTGAATTGTAATGATTTTTTCACAGAACCTTAATTTTATGAATTAATATATTCGTGTGAAATTTGAGCGTAATCAAAAAATTATTTCTTATGAAAATCGCAATTTTACGATTTTTTAAATTTTTAAAACATTCTTCGACTTATAACACCTACATGCTTTATTCCATTGTAATGATTTTTTCACAGAACCTTAATTTTATGAATTAATATATTCTTGTAAAATTTGAGCGCAATAGAAAAATCATTTCTCATGATAATCGCCATTTTACTATTTTTTTAAATTTTTAACATTTCTTCGACGAATAAAACCTACATGATTTATCCGATTGTAATGATTTTTTCACAGAACTTTAATTTTATGAAGGCATATATTCGTGTGAAATTTGAGCGTAATCGAAAAATTATCTATTAAAAAAATCGCAATTTTACGCTTTTTTCGTTTAAAAAAAATTACGCTCATCCATCAACGCGGCGGGACTTAAGCGTTTTCCTAGTAAATTCCAATGCAAAACAATAATTACTTCAGATTACTTCTACCAACGAAAAAGTGTCTACTTAATTGCCTCTGCGAAAAAACAGTACATAAAAAAATTAACCTGCCTAATGCAATGGTGTACATTCTTTACGTCCTATAGCCCCATCCACGTGTAATTATTGGTATAATTGGCATTGTTACAAACTAACAAAAGTTTAAATTATGGATTAGTGCAATAATTGACCTTCATCTACACCTATCACCATAAAAGTTTCACGGTTGAAAGTTGTTCAGTGATCCTCGTGGATCCATCTCTTATGACCCCAACTGTACGTCCATCCATTGATCGGTTATACCTCCTGGCCATACCAATAGTAAGTCATAAACTTAAAGTATTCAAGTTGAAACTATCTTTTAACGGTTTTCAATCAGTTAAGCCCAGTCACGAGTGTGGGTAAAATTGATTGAGTCGTCATTCGTTATCGCACGGGGATTATTTTCGTAAACTTCGCTACGATTTTATTTATTGTATCATAATTCACTTCGGTTAACAAGAACATAAGGTGGAATCTAATAACTGATAATATTGATATGAAGAGAGCGTGCAGATTGGAAAATTATAAGGTAGCTCGTAAAACGTTCGAAATTTATTCAAGTGATTCTTTGTTTTCGCTGCGACGCCTCCATTTCTTCCAGTGATGTATGTTCTTCACTTGTTAATCGTTATAATGCCTCACTCTGACTTTCTTCCTCACCCAGACTATAGTAGAGTTCAACCAAGCATGTTAGTATTGGGGGTACTTTTTCTGCAAATAAAATAACGAGTGAAAACTGCAGTTTTTGCGATTTTTCTGATTCAATCAGACAGCCAGAAATTACTACTACTTCTACTAGGCCCAAACCCTGTTTCTGAAATACTCGATGAAAACATCTGTAACGTAACGTACTTATATACGTAGACTCTGCCGCACACGACACATAATCAGTAGCGTATGAAGGGGGGGGGGGAGTCATGCCACACACTTTGGTCGAAGACATCCAGTCACACCGTGTCATCACGGCTGCAACAATTGAACGCCTCCCCGAATAACGTTTTTTTTTTAATTATAAATTATTTGTTTTTTAATTTAAATTTGAGGAGAGTGATAAGAGTGCTCAACAAATCAACAAATTATGTACTTAATTAAAATGTATTATAATCAACCAACATGTTGCTTAATTATAATAAATTAGTAAATAATGTGTTGTATAATTTTGTTGACTTGTTCAACACTTTCATCACTCTCTTGAAGAATTTAAAAAAATTTTGATTCCAACGTTATTTTGGTATTTGGGGGAGGCGTTCAATTCTTGAAAAACAAGGTGTAAGTAAAGAGAAAGGCTCTCTAGGTGGAAGGCTTGTGGCCAAATATTGTGATATGAAAGAGTTTGAACATGTATTTTGATTAACAAAACAAAATATATTTTGTGCCACGCGGCTGGCAGAAATTAGCTCAGCTCCAAACACATTATAGGTGACTGCGAAGTACCAATTCCTAACAAAAAAAAGTAAATTGCAGTTCTTACATAATACAAACATATAATTAATTATGACAAACATGATCGAAAGTTAATCAAAGAAAAATAACGTCAGAAGAGAACATACCGATATTATACAAATGAAACGGTGATATAAGTTAAATATGCCGTAACAATGGCATTGTGTTTATGTTTATGGAATTTATAGTGATAGATCATAATATGTGTTTAGCACCATATACTTGACCATAAGATTTAATTGAATCCCAATTGAAAGTCAATTTCTCCCAGTTACAAAAGTACCTATTTTACGATTAAAACTTTATTTTAAATTAATTTCTTAAATTAATACCTTTTTATGCCATTTTAACTGATCCGTTGATATATTTCAATCATTCATACTACAGTTGAAATCTGGCCTCGCGTCAGTCAAAACCTCTCATTAACCAAGTCATTATTTAGCAGGGCACTCCCTCCAAACACTTGACGAGTCTATACCTGGAGCAGTCCTAGATGCATCGAAGATATTAGGATACAACCAGCCTCCCTGTCAACATAGACGCACAAATAAACTGACACGTAAGCATTTAAAATTGTAACTAGCATAACACGGCTGTTACTGTGTGGATATCGAAAAGAAATAGACTAGACGTGAAAACGCCCCAAACGAAGTTACATGATTTATGGTGCAAAAGTTCATACACTTGGTTATGAACATTATTCAATTTATTTTTGTCTTGACATATTAATTGACATATTTGTTTCTGGTTTAAATCATAAATTAGAGTTTGTCTGACGATTCGTGCTCTTTTTTGCGCTTTTAGAGTTGTTGATTATTTTACATGTACTGCATGTGTAAATAGAACCAGATATAATTAATCTATGTCACAATAGAATCAAAAAATGTATTTTAATGCCAATGGTATAACAAAACATTTTGAAAATATTGGAGCAATTTCGAGCATGTGAGCCTTTCTACGAACGAATGACAGATTTTACAAAACTGGTTCCAATTAGTGTAAGCACAAAAATTTGTGAAAATTAAATTAATAAAATTGCTAGTTTATTAACAAAATTTTACCACGCGTTATGCTCAATATTTTGAATAATTTCAGAACAAGTCGAAAAAAGCAAAAATTGCTAAACAATACTTTTATAAGATGTCCTCTGCTAACGACTGTAACACGCAATAAATCTATGAGGAACAACACCAAGAAGTCAGAGGTGCCACGAAGCAGACATTATCCTTTACCGTATGAGCCATCGCGTATTGAGTCATTAGTTTGAAACATTTATCCTGTGTCAAAATAAATGAACAATAAATAAATATTTTTTGATAAGCGTAGCGAGCGAAGCGAAGATTCCATTCTACTACACTGAAGAAAAAAATCCGGATTGTTTTTTTTTTCTTTTAATTTTCTTTATGTATTTTTGTGTGTTTGTCCACACGATTCCGGCTTAACCAATACTCCAATTGCAATGACATTTTCTGGAGGCCTTCGGAATCACTGCCAAGTTTTTGAGCGCAATCAAAAAATTATTTCTTATGAAAATCGCAATTTTACGATTTTTTTTCGATTTTTAAAAAATTTCTTGGACTTATAACACCTACATGCTTTATCCGATTGTAATGATGTTTTCACAGAACCTTTATTTTATGAATTTAGATATTCGTGTGAAATTTGAGCGCACTCGAAAAATTATTTCTTATGAAAATAGAAATTTTACGGGGTTTTTCTTTTTTTAAACAATTCTTTTGACTTATAACACCTACATGCTATATCTCTATTGTAATGATTTTTTCACAGATTCGTGTTAAATTTGAGCGCAATCGAATAAATATTTCTTATGATAATCGCAATTTTACGATTTTTTTCTTTTTTTAAAATTACGATTAATAAAATAAAAGTTAATTTTTAATTTTATTTAATTTAATTTTAAAAAAATCTTCGACTTAGTAGTAATAATTTTTTCACAGAACAACAGAAAATCAGCATAACACATGGCAGCTCAATGCCCCAATTACGCTCATCCAACAACGCGCCTGAAATATCGTTTGCGAAGCTTCCTAGTATACAATATTTATACATAACAATGATCAGCGTTCAGCTTAAAGCAGGTAGCCTATTTCATTTTTTGTGTACACTTTCCCTTAAAGAAATATTTACATGTTCGTTTGAATTTAAATATGCCGCATGAATTCAAAATTTATTATGAAATACAACACTTTTCTGAAAAAAGGGTGTGATTTACTTTCTCCAAACATTGCAATACAATAAATTAAATGCTATCAATAATTCGAACACACTGTGTTACTTGGTTATCAATGAATCAAAAGCATTTGTCAATACGCATCGTTCACTTTACATAATTGCGATAATGGGAAGGGGCTAGAGATACTAGTACCCTACACTAGATGCGTCGTGTATAAAAATAGAAAAAGTGTATCGATAAAAGTAATCAGGTAATAAATTGAGCTATACATCAATTTTATGTAAATTTCCATATTAAATTATCTGCGTCCAAATTTTGATGGAAGTCGTTAGACAGGATTCCTCCGTAACAACTTCTGAAATGACGAGTTGCGTTTTCATCGCGGTCATTGGGAAGAGAATTTAATTTTTATAGCTGTTAATTGCAGGTGTTGGGGAAATTGTCACACCAGTAGCCATAGCAACCTTGGTTCGCTCTGTGGGCACAACAAAAAATACGTAAATAAATTGAACCTTCCCTTTAATAATAGCTTGTTTCAAAATAAACGTCGAGCGGTCCAAAGTATTTGCCGCTGATCTTAAGGTATGACGCCCAACGAATTTTAGTTTTTTTTGTATTTTTTAATTTTAGATGAAACCTCCATGTGGCTGCTCGCCCCTTTTAAGGTAACTTACTAAGTACAAAGTTTGGGGATAGTTGGGAGGAAATGTCAAAAGATATTTTATGGATTCGATTCCAGAAATTCGCTTTTGACTTTTTGACATTTTGAAATCTTGAGAAAAACCTTCGCTCAGTGTTGTCACTTGTCAGTGTAGTAGGACTTGAATCAGCAACATCCCGCATCATGTATCTCGGTACTATGGTAGGTTTGAAAGATAGAAGCACCTCATGACCCAGTCTGTTGTATGAATGTATGAATAGGATGTAAACAATTTGATGGAAGTCGTTAACACAAGATTCTTCCACAACAGTTTTTAGATGATGTATAAATTCGGTATCGTACTAGGAAAACGCTTAAGTCCCGCCGCGTTGATGGATGAGCTTTTTTTGTAAGTTTTTTGTTTGCGTTTTTTTTTGCGTTTGTTTGCACTTTTACTTTGCAAGTGCTTTTTGAATGCATTGTAGGTGATTGTTGTCAAGTTTCTACTGTTACTTGTTAATTGTTTGTTGGATGAGCGTAGCGAGCGTAGCGAGTGAAGCGAAGACTTCAATTTCACTGACCCCCCAAAAAATTTAGATCGGGTGTTTTTTTTTTGTTTTGTTTAATCCAACGAGTCAATTTTGTTTCAATGAGCATCTAAGTAAATTTTCTATATTTATTGGAGACGGATTCAGATTAGATTAAAGGCGTTGATTGGATGAGCGAAGCGAAGACTTCAATTTCACTGACCCCCAAAATATTTAGCTCGGGTGATTTTTTGTATTGTTTTTGTTGTTTTTTTGCTTGTTTTTTGTTTTTTCTGACTGTTTGTTCGCTCTCTACCGGGCAAACGGCATCCCAACAAGCACAAAATGTTGGCCGCTTATGGCCCACAAGCGGCAAACTGCTGTAAATGCTGGCCATAAGCGGCCCGCAAAGCACAAAACCAGCAGCTGGCCGAGTGCGAGTGGCCCATAAGCGGGCCGCAAGCACAAACCAGCTGCTGGCCGAGTGCGAGTGGACCATAAGCGATCCATAAGCACAAAACAAGCTGCTGGTTCAGTGCGAGGCAAAATATAAATAAATAGGAATTATTTTGTAAACAGCTGGATTAGTTCACTTTATTTGATCATTTGTTATAGTTAATATTGTGTCTATCTTGGCTACTACTCTTGCTTGTATTAATGTGTTATTAATATTGTTATGCTTTTTGTTTTTATTTACCTAATGAGGGAAATAGCTGTTTTTCCCTAAAACGTTGTCCTAGTTAAAATAAAGAGTTTTTTCCACTAATATATTAAAATATTATACAATGTATTTTGCGTAAAAAAATCACACACAATTTAAACAACTTTGATAAGTTTATTTGTTTGTATAAATTGAGCAACAATAAATGAATGCGAGATACACATTCACATTGCTATAAATGAATTGGCACTATTTAGTATTTTCTCCTTCACTACAGGACTGATACTATTTTTTTGCTGGGCATATAATGTATATCTTACGCCATCGTAATGAACACGATATTAAACCACGAACGTAGTACGTACGTAAAATATTAAATACCCTGAGAAATATAATATAATAAATTATGTTCTCATGTTTTCAACTGTAATTATACCTGAAGAAGAACCACTGTTTTATTTTGCGTAATGTAAAGTCTGCTTAATATAATAATCCTTAATTAATGTAACTTTCTGACATTTTTAAGGCTAAACAATTTTTTGGAAAGATAAACATAGCCGGGGATAGCCCTAATATTATAGTCAATACTTCAAATTATAATAAGACTATTTTATCGCGACTTTCATAACAGCATGCGCAACAATTATTACAAATAACATGTATGAGATAAATTGTATTGTCTCCGTTGTATTACTCCATCTTTCTTAACTAAGTAAAAAGCAAAACGAAGTTCTAGTTGAAAGGTCATTCAATAAATAAATCGAACATGGTATATTTTACAATTTCGTTAGTCGAAAGTAAATCTCAATTCGTAAATAAATAAATAATGAATATAATAAACATGGTAACATTCGTCAAGCAGATGTATGCGCGCTTCCTCTACATGAGTTGGATTAGCACGCCTAGCCTTCAGTGTCACCGTAGCCGAGTGGTTATGGTACCTGCACATTTCAGATCCAGACCAGCAAGACGCCACGCAGCATCGAGTTCGAGTACGGTTGTTGGCGATAAATTTTAATTTGTGCTTATGTTCCTAATAAAATGACCATGTATCTTGTTTCTAGTTGGTGTTAATAATATACGAAACGGATTAATAGATGAGCAGTAATAATTTTTTATATGCATTTTGCAATGATTAAATAGCACGCCTCCTCTGTTTGCTACTAAATAGCGTTAGTGTTCTCCGCTTGGGACTGGGAATTTGCTTTCAAAAGAATCTTATTTAACCTCAAAGCTGCTGGATTTGCTACAGGCATCCGCTTATAGACCACAGGCGGCTAGCCGGTTGTGGTCCATAGGCGGTTTACCGCTTATGGCAACCTTCTGGTCGTTGTGCCAAAGCCACAGCCTTTCCACAAGCGGCAGCCCATAAGCGGAAGTAATGGCTCAACAGCAGTTTGCCAGTCGATTGCCCGAAGTTTGTGCTAGTTGGATATCCGATCTTGATGAAAATTGGAGGGGCCCTTCTAAATCTCTGAACTTAGAGGTGTATTGTTTTTGGGTACAATCGAAGAAATATTTCTCATGAATATCGTACTTTTACGATTATGACCAAACGGGTGGGGCTACAACGTTCATGTTATACATGGACATTAATGTTACGGTGATGTAGTACTTTTTGAAAGAAAAGTTGAAAAAGCTAGCCAGAATCCATAGAAATAAAGGTTTTAATATAAGTTTTTTACGGTAAATAATAACAATTGACAAGTAACAATAGAAACTTGACAACAATCACCTACAATGCATAGGCAGCAAAGCAAAGCACTTGCAAAAGTAAAGATATCCCATGCAAACTAAAACTATAAAAAAAAAGCTCATCCATCAACGCGGCTGGACTTTAAGCGTTTTCCTAGTAAAAAGTGCATGGTCATTTTTCCGTACAGCGATAAACAATAAACAATTGTTCGTCTATATTGGTTAATGGCTCTGCTTCCAATGCACAAGGTCCATGGTTCCATTCTCGCTTATGACAGAAGTTTTTTAACTTCTCATGTGGACTTTAAACCATTAGATCTTGACTTAGGAATGCGACTTTGGAGCTGTCCCGTCCAAGTAGCGAGATACGTAATACATTCTAAGGTTGTTCCGAATTAGCTTAGTTGATTCTGGCGCTGTCCTCGGATGGAATCGTGTCCAGCTTGATTGCCGGTAACTAGATGGTCATTGTTTGCTTCACTCGCTTTTTGATGGTTTCGGCTTGGTCTGTTTTAATTTTATTGACCTATACTGAAAATCAGTTATGTGACTGAGTGGGTAGACACTAATTACGAATTCATTTATTTATTTATTCACAAAATATAAAAACAGCAAACACTATTTCACCCATAGATATCTTAACACCTATAAGAGGCTAGATTAGCAGTCATTGGTCCACTTCCGTGAGCCATCTTGAAATTCTGTTTGCATGTTAATTAAATGGGGGCGATTTGTAGCGAAAATATTTTTAAAGATGGCCGTCAGTTTGACAGCTGAGCATAGCCTTTAACATCAAATGATTAGGCCCTATACTAAATTCCCTTATGCAATATCTTCTTATTGTTTCTGTTTGTTCAATCCCTTACTGTACAAGCTAAAACTATATCAAACAATCCAGTAAAATACTTTATTGCATTAAAAAATCATAAATTGAAAACGCCAAATCGCCATCTTGAATTGGATTTTCGACGCTTCAATTTGCTACGCTCGCGCCTTTGCGGATGTATTGGAGACTGCTAATCTAGCCTACCATAGGCGTCTATGATTTCACCTTACTGTTGTCTACAGAATTCCATATGCTCGTATTGATGTAAAATCCCCATTAGGTCGTTTACCAAATTCAAGATACTCACAACAAATAAGTAATCATCTATTGCTATATTGAAATATATATCAAGTATATGAAAATTCACTAATTTAAACAGTCGTTTATGCCAGTTTGTTTGCCACAATAACCAACTGAATGTTATACTAATCTTTGTATCTCTCGTATCAATTTCACTAGATTTTGTATTAATTAATAGCTTAAGTTGATTTATAATAGTTTCTATGTATTTAGTGTTTAACTTTAGTAAGTTGGCACTTGTGGTCATGTATAATATAAAATGGGATTGAAATATAGATTATCTACCATTATATAACTGTGCCAAGGTGAGACTCATTAAATCAAACGTTACTAATACACTCTTCTATAGCATGCTCCTGTAATGGTTGTGTGGTACTAGGGTGGGAGGGGGGGGGATTTTTCCTTATCTACGATCTCTTTCATGTAGCACATTTTAATTAGGGATGCGACACAAAAAGCGACAGCCTGTCAATACACCATTCACCACCGTATCAATCCAAGCCAGATCGAAGCGATTGCCCCAGTGGCAGTAGCAGCTGGGAATAAATTAATATCGGTTGCAACTTGTTTCGAGCTGTGCGCATGCTGATTGACATGTGTTGGTGGGTTTTAATCAGGAAAAGAGACAAGTGTAGGCGTTCAAGAAATATCGCCTTCGGGTTACTACAACTTTCGGACGAAAGAGTTCAGTGGGGATGTCGGGACACGTTGTTTACAGCGGACACGTCACTTGTTAGCTGATAGAACACATCACTTCACACTGTTAAAATAATTGATTATTAATATAAATGATACGTCACATATTATCCAATGTATCTAAAATTACAAGTTGGCCTACACAATGTCATGTTATTTAAATTTAATAGAATACAAAATATCAACATACAACACTTACAGTCGTTTTTCCCAAGCCTGCATTAATATGGATGTTTCATAATTTTTTATATTTTAATTTTTTATCGGCATACATACACTCATCCACGGAAAACTCGAATTCTACAAATCTCTTATTTCAACTCGTTCGTAGATGTTAATTTAACTACTTCTTTACTAGAGATTACTCTACCAATCAGAGTTACACATTGACAAAAAATAATATTGACGCATCAACTTGCTACGGTTTCGGTGTGTTTTAGATGAATTTGGCAAACCAATCGTCACTCGGAATGTGCCAGCGTATGAATTCTCCAGTATCATTTAATTTAAATAAAAATTAATAAAAATACAAGTACAGAAAATATCACACCTTATACTCGAGAAATACTCATGGAATTTATCATTTGTGTTACAATAAAATTTGATTGGGCCCTTAATATTGAATTAACATTTTCAATTTATGTTTTAAATTATTTTAATGTGCGTTGCGTGTAAATGTGACGCCGACATTTTCCTAACGATTAAAAAACAAGATTGTACAGTTTTATTTTTCCCAGTTAAAATTAATGACTGAACGAGGGAGATGTAGTCATAAAACCAATAGTGCCAAATTAATGTAAAATAGATTCAAAGGTGACTTTGTCCCTTCTTCGCTTCGCTGGTCAGAACTATTTATTACCTTTGGACACTATAATGAACGGAAAACAACTTGCACGAAAAAATGTATTTTTAAATATTTAAATCGCAGCAAAGTTTCTCAGAAAATCGTTGGTGATAATTGGCGACATTGTAAACACAACGTATAGAAACGTATGGAATAATTTGCAATTTGTTCCCATGGAGTAATTATGAAAGCTTCAGATGTTAGCACAGTTGTGTATACTGATTAATACAAAGAAAAAGAAAAATACGAAATATTTAACACTAGAGGAAAAGCTACGAAGTTCTCCCGAGTAAATTATCTCCTCCATCCTCCGGCGCAGAACGAGTTACCACACGCCGCAAACACAGAAATAGTTCACTTCTTTAATCGCGTGTTGTCTTTCGGTCACTGGAATTTTATCAATGCCCAGAATAAACGGTTCATCACTCATTAAATATCTAACTCAAAACGAAGAAAAAATTAAATTAACATATTTGGCCGTATTCTCTTGTCGGTTGTAGAATAGATTCGAATTGCATGTGAATATTTTAGGAATGTCGAACTAATAGTCGTAATGGGAAGTGGGTATTATATACGGAGCGCGGTCCCTCGCATGCTATTCTATCTATGATGGAGATGATTGTTAATTTCGCTCCATTCATAGCTTGTGAGCGATGTTTACGTGTGTAACACAGGACAGATGGCTTGCGTGGACATTTAACATCAGAGTCCAACCCCCTTTAATGTGACCAGACGGGAGTTTTTACTGTACATGCTGCTTACAATTATTTTTAATTGCAGGGCCCATTTTTTTTAAGTTCACATTTGTGTGAAAAGTTTCTAAAAATTACATTATGCATTAAAAATACCCTTGTATGTCAGTTTTTTATAGAGGAATATAGAATATAAATAAATCACAAAACAAATAAATACATCGATAGACAGTAAAACGCAGATCATATGGATTTAATCAACGTATAGTAAATTTTCAGAATTTATACTATTGTTCTTACATCATAAAGCAAGTTATAACAAATAAAGTTGTTTTATCTAAAAATAAGGGTTGGTTTTCTGCTAGAGTTAAATAATTTAACTAAATGACAGGTAACTTTAATCAAATATAAATTTAAAAATATTACACACAAATGTATTAATGTAGTAATAGATAAAAACAGTGCAACATACAAATGTGTTTTTGAAATGTGAGCATTGATCTGTGTTCGATTTCTTGATATATTCGTTTAGCAACATAATTTTAATTTTGCTTAATCAATTTCACCCAAACACTTTTATTAACTTTTGTTTCTTTCAGTTTTTGTTAATATTTCCGTAAAAGTGCCAATTTAATATTTTCTTTACCAAATGTAATGTAGTTAAAATATATAATATGTTTTAAATAAAAATGTAATACTAGTTCCACGAGCCGTGCCGGTGCTGGTGCTGTGTGCCCCTCTATCTTACCAAGCATAGACTCTAGAATCATATGCACAGCGACATATGGCATCCCATCCTCTGACCTCACCGTGTCACCATCCCATCTCTTGTATGTGACACGGGATAACAGGCCAATACCTCATAGTACGGTGAAAGTACGTATGATGGAAAGCACTTCAAGCACAATGACTGGTCGTCAAAAGCTTTCCTGTCCGAACTTTACATTGCAACAGATTGATTCTATTGTAGGGCTCGCTCATTAATGTTGGGAAGAATGATACAGATCAATCGATAGGGAACTACTTTCGTAATTAGAGTTACGCTTTCATTTTAATGAGACTTTAAAACATGAAAAATTTCTAGTTACGTCATGAATAGCGGTAAAAACAACGTCAGGTGCAGCTAATCTATATATCAGGACAAGGTTTTTCAACAAAAACTATTATTTACTTAATTTATCTGAAGAATTAATTACTTTTGTAAATTAGCAATAGGCCTACATTATATTATTAGAATACATTTGTGGACAAATTTCTTTGCAATTATTTATTTATTTATCAAATTAATCTTGCAACTCTACAGTTATTTTGTTTTATAATAATTAACTTTGTGTATTCGTAATATGTTTTAATGTCACAAACTGTATGAATCTACAGGTGGCTTGAGGAATCCATAATGAAAAAACCTGATTTATTTTCTCAGTTCATCTTCCGAAAAGATTTCACCTACACATGAATGCATCAATTATTAAAGACTATTGATTTGAATTTAGTATGCGATTAAAGTATTTTACATAAAGGTGAGAAACCCCTATCTGGTAAGTTTATTGACGGATAAGATTTGTTATTTAGTGTAAATTTAAAAATTTAAATTACCAGTCCTAAATATATTATTTGACATCCAGTATGGGATGGGTCCTTTGAAGACAAGTTCATCTGAAACATTGGTATCATGTCTGTCATGTATATATGAACGAAGTAGCATTGAACGCGCAAACAATAAAGTATCAATTGATCTGGTTGTTATAGTGTTTTAAACCTAACAACCTGTGAAAGTAAACATTCTTTCTGGGTGGTCCTGTGCATACCTAATAGGATTGAAAGAATAATTGATTACTGAAAGTCAGTCACCTTGAGTGGCAGAGTGTGATTGACATTAGATCATACAATAATATTGTTTAATGAACGAACACACATTGCCTATATGTAAGATTGAAATCTATTCTCAATCTTGAGATGATAAATGACTATTCCTGCTCTTCGATCTAGTGCGCAGGTGCAAATATTTCATCAATCGTAATTGGACGATTCGGATGGCAACGGTGGCAGAGTTAGCTGTCGAAACATTGGTCTTTTCTTTGCTCGCTCGGAATTAATGAGGAATTCGACAGCAGATTAAGCTAGCGTTTATGAATGTCAACTATGTGCTTGCTGTTAAAGACTCATAGTACATAACATCAGATTATGTGACCAGACGATTATGTTAGCTTGTCGAACATGATTTCATTTTCCTTCAAAACATCCTCTAAACACGTTTGAATATTTAAAACATTGCAAATGGCCTTATTTGATGAAATGTGTATCCTACTACTGAACATTATTACATTTGATTAAAATACTTTTTAAAGTTTTTTACTCGTTCTAGACAACATTAAATAAATTGAATTAATAATTCTTAGTTTTAATAAATTTTATTTATTTGGTGTTATAAAGAAAAGCAAGAAAAAGTATTCAAAAAAATGATTTCAATATAACCTTAGTGTTAAAATAATCTTAGCATTTATAATATTATTTCATTTATTAGAGGATTTATTTCAAATAGGGATGGCACCGGGTTCCCCCGAATCCAAACATTACCCGAATCTATAGGCTCTACTAAGGATTCGGATCTTCTCAGGGTACTATTCAGTGTTACATAAACATCAGCACAATAAATCACTGCAGATTTGTTTTAATACAAGAGTAGTGGTAATGGAAATACTTATCAACTCACTCATTGAACTGTTGGGCAATTTCCATATCCACGAGATTTTAACATTTACGATGATTTACTTTGGTGGAGTGTTAATTGATAGTCGGCAGAGAAACCGAATTCACAATTTTACTACCAATTGTCATCCCTGGTTTCTATCACAATTTTTATCCTTTTCGAGTTTTCGCCATCTGTATATCTACGTGACATTGTCCACTAGCTCGCAAATCTTCGATTATTTTATTATATGAAACCTAGAATACCTAGAACACCATTGGCACAATTATTTATCCTACTTTAAACTCAGCACTATTCCATTCAAGTATTCAAAATTCAAATACATTTTCTTAAGTGTTATGTCATTATTATCATTCATGTATTATTGTTAAGTTGTTTATTCCATGATATTAAATTATAATATAGGGTTAAACTACCTTTGCCAATGTATCACGACCATGGCCATTTCCTCATGACATATGTGCAATCATCGATTATTTGTGATACAGTCAGATCTGCTGTCGGATGTAGGTTTAAATTTCGTAATAGAAATCCAATTTATTCCGCTGCTACGAAAACAATGTTGGGTGATCACATGGATCCAACTTATTTATGAATAAATACATTTACGTAGGATTATCACATGTTTCTTTCAAATAATGTTGTGAATCCTTGATAGTTTAAGTTTTTTTAATGTACACAGTACAACATTCCCGAAGGAAGTCCTGGAAGAAGTAAGGCACTGCCTGCTCAAGAGTTAAGTTGATACCTATTGTACGCGGGTAAAGTTATTGCCAACTGGGCATCACATTGATAGTAAAGTCGAACGCTCATTGCCAACTGGGCATCACATTGATTGGTGCCATTGCATACAAATGAGACGTAACGACCGAATAACCAACAATCAATACCTTTAATAGTAGGACGATGATCACCCTACTTAAAAGCAACCACCACCCCACCCCATCCTCCTCTCAACACAATACTTAAATAATCCAAATTTGGATAATTCTAATTAAACACCTTTACGATACGATAACGACAATTATCTAGTTTTGCCACTGCGGAGGTCTAATTAAATTTTGAATTTCTTGTCTAAATAATTGAACGGCTGACCTTGTGATTTGCACGCTACCTCTACCACAAGCATCCTACGCGCTTACAGCTTCATTTAAACCTGGGATGACAATTATTAATTTCAACGTGGCGCCAGCCAGAATGCTGTCGGATTATATTTTAACTTGTTACTAAGATAATAATAATATCGTGCATAAAGTCACAGGAATATCGTGTGGGAGGTATTATTCGTGTTTCTTAATGCATAACAAAGGTTAAATGATGTATTGTAAATACGAAAAGTTGGAGCTTTATAAATACATAAATAAATAAATTCGTATTTAGAGTCTACCCACTTAGTCATATAAATGATTTTCAGTGGAAGACATTAAATTTAGAGCCGACAAATTATGTATCGTATTTTATTATAACGTAAATCATTATAATTTGGCACTCATAACAAATCGAAGCGTTTGTCGACATATTATTATCTCTCGGAATTTTTATAAAGGTTATCATGATAACAGATGGATAGTACACAATGTCACCAAACCGACAAAACCCTCAAATTTATAATTTTATGTGATGCCCTAACATCGCCAACACCATTCTTATTGCCTACAATGCAAATTTTTACGGACATATTATATGTTTATCTAGATATATAGTGGTATAGGAATAGGATTGTGTTTCTGGTTATGCAACATGTAAATTTGTTTCGATTACAACCAAATAAATAATAATCAGCAAGTTTCGAACTTTTAATTGATGAAATTAGGGATTTCCATGAGGTCTTGTAGCCCATTAAGTTGCACAGATTACTTCCACAACTTAATTAATTGTTCTTCGTTCAATTTATTGACATATCATGTCGGGTTGTTTGCATAATCCAATCATTCAAATTAATTACGTTACAATAGTTTAAAATATGATTTTACCAAATTCTGTTACAAATTACAATTATATGATTTTTTTAAAACAACAGTCGAAAACCAGGACAGGGCTAAAAAGAGACGTATTTTTTAGTGTTACCTACGCAAAGTAGAAAATATAACTAGGCATAGAACTATTGTTGTTTGATAGGTGTACTACCATGGTACTAGCAACTCCAGTATCTACATGCTGTTGCCGATATTAAAATAACACACATACAAGAATCTTGTATAAAGAAAACCAAGCCTTACATATACTCAAAAGCATTGAAGGGCCAAAATAAAATACACTTCTGTCATTTCGCAAACCCAATTCAATTCAATTTGAAATTCGCAGGAAAGACAATTGTTTAAAAAAATATTTTTTCTCTCAGTCAGCCTCTAGAAAACCAGTTGAAAATTAATATCACAAAAACACAACTACCTATGTTGAATGGTGTGCTTGGGCGAATTGAAGTTTGAAATTATTTTGAAGAGGCGATATTTGCCGTGTACCCGATCAGAGAAATTTGTAAAAAACATAGTTTTGATTTTCTAAAAGAGTCAGGTTTCAAAGCCATTCACTATTTTTTGACTTGGAAGCAAATTTGGGAAAATAAAAAAAAACGCGGTCGAATAGCCTTAACCTTTTAACACTTTCAAAGTCGGTGAGCAATTTAATTGACGAATTCGGCACTAGCGTTAGAAGGAGGAGGGAGAATAGTAACTATCATCATGAAAACGATTTTATTTTATCCAGAACACAATTGGCATGTGTTTTCTTTTTTCATGTACCCAAATGTCACCAAATATATAATAGTTTGTAAGTTCAATTCAAGTTTCATGAAGGCTGGGTAACACCTCGAAGACGCACTAACTATGCTTGGTGTAGTGTATTAGCGATGGAGTTACGCCTTGGCTGCGGTAACGTGCCCTAGATGTTTTCATTTCGTATTCTATATTATTTTAAGTAGGTCTACATTTAATTTGACATCGAATTAATATGTTCACCGTTGCAAATCAAGATTAAATAAACAAATAAAAGCAATATGAACGATCAGTGTAATAAAAGTTCAAACGTTTTCAATTCGAATCACTGCAGGAAAAGCTTTAAGACATTGGGGGAATATAATTTAATTTTGGAAGCTTCAGGGGATATCCGGAGGAAAATTCATTTCTACATTTTTGCGTAAAGGATTCCAGCAGATATAATCGAAATTATTCTTTATGGGGCCGAAGGGTTTAACCTTTCTATTTCATTGTTTTGAAATTGTTTCGAACGAGATCGAACACCCTTTTGGAAAATAAAAACAATAACAGCTAAACTCGACGAAAACAGAATTAGCCAAATCCCAAGACGTAAAACATACTTTCAAAGAAAACTGCAGGCGTAAAAAATAAAAATAGAAATGGTGAAAGTGAAAGTGAAAGTCAGAAAAATACGAAAAAATATTTTTCCCTTTGTTTTGTGTTTCTTTGTAGATGCGTGGGGGTGGGTGGGGGGTGAGGGGGGAGTTTTAGTCTTGAGCGTGTGTTAGGATGTACCCCCTGGAGGTATTGACGCGGCCAAAGCGACACAAAATGAAATGTAAGGGGTTGGTGGGGGGAGGCGGCTGGAGGGTAAAACCTAATAAAAGACACAGTAGTAGATACAGGATTGAAATAAAGAACAAGACGGCCTTAATCATTGTACAGCGCATACAACTAAGCTGACCCCTAGGCGCCACCACACGCAGGGAAATCATTTAAAGAATTGCTTTCTCGGAGGAAAGACGACGGTTTCGAATCAAATATACCAGAGAGCGACGGGCTGAAATAATGTGGGGCATTTCTTTTTTCTGTTACTTTTTATTAAAGTTTTTACTGTTTATCCCTGAAGCTATGACGTCCAAAGAAAGGCTTTGCTGACAATTCCTTATAACCCACTATAGCTGACGAATTAAAGCGAATGTACCCAGATGTCGAGAAGATATGTGAAACAATATATTTTTTATATAAGCTTGGGTTGAGTATTTATTAGCGAGCAAAGTGTTGATAATAAATTGAGATCATAATACACTATGCAGGCTTTTTCTAATCTTGTGTTATACTTGAAGGTAAAATAAATCCCTGGAAGCACAATGCACAACAAGAAAACACAGTATTTGAACGATTTAATATAATATCTTGAGGTAGTGTGACAAAATACATATATATTTTATTTTATTTTATTGGGGGGGGGGGGGGGTCGTTTTCATTTTTGATCACCTTACCCGAAATATAAGCTACATTAAACTTTTCGTTACCCCGAGAAAATTCATTAGTTCACTATGAATATAATCACGAGTACCTACGAGTATGTCAACCACTGATTGTTATATTTCCAATAAAAAATATCGATCTTTGGTTGGTTATCACTCACTCGTCGTCTGCGTCGGGGCCTACAGGGTTGGATTGGTCGCTTTGGTTTAATGTCCCACACTGAAAATCAGTTATATGATATGAGTGGGTAGACTCTAAATACGAATTTTATTAATTTATTTTTGTGTAACTAATAACGATACGATCACAAATCAAAAATACGATCACACTTCACATATAACACATAACATAAAACAACCTCATTTTTTTTTGTTTTTTATCTGAATATAGGATAGACGTTAAATAAAAAATGATATAAATGAATGCTTCCTCTGACATAATAATTTGAGAAACGTTACATGTCATATTTGGGTTCGCAACTCATCAATTTAGATTCCATATGAGCACTTGTGATTCCTGATTTGTCTTATTTGCAGAGTTAATGTCGACACCTGCACCTGCAGTACTTTACAACAGTCACCATGGAGTTACATCTTTACTCGTGGTTTGAGGTGGGTTTTGGGGGGGATTTATATTTTATAAATTAGTTAAATTGTTCTTGGACATGGATATGTTTAGTTGTAGTCTGTTAATCGTTACAAACTTTCACGAGCCAATGTACTCCATACTCTAGTAGGAAATTAACACAAATTTTAATATAACATTAGCTCCCTAGATACACTCATGCTGTTAATAAGACGCTTAGACATTGACTAGAAATAAAAGATTTTGACTGATGATCGGTCCAATTACTTACGTAATTTGTCAAGTAAAAAACAGTCGAAAAGCTCTGCAGATTTAATTAAACAACAAGCACACCTAAGGGAATGCTAAGCAGTGCTATTGGTGGACGGAATGATGGATGAATTGTCGAAGTGATGAAATTCCTTTCGGAGCTTCCGCTGACAAAGTGAAAATATTCAGCCATGACGTTCTTTGGAAGGGAGGGGGAAGAATTCAAACGTCACGACGTTCCATTTTAAGTTTGTGGATTGAAACTCTTCATTAACTTACTACCGAAGTCAAATATATTAATGATATTGTGAAACGCTTCGCGTCTTACTTACTTAAAGCAATATTAAATATATGTTTTAATTGCTGGTTATTAAATCTTAATTTTGTAACGGTAAAAGCTCTAATAATCGTACAATGAGTTACATTGCTTACATATTATGTTGTATAAATTAATTTTAATTTTTAAAAACAAAGTTCTGACTTTTCCATGGAGGTTCCTTGTCAAACGAAGAACTACGATTTCATAAACATTTTTAGATTTTTAGATTTTACGTTTTAACAATAACTTAAATTCGTTGTAAATTAGTGTGATGTGTGAAGATCATAATATATGACTAGGAAAACGCCAGAGTCGTTGTCAGACGAGTGAGTGAGCCATGTGTTGAGTACCTGATAACATTCCCTTTCCTCCCCTACCTACTAGGCCGCTTCGCGAACGCTTTTTCTAGTCGTGTTGATGGATGAGCTTTTTTGGTTAAATCGCTTTTTTTCTATGAATAGAATAACTTTTTCAACTTTTTCTTTCTAATTGGCAATACATTATTATAACCTGAATGTCCATGTGAAATATGAACGTTGTAGCTCCACCCGTTTGGTCAGATTCGGCCCAAATGTCAAGAAAATATCGCATTAAAAATCGAAAAAATTGTAAAAGTACGATAATCATGAGAAATATTTCTTCGATTGTACCCAAATACGTGGCAAGTCTAAGTTCACAGATTTCGAAGGTCCCCTCAATTTTTCATTAATATCGCATATGCCGTTTGACCGGTAGAGCGTTAAAAAACCAAACAAAAATACAAAAAAAAACACACCCAAGCTAATTTTTTGGGGGGTCAGTGAAATTGAAGTCTTCTCTTCGCTCAACCAATAAGGCTGGATCTGGTGGACAGCATGGGTCTTTCCTCCCTAGGCTGTCATAGACCATAGAGTGACGCATTATGGTCTTACTATTGACGAGCCTACCAACTAAACTCAAACCACTATCATTTAACCTAGAATATATCTTATAAAATATGGAAAACATTACGAAATACATCTAACGATTGCAAGGTTTACTCAATCTCCCAGCGGAATGTTGGGGAACCTTGAGAGAATATTATTCGATACATTTGGTCACTGATGCACTCACCGCCTGACGAACATGATTCGATAAAAAAAATTCAAGAACAAACCATTGTCGTTAAATTAAATCATACACATTTGCTGCATTTTTTCAATTTATTATTTCTTGTAGGTTTAAATCGCAACGGATTTTGCTCATTTTGTTAGCAGTTCTCAGTTAACTAGTACCGGATGTATGTTTAAAATTTCAGTGCAATAGGTTCAGCGATTCGGCTTATTTTCGGCGTTAACATAAAACTCAGTGGCTGCGCTCTCTCGTCTTATTAATATAACGAACCGTTCTTTGGTTCGTCAACAGATTAACAGCCACTCTAATTTAAATTGAATCAACTGGGTGCGACTCTAAATACGAATTTATTTTAAGGATTATTTATTTATATTTTTAATTACATTCACCAAACAAATTTTAACGTCAGGTTTCATGCCATAGAAAAGTACTGTGTTGGATATATTTTACATAATTATTACAAATCGTTCAGGATTATTGTTTAAAAAATAAATTATTTGAATTTAAAACAATTCTAATTACCTTTCAAATAAGTATTTTGTTTGCATTTTTTAATCTCATATAATTATATATCTCATTTTCGAAGCAAGAACCATACTTCAACTAATTCATTTTTTTAAATTTTACTTGAACGATTTGAATGAAATTTCAAAAATCTGTTCTCGGTCTTCTAGTGATTATACGTACTGAGGATTTCATTAAAGCTTCTATCTCATAAGCACCTGCTATTGTTATTACCCGTAAAGCTTGGTACATTTTGCAATAAACCCCGGATACCTAATACGACTCCGGTGTTGTTTTATTATGCTTGGGTTATGTTGAAATTAGGTTCTGTAATCTACAAGTTTATATATTTACGTAGGCATCATCGTAAAATGCTTTGTTTGCAACATCACTGGTGTAATTTTGTTATAAAACTGGAGATGAAGACGTTTTGGGGGAATCAACAGGTCACGATGTTGACTTTACGAGGTGGTAAGAAGGAAAGTGGGGGGGGGGGGACTGCAACGTGTGGGATACAAGGGAATATAGAATATTGTTTTTAGTAAAACATAAAGTTCTTGTGTTATTACAAGTTGATTATTCAATTTTATAACTTACCACACAAGAACAAAATTAAATCAAAGTCATTGCATCCATGAACGGCCAAGTAACTTATGGCTTAGTCGCCAATATCTAGAACGTGAAATACAATAATTATTTATGCTATGTGTTCAACCTAACAATAATCAGGGAGATTGAACAAAATGTTTGTTACAAAAAGAAATAGTTGTGTATGGTAAACAAGAATTGCACATAAACTACATCTTAGTTCTACTCTAAATGCACACTAATTAATGTATGTTAAGTCACTTAATGAAGTTGGAAGTAATAGTACGCCTGTTTCAAAGGACATAATGCCACAATTTAACAAATAATCTTAAGAGGGTATAGGACACATTTTTTGGCTGTTAGCAAATAGCTATTCGCTCGGTAAAGAAGCATCCGAAGTATATGAAACTTTGCGAAGTTGTCAATAAAGCATATGGACATGCCTTGCGGTCATAGATTTTACAAATTTTATCTTTATCATCCAGAAAACAAATCACGAATAAAGTCAATTTTGGACATTTTAACAAAATCGAAATTCGTGAAAATTAATATATTATTTATAAATTAGTAGAAATTTTTTAAATGTGTTACTGTAATGCCCTATATTTCCACTTTCATGATATATGTTTAAATTATCATACACATGTGGTGTCAGTCATCTGAGCGAACAGCAATTTGCCTAAAGCGCATAACATCTCCTAAACGGCGCCCATGTATTGGCCAAGCCATGAGAATCGATCACACGAGTCCCCGATTCAAGATCCTGTGAGTTCCCATTAAGCCACTTTCGCCGGCACTTAAACCACCAGTTGTTAAAACTAAACGATATCCCTAGAAACTAAACCAAATTTTAATATCACACAGAAGAACATCAAATGATAAGAAAACGGCCTAACGTAATTTCGTTCCGCGTTTTAGTTAAAACATTCACCCTGAATTACGACTACATAAAAAGATTCCTTTATTGCGTTTTTCGCATACCGGTTCGCACCTTCGTTTTACTGCTTTAGCGCCTCGACATTGATGAGAATGTGCGAGGGAAGCCAACGGCCTAATCGTAATTTGTTACTGAAACTACGTACGCCACTGTTGGACGGTGATTCGCGCGTACAGCTCTGAACATAAGCAATTCACACTTTTATTACGCGTATATGTCAGTGCAAGATTATAATATTAAATCGTGTCGTGGAATTCACCCGAAAATGTTAACACATTTTTAAAACAAAACTGTTTTATGTAATCTAACACTACTGCGATGTTGTATGAAACAGGTTTTTATGCAAATCTTTATTTAAAAAATTGCAACATAATACAATACAAATTTTAATGTAAAACATTGCAAGTCGAAATCAAAATATAATTTATAGCTCATGATTCGTACATAAAATTGTGCTCTTAAAGACTTCCAATTGTACTTTGGTATTTTTTTTATATGTGTTTGCAAGAATGTGAGTCCGTAGACACGCGATATTAGAAGCCGTGACTATTTGTGTATTACAAGATGTGTGTATAAGATATTTGTGTATGACAATGTGTGTATATGATATTTGTGTATGATAAGATGTGTGTATATGATATTTGTGTATGATAGATGTGTGTATAGTATATTTGTGTATGATAAGATGTGTGTATATGATATTTGTGTAAATGACATGATTTCTTTTGTGTTTCCGTGTACTAATAAGTATTAATTTACCAACATTTCGGACAGCCATCGCTGTCCTTTATCAAGGTAGATAATAACAACAACATAATGGACTTTTATCTAGGGTCCAGCGCCATGATAACAAAGAGTAAACAAGAAACATTAACAAAGAATATAAAAACTAAACAAGGCTCTGAAACTTTACATCATTCACGTTAGAGATCATTGAGATGACCTCAGTAAGTTTATAGGCAGGTGGAGCTTCAGGTGGCTTCTTTCTTCTCCTATCCACTCCGGCCGGAGGAAAAATAATTGTACTTACCTTGCAAGTTGAAACCAGTGGTGATTTCGGAGGTGATAGTAAATTATAGCTTATTACTACACAAAAATCGAAAGAAATCATCATGACACATGATATTTGCAAAACATATATGTACAAACATTATTAATATTTTGTTATATTATATTATAGTAACGGAACGCTACAAATTGCGTTCTCTTTCAATCTTTCGTATACTTATGTTGACGTATACTTTGAACGTTGTGTTACACTAGGAAGCTTCGCAAACGCTTTTTCAGGCGCGTTGTTGGATGAGCGTAATTTTTTAAAAACGAAAAAAACGTAAAATAGAGATTTTCATGAGAAATTATTTTTTGATTGCGCTCAAATTTCACACGAATATATTAGTTCATAAAATTAAGGTTCTGTGAAAAAATCAATACAATCGGATAAAGCATGTAGGTGTTATAAGCCGAAAAATTGTTAAAAATCGAAAAAATTGTAAAATTGCGATTTTTATGAGAAATAATTTTTCGATTACGCTTAAATTTCACAAGAATATATCAATTCATAAAATTAAGGTTCTGTGAAAAAATCATTACAATCGGACAAAGCATGTAGGTGTTATAAGTCGAAGAAATGTGTTTAAAATTTAAACAAACGTAAAATGCGATTTTCATAAGAAATAATTTTTCGATTGCGCTCAAAAACGTGGCAGTTCTAAGTTCAGAGATTTCACAGGCCTCCATAAAATTTCATCGCAATCGGAGTATCGGTTTAGCCGGAATCGTGCTAACAGACAAACAAAAATACATAAAAAAGAGAAAAAAAACATTCCAGATTTTTTTCTCCAGTGTAGTGAAATGTAATCTTTGCTTCGCTCGCTACGCTCATCCAATTATTTACCAAAAGTAAAGAATCATTTCCCAACGATGGATGAGCTTGTCACACATTTTGTCTATATATTCTGCGGAACGATGATAACAACTATAAACAAGACCGATTATAAATACAAATTACCAACAAATAAGCCTTCGTTAGAGAGAACGGACTCGTCTCAACAATCGGTTCCGACGTGTCCAAGAAAGTAATTTATTATTGTATTGACTACTTCTTGGCATTCTAGCCACGAATTCCTCAACAGCAACAGATATCTTGATTTCTTGTAACTCTAGAACATAGCGAAAACATGTATAACAAACCGAATGTTTCCACTGCTGTGTGCATGATAATAAATTATCATCATTGATGTCTTACAACATTCTTTACACGTTCAACGCAAGCCTCACTTATACATCTATTACGATTTAGAAACACATAAGAAGAATAAAACGTCTGCGAAAATATTTTTACAACTGTGAACATAAAAGCTCTTTTCTTAAAACCCAAGACAAGCTAAGCTTAGTTATCTTTCGAATCGGCCAAGTTTACGGATCCCAAGGTTAATACTTAGCGAGTTGGAAATAAGTTTGGATAAAGATTGTCAGAATAGCTAGTTCGTAATCCTGATTTCCCGCGATAAATATGGTGTTTAGAGTTAGGCCGTATAACGTTGTCGTCAAGACCTCCGCCATTAAACGGTTTTATTCTTTCGATATGTCCTCGTGTTTGCTAGTAAAGTTTGGCTGGTTTTAGTTCGACGTTAGTTATGTAAGATATAAGAACAGACGTGAAATTCACTCCTCGAAGTTACGTATTTCGAAGATTATCGCAATGAACACGAAACGATGTTAAGAAGCTTTTAGGTTTGATTTTATCGTTGGTTTTGAGACTCGTGTGATATATTTTCGGACAAGTGCAAATTTCAAAAATAAAAACAATTTGATAAAAAAAAACCCATTTTGCCCGCTAGGGGATGATCAGGTTTTTTTTAAAAACCCAGCACGTGTTGTCTTTAAAAATAAAGTATACAAATATTTTTTCAATGTGCAGAGTTGTGCGTGTGTAGGCACAGCAATGTTTTTTTAGAAAAGTTTTATTCTTGAAAGTGGTTGGGGATTTTCCGGAATTCGAACCTAAAAAAAATAGTGTCACGTTTTGGGAAGCTGGAGGTCACGTTTCTATTCGGGGACCAAATCGAATTTTAAAACGCCCGCAAATGGGGGGCGCGGTAGTCACAACCTGGCTGGCGTAATTGTGATTCCCGGGGTGGAGCGTAAATGGCGCTAAGTGGGTTAGTCCCCCCGGGCCGGGTTTTGGGCAATTCGGGGTTTTTTTTCCGATCTGTTCATCACATTACCTTTTCGCACACGCATTAAATAAAATTATATTTTCATCTTTCGGGGTTGATTTTTTTTGCTCTTATAAAAACCCCAAGTTTGGGTAAGCGTAGGTAGGCCAACTGTAGCCAAAAATTTAACTTTTCCCATTCCATATTTTGAAAAGGGATAGGGATGAAAGTAAAATATTTTTTATAATATCCCTGGGTATATTATTATGTTTGAGGTAAGAATATCCAGAAAATAATTCATAAGCAGATTATTTTTTATTATTTAATTACTATCATAGAAAAGTTGCCCGCCGAAATTGGTATTGGTCCAAGGAATTTTTTACCAATTATTTGAATTTAGAATGTTAGGTTTTCGAAGTGAAACGAGTCTGTTTGTTGTATCAACAATATTTTGCCAACAAATTGATATAACACTGAACAGCTGAAGTGCAAGGTGCAATATTAAATATTTAAACGTTACGTTTTCCCGCGATGATGTAATAACAATAAATAGTACAACTTGTATTATTTTCATCATATTTCCTGAAAATGTAAATAAATTAGGCCTACATCTATGCTTTAATCCGGATGTTGTCAATTTGTAATCATCGACAAAATGTTCTTTATTCAGAACATGACGAAACTTCTAAAATACTTGACTGCAAAAAATTGGTATTTATTATGAAAAGTTCATTAAAAAACGATTTTTCCGAATTTATTACTATACATAGGCCTACCTTTTGTGTGATAAAACGCACTACAGTGTAGTAATTTTGAGGTAGCCCCTCACATACGAAAAAAAATTGAATGTAGGCCTATGTGCCATGTAGGGCCTTTATGTGTAACAATGGGAACGGTGTGATAGCCTATTGGCATAAGCATGAATTTTAAAATTTCGTCTGAAATTGTAAAACGCGATTTAATATGAGTGTCGGTGACGGGCGAAAAACAATAAGTATAATTATTAAAAAACGAACATAAATAAATAATAAATCTATCAAACACACGGGAAAACTCAGTGGGTGACACCATACTGTCTCTGACTATATGTTTTCGGACTTTATCCCTGGACTTAAATGTGAGAATAATGTTTTTATTAAGAGTAGGCCCTACCGAAATTTAAATTGAGATCACGATAATTTAAAGTTGTTATTAAGTGTAATGAGTTGTATTTTAAAAGAGAAATGTAGGCCAATCGAGACATAACCCTTGCGTCAGGTGTCCACTTTAATGGTGCACTTACAGGCCCCATTCTTTCATTTAAAATTGTTTTCTTGTGATAACCATAGCACAAATATTCTTTATTTTATTTCTAACGTTCAACATCCGTAAAAAAAACGTAGCACGCTGAAAAACTCAACTTTTTAGTTACATCTACACGTTCTTCCACGTTATTTGCCGCTGTCTTACCTGAGTGATCACTACTGCTAGGGTTTACGTTCCGCCAACAGGCCGCGCTAGTGTGCTTTTTGGTGCCGAATAAGAATCAGCGATTTAGCTACTGAAATAAATTTTATATTATTTTTATTCGTGTAACGCCTTTATTTTGGTCTGTACAGCTGTTGCCCCAAGGCACAGAATCTTCCTAATTCTAAATGAATTTATAATCGAATTGAATAAAAAAACAAACATGTATATTGACTACAAGAGGGTTACTGCATGCATATACTTGCCAAATGCGGTTTGAGTTCATTGCTACCTACTTACATACGTGGGTTGTTTTACATAATATACGACTTTGAGATATGAAGATTCTGAAGAACACAATAATATAAAGTGGAAAAAATACATCTGAAGAAGCCTACTAAAATATTACGTATGAAACACTGATCTTACCAATCACATTAATTACATTTCGATTCATTCTTCCTGGTTTAACGCCTACTAGTTATTTGAAACAATAAACCTATATATACAGAGTCTGGTGAAATGCCACAGTCTGATTATACCGCTTTACGCCGCTTTATCAAAGTGGAAAAGAAATATTGGCCAAATAGGATTGTTTATTTATTACCGTTAGGTGTGGTTTGGAATCCGAATAGGTAATAAACAAAGACGGCTTGATAAAGTTATACGAAAGAGTTATGAAATGGTATTATATCTTGAGGCTATGAGGGTATGCAGAAATTGAATACAAGGTGGTGGCGTACTGCTGTGGTGCAGCTTAGCTTGGCCAACATCCAGCCAAAAAGTCTACATGTTACAAATATGTTTGTAGTAGAGTTGAAGACAGTATGAGCCATTTCCCAAATCCAGCAATGGAATAGGGTTCGGCAAACTCCAGGTTACTCCACCTAGCCGTCTTACACAGTGCCTGTATACTTGATTGTCGATATAATAGCATTTACTAAATTGGGAGAAGTAAATTACTCCGGGTGGTCGTTTAAAAAGTTGACTTACCTTAAGTTGTGATGATTCGAGCCTACAAGGTAATAAAACAAAGGAACTACAATAAAAAGGTTTATTACGAAGGATTTGGAAATGGTTTATATTTAGGGCGCGTACGCTTAACGGAGTACTAAGCGAAATTGAATACAGGATATGTGGGTAAAAATGGCGTTCGTCAGAAACAGGGCTTCCGCCAACATCGTCATCAAGTATAGCATGTTTAACAAATATATGTATGAGTAAAATGCAGTAAGCAACTTTTTCAGGCAATACACTAAAATAGCACAGCAAAAACAAATTTAAAATTTGGTTAACAAAAATGGAAACTATACGATTTAAAATATTATATACCTGCTGCGTCCACCGGTTCAAAACTCTTATTTTTGTACAAGTACATTTAAAATTCATTCAACACAAATCAGAAATTATATCCCTAACCAGTCCAGAGTACTAACATTAAACAATAAACAATATCTAGTTCAAAATAAGTTTGCACTAGAACTTACAAGTACTGAATAAATTGCAATGGAATATTGTGAAGGTTTTGTCCCATCAAAAAAGTATTTTTTTTCTTTCTCTTTACTTCAGGATCAAAATATTTCTTTAATATTCCAAATTCAAGTACATTTTCTTGACTTTCTGTATAATACGTAATGAGTCAAGTACATAGTACTAATAACATAACCTTAGAGTCCTCCAACCGATTAGAGAGTGTACTGACATATGCTTAACTGTCCATTAAAATTATATAATACAATTAACAATTATGTACTTACGCTAGTATTACATTAAATGTCCATGCGAGCAGCATGCTATCAATAATACAATAGTATTATTTACAAAAATGAAGATAATCAAATTAGAAGTAAAGTATGAAAATAAATGAATGAAATTATTTTAAGACATGATGTAAAATTGAAATAAAATGTTATTGTTATGTTTTGCAACAAATTATGGAATCATCAAATATATAAATTTGTTTAATATATTTCCGGGAATAAGTAAAGCAATGTAGACAAGATTGTATAACTACGTAATGATAAAAGTACAATAGTACGTGAAGCACACCCACCTTAGGAATCCTCCATCCATTAGTAGAGAACTAACATTTCATGTTCAACCTTCCATTAGAAATGTATGTAACTCTAGTCGAGTAAGACTAGCGTGTCTTGCGCAGTGCATTACATTTAAATGTCTGCATGCATTGCAGAACTGCCGTCGGCAAAATAGATTGTTTATTATTATACAGGAGAAAGATGTGGACAGAAAACCCGTTGAAGAGTGTAGAGAAAAACAGACATGAAGGGAAATATATAATGAACCTTGAAATGTAGAATTTATAATTAACTTGATGCTATGTATGTATAGATAAAAACTTATGTCGTCATCAATATTATAAATTAAACTATATAAATTTGGCAAAATGCTCTAAGTCCGAAGAAACAAACTATGCATGCACACATGTTAAATTTAAGTTATAGGGAATTTTAAAAATGAAATTAGTAAAATACACATCAAATAACAATGAATGAATTAAATGAGCAAGCTGAAAATAAAGAAGTAATTTATATTATATTTTGCGTTCTCAGAAGGCACAAAATTCAAACTGTTTAAATAAAAGGCTGTAAAAGATAATTATTTCATACTTTAATAGTGATTCGTGCGATGAAAATAGCCGCTGTGTTTTCTCGGCGTCGCCTTGTCGCAATCCCTCTGTATTGCTTCGTGACCCGTAATGAAGGAAATTAGATTCCTCTGAGGGAACTTCTCCAACTCCCAAGTCCCTTATCCTTCAGGATAAATGCATTTTCTTTCTTTCCTTTACACTAAGGCCAACTGTGAGCCTCTTTGAGCCGCCGCCTAAAACTCAAAGAGTGAAACAACTCGGAGAGTCAAACAACTTGAAACTAGCAGACAGATTCTAAGGGAGCTAGAATCATTACTCAGGGGAGGGGGTGTAATTCTGTAAAGTATGGCCAATCAATGCCCCCCCCCCCAATCCTCTTCCCTACAAGATCGAAGTATTTCAGTCCCATAAGAATTTATGTTGGAAGGTTCTGATTGGTTGTGCTTGTTTTTGTTTTTTAGCATAACATTTATTACACTTACATCATTTATCACTTACATTTCCCTCTCTGTCACATTTCCCTTTGCTTCCCCATGCTCGAAAACGAGAAGACAGTCATATTTCTCTTTATTAAATATTAATTATACCTATTTAGACCTAAATCAGAAACTGAGAATTTGTGAACTTTCTAACACTTTAACTCCACTTCATTCAATTTAATTCAGAGTCCACAATTAAATTTTGCACAATTTACTTCAATTATTTTTTACTTCAATTCGAATTTAATTTAAAATAATTACTTTCAAATCAATTCAATTTTATCAATTGCATTTTAATTCACTTTAGTTACCTTTTGGCTTTCATCCCACACGTATGTGCAATACATCTCTGTTTGTCTAGTATTGCATTTCGCAAGAACCCTTGTTATGCACACTGCACAGAGTGGTTGGGCGGTAAGAGATTCACATGGGTGATAGCCTGAAATTCTTTAACCGCTAAACTCAAAAAATATTTTTCATTTAGGCTAACTAGTAATGAATTTAGCAATTAACAGAAAAAATATTGGAGCTAACATGACCTCCCAAAAAATTGTCAAACATGACATTTTTCGAGCTAGGTCCCATCGGCAAAAATCTCCCATAAAAATAACATGGGGACGATCTTTATGCCCCTTGACCTTGGAAGATTTTGATCCAAAAAATATTGGCCATTATTGACGTACTCTACACCCTTTTCTGTAAATTCTCTATTATTTTGTTTTGTAATTTGGGCAAGTAGTTTGGTCAAAATATTCTGACTACCAAGATGGGGTGTGATTTTGGAATGCATATTTTTGCGATTTTGAGGGTATATTTGGGCACAGTTTCAAGACACGATGTAAATAATGGGTATTTTAGTTTGGTACTACTCTCTAGTATCTATGTGGACCGAAAAAGAAGCAGGTTAAAGCCGATTTAAATAATTTTCCCAAAACACCAATTTTCGCAAATTTCTGGATCAAAAAATTGAAAAATTCGGGTTAAATCACAGTTAGAAGATATAATTTTTTAAACTGTCATTTAAGTGTAGTATTGTGCTATAGATCATGTGGTAAAAAATAATTTTTTGAGTTAATAGCCCCTTTCAATGTACAACCAAAACTTAATTTCTGATTTTACAAATGTGTAATATTATGCGGGCGGCGGGCATTTTACGGCATTTAAGCGATGTGTGTTGGAGGACTCCCCCCCCCCTCTCCCATACAGGTTAACGTATTGCAGTGCTTTATCACGTATCATGTCTTCTTACGATAAGACCACATTCAGATTACGTCACCTGATAACAGGTTTATTATTACTGGTCTGCTTCGCCCATTCACAGACAATTGCTGATAATTGATTGATTACTGCCACGAACCTTTCTAAAGATATTGTTTGTCCATCAAAGTATTTTATAATTATAATTATATATTTTGTCGTTGTTATTTTAAGGTTTCCGGGCATCAATATAATAATTCAATGTTTTCCCATGTAATTATGAATTGCGACATAATTACACAAATCGTTGACTTAGACTTTGATAGACCATGTCAGAGTTGTAATCTAGTCATTGTGAAATCGAGTTGTCTCCAATAATCTGGCTTTGTATTGTGATAAAACTTTCCTTTTTTATCGCGTAATTATAGTTATGGGTTTATACTTTATATAATGATGGCATATATTTTTTCTGATTGTTCGTTTGTTTGTTTTTCAGATCAAAGCTAAATCACTGGATGAGGTCAATAACATTTTTAATTTGAAAGGCCTTCCCCGAAAATAGAAAAACGTACGACACAGGATAACAAAAGTTTACCAATAGCAATTTTTTAAATTGTTATCGAGGTAACAAGTAGTTTTTAACTATCACACTGATTTAGATTTCAGGACAGATTACATTATCCGGGCTATTTTATAACAAAGGTAGGCCTATACAAAAAAGTTCTACTAATAAAATTATTTTTTAATAATACACATTATAAAGGCCCAAATAAATAATACAATTTTAACAATTTTACTTATGCATCGATCAAACAAGTGTTATAATTTGATATGTTTATTTTTGACAGATAACTATAAAAATATTAACCGACCGAAGTAAAAAATCTATCAACTTTAACGTTGGTATTCAGCGTGTACCGACAATAAAACCCATACGTTCTTTTATTGCACCTTTTACTGTTCTTTAATTCAGCATTCTTCGACTGGATGTTCTTAAATCTGTACGAGTTGGGCGCCAGGAGCTCCCGTTCCTTCTAGGGTAGGCATGTCCAATAGTAAACACGTAGAAGCCACTGGCCCTTAGTGACCACTGATGTGTGATCAAGTCATAAATAACTGTCTCTAGAAGGTGTATTTATGTTTTATTTTATTATTTTTTATTTAACGACCTTCATAATAAGTTATTTAAACTGGTTTATAATTAAGAAAAGGAAACAAGAAGCTAAATAAATATATAAAGCAAATTCGTATATTTAGAGCACGGAATAATATGTTATCTGTGTCTAGAATATACCAGCTTAGTGATGAATGATGTTCTGTGGAGACTAATAATTTTAAATCAGACAAATACACGGTGTTTAAATAATTTATTTAATACAAAACTATTATAGATAAGTATATTAACAATATATTAACATAAATTAAGAGTAACACCTATTTATAAGGGTAAAGGTAAAAAGAATGATAGGAATTCTTATCGACCTATATCAACTCTTCCAATTGTAGGGAAAATTATTGAAAATATTTTGCACAAGAGATTATTACATGAAGTGGATGCATCTGAAGGTTTAAGTGAAAACCAACATGGTTTTAGGAAAGGTAGATCAACGCAAAGTGCCCTTCTAGCATTTACAGATTTTATTAAAGGGATTGACAAGCGGAATGGTAAGGTTGGAGCTGTTTTTGTTGATCTTAGGAAAGCATTTGATTCAGTACCTTTTTTACCTCTTTTAATAAAACTAAAAACCAGGTATAACATAAGTCCTTATTTGTTATCAATATTGGCGGATTATTTTTTAAAAGAAAAATGTTTATCAATCTTGCAAAATATAGTTCAAAAGTATTCAATATATTTTGTGGAGTACCACAAGGATCAATATTAGGACCCCTTTTATTTATTCTTTACATAGATGATATATCTACTATAATGGGAGGAATCAATTATATCTTATATGCTGATGACTTGGTCTTTTATTTAGAAGGTGTGGATGTTGAAGAGATCGTAAGACGTCTTCAAGAAGTTTTAAAGAGGATGGATGATTGGTTTAAAACTCAGGAACTTGATATTAATTATAGTAAAACAATTTTACGATTTTTCATAAGGCTAATGATAGAAGCATGAATGATATTCATTTGACGTTGAATTCTAATGGTAAGCTAATTTCCAGAGTATATGAATTTAAAATATCTTGGAGTTTTCTAAGATGTAATTCAAATTGTAAGAAACATTATGAATGTGTATGTAATAAAGTATCATCAGCAATTGGAATCATAACTAGAATGAAGAGGTTTGTAACAGAGAGAATGTTGAGGTTACTTGTAGATTCTTATATTCACTCTGTTATTGATTATTGCTTAGTGGTTTTGGGCAGTAAGACCTTCTACCGAATATGTTAGAAGAGAATTTGACCACCGGTTCGATTCAATTCCTTTGAGCTAAGATTTCAATCTAATTTCTTCACGATTGAGGAAAGGATGAAAATATAGCGTACTGGTAAATACATACAAAATATTGAAAGGTATGTATTCAGGTATTTTACCCAATATTTTTTCAATTTGTTGATCGTGATAGAAATTCTATTCTAATAAACTCTTTGAAAGTTCCTAAATTAATTTCTGAATCATTAAGAAAGTCATTCTTGTACAGAGGAGTATCCTTTTGGAATTCAATTTCTTATGATATTAGAAGCCAGTTTACTGAGCTAGGAATAGTACAATTTAAAAGTAAAATTGAAGCAATGATAATGAATCGAAGAACAAAGAAGAATTGATTTTTACTATTTATTTGTGGGGCATTGTCTCTGTGTTTATGTAATGTTAATTTATCTTCATATGTTCTTATTTATGATTTTGCTGTTCTCTTTGTTTGTTCATTATTGCTTTGATTTTGATGTATTCAATGTATTTTCAATTGATATTTTTCTGCCTAGATTGTCTGGTTGCCGCCCACTGGTGGAACTTGCAACTTGAGTTAGGTGTCCTGTATCATTGCTGTGATCAGTTTTTGACATGAACAATTTTAAATAATTATATATCTGATATAATTATATATTAGAGTCAAGATCTTTTGCACTAAATTGTTATCAAGATTTGAACACAAGAATGATGGTTGAACTGCTTGAACACAAGAATGAAGATTCGCGTTCGGTGGTTTCTTCCGCGAAAGATTGATTACTCCCTGATTTGCTGTTCCTGATTTTTGGCAAACCTCATATTCGTTGAGTGGGATCGTCTAATAAATCAGTTTTTTTCTTTTCGTTTTTCTTTTTTAATGTTTTTTTTTTTCTTTCTTTCTTTCTTTCTTTCTTTCTTTCTTTCTTTCTTTCTTTTTTTTTTTTTTTTTTTTTTTTTTTCTTTTTTTTTTCTTTTCTTTTTTCCTTTTTCCCCCCCTTTCTTTTCTTTTCTTTTCATTCTACACCCTTTTTTATATTTGATTCATTCATTAAATGCATATAATATATATTTTTTTATTTGTTACCAAAATTGTTGTGTTTAAATGCATTGTTGTTGTAATGCTACTATTTCAAATATCTACGAAAATGTAGTTTATTGTTGTTTCTGCATCTATGTAATTAGATTTATTTAGTTGTCCTCCTTTGTAAATCAGTTTTTATAACTGAATAGGATAGACGTTAAATAAATAAATAAAATAAATAAATAAATAAAAAAGCAAAAAAAATCAAATCAAAGTAAATTGATATGCAATGGATTAAATTGAATTGATTTGAATCTAGTCTAATTAATAAATTAATTCGAATATATGTAATGAAATATAAAAAAATAAGTGAATTAAAGTTAATGAAATTATTGTGGAATTGAATTGAATTAAAAGTTATTTTTAATTTAATCGAATAAAGTAGAACAAAGGTAGAAAGTTCAAATCTCTCAATTTCTGATTTTGATCCAAATATTGTATTGAACATTTAAAACTGAGGAATACGAATTGTAAAGTATGTTTTTCTGGTTGTTCGAGAGTTTTGGTCGCGGCTAGGAAAATATCAAATGAGATGGCGACTGCGGTTGTTACGGGATCGTGTGGCAAGTACCAGTTCTGTCTTGTTGCAATGACATGACATAATGTTGTCATATTTCTCTTCTTACTGAATCTTCGTAAACCAACGGAAAGAAGTTTTGTCATATTGGCTAGAAGAGTTGTGTCATTTTGTGACAGCAATAGTGAGCTGTGTTCTAGATGTCTAGTGTTTGTGCGAACATGGTAATTAGCCCTACGTACATTTTACGTTAAAACACAGGGAGCACAAATTTAAATAGAGCTGCTTCTAATTTAAATGCATAATTTTCAAATAAAAAAATGGGTCATTATCCTTTTGTTAAGGATCGTGACATATAAACGTCACCCGAATAATTCAGAATAATTGCCGGTGTATCGAGGCGACAGCTGTGTAACACACAGTTCGCTATTCAATAATATTATCCTCTTTATACCTCATGCAACCAATACTCCACAGACAATAGAGCAAGTTTTTCTTTTGAAAATTATGCATATATAATGCCAACAGCTCTAACCCCTTAAATTATTTACTAGCCAAAGCCAATATTTATTTATTTATATCGGTCCCCATTTCCAAACTAATGTTCAGGTTGGGGGGAGCGTTAGCTCCATTTACTCAGGCTATTTTGTCTCTTAGCTACAGGTTAGCCAGACCTAACACAATTTCTTCATCTGACAACTCTTCCATTTCCAGCGTTTTTTTTTTTTTTTTTACCAAATCTCTACCTTTCTTCCGATCTTCCCACTATCTTCCCCCAGGACACGTCTTTCTCTGCAAATTTTGGGTCAATAAGAAAATCACAGTTCTAGGTGCAGCACTTAATTTTAATCTTTGATTTTTTTTCAACGCACCTTTGTCTCTGGACTAAGAACAAGGGAAAATAATTTTCTGAAATAACGTTTGATGTACGATTTTTTGTCACATGTCACAAATAAGAGTTTTGAACCAGAGGACGATAAAAATCGTACATCAAACGTTATTTCAGAAAATTATTTTCCATTGTTCTTAGACAAGAGACAAAGGTGTGATGAAAAAAATAAAAGCTTAAAATTAATTATTGTACCTAGAATTGTGATTTTCTTATTGACCCAAAATTAGCATATAATGGCCAAAATGGAGCTTTTGTACCGTCCAATAAAAAATGTATTTTTTTTCTACTTTTTCATTGAAGTTCATCTTTCATCCTTCATCCTTAATTCCTTTGACTTTCAAAATATCGGTAAGAGTGCTCTGGAATAGCCTTAAAATTTATTTAATGTTTTCAATACTTAACTTGGCCAATACTTTCGTGTCACTTCTTTGAGAACCTGATATTTTTTTAACAGCTGTTCATGTCTGTGAGTTTAACAACTTTATGAGTTTGTGTGAAGATATTTAGTTCAAAGGACAAATCCGCTGTTTAGGTATATTTATATTTCCTGTAAAATTTTACAAAGAAAAACAACTTTTCCGTAAATTTGATTTCGTAAAATCATAAGTCAAAAAACAAATCTCAAATAATATAGTAACCTAACCACAATTGACCACTCCCAGTGCGTATTAACTTTCACGATCTCGATAGTTCTTCTCAATACAAGGTTGAACGAGCACGTTGTAAAACCACTTGGCACCGACATTATCTCGGAACTTGTTTCTCTCATGTATAACATTGACCTTCAACTCGTAGAAGAGGTTATTAAATCAAGTTTAAGAAAGCAAACAATTCACTTATTTCGAATCAGCTGCTAAACGTAAACATTACTTTCACTCTTTATTACGTGTACATTTAAAAACTTGCACGATCTGAAAAACCAGTGGCGTTCAACTAGGGAGGTGTGGGCGTTAGATAGATTGCCCCCCTCCTTCCTATAAACGAGAGGAATGTCAGATGAACAACCATTAGTACGTGTTAAACTGTTGCCCGGTGTATACTGAATATAGTGACACCGTATACATCCTGTATAAACACATACACTGTGTTTCAACATTGTTTTATAGTAGGCGACTATGTCGGTGATATGATGGTGTATAGACGGAAATTAAATCTTCCGGGATTTGAACCCGGGACCTCTTCTGTCCGGGCAGATGCTCTCGGATGTGGACAACAGATTCAATTATGTATATTAGATGGTTTGTTAGGCTTTCATGGTCTAAAGATGTGTTAAAAGTAATATACAATGTATTTATAATAATTAAAATAAAGAATTCATATAATATGAGATGAGTAGGGTTTAATCTAATGGAATAATTGAGTATTGGCCGTTGGCGCGTGGTCTGCTTCCATTCAATACCCCAATAAAACAATAGTTTGTATCAATCACAAAGGTCCAACCTGCTTAGAGGTCCCAGTACAAGTGTTTTCAATATGATTATGTTTGTACGGCCGAGTGATCTCACACACAGATCGTAGACTCCCATATTATGCAGACAGTTTTATAGCGAAACAAAAATAAATTTGTTTCAATTATTTAAATTATTTCAGATATAATCCATAATATTCTAGAGATTTTGCTAATCGCTAATAATCTAGTACACCAAAGATTTGTGTATACTATATTATATAATTGTCATTACATATAATACAGTCACACATATTGCATATTTATTCCCATAATATTATTATATGCATTTTTTCTGTTAATCAGATACAATAATTGAATGCAGCAATATTACAAACGTCCTGCAGTTACTATAGTAACAGAATTGAGCATGATAAAATCATGGCGCCAGTTACTATAAGTCAATGGTCAATTTATACAAAATTAAGGCATCATTATTCAATTTCATCTGTCTAAAGAAGGAATTTTAATAAGCATCTACGTAATTTAAAAAAAGGTCTATCGCGATAGTGTGAAACAATTGCCAAAGGGTTTGTCTACTAATTTAAGTATACTCAGTAATTTTTGGTAACAGCTTTCATGTAATAGGTGCAACTCGCTACCTACATTAAAACATAATCTCTATAGAATTTATAAAAGACCCAAACTGTATAATTTATAAAAGACCCAAACTGTTACATGAAAGAGCCCTGTAAAGTCACTTGCGACGTTCCCCATGGGCTCTGTCTTGGGGCCACTGCAGTTACCATGATTTGTACATTATAGGTGCAGTGGGGTGCACCATTTCAGTCAGTAGCCTACCTCCTTACGAATGGCAATAATATTGCTATGAAAGTATTGTTTTGTATGAATTTAATTCAAGCATTATTTCTATAAATTATAAAAATTCGGATAAATAAAAAATGTCATGATTACAAATCAATGCCTCTTTGTAAGGATTTCTCATTGGTTTAGGATTTCGTTATGCCGTCTATGATGAATAATAAGGTAAATATTGCATGATTTGTAACCAGTCTGTTATGTTGGCCGCGTGTGGCAACGCCCGTCGGAGAATTAATATCCATCCTAGTCACGTGACACTGACGTCACGATTGAAAACTCGTTAATTAAATTTTGAGTTTTTTTGTTTGTAAAATGGCAGTCACTTTTCCGACATCACAATACGATTGATACAAGAAAATCCGAGAAATCCACTCTTTAAAAATGTAATGAAATTAGTGTGACACAAATCTTACAAATGGACTGTGTGCATATGTATCGTATCAAATAAGACTTGGGGACGATTTGTGACATATTTGTTAACCAAACTGTAATGGAACAGATAAATAATTACATTATTTTATTGGCCAGGTTGTTCTGTCTCGGTGATATATTTTTGTAGGAAAAAATAGTACAAAAATACTTTATAATTTTGTGTGGAGGTGTTTTTAAATGTGGAGCATTACACCTTAAAATCAATGAATTGTCTATAAGTACTAAGTGGTATTGATCAGTACCACACACTTTCCTTCGTACTACTTTCAAATCCGTCAAAGACGGCATTGAAATTATATCATAAATATAATAATTTTAATACATTATTACTACTTATATGCAGGAATGTTGTGCATTGTTTTAAAACTATCGTTTAAAGGGTTTTTAGACAATAATTAATGTATTATAACTTTTGAAATGGTCGAGTTTCACATTTAGTATACGTTTGAATTGAAACAAATTAGTGTGATTCGTTTGATTCTTACTGATGTTTAATATTTTATTTCATAGTCGAATTCTTATTTCCTAACGAATATTTATGGTTATTGGCCGATATTAGTTTAATGACAGATGCCAGAGGAAACATAAACTTTGTACTGGGAACCCAAATTATATTTTGGGAGCGTATGAACGAACTATTATATTTTGTATTGTAAGCATTAAACAAGAGTACAAAATAGAGTTGAAATATAGAGTGACGCGCAGTCCAATTCAAACGGAACAGTCAAAATGGCCAATGAGGTAACCTCACCTGTGAATCCTACATCATTTCAGTCGACAAAATGACTTACGACCAAGATACAACATTCAATTGTTTCTAGCTATGGTAAATTAGCATATTTCCTATTGTGAATCATTAAAAGTTTCTATCTTGCAAAAAGTTACCTGTCAGAATGTCCAAGTTAATGGACCGTTGTAAATTCCATGCACTTCTAATTATCAATTCTAATATACATAGTTTAAACGGGATCGTAAATTATCCGAGGTAGAGCTAGGCGAGACTAAGTCTTACTTTCACTTCCTCCTAGGAGTCAATGATAACGATCGCGCGGTTAATAATTCCTTCTCAAACCGTAATATATCTCGAGCGGGATAACACGGACAACGGCGCTACCGTCAGCATTAGCAGAATTAATATTATTATTGATAGGCTAAACATTAAATTTGTGACTATCTTAAATTAATCCGTTTCAAATGTTTAATGTAATTGGTTCTCATTAAATTATTGTAAAAATATTTTTAATACGTAAGTCTCAAGTAATTACCCAATAATAAAGTGCTCTAGTATCGAGTAACAAACATATAATTATATTCCTACTTCATTACACAAGATTGAATGACGTTCAACAAAGTTTTATAATAAAAATATCATTGCAACTATTTTTATTCGTCAGTAGAAAAACGTATAAAATTTAATTTCGTTGGAAACATGCCCAGGTTACAATGCATGCCCCTATCTTCAGATATATCACTAGGTACTTTTGGAATTTGTAAACATCTGAAAGAAAATGTCAGAGGGCTGTTAAAAAAAATTGAGAAAACTTTCAGTCCGGATTGCAGGTGGCGGGATTCAGACCCGAGACCTCCCGATTGAGAGTATATCCGCCACTGTCAGAAACTCACAAAACTATTCTATTTGTTTTTACCATCTGGAAAAATAGTTGATATGAAGTATATATATATATTTATATTATATATATTATATATATTTATATATATATATTATATATGGACGGATACTATATAATATATATATTTTACCCTAGACTATAGGGCGCAATATGCCAATACGTATAAAGGTGTTCTGCAACAATTTAATTTTTTACCGTACTTGATTAACAAAGTTCAATTAAGTTAACTATTGTAACCTTCCCTCCCGCCTCCCGACCAATAAAAAGTAGTATTTAGTAACTTTATAAGTCCCTATTTCATTTGGACAACTAAACGGACAATTTAAGTGGCCTATTTGACTTTTCCGATGATAAGTTTGACGAAACTAATAAACATAACATGATATGAAAATTAAACAATTGTAGTATTAAAATTGTTATCACTAGTAGTAATAAAATGGCCAACAATAAGCTGTACTGAATTTGTTCGTTATGGCTGTACAACCTGTAAAAAACAATTATTTCAAATGCTGCGATGGGTTCATGGCTGAATTTCAGGTCAAATTGACTTCTATTGTTGCCTCTTGCTTTTACTTTCTTCCATACTGGGATGAAAGAGGAAAGCCCCCATCATTCAAACGAATTCAAGCACGTTTTCAGCAAAGTACCGATATTTCCCAAACAATACAACCAACACAAAGAGAATATACCAACACACGTGTAAGACATCATTACCTCATACTTTTCAACCAAGGTAGTATGTTATCATGAATTATGACAATAATACTCTTGACATGTAGAAGTGGAAGTCGACATTCTTATACAACCAACACACCCAAATCTAAAGCATGTCGCGTTTCCATACACATTTCAATAGATCTCTTGAAAGACTTGTGGTTTCAACTGGGCTAAACTAAAACAACAAAGATTTCGGTCCGTAGAACTTTCCCTTTCGCCTCCGACCGTGATGTTGTGGCTGGGCTGTGTGCAGTAAATTACTATTCACGAAGCCGCCCAAAGTAACCCACATATCTCGCACGATCGCTGGCTCGGCTCGGGCAGCCGCCCAAACCGTGATGATACCCATTACCTATTACACTCGGTCACGCGAAAACATTACATCAACAATATACGCTTCCGTGTGTGTGTGTGTGTGTGTGAACGACCAAGTTCAAAGTCAAATTAAATAACAAAATACTTACGTAATGTTAATAATATATTTTGAAATTATTTCTATTTTCGGCATAATATTGTCAAGACTACTAATGTTGTTGTTATTTGAAATTTTGAATCACAATTTAAATTTTAAATTTTAGACAAATAAAGGTATCAGCGTGTAAACGTCATTTAAGATAAAATAATAATGTTCCCCTGTCGAGTTGCTTATTTAATTTCTGAATTGTATTATATGTAAAACAATATTTTGATGATAAGCCCTCAACTGTGTTGTGATTTTTGTATGATGTTAATGTTGCCAAAACGTATGTTTTTTTTTCGTGGATCAAAAATAATTATTGATCATCTTTGCAAATATTTCTTTATTTATCACAAATCAAAAGGACATGCAACGAACAATAATGTTACAAATAATAATATAGAAATTAGAATTTTTAAATGTTACTTTTATATTATTTGTATCATATTTTAAGGGTGTGTGTGTAAATTATGTCTGCTAGATAACCATGCACAATTTTGTATCAATGAGGTGTGGAAAACATTTAAAGGTCCCGTCTATAATGTTCCAGCTATTGTTTATTTTTGGGCGGTTTTTTAATATTGGTCATACAGGAGAACATGATATTTGTATCACATAATGATAACAATGCACAGAACTGCACATTGAAAATTTCACAAAATATGAGTATAACCAGATTGAATCTTATATCTTATATTATTGTTATAAGTTTTAAAGTTAGAAGAGTTCATGAAATGATATTTAAAACACTTCAGTGGAAAATAACTCTTTATTTTATAATAATAACAACGTTTCGGAAATTAATAGAAACTATTTCCGTCATCAGGTTTTTATTTTTAAAAAAAAGTTGTTTGTCTTGATATAATTTTGATTTGATTTTTGTTTTTCATAAAAACCTGATGACGGAAATAGTTTCTATTAATTTCCGAAACGTTGTTATTATTATAAAATAAGTTACATAAATAGTTATTTCCCAATAAAGAGTTTTAAATATTATATTATCGGTATTTCATCATAATAGTACTATTATGAATATACAGAGAAGTGTACTTAGTGAGTGAACTTTGTGAGTATTCTTGAAGAGTGGGGAAAAATCTTATTAGTTGTGCCCCCTCCACCCCCCCCCCCCCCAGCCAATCCACGGGGGTTGAATGACCGGATCCCTGTTGTCCGAGTAGCAGAGTACTTGAGCTCCCTTTATTTGTACAACCCAATTATTTTAAAACATAGAAGCTACTTACTACTTAGTACTAGCAGAACGGATAAGACGGAGCAAACATGGCGTTATGTACTTTCTTATTCAGTAGTTTCCGTAAATATAAGTGGTTCCAAATTGTCAAGCACAAACCAAACTGTAAGAGTAAATACAGATAATACATGAAATATGTATATACAGTATACTAAGTGTACTACTAATACTAATACTACTAATACTAAGTATACGAAGTGATTTGTATTTAATGTGTAAAACCGTTTGTCCCTGTTACGGTTTACTTGGTTTTATTTTTCATATTATTTGTTAGATGTTTCGACTTTCGAGTGTTATTCTTTCTAGAATGTTAATACTAGTGCTGTGGGAAAATCAAGAAGCCACAAAACAGCTGTACCATCACATTTAATACTGTTTTCATTAAAAACGTCATCAGATTTCTAGTAACATTATTAAGCTGGGAATGTTAGGGTGCACATTTCTTAGAAAAAAATTATATAGCTCTCCTATCTCGCTTTTACACATAAAAATCTTCTCTCCAATAAAAATAATATGTACTTTATTTTTGTAATGGAAATAGCAATTAAATTGGCAAAATTAATGTAACCTTGTGTTGATTTTTGGATGAGCGAAGCGAGCGAAGCGAAGATTCCATTTCACTACACTGGAGGAAAAAATCCGGAATGTTTTTTTTTCTTTCTTTCTTTCTTTCTTTCTTTCTTTCTTTCTTTCTTTCTTTCTTTCTTTCTTTCTGTATTTTTATCTGTCTGTTAGCACGATTCCGGCTAAACCAATACTCCAATTGCGATGAAATTTTCTGGAGACCTTCGAAATCTCTGAACTTAAACTGCCACGTTTTTGAGCGCAATCGAAAAATTATTTCTTATGAAAATCGCAATTTTACGAATTTTTTCGTTTTTTAAAAAATTTCTTCTACGAATAACATCTACATAATTATCCGAATGTAATGATTTTTTCACAGAACCTTAATTTTATGACTTAATATATTCGTGTGAAATTTGATTTCAATCGAAAAATTAATTCTTATGAAAATCGCAATTTTACGATTTTTTTTCGATTTTTAAATTTCCTCGACTTATAACACCTACATGCTTTATCCGTTTGTAATGATTTTTTTACAGAACCTTAATTTTATGAATTAATATATTCGTGTGAAATTAAGGGGAGGTATAGGTGCACCAACCTTCCAAAATTTGATTTTCGGATTTTTATACATTATTATTCTTATCAATTCGATATATCTGACGACTTATGCTTAATTATATTTTTTAAAGTTGTATTGTTGCTTGTTGATAGCCATAGCAACCACACTTTGTAATAAGCATGTTTCAACTTTAAATAGTCTTTTCTCAGAATAATATAATTTTGACACATATGTACATTTTTCTCCTAAACCACTTGACCGATTTGCCTTAAATTTCAGGTTATGTTAAATGTGTTCCAATACACAACCCCTATGAAAATTAACTTGATTGGTGTATTATTTTTTGTGATATCAATATTATAAATGAAAATTTTTCATTAAAATTTGAACTTTTGCATGTATTTGTAAATACAAATAAAACATTGCATCAATTTTACATGTAGGGGAATAATTTTTATAGGGCTCATGTAGAACGTGTTCCTATACACACCCTCAAAGTTGTAGCCAAATTTATCGAATAGTTTGGGTAAAAAAGGTACATGAAGTTAGCAAAATTAGCATTGCCAGCATAGGGCAAATACCTCCCCTTAAGAGCGCAATCAAAAAATTTTATCTCATGATAATGGCAATTTTACGTTTTTTTAAAAAAAATTCTTTGACTTAAAATGTCTACATGCTTTATCCGATTGTAATAATTTTTTCACAGAATCTTAATTTTATGAAATAATATTGTCGCGTAAAATTTTAGCGTAATTGAATAATTATTTCTTATGAAAATCGCAATTTTACGCTTTTTTGCGTTTTTAAACAATTACGCTCATCCAACAACGCGACTGAAAAAGCGTTTGCGAAGCTTCCTAGTATGTACAAATTGGAGTATTTTCTTTTTTTGAGAATTAAATATTATTGCAAAGAAGTGCCAATTTTTTAAATGCATAACATTTTACATTTTTACTAATGCACAAATATGTACTATGTACTGATCAGGTTTTCCAATACAAATTGGACAGCCTTTATAATTAATAGTAGTTAGTATTAGGCATTTGCATTTGAACTTCGGTTCAACTTATGAATGTTAATTTGTAATGGCATACAAATTATGTTCTCGAATAATATCCAATTATGTGAATTCTGATTGACATAGTTGAATATTGTCAAAATATATACACTAGGCATAATAAACACAAATATAAGATTTGTTCGAAGTCTCGATGCAAATGTTGAGCAGGATCTGAAAACTAAGAAACGTTTTAGAAAGCCGTCAACATGGCCACGCATCACCTCAAAGCGATACGACGAACTCGCACAGGGATTAGATCCATACATCATCTACGAAAGCCGGAAAGTGACCGCCTAAAATATCTCATAAATTATAACGATATTTTATCCAAGGCAGGTTTGAAAGTGTTTTGTATGTTACATTCTATTATAGATAATAGTCAAACTAAACTCAAATAATATTAGCATGCCTATACTCTATATATTCAAACAGATTTAACAATGAGCGTTCCGTGCAGAGTGTAAATATTACCGAACATAATTTAAAATCCACTCACATTTTAACAATACCGGATACACTCTTTCTTAAGTAAACTTGTTTCCTTAAAAGTTAACGAAAAACTACACCAAATAGTAACAATCTTAAACTTAGTTATAAGATTGGTCGTTTAGAACGTTAAGCGGTTAATAGCATGCAGTAAATATTAAAACGTTGCCCAAAAATGTTGAATAAAGAAGCTCGTATAGACTTACTAACATAATAATATGTTCTTGAGATAACTAACCTGTTAAGCTTCTAGATCACGCTCTTGCAAGTCGTAACCCTCCTCATACTCAAGTATGCATTACAAGACAAGTACGCGTACTGTAATTTACATACACAACAACGAAAAAGAGGATCGGGGTAAGCCTAGCATTTTACCATTAACGCCATGCAGGCAAGTCTTAAAGCAATTCATCATGTTAATTGGTCGGCACGTAACGTAAAGAATACCATGTCTATCTCATATGATCATTACCGCAACAATCTTATTAATATTATACCCATAAGACGTAAGTCATTAAAGAAAAAAAAGTATAATGAGAATTTAACACAATTAAACAGCAATTATTTTAGTGTGCGCCTTGGGAAAGTGTTTACTTTTATAGAGAAAAGATTATAGTAATCATGCTACTTGTAAATGCAAAACTACACGGAGGAACCTCGTTTTCTATAAAAATATGCATTGTAAGGATTGGGAAGTAAATGAGATGATTACGATCTTCCCATCAAAGAATATTAAATGGCCGTTTAAGCGCTGAAAAGGGGGGTGACCTTTTCGGAACAGCACAGAAATATGTTTGAGGAAATCGTTAGGCAAACTGATCTAAATTAATGACTATAGGCTAAACGAGAGTGTGATTCTGAGGCTTACATGTTAACGTGCAGTTTAAAATGAAACCATGTTTACTCGACAAAAAACGAGATCTTTATTATGTCTGGTTTAAAATACCGGAAATGCAGATGGTGTAGAATAAGTTTTTATAGTAGCCAAGGTGCATATATGTACAGATGAGAATTGATAAATCATGATTACTTGCATTATTAAATAGAGTCGATTTAGTCATAATTAAATAATTAAATAAACGTTCACAATAATTTGAAAGTAGTTTGTTTTACGAAAGTATTTTTTGTTTGGTTTATTTCTTGCTTGCTCAATGGATTTAAACGAAGGTTGTAGAATGTAGATCCAATACAACTAAATACAAGGAGTATTAGAGGGTCAATAATTACACAATGTTGGCATTATAGATAAAGATATATTTAAGTTGTTAGTGCAGTGCTCAAATCAAACCACCATAATCAAATTAAAACTATATTCAAAAAAAGAAAATATAAACTGGAAAGAAAACGGCCAAATCGTTCTAGGTATGCATGAATCCTCTTTTGGAAATTTCTAAAACTAATTATTGTTAAAATAACAGAAGTAAGTAAGTATAAGTAAAGAACAGTAAGAAGCCAAGGGGAATAAGTGACAATGTGACATTTTTTAATAAGTCGAGTACGTCATTTCGTTCCCAACATTGATATAAACTTTGTGGTAAAGGGATATAAGTGAATTCTTGTCGAGTGCTGATTCACTTATCCCTTTACCACAAAGTTTATATCAATGTTAGGTACAAAATGACGTACTTAACCCAACTTAATAAAGAATATCAAAATGTTACTTATTCCCCTTGGCTTCTTCTTCTTCTCTATTGATGTTTGGAATAATGTTAATAATAAGTACCAGTTATAAATAATAAAATAAAAATTGAATAATAAAATAGATAATAATACAAATTTAATATTAAATAATAAAAAATAGTTATAGTGATTCGCCTATCTTGCAATGCAAACAAATGTATCCCATCGGATAGAATTAAGCGACAAAAAAAAAAAAAACAACAACAGCTATAGATTTAATCGGTCTAAACGCAACCACAGTTCAAAAGTTATACCGTAGCCATGATGAGTATCTATATTAATAAATAAATAATAAATACCTTGTATTTAGAGTCTACCCACTCAGTTGTATAACTGATTTTCAGTGGGGGACAGTAAATCAAAGCGATCAAGCCAACCCTGCAGGCCCCGACGCAGTCGACGAGTGAGCGATAACCAACCAAAGATCCATATTTTTTAATAGGACATATAGCAATCAGTGGTATGAACAGTGCGAACACCCTCGGATCAACGCCAGAATCAACAAGGTTAAAAATTATGTGCTTCGTTGCTAGGACGGCTCCAAAGTCACCGTTTACAAACTCCTAAGACAAGAACTGATGATGAATCAGTGACGACTCTCTCTTTCATGAAGTGCGATAATAATGCTACCTGTTATAGAGTGAGCTGCTCGAACACAAAAGAACACAGTTCACACTTCCGCCAAATTTGACAAGTTTCGTGATAACGTGTATATAACAAGGCGTCCACAAACCCTTTTCCTAGTAATGACTTAATTTTAGTCCCCTCGTGCCCTTCAACCATTCATCTGTATCCTCTACATTTCAACACCTACCTGTCGAAACTTTCATTCCCATGTAAATACAATGCCACCCAAGCACGTAGGCTAAAACGTTATTGATTCCTATCCAAAATAGTGAAGAAAGTTTCGAACTTTGGCCTGCGTGCTAAGATTATGTGTTCGGGTCGGGTCATACGATAACTGTGTGTAAAGTGTAACACGACCTACTCTGCGCCCTGCCCCCACACCTAGTCGTGACACCACTTGCTAGTTGCTGCATGGTGGGTTGCGTAACACTCTTGCAGTGGCGTAGCGTCCGGTGTGGCATGTAGCTTACCCCTGCCCCCCACACCTAGTCGTGACACCACTTGCTAGTTGCTGCATGGTGGGTTGCGTAACACTCTTGCAGTGGCGTAGCGTCCAGTGTGGCATGTAGCATACTTCGGAGTATCTTAGAAATTTATATTTAATTAATGTTAAGTATAAGTATCAAATGCAATAAAAAAATTGTGTTGTTCTGTGACATCTGTTTCGAATCATTCGAAAATCACAAATTAAATTTTGTTTTATTTTGCTTTATTTTTTTTGTGGTTTATAACGTGTTTCCAACATAGATCTTTTTTCTAATCAAAAACAACATTTAATAGATCGTTAAAAAAAAGTATTTCATTATTAAGATTATTTATTATAAAGGCCAGCATTAGTTACTCATCCAATTATTATTATTATTATTTATATTCCACTAAAGGCTTAGTAGGAAGGTTGGCAGAAAAGGGCAGTATGCCCCAAGCACAAAGTGTCTGCCAGCCTCTACACAACAAATTGTGATAATAAACAAGCTTATAAAACATTTAATATAGAAACATAAACAACATAAACTCAAGCATAAAGAAACATAGAAGAGACAAATTAACAAAACAATAACAATTCATTGAACTCATAATATCAAAAAAGCAATCATAATGAAGAAGACTTAATAGCTCTCTTGAAAGCAGACATGCTAAGTCCTTGTATTTCTTCAGATAGGGAGTAGTTCCAAATTCTGGCAGTTCGGCAGTAGAACCCACTTATGTACGCGCTGGTTCGGGCAAATGGTGGCGTGATGGCCGGACTGGGCCTGGAGACGTCTTGAATCCCGAAGGTTCCAAGACACCCGATGGAATGGGTAGATTTGATGTTAGGTTGTTGAATTGATGTCCCCACTATACATGCTCGAATTTCTTTCATTCGCGGCTTGATGGTTAATGATAACCCCTTGTTAATGTTCAAGATAAATGAAACGGATTTTGATAAGAATCCGACTATAGATATTGTGAACAGTACATTAAATTATTTGGGTATTTTTTAAGACGGTAAAAGTTTTTTTCTTCATGCTCACAACATCTGCAGTCAAGTACAGACTGCTGCAGTTTATTGACTACGATAATAAACTATAATGATGAAAAGACTATGATAAGTGAGACTAAAAGTGAATAGTTTGAAAACATTTATTTTCATTGACCAACTCTAACTGGAAATTTGAGAATGACTACAAACTATCACCTTTGTAGGTCAATCATTTTCAAATACTTTTTACCTTACTTCAAGGACAACGTTTTATTTAAGGCTGTTGTATTGCCTTTTATCCGATATTAAAGTCCAAGGAAGATGACTAAAACCTTACCTAAATGAAAGAAGGTCTTGAGTAACGGGATTTTTTTTATGTAACGTCCCTTTTAGCAATTATAATATGCAAATTTTGGGACAAAAGTGTAAGCACTGAGTTAGGTGCTACAGTAAACTTAGAGCGACGATTTTTTTCCGCAGGTACAAAACTCTGAATGTATTTCTGAATCGTACATCGAACGATATTTCAGAAAATAGTTTTTCCTTATAAGGAGCAAAAGCAATGATGTGTAGAAACAATATTTTTAAAAAATCGTTGCTCTAAATCAAGTGTAGCACCTAGATCAGTGATTACACTTTTGTCCCAAAATTTGCATATAATTGCTGACAGGGACGTAACGTCCCGCCCCAAATATTACAAAATTAATTTTTATGCTATATTGATGACCCTCACTCATTCAGCTAAGATTACAGCCATCTTACTTTGATTTTAAAATATCGTTTAGGCTGCTTTAAACGTTTTCACAATGTGATTGTAACGCTAATAGGAACTATTGAATCAAGAGTAATTGTTTTTCGATTTCTCAAAGGTAAATTACTTGAGTTGTCTTTTTACATTGCATTGCATAGTACGGCCAGCCTGCTATACGGTACTATTCTCAACATACAGACCAGCCTTCGAAGGAACTAAAAGAATGTAAGCAGGTGTACACGCAGCAAAGAATCCTGAAGACTGACTTACAATATTAATGGGGGTGGTGGTGAGCCCTAGCAAGGATATACGACTCAGACAACCACTTAACCTCTTGTAAAACATTCATACCAACACGACGCAACTATTTACCTCCAGGTAATTAGAATCGTCGATTTCGAAGCCGAACCAGACAAAAACGTGCTCCTGATAAATCCTGTTTAGGCAGGTCTTGAAATATTTCGGATCATTATTTAAGACGATGTATCCCACGTGTTATTTTGTCTCGTCTCATAAGGTTAATTTTTTAAATACTTGTTTTAATGTAGAGAAATGTGCAACGTTGCATTGTCTTGTCGAATTAGGTTTAATTTGTTAAAATACTTGATCGAAATAGCGCAGCTCTTCGGCGTTTTCGTCATTGAAGAATGTAATTTAAAGTTTTTCACGTGTACTGGAAAAGAGGATTTCAATTGTGTTTAGCTGGAAATGTAAAAACTAACATTCTACTCGAGACGGCAGAGAAAGCTATGCAACGAAAGAACAATGACTTGAAAGTATTGGCATTCGCATGTTATTGCTTGGACGTTGAGACAACAGAGAAACAATGGTATGAAAAATACAATGTAAACTAACAACACCTTTATGACTTTATCGTATACCGAGTTGTAATTCTGACACTCCTGTTTAATTTCATAGAAAACAAAGGAAAGCGCAAGCGCCACATTTTAAATGTATCTGTAGGAAACAATCTCCTATTGAAAGTGCCCCCCCCCCCCCCCATTACCAACACATTTAGGGTTTTGATAGGGGGGCAATGCTACAATATGCTAAATTTGCTCATAATTTTAAAAAAATATATATATATATATATATATTTGGTTCGAAATGAAAATGATATTTTAAAACGCCCACCTCTGGTCGACCTATATTTACATTTGCTATTTGTTGAAGTTCGACTCCACATAGATTCTTTTCATGTGTTCAAAAATAGAGCACAAGCTAGAAATATTGCTGCACTAAGTGCAAGTGTGAAAGATAGACCTAATGACTGACAAACATATTTCCTGGAAATAACTTTTTCAGCACTTCCTCCCTTCATTCCCGACGTTCGAGGAACTCTCGCGGGAAACCAACTAAAGTAGTCGGGAGATCAAAGGGTGCCGCAACAAACAGCAATTAGAGAAACTAGTTTGACGCAGGTTGCACAGTCATATCTTTGTATAAGGAAGGTCGCAGTAGAATAATCCCATAGAGAGGGTTTGTCTGACTTCATTATATTTTGTTTTTAAACGTGTAAAAAATATTTAATTAATTAGTAATATATTCACAAGTAATGCACAATTGAGCAATACGAGGATAAACCCAACAATGAATAAGGCATACAGTTTATATTATATTATTTATCATTTATTTAAACAAATCCAGGTACACATAGGAGTGAACTTAAATTGTTGAAGAGAATGAGAGAGGACTTAGCCACATTTCAAGTTATGCCTGATTCTCTTCATTACAACTAACGAAAAATTAGCTACAAATAACAAATTCTTTGGATAAAATTAGATTGGTAGATACATTATTAACATGCTGATGTATCAAAATAACAAAGTATAAGTATATGTGTCTATTTTACCATGGTGGACAAAAATTATGAGATAATGATCAATCTCAGTGTAACAAGTGTGCAACTTTTTCTTCACAAATTTCTATGCATGTTTGTTTTAATTTGCTTAATAGAATCTAATATGAAATATAAACAAAAGTTTTTATTTTGGAGGGTTTCGTTTGTATTCATAAACAAAATTATGTTTGAGTTAGATCTACCTAGCTTTTTCCAAATTAGCTATTTTAATTAATATTTTGTTCACAGGTGTTATAAATTTCCGAGGTTGTTCACTTGCAGACGCAGACAGACGTATAAATAAAGGGTAGGATCCAGAAAAGATATTTATCCAAACCTTCCCGATTTACTCTTGCACGCTTGGCTTAATTGTTATTTTCTTGTTAGGCCTCATATTATGAATCATTTGGTTATATTCTCAAATGAGTATCAAGAATCAGACGCCATATTAATAAGAAATTATTATTTATAAACTAGGTTTTTCGTCATATTTCTTGATTTACTATAATGTGTCCGGGTGCACGTCATGAGTTTTGGTGGGTGAGCGTGTTTTAGATTAGCAGATAAAGTAGGGTGCGGAGTTTACCTTGTATGACCTCACTAGCTAGCTGCAAGACTATGCCAACAACCTGCCACTGTGAAACCGAAAGTGGCAATGTTTGAGTGGGTGTACTATACAAGTCACGACTACCCTGTTCATACATCACAATGTGAAACCTGCTCTAAATACACACACACACACACACACGCCATGATGTGTGGCCCTCTTAAGCGAGCTTACCTGTTAATTGAGTGAAAGTATTGTATTATGCTCTGGTTTATCTAGTTACGCCATTAGATCACTCACGATGTTCACATTTCAGTGCACTTTCACCGCGCGCGACCTGTGAGTGGGCGCTAATCCATCACCGGGTATCGAACTGGGGGCATCGGGGCGGGGGGCGGGGGGCCCGACACAAGGACTTTGTTGACTTTGCGCGAACATTTGTTCTCTGCAAGTGCTTGACGAATCCATTTTGTTAATTCACTTTCAGCAGTATTGTTATTTATTTTATTTATTTATTTATTTAACGTCTATCCTATTCAGTTAAAAAACTGTTTTACAAAGGAGGACAACAAAATAAATCTAATTACATAGATGCAGACACAACAATGAACTACAGTTAAGTAAATATTTGAAATAGTAATATTACAACAACAATGCATTAAAACACAACAATTTTGTAACACATTCAAAGAGAATATTAAATGCAATTAATAAATGTACCAAATATAAAAAAGTAGTGGTAAAAAGAAGAAAAAATAAAATAAAATAAATATATATTTATATTATAATTTTAAAATTGCATCATAGATAATGTATACTTGATTAGCTTTTTTATTTTCTATATTTTCCATTTGTTACGTTGTTAGATTGTGTTGATTGATACGGGAGGGTGTAAGGGGTAAGGGGGTCCGGGGAGGGGTGATTATTGTAATCAGCAGTAGCCCGCTATAGCAAAGTTATTGGCACAATGCTATGCACATACACCGGCTGTGGTGGCTGCATTATTCAATACTATTTGTTAGCCATTGTTGCTAAGCCAGCAAAGCAAATTTTTATTTAAGCTACTAAATCAATGGTAAATAAGAGTTGATAATTTCATAATGCGATCAAACTTTGGATATTTTCGAAATAGATAATCAAGGCAAGCCTTTACTCAGCGATCAGCGTCGAACGATGGTTCAGAGCAAGAGTTCAACAAAATTTCTGAATTTAAGGACTTCAGTCTTCCTCAGATGATTAGACAGACAGTCGTATTGACACCGTCAGAAGTTATAAAGTATCAAACCATTGAGTTTAGAACTTATTATGATCGAACACAGCGAAATTCCCCGCAAAAATATAATTTCTAAGTTATTGTTATTGCTGTTACGTTTATGATTTGATTTAATAAAGAAGTACAGGGTAATTAGATTTTGACCCGGACATTTTATGGGCTTCAATGAAACTTATGGGGGGGGGGGGGGGGTCTACAGGAGATGTTCCTGAATTAAATCTTGAGTTCCCAAAAATATCCATAATATGAGAAAGTTCGCCATCTTGAAATAACTCCACTATACCGGATTTTTTTCGTTTTTCTGCTCTAACAAGACTTTCCAAGCGTCCGAAAGAAAGTGTTTTCCCTCTTATATTATAAGCATTCCCGTTTTATAAAAATAATTTAATTACTGGGTAAATCGGCCATCTTGAAAAAATTCCACCATATTTGATGTTTTAGTTTTTCTTTTATCAGACGATCCAAGTGACCCTAAGACTTAATTTTTGTTTGTATATGTAATTAACTTCACCTCTCAATTATAGATTTATTTAATGCTTTTTTTCGATTACAATTGCCGGTAGCGAGTATCGAGCCCATGACCTGCAGAATAAGAGTTTTACGCGTTAAGCCATAGCTCTGTCAGAAACGAAGATTATTCACCCTGATATCCATAAATTTGCACAGGAAGGAACACTGGGGAAAATGAAAGTAGTAACAATCTACCATCAAAAGAATACAGACATATACTCATTTTATTTTTACGTATTAGAGGTCAATTTTGAACATCTATAATACTATGTAGGTGTTCTTTAAATTAAAGTCAACTATTAACTAGTATTTATATGTACTTCGTGAGATCGTTCAATTACGTAAAGCAATTGAAAACGCATTATTTTTTTCTTCCAAATAACACTTGATTCTGTAAAGTTTGAGTTTTAATTATTCCAAAAAATCAATTCGTTTGAGATTTGTTTTAGAGGAAGTAATTTACTCAATTATAGGAGAAACACTTAACAGTATAATAACATATTGAACCTCCTGGCACAACTTCGCAGAATCAAAATACACACTTGAAAGTTGAAGGCCCACAATTAGGTGAAATGTGAAATCTGGAAGCTTCCTATTACTCCGTCAACACTTGAGACCACCAGTGGTATAGTTAATTTCACCTGCGATGAGATAACTTTATCATGTCGCCTGCATTATCTGCAAGATATCCAGTCAGGTCCTTCATTCGTTAAAAGCTAGAAAATGGTAGCGTTACTATTTAACGGGATTACCCTTCCATTCCCATTACCTTAATAATTAAGTAAACAATGCTTATAAAAATGTGTATTTATTTAATTTTTGAATATGTTTAATGCTGAATACATGAACGTCACACTACTTTTAGTGTTGACTTTTGGCGGGAAGCCAGATTCAAATTTTCATCGTTAAAATGACAAAATAAATCCGATCGAGTTCTGGAATAAAGGCTAGTTTTCCCTATAATTGGCCCATCTTGGTTAATCTTAGAAAATTTGGTTATTGTGTGGTTAATAAGTATACAGACTTTTTGCAGCGGCTTTTTTACACAAAAGGTAGAGGGTGCGAATGGTAGAGAATGCGCAAGATTATATGTTAGAACTTCAGTTCTTCTTAGTATTATTTGTATAACTATGTTTGTTATGTTATTATGTAAGTAAATGTTTATTGTTTATTATGAATTATTATTAGTATTACTATGATTTTGAGGATATAAACTTTGGAATCAACATTAGATTCCCGGCTGCATTTATCTACCTCTATTAATTTAGTTTAGAAGTAATTAATTTTTGAAGTAGTAATTTTTACGAGATTTCAAATAAAACAACGCATTAAATATCTGTTCGTAAGTTAAGTTATGAAATTGTTCACATGTTTACGCAACGTAGTGTATTGGTTTTAGGAAGGAATACAGGGAGGCAACTTTTTTGTCATGTTTCAACCCTTAACGAGATTAAACATTTGTTGTTGTGAAATCAAGCGTTTTCAAAACAAATCGCTACTGATTCTGCGATCGCTCTAGTGTGTCGTTCTTAGTGCGCTCCCCCTATATCTCCATGGACGTGATCAAATTGCCTCGTAAATAACGCCATTCTCCCTGCCATTAGTCAATACCATACCATCTAATGTATATTAATTACTTTTTTTTACGATACACTTTAATAACTTACGTCTTGCGCCATTGGGTCTTTATTGATTTTCATTGATAGCCGTATTATGCCCAGCAGTAGTTATATTTATACACACTCACCCAATAGGGATGTGTTATGCAATGGAAACTTGTCCCATATTCAATACCTTGAAGATTTAATTTCCTAGATCTGTACCGGTGTTAATTACTTGACCGTATATGACAATGTAATCAGTGAGAAAGCGTTGAAGGCGAATCAGTATTTAATATTATTTATGACGTAAGTGATTGATGAATGGTGATACTGCAAGGCCAACACATGCGTGTGTGCCACTAACAACGTAGGTAATTAAAACGAAGAAAGTTGTCAATGGTGTCTACGTTGATTGATAGGTGATATTATCACAGAGTGAACATATTTGGTCAACGAAATCGTCTCATTCCACAGTCACAACATGGGTGTTTAAGCTGTTTTCAAAACACACTGATAGTTGATTGGTACGAGTGCGGGAAGTGATGGAGGTTGATAAGAAAATGATTCGAAACTGTCGTGATGAAATCCTGATAGAGGCAGCTTGTCCGACTGTACGAGTCACCACTCCTCACTCCAAATGAGGAACGAATTAATATGGAGTAAATAGTAGTATCAAGAATCGTAACCGTTGCGAAGGCTAGTGCATACATACACAAACTTACACAAAAATATACATTATACTTGTAAAATACAATGCACTGTAAACACATTTTAAAATTAAGTGTTCTTACTTTCGTACCTAGAATAAGGTGTTATCTCGGTATTATGTATAATTTAGATAGATTGAGTTTGATATTAATTTAACTGTTCAGTTTTTACATTTTATATTACAAAAATATTCATTTGTAAGGTGTCCTGTATTCCAGTATCCATTTGAAAGTGTACATACTTTTATTAATCCATGTTTCTATGGAACTTTGTTCTGTTCTGGAAAAATAAATAAACAAATAAACCAATATGGGATGGCAGCTCTAAAAACAGTGTGGACTAATTTATCATCACTGAACGTTTATGTACACATTTAATAAAGGTTGTTCGTATTAACAAAGTATTTCATTTTTTACAGCACTTAGTTCCATATTAAACTCTGTATTTAATATAGCTTGCATTTTTAATTTCAAGTAGAAAATAGAGAGATGGGTCCACGAAGATGAATTTTATGTTATAATAACTGTGCAATAAAATACAAGTAAACAAAGAAAGATTTGCATTCTCAACAAATCAATCAGTTAATAATATCGTGCCATCTCTATAGCAAACGTTTCACATTTGCTTAAGAATTCGCACAACAGTTATCGAGTAAATTTTGCATTTCAGCCCCAAGACATTGGCACTAAACTTCATTCATCCGACGCTAAATATTCAACCCAATGACATTGACCCGTGTTATTGATTGCCAATGCTAAGCCGGCGGCTTGTATACCTCGCAAATTATCAACAGCAAACCAAATTAATATAATCAAAAGTAGTTTTCAATATTGATCTTGGGTCTTATACCTTGAGGCGAATTCATGACATGCGATTTCTACGCGCTCGTTCGTCAGACCAGGAAGTTAGTTTAATATTGAACGTAATATGTATCTGGAGCTTAAAAAATTGCCTAAAATTTAAATTGTCTGTGCCTTTCTCTCTAACAATAATCATTAAGAATGCCCTAATCGATTTTGAGGTTTGGGAGACAAGAAAATATTCGGGTGTTGTGGTATCATAACGTGCAGTTAGGTGTACTATAACACTGCAAGGCGTTTTCGAAAATTGTATACTTAACTTATGGGAGTGATACAGCACGAATTTGAAATGTAACCTATTTGAAAATGACTGAAGACTGTTATAGTTATTTAATAGACTGATTTTAAGATATGAAATTCGTTTTTAAAATCAAATTTGAAAAGAGACCTGTTGATAATATTATACATTATGTACGTAAAGAAGAATAATGAACTGTAACTCGATACAGCTAGAAAGTTTAAAATAACAATGCAGAATCAATTTCAAAATTCAATACGAAGATTGTGTGGGTTGAGATAAGGGTTTTGGGGTTGGGCTGCACCGTCTAGTTCAAAGAGATGAGAGAATGACCAACTCAACGTTTCGCGTCGCCACGAATAAGCCTGACGGTACATTTTGTACGAGCCGTAAAGGATTGATTGACTTATTTGTTTCCATTTTATATAGACAGAAGCAAGTTTTTATTACAAATTTATCAATGTTTCTCGATCGTCAAAAATAAAAGCATTACATGTGGCTAAAACGTCATGTTATCCTCAATCGAATAAAAACTGTGATTGAGAAAAAAAGACTTTCACATCTCTATATTAAAAACCTATATATTATATCATGCAGAAGATTTAAATATGTAAATTTTTTATTGCTTGATTTGTTTATTTTACTCAATGCAATTTGCTTGTTTATTGCCATATTGTTAAACTGTTTATTAACTTAAATATTGAATTTATTTGATTATTGTATTTGTGGATTCTTTCGACATAACTATGAGCCGCCTGCGGTGGCACATTACTATTAGGGCGCTGGTCCGAACGAACGAGGATAAAAGTCCGTCCAACAAGTTTCATTTTCTCATCATCTCATTTCCAAAATATGTTTACTCATAACGCCAGAAGGAGGCGTCTTAATCTCAGGTCATAAGATTGCTTGGTACCAAAGACGAATTCTACACAATACAAGCACTGACTCGTTATTGGCGTATGTATGGCACACATAGTCTGTGCTTTTTAAGCACGCGTTCAAATGTACCAAAGAAGAAAAAGCTTTGTTTGTAAGAAAATTGGGAAAAATAAGCCTTTTGGACGCCCCAATTTGACTGACGACGACAAAGGGAAGAAAAATTCAGTCCGGATAGCGGTGGGCCAGTATCGGTCCACGGTCCAAGGACTTCCCTATTATTGTCTCACTCGTTATTTTGTTTTTAAATGTAAAAAAACATTTTAGAAGCTAATAAAACTCGCTCAAATCAAACCCTTGCATTTGTTTATAGAGCGTTTAGTAAAAAAATAAAAATACACTTCATAAAAGAAATTTCGGATGCATTGAATAGCTTCAATAAAACCCTCACCAAACCATAATTTCTTTTTAAATAAGCATTTGTAAAAGAAACCCCATTTAAATAAATAAAATATTTTTATACTTTGCAAAAAACCACTCCTACAAAACGGACTTCTGTATCGTTTTTAAAAAAAAGCTTTCTAATTTAAAATAAAAACCCCTGAAATCGTTAATTATAGCTTGTGGGGATTTTTAAGACATCGTCTGACTCGGCTCGTTTTGGTGGCAGCGCGAACAAGCGGTATTACGTTTTCCTTGTGGTAATGCGCTGTGTGGTCAGTACGGCTTGGGGACCCCGTACAGTGTAATGAAGGCTAAACTGCATGTGTTTTGTGTAGTCAGCGCCCCGGCCAGGCCCTCTGTGCCCTAGCTATGGTACTGGACAAGGTTATACGGGCTTTCAAGGGGGGTGTACGGGGAGCTTTTTCTTTATTAAGGGTATTCCCCCGTTAACTCAAAACGTATATTTCATCAGGCTAAAGGTTAGAATTAGCAAATTAAACAGGAAATTTTGGGTTTTCATACCCCTTAAAAAAAGGTTGTCAAAAATTTGGTAATTTTCGGGCTGGTCCCATTGGCAAAAATCCCCATAAGAAATAACAGGGGCGATTTTATGCCAAGTGACCCCTTTGGGAATTTCGTTTCCCAAAAAAAAATTTTCCCGTATTTACGACTCTAAAATTTTTTGTTTAAATCCGCTATTTTGTTATGTAATTTGGCAAGTGGTTTGTTACAATGTTCTATAACAAAGAAGGGGTGTGATTTTGGAATGCATATTTTTGTGTATTTGAGCGTATATTTGAGCACAGTTTTAAGCTACAATGTAATACAGAGCAATTTTAGATTATGTGGAACAAAAAATTTGAAGGTTAAACCCGATTTAAGAAATTGCTTAAAACGTCCGTTTTCGCAAATTTCAGGATCAAAAAAGTAAAGAAAAAATCGCGGGTAAAATCACAGTTACAAGATGTATATTATTTATTGGGCGGATAATACCCCCTTTAAGGCTGCGAGATCACCAAAATACGTTTTCCAAATATGCATAAACCAGTAGTTATAGAACAACAATATTAGTCATAACTCATTATCTTCTGAGAAGAAAAATTTTTTTGGTTTATTTTGCTTTATGAATTCCCGCTATTTCTATTTTTTGAACGTCTGTGGTAATTTTTGAAAAAAAAAACGATTTGGGCACTGATATTTTTTATTTTAGTTTTATAGCAATGAGCCAATGATCATTTTGAACTTCATTTTAATAGTTTAACCCTTTCCGTTACGTTGATGGGATTTTGATAAAGCTATATATTCAAAATATTCATTTTAGTCAAAGGGTTAAATGTAAAACAAAATATCAGCCATCCAAAGCGCATAAGTTTTGCACAACTTAGGCTCAAAAATCGTCCATCAATAATTATAATAAAACAAAAGATTGTGGCATTAAATCTTAGTCAATCTGTTTCATGCATATTTTGAAAAAAATATTTTGGTGAACTCTGTTAGTTCTTTTCCTGCAGGCAGTAAAAAAAACTTATGGAACCGAACATGGAAGTTAGGCAAGAATGTATAACCTAAAGTTATTATTGATTTTCCAGAAAAGGTGTCCCTAAACATGCATTTTTGAACCCCAACATTTGTTTTGTGTTCAAAATGTGTTTAAAAAAAAAAGATAATTTTTAAAATACAAATTTATTTTCCAAAAAGGGAAAAAAGCCCCTGTCAAAAAATAACCCCCCAAAAAATTTTAAATTTTAAAAACGCCCCCCAAAAAAAAAAAAGTTTGGGAAAAATTTACCAAACTTTTTGATATTTTAAAAATATTTAATTTTTTTTCCCCCCCCCCAAAAAAAATTTTTTGGAAGGGGGCCCGGAAGTCAAGAATGTAAACCCAAAAATTTTTGTTTTTAAAAAAGGGTTTCCAAAAGGTTTTAACCCAACTTTTGTTTCTTAAAAATTTTTCCAAAAATTTTAAAAGAGGTTAAAAACCCTTTTTGCCCATAATTAAAAAACCCAAAAATTTTTTTTAAACCAAAAAAAAGGGGGAAATGACAACACTTTTATATTCCTTGGTTAAACCCCCTAACAAAAAACCCCCATTCAAATTTCCCTCCAAAACTTTTTCGAGGGGCCTTCCAATTTAGGAAAATTTTTATTCAAAAATCCTTTATTCCCCTTTGGGTTTGCAGTAAATTTTAAAAAACCCCTTTTTATTCCCGGCAGGATTTTTGGTAGCGGGTCCATTACCTTTAGCCTAAAAAAACTTTCCCTTGTTTTTCCTCCTTCAGAGGGGCGTTTGCGTTCTTCTTTTCATTTGCGGGCGGGGCCCAAACCCCCTTTTTAGGGGCCCACCTTGTTGGTAGTCGGGGGGGTTTTTTGAAAAAACACCGTTTTTACCCTCCTCAGCAGTGGCGTTCCCTTTCTTCATGCACTCCCGGGCAGAGCCCCAAAACCCCCCTGGGCCCGCCACCACCCCCCGTAGTGAGCTAGTGCGGGGACGTGGCAACGGGGTAGCGCTAGGTTTCCTCAGCAGTGGGTTGCCGTTTTCCCCCCCCCCCCCCCACTGCCGGGCAGGCGCCAACCCCCTAGGCCGCCCCAAACCCCCCGTAGTGAGTTGTGGGGGGAAACGGGGCAAACGGTTTAGCGCTAGGCTCCTCAGCAGGGGCGTTGCGTTCTCATGCACGCCGGGCAGAGCGCCAACCCCCTGGGCCCGGCCAAACCACCCCCCGTATTTGAGCTAGGGGGGGAAAGGGGCAACGGGGTGCGCTAGGCTCCCACCCGGGGCGTTGCGTTCTTCAGCCCCCTGCCGGGCAGAGCCCCAAACCCCCCTAGGCCGCCACCCCCCCCCTTTATGAGCTAGGCGGGGACGGGAAAAAAGGTAGCCCCTTGGTTTCCTCACAGTGGCTTTGCGTTCTTCATGCACTGCCGGGCAGACCCCAACCCCCCCTAGGCCCCCACCACCCCCGTAGGGAGTAGTGGGGGGGCCCGGGGGCAACGGGGTTAGCGCTAGGTCGTCAAAATGGCGTTGGTTCTTCCCATCCCCACTGCCGGGCAGGCGCCAACCCCCTGGCCGCCACCACCCCCGTATTTGGAGCTAGTGGGGGGGAAGTGGAAACAGGTAGCGCTGGGGCCCCTCAGCGGGGCGTTGGGGGTTTTTCATGCACGGGCCCGGGAAAGAGCCCCCAACCCCCTGGGCCGCCACCACCCCCCGGGGTGAGCTAGGGGGGGGAAGTGGCAACAGGTGGGCGCTAGGCCCCCCCGGGAGTGGCTTTGCGTTCTTCAGCACTGCCGGGCAGGGCGCCCAACCCCCTGGGCCCGGGCCCCACCCCCGAAAGGAAAAGCTAGGCGGGGCCCTTGGCAACAGGTAGCGTAGGCTCCTCGCAGGGGCTTTGCGTTCTTATGAACTCCCCGGGCAGAGGCCCCCCCCTAGGCCGCCCACCACCCCCCTTTAGTGGGGCTAGTGCGGGGACGTGGAAAACGGGTAGCGCAAAGGCTCCTCGGGCAGTGGCGTTGCGTTCTTCAGGCACTGCCGGGCAGGCCCCAAAAACCCCCTAGGGCCCCCACCCCCCCCCGTGGGAGCTAGTGGGGGGAAAGGGAAAAACGGGTACGCTGGGCTCCTCAGCAGGGGCTTTTCCCCGTTCTTCATGCATCCCGGGGCCCAGAGCCCCCAACCCCCCTAGCCGCCACCACCCCCCGTAGTGAGCAGGGGGGGGTTAAAACAGGTAGCGCAAAGGCTCCTCAGCAGTGGCCCTTTTTCCCCCAAACCCAACCCCCCCCTTTGGAGTTCCGGGGGGAAAATCCCAATGTCGGGCATGGGGGGGCGCCAACCCCCTAGGCCGCCCCCACCCCCCGTAGTGAGCAAGTCCCGGGGACGGGGCAATCGGTGGGCCAGGCCCCTAAAAAAAGTGGTTTTTGCGTTCTTCATGCATTCCCGGGCAGAGCGCCAATCCCCTAGGCCGCCACCATCCCCTTTAGGGGGCTAGTGGGGGGACGTGGAACAGGTAGCGCAGGCTCCTCAGCAGTGGCGTTGCGTTTTTCATGCACTCCCGGGCAGAGCGCCAACCCCCTAGGCCGCCACCACTTTCACCCTTTTTAACACTGGTTTTTTAAATTTAAATAGTTTTTTTTTTAATAAGAAAAATTAAAAAATTGGGAAATGGCATATCCCTAGGAAAGATCCGAACGAAACAGTAAATGGGAAAAAAATGGTTTACCTATAGAAATATAGATTTTTATTGCTTTGGAAAATCAGCCCCAACTGATGTAAAAAAGATAACCAACCAATGATGGTGTACGTCTGGCTTAAGCTTTGCAATAGCGACTCTGTGGAAGGTTGTTCGCATCCAGGGGCAGGGCGTAGATTTTTCTACTTGATTTGCGGGGGCGGTCGATATTAGGGGTGGCAGGTTATTTGGGTTTGACCCAAACCCAAAAAAACCCTTTTCCCCTTTTAAATGAAAAAACGTTTAATTATGGAATTGAAAATAATTAAAAGAATAAAATTTTAAAAGATTGTTCAGAGGCCCTTCATGGTTTTTGGGAATTTGGAAGGGAAAAAGCCCCCTTTTTTTACAGGTTTTTCTCATATTTTCTAGCGTGATCTCTATTACATTTCAATGCTGGGGAAATCAAGATTTTAAAGATATAGATGCCTTTCGTTTTGTTTGCCGCTACGAGTTAAAGGTACTTTGGGTTTTGTCGGGAAATCCATTTATTTTTTTTCACAAAGGAATTCGTGAGTGTACCCTTTAGATAGTGAAAACCCCTTTAGAAAAGAATTTAAAATATTTAAATTTCGGAATAAAATTTGTTTTTTATTTTTATGTGTATTATACACCCGGGCGCAGCAATTTACAATTTTGTTTCTGTGGGGTTTTTGGGTAGATGTTATTTCTCTGAAATTGGCAAAAAGGGCAAGGTCAATTTTAAAAAATGATTTGATTTACACACATGGTACCTGTTTTTACGGGTTTTTTATTCGCAAAAAAGTCATGGATAAAAAGGGGACCATTATTTTGGTTTATTCCTACCCCAGGATTGAAGCAAAAAAACCCATATTGAAAAAAACCCTGCCCAAAAAACCCTCAGTTAAAATTTTACAACAGAGAAAAAATATAATACATCGGCGGGCTTGTGATTATTTTTTATTTCTTTCGTTATTGAATTATGATTTTGTTTTTAATTTTTATTTTTCCCCAAAAAATTTCCCAAAAACACTGTCTTTTTTTTTTTAATTTTTAAAAAAATAATATTTCAGAAAAAATTAATATTCACTTCGATGGTACATATTTTGTTTTTACTGGGAGCCAGTTGTTTTTCTACATGAGAACAGTAACATATTATGCCCAAAAAATTTGGGAAAAACAAAAAACATAATATTTTTTATTTTTGCAAGCTTTTTGCAAGCAACCACTTGTTTTTAACAAAATCCCTTTTCTCTCTTTAGGTATTTTTTCTAGGGATATTGGTGGATTTTGAGGGATGTGGTCAAACCAATCCCTTGCGCAGTAGAAACTTCGGAAAAAAACCTCCAATCAGAGGTACTGGTCGCGACGGGATTCTAACTCGGGAGTGGGGGGCGAGGGGCTTGGGGCTTGGGCCCCCCGAAATCCCAGCTTAAATATTTTATTCAACAAATCATCTAGGTTTACACACAAAAATTAATTCATCTTTTAAATTGATTTCGTTCAGTAAAGCCCTTTAACTTCTTCTAAAACACATTGAAACCACTTGAAAAATACATATTTTTTAAAAATTGCTTGCGGTGCTACTGTGGAGGGACCCCCTTGAATCGATCGTCCAATCCCCCCTAAATATACTCCTGTGTACCCAACTCAAAGGGGCTATTAACTCAATTTTTTTAATTACGTGATCTATAGCACAATACTAAACTAAAATGACAGTTTTTAAATTTTTAGCTTGTAACTGTGATTTCACACGAATTTTTAAATTTTTTTGATCCAGAAATTTGCGAAAATTGGTATTTTGGGAAATTTCTTAAATCGGCTTAAACCTGTTTCTTTTTTGGTCCACATAGTTACTAGAGCATAGTACCAATTTAAAATGCCCATTTTGTACATCATGTCTTGAAACAGTGCTCAAATATACCTTCAAACACGCAAAAATATGCATTCCAAAATCACACCCCATCTTGGTAATCAGCATATTTTAACCGAACTACTTGCCCAAAACAAAATATAGAGAATTTACAGAAAAGGCTGTAGAGTACGTCAATAATGGCCAATATTTTTTTGATCAAAATCCTCCAAGGTCACGGGGCATAAAGATCGTCCCCATGCCATGTTATTTCTTATGGGGGATTTTTGCCGATGGGACCTAGCTCGAAAAATGTCATGTTTGACAATTTTTTGGGAGGTTATGGTGGCCCCAATAATTTTTCTGAGAGTTGCTAAATTCATTACTAGTTAGCCTGAATAAATTTATTTTTTGAGTTTAGCGGTTAAATACCCCTTTAAGGTAAAAATTTGGCTTCGAATGTTGCAACCAAATACGGTGGCTATTCGTGAGTAAATGATTCAAAAGTTCTTTGAGTATAAGCATGAAATTATACCACTGTAAAGAAAAACAGACGAAAAACTAATAGCCACTATCTTTACCCTATGACAAATAACTTTTGATTTCAAACCAAACGGTAATAAATTCGTCCGACTCAAAGAATAGTCCAACCTCACATTTCGTCCAATAATAAACGTCCATTTAAGAATTAACAAATTATTTTTCCCTATTCTAAATGTTTTAGGCGAATTGTCCAGTGTCATTAAAATTGTCAAACAAGTAACACAACAAATGCTAGGTAAATGGAAACGCCCGTTTTTAATTTGCATGCACAATTTTTCCCACATGATTTGGTATTCGAATTTAGGCGCTCAACTTTCTGTTTTTTTTTTTTTTGGTAAACGGTTTATAACACTGGTATCAAATTGCACACTAACGTTAATTAAGAATACATATTATATGCTATCCAGTACGCGTATTCTTAAATTAATTCATTGATTTTGAATGAAAAACTAGTGAAATCACCGTAATGTACTCCATTGTGGTCAACTTCGGGAATTTATTCCAAGTGTAGGCCTGCAGATTTTTTAAACTTATATTTGTGTACTGGATATCACCGGTTAAATCAATGTGAACGCGCAGGTTAATTTGGTTTTATCGTACGATAAACGGTTTGGTGGGAATTTCTAGAATTGGAATCCATGTTTTGGATATCCCATTTTTTCACGTTTTGGACTTATGTCTCGCAATGGATCTTGAAGGTTTTATTTTTTCAACCTATTGCGGATATCAATATAGAAGTACTGTATTAACATCCAATCAAAATTTGGTATTGATATTATAAACTGTTCAACAGAAATCATCAACACCTGAGTGCGCGCATTTGAGTTGGGCCATTAGCTCAGCGTCGCGTCCCCTCTTAAGGCTAAAGCCAGTACGACAAAATCAATGGGTAACTATTTTCATTCGTCTTGTGGCTCATCTTCATCTCCAATTTCAGCAGAGTTCACTTTCAACTTGTAGCTGATAGCTCGCAGGTAGGTTTCCAAGTGTTCTTCGTTTTTGTAGGTTTAGCATTTGTTTACTATGGTTTCAACATGTGCTTGATTAGAAATATACCGTCGAGACAGAGGAGGTCGAACTTGCCCTCCTTCTATCTGCACAATAACTTGTTCATTTTGATGTTGTTCATTCTTTAAAACTTTTATGAACTTCCTCAGCGAAGGGTGATTCATAGTTCCTGAATACTTCTAAAACATCTTCCAGCGGAACAAAAGGCAATCCAAAAAGTAATTCTGCATCTCTGCGCGTTTGGCTGCCAGGAGTACTGTATTGCTCTTGCAGACCTACCGCAACAATATTTCTCTAGGACTGTGAGAAGTGAAATAAACATCCTTCAACATTAACGTCCACAAAAACGTATCTTGCAGCATTTACTCAATCATACAGGTTGTAGGTCTTATGAACAAGTTCATTTGAGCGGCGTATTCAACAACAGCATGGAAGATTCGTCTGTAGGTGTTCTCATTCTACTTCGCTGTTAAAGCAAACACCAATGGAAATACGTGTACTCTTACTATTCAGTGAAGGCTGAAAAGCTGCAAAAACTGATGTGGAGAAGTTTTGAAAGTTCCGTCAATGAAAACTATGGTACTAGCAGCTAATTATCTGATGTTATTAGTGGTTCCAAAAATCAGTATTCGCTCTTCGTCCTCAGCAACTCTATCATGTAGGACTATCAGAAATCTCTTGTGAATGTTTGTTAGACTCTGTGTAATGTCTATATGTCCAAAGGATGTCGCATTGGCTGGTCTGTGTTTGTTTTGGAAACGATTTATTTGATTTTTTAACGTGTTTCGTTCTGGTATTATTAGCAGAAACTCTTCGATTTCTATGCCCCATATCACTCTCCCTAATATTTGACACGCGGAGCATTAGGGTGTTCTTCTGCTGTACGTTTTAATTCATTTACGACCTTCCTTACTTCCCCTTCAACGCTTGCGGTGTACTGGTGATTTTCTTATCCGTTTTTCAAAATTATAATGTTATTCAGTTACCTATGCCTTTGTTACGCATCTCGCTTTGCATGTAAGATGTTCTTCACACCTTCAATACCTCGTTTGCTTGTCATTACTAAACGAATGGAAATTGTAGAAAAACCGATTTAGTACTAGAATAGGCATACCCTTTTGAGAGTAAATGATTTCAGTCAAATTTATTTTAATTTTGGATTTATATTTGTCAGTCAAAAAGAGTATTGCAGAACATTATAAGGAACTATTTCGGCTACTAAGCAATGGACTACAATGTACCATATTGAAAATTCGGTTAACAATCGAATTGAGGGAGGTCTTTTAATTGTTTTAAATTTCTACATTGACCCACGGGACTCATAGGCCGGAATATGCATTGGACGAAATGTGTTCGGTTATGGGAATTGGGATGGCCTTTATACCTTGGACCCTATTTTCTTGACTATTTAGAATTGGACGTTCTTTACTAGACAAAATAAAATGGACATCATTTAACGTTGACGTGGACCATTTTCGAATGGACAATATTTATTGGACGTAATTACCATTGGACTAAACTTACTGGATGTTTTGTCCGTTAATCCTTTCAATTATTAATTATTTATAGTTTTTATGTTCCAATTCATACTAAAAAATAAAACCTGTTAAATTGGGGTGTGTCTGAAATCTGAATTAGGGTCCAGGTCTAGGTGGAGGTCTAACTCAACGTTCAGCGCAGGATAATACTAGTCGACAGTAGAGCTACTGCCGGCCAAAGTTAACACTACCTAAAGTTGGGTAAGGTGCATATAGGGACATTTGTAAAGTTTGCGTAGAAAAAAACTATTAGTGCATTCAGTAAAAACAATGAATGCGTAACAAGAACAAACAAAACTTAAAATGTCTACCTACATTTTAAATATGCATTCATTTCTTGTTCCGCTCATTGTCGCCGTTAGCCATTTTGAACCGGACCTAAAACGAGTGTACACTTTCGATTTGTCGGTCCATTCGTCAATTACCAAGAATGGTTCAAGACCTAAAGTTTTTAAAAAGTACTTCCTTAGTCATTCACCAAGAATAAGTACATATTACATTGTTATACATGGACTTGAATTTTGAACTTCAAACTGGACCTTGACTAGAGTTAAAATCTAATTCTTAAAGGGGCTATAAACTCAAATTTTTTTTTTTTTTACCACATGATCTATAGCACAATGCTACACTTACATGACAGCTCAAAAAATCATATCTTGTAACTGTGATTTAACACGAATTTTTAAATTTTTTTGATCCGGAAATTTGAAAAAAACTGGTGTTATGAGAAATTTCTTAATTGGCTTTAACCTGCTTCTTTTTTGGTCCCATAGATACTAGAGTATAGTACCAATCTAAAATGCCCCTTTATAACATCGTGTCTTGAAACTGTGCCTAAATTTACCCTCAAACACGCAAAATATGCATTCCAAAATCACACTCATCTTGGTAATCAGCATGTTTTGACGAACTACTTCCCCAAATTACAAAACAAAATGTAGAGAATTTACAGAAAAGGATGTAGAATACGTCAATAATAGCCAATTTTTTGGACCAAAATTCTCCAAGGTCACGGGGCATAAAGATCGTCCCCATGTTATTTCTTATGGGAGATTTTTGCCGGTGGGACCTAGCTCGAAAAATGTCATGTTTGACAATTTTTTGCCCCAATAATTTTTCTATTGATTGCTAAATTCATTACAAGTTAGCCTAAATGAAATATATTTTTTGAGTTTAGCGGTTAAATACCCCTTTTAATGTATTTTGAAGCACACTGAAACTAGTCTGTACCACATGGTGACCCAGATTTTTTCTTGGTAAATTTGGAACTAATAAGATAGTGCACATTATTTTTTTCGTAAACTGGTTGAAACACTAGGAAATGGGGAAATCATCAAGTAGATTTTTTTGTAAGTCAAAATATTTTAAATTTGACTGACCAAGATCTTTAAACAATAAAGTGATTAAATTTTGCGTGCTGTGGGAACACTATTGTTGGTACCACTGTGCTATATATCTGGTTGATTCTATTGTTTGCATCCATTATAAGATTACCAAGTGACGAAATACCATCGTCAACAAATTCAGAGAAATTTCAACTCTATCACAGATTACAGATTGGAGAAGTATATCTCTTGGCTGGCATATTTGACAATCCTTTTTTTGTAGTCAATACTCGACTATATTAAGGTAATTCTATTTTTTTTTCTTCCAAAAACAGTAAGATGATCATTTTATTAAAGTAAGCTGAAAGTTAAACCAATAACAATAATATACATGCCACAACGCACCATATTACCATGTTGAGTTTCTTGCAGATGTCAACCAGTAAGGTCATGAATATTCAAAGAACAGGTTAGTGATGATACTTCATTTTGTGAGAGCCTTTTTGATTTTTGTTTGTTTTTATTATTTTTGTATTTGTTCACATAATTGAAGTTTCTTCTCTTTTGGCGCCCGCAAGAATATCGCTTTGCCAGAGTATAATGTTCTTTTCATTTTATGGTCTACATACAGTCCTACACTCACTATCCCATTTTTATATATGCCTCTATACAATGGAACCGTACTGTAAAAGAGGTTCTAGTAGTTGTTGGGAAAGCTCTATAAGAAGAAATTTATAGTAGCTTACAATACTCCTCATATCAATATTAATAAGGATCACAACTTAAATATTACTGCAAAGTCCCCTTCGACGAGGAGTATTGTAAGCTACTATAAATTATTATTATTATTATTATTATTATTATTATTATTATTATTATTATTATTATTATTATTATTATTATTATTATTATTATTATTATTATAAATTATTATATTATAATAAAGTCTAAACTTAGTACGGATGTAGAGATTGTTGAGATTCACAGTGACTTGGCTTTGGATGCATACTCTGGGGTTGGTTCCGGGGACTTCTAGGTCACAGTGGCGCGCTGTGACCTCTACTGATGAAAATGTCCCGATGACTAGTATAGGGGACTTAGGTGGTACCGTACAGTTTCATCAGTACTTTTGAGTCGCCTTGTCTTCCTCGGATGTATATCACTGTTGAAATTAACAACGGGTATAGGTTGTTGAGTATACGAGAGGTACCAATAGTTGGGGTGGGGTGGGAATTATATTTGAGTTGTAAAGAAATAGGTTGTAAAAGTGCTTGTTGTAGAGTTGACAGCACTAAGCTTTAGATCGTTGCAAATTTCGCTTTGATATGGATGTGGGGTATTCTTCTGGAGTTGGTTTCGTTGTTTGACGACGTAGTGGCGCTCTACGGCTTCGCATCGGGATGGCACAGTTGACAGGCGCGTCTCACCAGTTTACGAATATAATAGGTTTGTCCTCATGTTTAGAAAGCGACATGGTACCAGTAGCAGATTCTGCGCTGTTGAGACGACCGAATCTCATTGATGTATCATGGTTGAAGTTTGCAACGTGCTATAGGTGTTTTATCTAGCAGTTTTAGTGGGGGTACCAATTAGTTGAATTATGATTTTTTTTAAATTAGTTATGTGTTATCCTTGTGTTTTCCTTCTTTTAAGAAAAAAATCCGGAATGTTTTTTTTTTTTTGGATTTTTGTCTGTATTCACGATTAAATTTTCTAAGACCTTCGAATTCTCTGAACTTAGAACTGACACGTTTTTGAGCGCAATCAAAAAAATTATTTCTCATTAAAATCGCAATTTTTCGTTTTTTTCGATTTTTTAAAAAATTCTTCGACTAATAACGCCTACATGCTTTGCTACAGAACCCTTATTTTATGAATTGATATATTCGTGTTTACGATTTTTTTTAAATTTTTAACATTCCTCTTACTTATAACACCAACATGCTTTATCCGATTGTGATGATTTTTTCACAGCACCTTAATTTTATGAATTAATATATTCGTGTGAAATTTTAGCGCAGTCGAAAAATTATTTTTCATGATTCTTGCAATTTTACGATTTTTTTCAATTTTTGCGTGTTTGTTGGATGAGCGTAGCGAGCGAAGCGAAGATTCCATTTCACTACACTGGAAAAAAAATCCGGAATGTTTTTTTTCTTTCTTTCTTTTTTTTGTATTTTTGTGTGTCTGTTAACACGATTCCGGCTAAACCGATACTCCGATTGTGATGAAATTTTATGGAGGCCTTCGAAATCTCTGAACTTAGAACTGCCACGTTTTTGAGCGCAATCGGGAAATTTTTCTCATAAAAAACGTAATTTTACGATTTTTTCGAATTTAATAAAAATTTCTTCGACTTATAACTCCTACTCCTGCTTTATCCGATTGTAATGATTTTTTCACAGAACCTTAATTTTATGAATTAAGATATGAGTGTAAAATTTAAGCGTACCGTAATCAAAACATTATTTCTCATGAAAATCGAAATTTTACGGGTTTTTCATTTTTAAAACAATTCTTTGACTATAACACCTACATGCTTTATCCTATTGTAATGATTTTTTCACAGAACCTTAATTTATGAATTAATATATTTGTGTAAAATTTGAGCGCAATCGAATACTTATTTCTAATGAAAATTTCATTTTTACGATTTTTTTCTTTTTTAAAAATTACGATTAATTAAAAAAAAAAGTTAATTTTTTTATTTAATGTCATTTTTATTAAAAAAAATCTTCGACTAATTAATGATTTTTTCACAGAACAACAGTAAAAATCCGCGTAACACATGGCAACTTAGTGCACCAATTACGCTCATCCAACAACGCCGCGGGACTTAAGCGTTTTCTAGTTACCACGATTCCAGCCTAAGCGATACTATATTGCAATGAATTTTTCTGGAGGCCTTCGCAATATCCTAACTTAGAACTGCCACGTTTTTGAACGCAATCGAATAAGAATATTTGTCGTGAAAATCGCTTTTTTTCGATTTAAAAAAAATTTCTCGACTTATATAACATTTACATGCTTTCTTTGATTCTAATGATTTTTTCCCAGAACCTTTATTTTATGAATTGATATATTCGTGTTAAATTTGAGCGTAATCGAAAAATTATTTCTCATGAAAGTCGCAATTTTACGCATTTTTCGTTAAAAAAATTACGCTCATCCAACAACGCGCCTGAAAAAGCGTTTGCGAAGCTTCTAGTTTGCTGGTTGCTTAGACAAACCATTCGGGTTTAGTGATAGAGGCGTGAATTTTGGATCATTTACTAAGAAAAACGTGCTGAGTAATTTGCCAGGTGGTCTCAATCGATTTTTGCCCCCGTTCAGGGTGACCATGGTGCAAATTTAGGGTTGACATTATTTTCAAATGGACTAGGGATGAGCCTAATAGAAGTAAAAGTGTGGTACGGTATTTAAACATTTTGTTTAAGTATTATTCAATTTAATTATTTAAATCAAAAAAATGTATTATTTTTAACAGGGATGTCCAGAATTGTTTTTTCGAAAATTCGTTCAAAATGCTAGTACCTAAGTAGGCCTATAGCTTGAGATTATTCATATGTCGGGGATAGTGATAGAAGCGTGAATTTTGGATCATTTTCTCAGAAAAATGCAATGAGTTATTTTCCCGTGGGTCCGCATCGAAAATGTTCCGTTCAGGGGGTGACCATGGTTTGCAAAGTTAGGGGTAATACATTATTTTCCAAATAGACTAAGGGTTAGCCTTTATAGAAGTAAAGGGTGGTATTTAAACATTTGGTTAAATATTTATTTAATTAATTATTTTTAAATCTAAAAAATGTCTTAAATTTTTAACATGGGTGTCCAAATTGTTACATTTGCCCTTATTTCAAAATACGTTCAAAATGGCTAGTACATAGCTTGTTATGACTCATTTGAAAGTATTTAAACGCGAATTCATGGCATAATCAAAAGTCAAGGTCACCGGGGTCATCAGGGTCCGACCCTTTGAAATTTTTTATTATTTTGTTGTCCAATCACCCTGAACAGACCATATAAAAGTGTTTTATGTTGATACTTTTTACCTTAATCGTTCGTCCGGGATAATATATGTACATAAAAGATCACATTCTATATTCAGGGTTGTACAATTACTTCATGGTCGTGAAGTTTTCCATATACTGTTAATTGCGCCACCATAGGTTGTGATCACTCATTTTGATGCTAAAAATAAGTCCCGGTAAAACCTCGACCACAGAACGCAAGTCACGGATTGAGATTCCGACGGTCAGAAATCAACTCGAGTCTACCAAATGTCGAAATTGTTTCTTTATGGACGGTATCAGATAATTCAAAACCACGTGGAAGTCGAGTCCAGTCGAGTCTCACACCCCGAAAGGATCAGTGCAGTTCGGTCGGACGTGAAGTGGTAGTGTTGTGAGTGTTCGGACTCTGCCGGGAAAGCTGGTATACTTGCTCCAACGAAAGAATGCAGATGCTTTATTAGTGGTGGGGGTTGACTGATGGGCTGTAAATGGAATGTCGCCTTTGTGTATGAAAGAGAATATCTTTTACCAACGCAAGCAAAATTTATCTGTGCTAGATATCGGAGTTCCTCTTGTGCAAGATCTATTCGCTGAGCTAGCGTGACTATAGTTTAAACATTTGTTATGTTGGAAAAACAATTTCGAGCCATCTGCATTCTTTTCTGTTGGGACTTCTATAGGATCGGGGCCTAGGGTTTCTAGGATCAAGGAGATGTAGCTAGATAAGTGGAACTAGTGTAGGAGAGCCTAGTCGGTGGCCTAGGGAGTCACGAGAGAGGAAGTAGAAAACAGTATTAAGAGTATAGAATGGACCATTGGGACAAGTGTTGGTATTGGAATACTATCGTGTCAATCCACACGAAGTAGCAGTCCTCCCGTTGCAAACTAACCTAGGTAGATTGGAGTTTCGCTCTCAGAGATCTTGCGAAAACTACGAAATAACCTTTCAAGTCAGGATGAACACTCGAGCACAGACACACTGTCGGTCTGGTTTGTACTATATATTGTTGCAAAATTAAGTAACAATTAAAACGAAACAAATCGCACATCACAGTTGATAATACACTTATTGCACTGTTAGGATACGGAGTACTGATGATCTGACTTGATCAGGCAACATTTTCTTCTATTTGTTTGGATATACAGTTTTTGGTTGGATTCTTTTTCTTTTAGAATCTGACTTTTTTATTATATCATAACATTTTAAACAAATTAAACTATGCATATGTTCTTCTCTTACTTGATATTTATTGAGCTTAAATTAGTTACTCTCCCTACTGGGTGTAAGTCACCATTAATAATAGGTACAAAGTAATTTGTAACTAATTCTCTAGTTTAGATTTTTGGTTATTAAACTGGTTAACGCATTGGCGAGAGTGATTCAGTTAAAACTCAGAGTATTACAATATTTTTAACATTAGACAAATCCACTTGTACATTTCAAACATATCTCATTAAGTTATAATTATTTTTATTCGCCCCAAAAAAATTTTCCCTCAACAAATATTACAATCAGTCCCGTCGTGACCGACAATCCTGACTGCAGTTTTTTTTAGTTTTTTTTCCCTCAAGGGATTGCGAGTCCTGCCGTCGGACCATCTTTTCACAACCATTGTCCTATTCGCAAAAAACATCGGCTAGTTCACCTGGAAACTATAACAATAACAAGAACACAGATCACAAGCCCTTGATCCTGGTATGTATGTGCTTCCCCATGAACAAGAAACTATAACATAACTCATTAATTCTTCTCATTAAAAATTATTGACTTAAAGGAACTCGAAGAGACAGGTTTGAACTTAGTCTAGATTGCATACTGCTTTTGTTAATTGTTTTGTTACCACAGTGTAAAATTACACAATTGTAAATGTAATAAACCCCATTGATTAAATTGATAATATTAAAATACTGATTTACGTGCCCCCCAAAACTCGTTCATTATAGACCGTATCCAAACCTGGCAAATACAAACGATGGTACTGAGCACGCTGTAGTTAATGTAATTGAGTGCAGTGGTTAGATGAATCAATACATTTATCATAATATCTCATGGTCTATGCGGGCAAGAATTGTTTTTTGCGCTTTGACAAACGTTGTATGTATTTATGTTACTTAAATTTGGTCTAACATATCATTGACGGAAGTTAAAGACTATGAACACTAATGACGGATAATAACAATAAATATAAATTAATATCAAGGAAAATAGGGAGCGAAACAATATTAAGCAACAGAGTTGTCGAACAACAACAAACAAAGAACAAAAAATCCCCGCCCTCTGCCTCCAAGGATCACCAAACCATTATGTGCTGAACTATGTTGAAAAAACAACTTCAATCAGGTTATGCCGGTTTTGTATCGTGTGACGTGACTCACGCATAGACGGACGGACGACGGACGGACGGAAATAAACACGTAAAAAGTGGTGTATTTCGAGGAAAATTGTACTAGGTTAACACAACAAACTTTCTACATACCAACAACAACATACATTCTATTGGACCGTCTGCTGTTCGAATAAGTACGAGCAATACACATATAATAACTAGGGAAACGCCAAAGTCGTTGTTAAACGAGTGGGTGAGCCATGTGTATGGTACCCGGTATCATTTCATTCCCTATATACTGGACTAGATCCAGCCTTAAGTATATGGGAGGAAATGGGATGTTCCCGGGTGTACGCACACTTGGCTCACTCACTCGTTTAACAACGACTTTGGCGTTCCCTAGTTTAAATTGAACATTCAAAATGCGAATCGTGTTCAAAACGTATTAGCGTGAAACATTAACATATTTCGTAGATAAAACAAAATCACCTAATTTTTATTTCCCATTTAACACCCCTCAAAAATAATATGTAGGTGTAATAATATAAAAAAAGTTTTAACTAATGGGTATCGAACTCCAAGCCTCCGTGCGGTAAGCTGGATGCCTACCACTAGGCCATGCCAACCACTGCCAACTAGCTCGTCCCGCTAGCTGCTACTTAACAAATGCTATCAATATTTTAAAAAATCACATTTATATTTATTGTACGATTAAATCGCAATGGATCAAGCTGATTTTGTTAACAGTTCTCAGTAAACTCGTACCGGATTTCTGTTTAAAATTTTCTTCGCTTCTTCATCTGTTCAGCGGTTCGGCTTATTTTCGACGTACAGACAGACAGACACACAGACACACAGAATCACAGAATGAGAGCCGTTTGAGTTGAATGGAAACACTCAGTCGCTCCGCTCCCTCGTTTAATTATTATTTTAACAAAAATTATTCCAAAACAGTTTTATTAGTAATAATTGGATATATTAATAAATGGCTTTGCAAAAGTCACATTGCGTAACAAGTTAATAGAACACAATGTTCGTCGAATAAAATCTATAAAACAATAATCCATGTAAGACCTCGCGATGAGCCTTTATAGATATCAAATATCCAATTTAAATCTGCAACGATTTTCTCAACTTATACTATGCGAAATCACCATTTAACATCACGCTAAACCCATCACTACAAACTCCATCACCCACCTCATTCATCACTCAAACACATTTAATAGCCGCTGATGAGTGAGAGAGTTTTCAACGTGCGCGCGAGAGCGTTGGAGTCGTAAATCATTCAGACGCCAGCACCCGGGGCTCGAAGGGAGGACTGCTACATCCAACTAGTATTTCATTGAACGGGTAATTAATTAAGCGAGCTGTAAAAGGAAACATCAGCATGGACACGGTGGGGGAGGGAACGCGAACTGTAAAACGTTTTGTTCCCTGTGTAATGTTATGTGCAGGACACAATTCACCTATATATTATAAACACATATGGGAATTAAACCTCTAGGTGGAAACTAAATGGCGTGCTATGGTCGTTTCACGGGTTGTATTGATGCATTTTTTGCTTTTGTTATTTTATTTTTTCATTTATTATGTAAACAGAATATTATGGGGGTTAAGCTCCTAATAGCTCACTTTTCTGTCCGTCCGTCCGTCTCTGCTTGTGTCACGATAAAACAAAACACAACCTCCGATTTACATGAGTTTTTGTACACCCACCAACAAGAATGATACATAATGTTTTCGTGACTTTTGGTGTCAAGTTGAAGGGGCTGTTTATTTGTAAAGTAAGATTTCTGTACTTGGCACCTCCACCAAAGATTTCAATGCAAGATAATAATATTGTACATTTATGCTTTTCTTAGACAATCTGTTGATTATATAATATAGCTTTGCTCTCTTTTCTGCATATTCCGTACCCGAGCTTGTTACATCATTAGATTAGTGTGGATAGATTGGTTACATTGATTTAACCCTACTTCCAGCGTTGAGTGAGCTTCCAGCATAGAAGGTCCAGGTTAAAATTATTCTGGTTCGGGCAGAATAAGTTTGTTACCCTAATGGGTCTTACTTCACCGATATGATGTTATGCGCATGGTATGGATCATAATATATATTATAGACATGGAGCCGTCCTTTTAAAAATGTACTAGACAACAATACTAAAATAAATGAGGAAATGTGAGACTGTCATAACAAATCTTTGTTATTTATACCTTTAAGTCGATAAGCTCGGTCAAACTGCAGAATACAGATGTTGATTTTGGATCACTTTGGAGGAATATCAATTTCATGTTCTATTAATGGAGTTGTAGTTTGCACTAATATGCAAAGTAAAGAAATATGTTCGAAAATTTGAAGAGATCACAGAGAGCATTTTTCAAATCAATATTTAGTTATTTTAGTAACTGACCCTAAATAAATCACAAAGTTCTTTTTGTAGTAACTCTCAATGTTTTAGTAGGAGACGACCCAAAGATTTGAAAAATTTAAATGTTCCCTGATCGCAACATGTGTATTTCTTTTAATTTCTTTGTAAAAAACCTCTCAGAGTTTCACATTTTTTGGAGCGTAATTTGTATTATGGAAATTCACTGAATTTGGCGATTGAGCCTTTTTAAAATGTGCATCAACATGTAAAAAAAAGTTGAACCGAGCTCAACCCACTGAACTAAGTACGTATTAAAATAAATGTAATGATTTACCACGCAGTAAAAATTGATTTTGGTTGATAATGGATGAATATAAGAATTATACAAAAAGTTTTTCAAAGAAGGATTGCAGAGCACAGGAGCACATGGTTCCAATAATAGTGGAAAATAGTGGTCGACAATAACTACATTTTGTATTCTAAATTCCACTGGGAACTACAGTTTTGTGATCGAAAATGTAATTCTCACGGGTTTTAGAATTGTAAATGCAATTATTGTTTGAACACTTGTCAAACATTTTATTGAAGCGAGGTCCAGATGTGTTCTGTGTACAGTCCGTTCCACTCACGCGGGTTCCCTTTTGATTAGCTGGTAAACTCTGATTCGCGAATATATTATAATTATAATATATTATATAATATTATATATTAATGGCTCCATGTCTATACCCCATATTATGATCCATACCATGCCATATAGTCTTCAGGTTTTTGGAGAGTTCACTGCTTTATTTTTAATAATAAATAAAAATGTGTTTCCCTTTTTTCATTTTTTTCAGAACCTTCCAATTCAAATAGTGGTCAAATTTCGAGTGAACATTTATTACTATAGCCTGCTATAGCCACAGATAATACGTAGTAAAAGTAACACGTAGTGTACTCTGTTATCTGTGCTATAGCCAGTACATCAGTCTATGTAATTTAAAATGTGTAATATGAATAGATTATTTTTAACTCAATAAATCCTAAAATCATGGTTCATTCTTAATTTACTATCACAAACCACAAACCCACAAGCCATTATTAATAAGGTTACACATAATATTATTGATATTTTGGTTGCATTTGGCGTATTTTTTTTGGTTTCTCTCGTTTGAAATTGAATAAAAACCTCGGGAAGTACTAACTAGTATATAGGCAACGAATAGTGGACATTAGACCCAATTTAAGCGATCGTCAAGACGAGATCAAGAAGAAAGTATGGTATGTAACATATTTTTAGAAATAAAAAACATAGTACAACTAATAATTATATGGGCAAGTCAAAATATTTGGAAAACCGTTACTGGGCAACAAGGCAGAAAGATCTCCCCCCTTTTTTATATTGATTCATTCATTAAATGCATGTATACTATCATTTTTATTTGTTACCAAAATTGTTGTGTTTAATGCATTGTTCTTGTAATGCTACTATTTCAAAAATTTACGAAACGTAGTTTATTGTTGTTTCTGCATCTATGTAATTAGATTTATTTAGTTGTCTCATTGTAAATCAGTTTTAGTTTATATAACTGAATAAGATAGACGTTAAATAAATCCCCCCAAAATACAAAAATTTGTAAAAAAAAAAAACGGCAGCCAAGCTCTCCTTCCAAAGTCTTCAGCTGTGAATGCTGTGAGATATAGAAGTTGAGCCAAGCATTTCATTCTTTCTCCCTAGTTTCGCATTGAAAAGAAGTAAGATCATTTCGCCTGTTGACGAGCGCCAAGCCAACCATTTTCGTGGTAAAAAAGTTAAAATTTTAAACTCAAAATCATAAAAAAATTACTTGGCCATTGACTTTTTAGAGTCCTCGTACCAAAATCAATAGCCAAGTAATTTTTTATGATTTTGAGTTTAAAATTTTAACTTTTTTACCACGAAAATGGTTGGCTTGGCGCTCGTCAACAGGCGAAATGATCTTACTTCTTTTCAATGCGAAACTAGGGAGAAAGAATGAAATGCTTGGCTCAACTTCTATATCTCACAGCATTCACAGCTGAAGACTTTGGAAGGAGAGCTTGGCTGCCGTTTTTTTTACAAATTTTTGTATTTTGGGGGGATATCACATCTTTGTTGTTTGTTTCATGTCAAGGCTTAAAATATGTGAAATACGTGTAAAGGTGGATACAGTGCCTTTAAAACAGATTGTCTAGAAACAAAAGCTATCATCTTTTTTTTTGTTTACAATCTGTAGGCCTAGTTGGCAATATTCAATGTTTTTATTAAATTTAATATGGTTATTGTCGTCTTGGGTTTTTGTGTGAATGATTTGTTGACCGGAATATAACACATTGACGCATAATTTTAATCAGCAATTAATATATTAAAATTGTAATAAATACAACAAAACGTTTTTTCCAAAGTAAAGAGTGGAAGGGAACAGTGGGGGTGAAATATCGCTTGTCTTATGGTGGATTATTATGTTTTATATTATTATGTAAGACCATGCCAAATTTCATACTGATAACTCATTCGGTACCTTTATGACGAATGCTGGAAATCAAGGTAAAAATAATATAAACTATTAGGGATGGGGGTTGAAAAAGTGTTGTTTAGGAAATGAGAATAGGCTTATTGGGTTAAAACACATTAGAACATAATTTACTAATTTGAATAAAAATACAATTTTGGGTTAGAGCTATGAATAATTCCAATTTTAGGGGATGGATTTAGGGGATGTTGGGGTGGAATATCGCTTGCATCGCGACGAATTATTTTTCATATTAGTATGTAACATCATGCCAAATTCCATGCTGATAACTCATTAGGTGCTTTCATGGTGAATGCTGGAAATTAAGGTAAAAATAATATAAACTATAAGGGATGGGGGTTGAAAAAATGTGGTTTAGGAAATGAGAATAGGCCGATTGGGTTAAAACACATTAAAACATAATTTTAATAACCACCTAATTTGAATAAAACATCAATTTTAGATTAGAGCTATGAATTATTCCAATTTAAGGGGGTGTTGAGGGTGGAATATCGCTTGCCTCTCGGCGGATTATTTTTCATATTATTATGTACCATAATGACAAATTTCATGATTATAACTCATTAGGTGCCTTCGTGGTGAATGCTGGAAATCAAGATAAAAATAATATAAACTATTAGGGATGGGGGTTGACAAAATGTGGTTTATATAATGAAAATATGCCGATTGGGTTAAAACACATTAAAACATAATTTTAGTAACTAATTTAAATGAAAATTCAATTTTAGGTTAGAGCTATGAATTATTACAATTTTAGGGGATTATTTAGGGGGTGTTGGGGGTGGAATATCTATTTTTTTATATTAGTATGTAGCATCATGCCAAATTTCATGCTGATAACTCATTAGGTGCCTTCATGGTGAATGCTGGAAATCAAGGTAAAAATAATTAAACTATTAGGGATGGGGGTTGAAAAAATGTGATAAAGGAAATGAGAATAGGCCGATTGGGTTAAAGCACATTAAAACATAATTTAATAACTTTAATAAAAATTCAATTTTGGTTTAGAGTTATCAATTATTCCAATTTTAGGGGATGATTTAGGGGGTGTTGGGGTGGAATATCGCTTGCCTCTCGGCGAATGATTTTTCATATTAGTATGTACCATCATGCCAAATTTCATGCTGATAACTCATTAGGTGCCTTTATGGTGAATGCTGGAAATCAAGGTTAAAATAATATAAACTATAAGGGATGGGGGTTGAAAAAATGTGGTTTAGGAAATGAGAATAAACCGATTGGGTTAAAACACATTAAAACATAATTTTAATAACTAATTTGAATAAAACATCAATTTTAGATTAGAGCTATAAATTATTCCAGTTTTAGGGGGTGTTGGGGGTGGAATATCGCTTAATTGCCTCTCGGCGGATTATTTTTCATATTATTATGTACCATCATGTCAAATTTCATGATGATAACTCATTAGGTGCCTTCGTGGTGAATGCTGGAAATCAAGGTAAAAATAATATAAACTATTAGGGATGGGGGTTGACAAAATGTGATTTATATAATGAGAATAGACCGATTGGGTTAAAACACATAAGAACATAATTTTAATAACTAACTTGACTAAAAATTCAATTTTGGGTTAGAGCTATGAATTATTTTAGTTTTAGGGGATGATTTAGGGGGTGTTGGGGGTGAAATATTGCTTGTCTCTCGGCGGAAGTTTGTGAGTCTGAGGTAATTCTATGTGTGGTCCAAGTTTCATAGTTCTAAGATGTACCGTTTTCTCTGTAGGCTCTTATTCCTCTGGCAGAATCCACTACCCCCCCCCCCCCCAACCAACCAACCAACCAATCAGCCGGACGATTATCGTCGATATTTACGCACTTTTTTAACACAGAACGGGTTATCGGATCGGGCTGATTTTTTTTTGGTATGTCATGGACCACATATCAGGTCATATACCGAGTTTCAAGATTGTAAATCTTTCGGGACGGCGTGTGCAGATAGCTGAAAACCCCCCAACTCGGGTAGGAGTAAACAGGGTCGAGTTAGTCATCGCCTTCTAGCAGTCGCGTGCGCTTGGCTGCGGGCGAACGACCGTCGCCCTAGATAATAAAATAAATAAATAAAATAAATAAATAAATAATAGAAGAAGAAGAAGAAGAAGAAGAAGAAGAAGAAGAAGAAGAAGAAGAAGACAACTCTGTTTTGAAGCAAAAATATTTGAATTATTGAACTCAATTAACACCAAGGTCAATTTAATTAATATATTCACATATACATTTAGGACTACATATTTATTTTAGGTGGAGAGATCAATACCACCCACAGTATAGCCAAACTATGATATCTAACTACGGAACAAATTACTAAAATTGGCCTCTTTTGTAATTTTTTTTTTGTAGGAAACGTTAAATTAATTAATAAATATGATATAGTGAAACGGCTCTAAACAGAAGATGTCAGATTGGTATCTATGGTATCGTATGCCTGAACCTGGTCTGATTAACATAGTCAATAAAACTTAATAAGTATCCTCCCTGATGTCTTAGGAAGTTCAAAACCTATAAACCGAATGAAATTCTTCCAACATTAATAAAGGCTATTCGATAGCGTTTTTCTATTTCCCCAAATATGCTATAAAGTCAAAATATAGTGAATGGCTTTGAAACCTGGCTCTATTAAAAATTCAAAACTATTTTTTTCATTTTTTTCTGATTGGGCACACGGCAAATATCGCCTCTTTAAAATAATTTCAAACTTCAATCAAGCACACCATTCAACGTAGGTAGTTGTGTTTTTGTGACATTAATTTTCAACTGGTTTTCTATAGGCTGATTGAGAGATTTTTTTAACAATTGTCTTCCCTGCGAATTTTGCGGTTTTGCGGTATTTTGTACCGATTTGTACCGCGAAACGAAAACATTTGCAGGAAAGATAACTGTTAAAAAAATATATTTTTCTCTCAGTCAGACTCTAGAAAATCAGTTGAAAATTAATGTCACAAAAACAGAACTACCTACATTGAATGGTGTGCTTAAAAGTGACGATATTAGCCGTGTGCCCGATCAGAAAATTTAGAAAAAAATAGTTTTGATTTTCTAAAAGAGGTATCAAAGCCATTCACTATAATTTACTTAATTTAATTACTAACACGAAAAACGCGGTCGTTTAGCCATCCCATAAGTGTAGTGGAAAGTGTAGCATTTCTACACGAGCAATAGGAGGTCGTGTAGAGTGTAGGTGTAGGAATTTATGCGCAAAATTAGAAGATAAACAGATTAAAATATTACTTTCTTGAAATGTATGAACTAGTTGGGTGTATCATATAGTCTCACATCGCGGTCGTCGTCTTCACTTCACGATGAGATGACGCAAGTGTGACAAGTGATAATAACAAGGGAGAACAATGTGGCGTCTTCTTCCTCTTTCTATCCAAACTCATCAGATTAGACGAACAACAAACTGAGAGATGAAGTCTGTCTTTTAATTAAATAGTTAGATCATTCCCTCTTATTACCAAGCTCTAGCAGGTAACCATGCAAGTAGACGCGACTTAAGAACTACCATTTCAGAGTACAGCTACTTCCACTTTACGTACAATGTACTTGCTAATTACCGTCATCTTCGGCTTCTTCGTAAGTAATTGCACTTTGACCTTTGTCTTACCGGTAAGATTATCCAAGGATAATTACTTTCTGTGTAAAGTTCGAAGACTAGACACAACAGAATAATATGAGCGGACGTAATTTATTATTGCTCTGAATCTTCTGTAGAATAAACGTAATCAAAATTGTATAACATTTAAAGAAATCATTAAATGAATCTTCTGTAGAATAAACGTAATCAAAATTGTAATAAAACAATCGTGGCAATGACAGTAAAACGACGATAAATTACAAAAAAAAACTACGAGTTAAGGTGCGGAACTCGCCCATTGGAATCAAAGAGAATGGTCCCATCGAAGGCAAAAATACATCTCATCCGGATTGCATATTATTTCATCTTATACATGACATGCATTTTTTAGAACGACTATTGATAAAAGCAACTAATTCGATATATAACATTTCCGAAAATGTATGTTTCAACTGCTGGTTGAGGGATGAGAACGTCTGATGTGTGCATATACAAAAAGTATGAAATGTACTTTCAAAGTTTTTCCCAAAACATAATTTTTGCAAGTATCCATAAAATATCTACAAATATTTATCACTAATTTATTATATTTAAAACACTTTTAGTGGAAAAACTCTTTTTTATTATATTAAATAACAACGTTTCGGAAATGACTTCAACTTATTCCGTCTTCAGGTTTCTTGTTAAAAACAAACAATCATATTATCAAAAATATATAAAAACAAACAAAGACAATAGCCAAGGTCGATAAAATTAAACATTTCACACATGGAAGTTGACAAAAAACAAGGTAATACAAATGAAAAGGCTATTTCTTAGTGTTTACTAAAGGAATCCACATTGGGGGAAAAAAGGTACTCGGCTGGCTTATACATGTGTCTTTTAATGTTATCAAAGCTGCTTCTTTCAATTTCCTTTTTTTCCAACATGGCTCTTTAAGTAAACGCCTAGATTGTAGAAAGTCAAATTTATGAACCTTGTCCCATGCATGTTCTACTAGTTTCGATGACATTAGATAACAACCATCTGACTTCTCAATGTTTTTTCTATGCTCATTAACTCGAACATGCATAGGACGTCCGGTTTCTCCTATGTATACAGCATCACAGTTTCCACAAGGAATCTCATAAACACAACCCTTGCTCATTTGGACTTCATTTACAGGTTTCGTTTTTTGCAAATGGCTTCTAATGGTATTAACTGATTTAAAAGATGGTTGTTATCTAATGTCATCGAAACTAGTAGAACATGCATGGGACAAGGTTCATAAATTTGACTTTCTACAATCTAGGCGTTTACTTAAAGAGCCATGTTGGAAAAAAAGGAAATTGAAAGAAGCAGCTTTGATAACATTAAAAGACACATGTATAAGCCAGCCGAGTACCTTTTTTCCCCCAATGTGGATTCCTTTAGTAAACACTAAGAAATAGCCTTTTTATTTGTATTACCTTGTTTTTGTCAACTTCCATGTGTGAAATGTTTAATTTTATCAACCTTGGCTATTGTCTTTGTTTGTTTTGATATATTTTTGATTATATGATTTTTTGTTTTTAACAAGAAACCTGAAGACGGAATAAGTTGAAGTCATTTCCGAAACGTTGTTATTTAAATATAATAAAATAGAGTTTTTCCACTAAAAGTGTTTTAAATATTATAATGAACTCTGCTAATTTTAAAACTAATATCACTAATTTATCATTGGGGAATAACGTCCTTATACATAACTTTTCTGATTTAGTCCGTCCGTATGTCATGTTTCACGATCCGGCACCTTTTATGAGATATCAATACTAAATGATTTACAATAATATATTTATCCTTATTTTGGTTTCTCCCCTCCCCTCCCCGTTCTTGTTCCTAGATTACCCTTGTTGGTGGCTAGTGTTTTATTTCAAGAATTTCAGAAGATTTCGCCAAGAGATTTTATAGTCACTCACTACATACTATCTCAGAGCTGTCAACCCGTATTTGCAGCATGATTCCCATGAGGTTTGTGTGTAATTTAAACCAATTATCGCGATTAAGATTTTTATGGTAAAAAAATTTTAAAACTAATTTTTCGAGTTTTCCCATTCGTGTGTTCCACATCCACAAGCAGCACTGCAGAAGTTCCTTGTTTTTGCCCCGCGTGCAATGTGACATGACACCTGTGAAGGACAGTGCTTATGAGCTAAGTGACAGCCGCTTATTAAACCGAGATGACTAAATTACACATAAGGTTTTGTGTTGACAGCATGTGAGTGGTCTAGACTTCATTCTAGCCAAATAACTATAATGAGCACATATAGGAGGCACACGTCAGTATAACCTTTGAGTATGGAACCTTAGGATGGTTATATACTCAATGGTATAAAACTAACAGCGTTTTCGAAAGTTCTGTTTAACTGGTCAGTAATGACGCCAGATTTTCAAAATTATTATTTTCTAACCTTCACAATGACCGGGAATAACTTTCTGAGGGGTATTTTATTGGATTTTATTTATTATTCAGTATTATTTTCTTGGACGACTGCTTGTACGACGAGTAGGCTGAAAATTACGTTAATATTTTTATGGGAAGCCGATTTGATCAAACGTTCAAAGCATTTTCTTTTCATTTTGCGAAACAAGTTCTTTGACCAATTAAAACGTAGTTGTTATGGTACTAATCTGAAGGTTTTTAAAACTATATTGTGTTGTTAACTTTAACCACGCAAAAATTTAATTTAATTTCGAACAATTGCAATTAAAAGTTAATTCTCGATATTCTACAATAAACACGTGGAAAATGTTCCCGATTATTAAAAAAACCTTCACTGAATGAAACTCAGGATCAGATAATGTAAGAGCTTATAAACACAATAATCATAATAATCTCAATTATTTTGTTTTACAATACCATCAATAGAACAATGTAATCAAAGATAAATCATATTCCACGTTCATGACGAAAACAACTTTTATTGTAAATTGTCCATTATTCATTTTATCGATATTATTAATATTGTTATTTCTACTATTGGGCTGGGTATCAATGTATTTATGGTTGTTTATTGAATAAAAGTGTTCTTATTTAGGTCCTGATTGCAATTACTACTAGCATAACGTTTGGACTGTGATCATGTTGTAACATTGAAAATATATGACGTCCCGATATTCATTTGTTATATATTCAAATTAATATTTTTATCATTGCCAATTATTAATACATACAATTCTTGACATACACATGACAGGGCTTACTGACTATCTAGGACACCGTTGTCACAATAATGTTTATTACATTATGTTTGATACGTTCAACAGCGATTCGGCTCACAATCGTTCAATCCTCCAACCTACTCCAGATAGTCATCGATGCGTTGTTAGTCCAATCCATGTCACAATTGCACATCGTACTGTTTACTCGACTGCAGATTACTAGTTAGTGTAGACCAGACAAGTCTCAAGAGCACTCATGATAGCCCGTGGTGAGTCGGACTAACCCAACCTGGTTATAACGAACAATACAGACAAACAAAAAACGACTTGAGTTGTATTGTGTTGTGATGTAATAGATACATCCCATCGGAATAATTAATAAAACAAAACACGTCAGGAATTATTTGGGACACATACTATTCAAAATACACCGTAGGCAAAATGAATAGGCAACTTGCACTAAAATTTCTAATGCGATTTTTAAAATTGGTACACACGATATACCGATATTGTGCTTTTACAATTTGAAAATCGAGACATTCTAAACCCCCAAAATAATAAATTTTGTGGCGTAGACTTTCTTGGCGCGAAAAAACGGCCGGCGCCATGATGGATTGCGTGTGACGTCACGTGATAGTAAACAGTCCGTGCGGTGCAGTCGACTGCACGCGTTCGCCCGTACCGCTCGTAGAGATTGTTGTACAATGGAACCAAATAGATCTACTGGTGCATATAAGTGGTTCATAGTACCTATGTGTACTAGCACATCCATAAGGAACCCAGAGAAGATATTTATTTGTGTCCCAAGAGACATAAAAAGACAAAAACAGGGGTTTCAAGCAGCGAGACGAGATGACAGGAAGAAACCTCTATCAATGACAACGATGTTATTTTGCTGCCAAGATCATTTTAACGTTAGTTACAATTTACTTTATTTGCATATCACTATGCAATCTTAAAATAATAAAGACGTAAGTCGTAGGCTGCATGCGAACAATAAAACAAAAAAAGCACTTTCCGTTCCTAAAACAAACACTCCTGAAATTGAGATGCGAGATTTGCTATTAGTAAAATGATGTGAAAATAATGTTGTTTCTAGAAGTCAATCCTTTAGTGTATTACAACCTACGTGCTTGGCGTTATTTTCATTCTTATTTTGTGCCTTTTATTCTTTGATGATGCCGCCGGGCGCCGACTTCTATTCCAAGGACTTTTGTTCCGATCACATCGCCCTCTATCCCTGCCGCAAGATCTTTTTTGCACGAACCTACCCCGGTAAAAATTATTACAACCCTTAACGGATCAATAAAAAATTAAACAAAGCC